>CP125973.1:31127454-31727454 GCA_030063025.1 Avena longiglumis | reverse complement strand
TAAGCAGAGGCACAGGTGGGCAATAGATGTTATTTGGTTGTTAACCGTCCACTTGTGTCCCGTAGGACCTCGAGTGCTTGATACCTGTTCCTTGATTTATCGCGCTATCCACATCCGGGAGGATTATGGGACCCCCCTGAGCCAGAGCTTGATTCCGTCTTATTTCTTGGGGCCACAAACTAGTTTGAGGTTTTATTTACTATCCTGTACTAATGCCATGCTTTACTGCTTTATTTACGATTGTGCGAGGAGCACACTGTACTGTTTAGGTAAGCGGAGTGTTTTCGCGGTATCGACAAGCCCAGTCACATTTTCGGGTTCCCGATGTCTGACCATTGACGCAAACCTTGAGTCCGTCTCGGAGTCAGCTAGCTTCGTTGCGGGTCTACTCAATGGGGTGGCCCCCTGAAATATTTCTGAATCTTGTGATTGCTTTGTCGCGAAGGCCTCGTTGGGTTTTGATTTGGTTTTTCCGAGGTTGATCGAGTGTGTGTTGCTATTTGTGCACCCCGGCCGGGTAAAACTTTCTGAAAGCCGTGTCCGCGGTTATGGACGACTTGGAGCACAGTATCTCGATCATAGACAACTATAACTAAAGTAGTGCTATAAATTTGACTTTATAATGACTAGTAATCAGCTTCACTATAATGGAATGGCTAAATAAAACTGCCAACAATTGCTTGCTTGGGTTGTCGTTTGCGACCATTGTACCTGACTAGTAAATATTGCAACTACAACGGAATGGCTAAATAAAAGTACCAACAACTGCTGGGTTTTGGGTCATCTCATGCTAATTGTATCTGATTAGTAAGTGTTGCAACTATAACGGAATGGTTAACTAAAACGGCCCACTGCTTATTTTATCAGGACGATTATCTATACCTGACTAGTAATTGCTGCAACGATAACTGAATAAATAAAACTGCCAACTGTGTGAGTTCCTCGGTTGACTTCCTCGTTTGGTCTCGAGGGGGAAACACCAGGATGGGTTTGTTTGATGGTAGCATCAGGTTGGTCCCGAATAGGTCTTTCTTACCCCTCTCTGATAGCCGCCAGTTGTATCGAGTCTCTATAGGTTGTTTAGTGCACGCTGCCGCTGCCGCTTCAGTCCACCATACCTATGTAGGCGAGGACCGCCGAATTCTAGCCTCGCTGCACCGCCTCGATCGACGCCTTTTTTTTCCTTTGCCCTTTGTCGGCACCCCTTTTGTTTAAGCAGGTTTTGAGATCGACGTCGTTAGCATGGTTACCCTTCCGGCTTGGCTCGGGCAGTTATGGACGCCATTGGTTATTCTTCGGGCTCTTAGCCCCATTTGCATCTTGTCCGTAGTCGGACGCTCTATCATTTTCAAGGTGATTTGGATCTTTGTATATTGTATCTGTATTCTTGACTCTTGGAGTCGTGTTGTATATATATATATCTGTTCTATGGGGCCCATCGAGGACTGTTGTGTAATGTTATTACTTCGTTTTCCACCCGCACGAAAGTGCCTGGTGGGCACCTTTGAATCATCTCTCTGCGGGTTTGGCGAGTTTCGCTAAAACTTGCATAGGTCCGATTCTGAGGGTGTTACAGAGTGGTATCAGAGCTCAGCAGTTGCGATACCCCACAAGTCCAGCCTGTAGGATAACCTAGCTAACGGCCGGAGTAGAGTGTCAAAACTATTTTGCAAAATCGGTTGGATAGTTCTGATTAGGTCTGATTTTATTCCTTACCACTCTGCTGCTCTCCTCTCACCTCTGCGTGTTTTGAATCCGCTCTCTTCTCTCTCTTCGAGTCCAGGATTTCGCGTGGTTGGGTTCCGTCGTACCTTCAGGGTTTCGCTTCCTCCTTTGAAAACGGTGTTCTACCATCCGGTGTTCATGCTGTCTGAGGAATCCGTCTACTGTGGTACCATTCTTTGTTCCTTGTTTGTGCTTCTGGTGTTTTCCGACACGACGGCATCATCTACGCCAGATCCGATGCAGAGTCTACATCACTCATTTGTTCCCGAACCTCGATTGTCGAGATCTTCAGTCTAATTCCGAGAGTTGGTTGCATAATCCGCCTATTCGTGTGCAGAGTAATGGTTCGAGTGCGGGATGGAGTAGCTACCATACCACTACTCTTATCATTCGCTCTTGTACATTGAATTGGTGAATTAATGTGATTTCACTCATTCCCCGGAAGCTAGAGGTGGCTTTATTTGTTGATACCTCTGCCTTCGACCTTTTGTTTCCGGAGTGTTCTCTCGACGATCACGGGACAACGACCTCTTGTTAGTGGTGTCGCGAGGATCTACACGAAGCAAGAAGATTCAGACCGTCGGCTTCCTTCCCGGACCATGAGGCAGATCTCGAGGGCGAGATCCATTGTTAGTGGTGTCGAATTGTGGCATCCCGCAAAACCACTACTAGAAAATCGCGTTGATTTTGTGCATTTGTATCATCATGACATCACCATGCATCTGTTTGCTTAAAACTATTTTGCTAAAAGACCTACTTTGTTTTCTATATTAATATTCTCCCCTACTTGTTCAAACCAAAACTGTCGGTCCAGCTGGATCTTCTATTTGTCTAAAAACTATTTACAAAAGTTTATTTTAATTAAATAAAAACTGATATTATTTTAGGGGGTAAGCCAAACCGGGCCGATCCGACCCAGTCGGCTACCCCCAGTACAAACCGGTTTAACCCTAAACCCTAGCTACCCAGAACACCCGAAAACTAAGCTACCAAATAACCTACCCCAATCCTACCTAGCCCCCCTCCACCTCACCCCAGCCACTCGCCACCACCGCCCCAACCCCACCCAACCAAGCTCGCCACCTCGGCCTCCCCCACTCCCTCCACCGCCAGGTCCCACCCCCACCCTCACCCCACACAACAAATCCCTACCAACCCCTGGCTGCCCACACAGCCCTCCCCACCCCACCCCTCTCCTGTTCCCCAGGCCCCTTCGCCCGCCCCATCTCTCCTCCCTCCTCCTCTCACGCGCGCGCGTCTCCCTCCTTCCTCTTCCTCCAGCCCGACGCCGCAGCCTCCTCCCTCCTCCTCCGCTCGCCCCTCCCCGGTGGCCGCCGCCGGTGACCCCCCGCCCGCCTCTCCTCCTCCTCCTCCTCGCCACCACCTTCCCTTGGCTGCGCCCTCCTCCCGTGCTCACGTCGCCACGCCTCCCGCCCGCCTCCGCCCACGCCCGCACCTCCGCCACCACGACGCCTCCCGCCTGCCCCTCCTTCGCCTTCCTTGAGCTCCCCGCCTCACGCCTCGCCCGTCCGGCTGCAGCTGCCCGCCTCACTGCGCCTCCTCCAGCCACGGCCGTCCGCCACCCCTTCCTCCCAGCCGCCCGCCCCAAGCCCCTCCCCCTCCCGCCGGCTCCTCCTCCCCTGCCCGCCTCCTGCCGCCTGCTTAACGCCGCCAGCGCTCCCTTGGCACCTCTCCTGCACCACCGCCTCCTCCCGCCGCTCCTCCTCCGACCTCGCTCCGGCCGCCCTCGCCGCCAAGCGTCGCTGCTCCCCTTCCTCCGGCAAGCTCCCTCCAACCACCATCGGGCCCCGCCCGCTCCTGCCTCGCAACATCTCGCCATGGCCCGCCTCACTGGCCACCTGCCACAGCGCGCTGCTGCCAAGCTCGGCCACCTCCGCCTGTCCCAGTGGGTCCTAGGCCGCGAGCCCGCCTGGCCACCTCGCAGTCCTCCTTTTCTTCGCGCATCGTCGCCACGGACGCCAAAACCCGAACCGGAAGGACGCCAAGATCGCCACAAGGACGACGAGTTCTACTTCCGAGCGACAAGACCCGATCCGTGGACCCGACAAGATCGACCGCTTGGAACCAAGATCTCCGCACGTCACGACAAGTTCTCCGTCTTGTACCCGATGGTCGAGAGACCCGGCCACGCCCGGACCAAGACCGATCCCGAGACAAACTCACGCCAAGATCTTCTCCTCGGAACGCCATGACCGCCGACAACATGGCCCGACCACCGCGAATGCGCCAAGATCTACCCCGTTACCCGAGAACGATCCCGCCGAGACCGAACCCGTCGAACCCTGGACCCTGTCGAACCCCGAACCCCGGAACCCCAAGAGCGTCGAACCCTAATGTGTGAACCTTTTTCCCGAGCCCTATTTTATAAATGCTATACATAAAACCTGTTGCATATTAACCATTCATCTCGCATGCATTTTTGTGTGGTTTGGGGGCCTTATGCCGATTCACCTCTAATTAAATATGGGGCCCCTATGCGGGCAAATCTAGTCTCATATTGGCCTCATTTAAATTGTGTAGCGAACCGATGATATAATCTTGCCTTGTTAAGACAACATTTAATTGCGGGGTAGATAAATAACATGAACCACCTAAATAATTGTCGGGACCCTCGTTCCGCTTAATATGGCCTAATTGCATCGCACTTTGCCTTGTCATACATCATACATGCATCATGCCCGATCTTTTGCCGTAGCATTAAATAGTGCATCCGGTGTTTATTCTAGCGTTTTGCTTCTTCGCGGATAAGGCCGTTGAGTTGATGTGAGCTTCGCTCCGATCTTCGGATGAACCTTCGGCAATGCTTTTCAGGCGAGCATCTTCCCCTTTCTACCTATCTTACTTTTATAGTATTTATTCCCTCCTGTTGATCTATTGCTATCTGTGTTGCGATGCTCTAGTTTCGTACCCGTGATATCCCTTGCAGCCATATATTGCCTTGGACACATCCTATTACCTGTTGTTTGGTAGATAGTTGGACTTGCGCGTCGTAGTCGCTTGCTCAAGTGTTGTTGTGTGTCGTCAAGTGCCACAGCTGTTGGTGCATTGCCGCATGTTTGATGTTGGAGATGATCATGGCTTTACTTATCGTTCACTTTAATTCCTGGTTAAACAACTAAAATTGAAGTAAGTAAGCAGAGGCACAGGTGGGCAATAGATGTTATTTGGTTGTTAACCGTCCACTTGTGTCCCGTAGGACCCCGAGTGCTTGATACCTGTTCCTTGATTTATCGCGCTATCCACATCCGGGAGGATTATGGGACCCCGAGCGAGCTTGATTCCGTCTTATTTCTTGGGGCCACAAACTAGTTTGAGGTTTTATTTACTATCCACATACTTATGCCAAGCTTTTTGCTTTATTTACGATTGTCGAGGAGCACACTGCGTATTTAGGTAAGCGGAGTGTTTCGGCGGTATCGACAAGCCCAGTCACATTTTGGGTTCCTAGTCGTTTCTGACCATTGACGCAAACCTTGAGTCCGTCTCGAGTCGCCTAGCTTCGCTATGGTCTACTCAATGGGGTGGCCCCCTGAAATATTTCTGAATCTTGTGATTGCTTTGTCGTGAAGGCCTCGTTGGGTTTTGATTTGGTTTTTCCGAGGTTGATCGAGTGTGTGTTGCTATTTGTGCACCCCGACCGGGTAAAAGTTTCTAAAAGCCGTGTCCGCGGTTATGGACGACTTGGAGCACAGTATCTCGATCATAGACAACTATAACTAAAGTAGTGCTATAAATTTGACTTTATAATGACTAGTAATCAGCTTCACTATAATGGAATGGCTAAATAAAACTGCCAACAATTGCTTGCTTGGGTTGTTTGCGACCATTGTACGACTAGTAAATATTGCAACTTCAACGAATGGCTAAATAAAAGTACCAACAACCTTTGGGTTTTGGGTCATCTCATGCTAATTGTATCTCGATTAGTAAGTGTTGCAACTATAACAGAATGGTTAACTAAAGCCCATCGCTTATTTTATCGTGACGATTATCTACGACTAGTAATTGCTGCAACGATAATCGAATAAATAAAACTGCCAAGCTGTGTGAGTTCCTCGGTTGACTTCTCGTTTGGTCTCGAGGAAACACAGGATGGGTTTGTTTGATGGTAGCATCGAGTTGGTCCCGAATAGGTCTTTCTTACCCCTCTCGATAGCCGCCGTTGTATCGAGTCTCTATAGGTTGTTTAGTGCACCTGCCGCTTCATCCACCATACCTATGTGGCGAGGACCGCGAATTCTAGCCTCGCTGTACTAGCCTCGATCTTGGCGCCTTTTTTTCCTTTGCCCTTTGTCGGCACCCTTATGTTTAAGCAGGTTTTGAGATCGTCGTTAGCATGGTTACCCTTCCGCTTGGCCCGCAGGGTTATGGACGCCATTGGTTATTCTTCAGGGCTCTTAGCCCCATTTGCATCTTGTCCGTAGTCGGACGCTCTATCATTTTCAAGGTGATTTGGATCTTTGTATATTGTATCTGTATTCTTGACTCTTGGAGTCGTGTTGTATATATATATATCTGTTCTATGGGGCCCATCGAGGACTGTTGTGTAATGTTATTACTTCGTTTTCCACCCGCACGAAAGTGCCTGGTGGGCACCTTTGAATCGTTTCTATGCGGGTTTGGCGAGTTTCGCTAAAACTTGCATAGGGCCGATTCTGAGGGTCTTACACTTGATTAGATCAAGCATGATCAACACAAGCTCAAACAAGAACTAGACAAGAAGATAGAGGTTGAGGTGGTAACATGACCCAACACAAGATCAAGCATGGAAAAGAGGTAGAGAGCTAGATGGAAGATGATCCCCTCCAAGATTCAAATAGAACCAAAAGATGACCAAAATTGGTGATGGTTGCATGGCCCATGCAAATGCATTAAATGCTAGGTTTTATCTTGTGAAAACAAAATAATATCTCATGGCATTTATTTATTTGCATCCTCCAAAGTTGGAGTAAGGGTCAAGCAAAAGAACTTGTAGATTGGACCCACCCTATCTCTCATGAGCTTGATTAAACACCAAAAGAAAAATAATTACAAGCTCATGGATCATGGGATGGTGGAATTGTAAAGTGGTGAAAGAAAGGGTGGTGGAGTCAATAAAAGATATGCCCCCAACTCAACTTGGGCATTTAACAATATATCAAGAACCAAATACAATATCAAGAGGCAAATATAAATAATAATGCATATGAGATAAGAACCAAAACAAAAAGGGTTTTTGTATGATGCTCAAATGCAAGGTGGCATGATGACATGAGCATGATAACATGATGATGCAACAATTATATGTAGGAAGTAGCCATTATAATACTAAACCCAGTAGCATTACAAATGTTAGACAATTGGGATGCTACAACTCTCCCCCACTAAACAGGAATCTCGCCCCGAGATTCTAGGAAGAAGAAGAAGACACAAAGAGGGTAGGATAGTTGGCACGGAGTTCATCTTCACGCTCCCAAGTGGCTTCATCAACGGAATGGTGCGACCACTGCACCTTGCAGAACTTGATGGACTTGTTGCGAGTCCTTCTTTATGCGGTCTCAAGGATTTTTGTGGGGTGTTCTTGATAAGACAGGTCTTCTTGGAGATCGATTAGCTCATGATCCACGGTCCTGCCGGGGTCTTTGAAGCACTTCTTGAGTTGAGAGATGTGGAAAACATCATGAACCTTGAGTTTTTCCGGGAGCTCAAGAGCATAAGCAACTTCTCCTCTTCTTCCACGAATTTTGAAAGGACCGATGTATCTAGGAGCCAGCTTTCCTTTGATACCAAAGCGGTGTGTGCCTCTCATGGGAGTGACACGAAGGTAAACGAGATCACCAGGGGCATACACCATGTCCGCATGCTTCTGTCATAATTGCTCTACGGCGACTTTGAGCAATCTTGATTTTCAAGAATGATATGCACCTTCTCCTCCGCTTGAGTTACAATGTCGGGGCCAAACCAAATTCTTTCTCCTGCACCACCAACCAATCGGAGTTCTCGCATTTGCGCCATAGAGAGCCTCAAATGGTGCCATCTTCAGACTTTTCTCGAAGCTGTTGTTGTAAGAGAATTCAGCATAAGGAAGACATTCTTCCCACTTCATGCCAAAGAGATGACGCAAGCACGAAGCATATCCTCCAATCTGATTGATCCTTTCAACTTGTCCTGCGGTCGAGGGTGGTAAGTCTTGAAGTTCAACTTTGTTCCCAAAGCATTTTGGAAACTTTCCAAGAACTTGGAAGTGAAGATGCTCCACGGTCGAACTGATCTCAAGCGGAACCCCATACAGAGACAATTCTGATATAGAGCTCAGCCAACTGAATTCCAGAAATTGTTTCCTTGACGGGGAAGAAATGAGCCACTTTAGAAAGCCTGTCAATGACAACAAAGATTGCATTGTTGCCCTTCTGCGACCTTGGAAAACCAGTGATGAAGTCCATCTCTACTTTCTCCCATTTCCATTCCGGGGGTTTTAATGGTTGTAGAAGACCGAAAGGTTTCTGGTGGACAGCTTTCACTCTGCGGCAGACATCACACTCCGAGACATACTTGGCACAATATCGTTTCAATCCCGGCCACCAATATTGTGTTTTCAAGTCCATGTACATCTTTGTGCTGCCAGGATGGATAGAAAGAACAGAATCATGCGCCTCCTTGAGAACTTTCTCTCTCAAACCCGGGTAGTTTGGAACAAACATCCGGTGTTCAAAGAAAAGCGTGCCTTGATCATCGACGTGGAAGGACTCATACTTCGGAAGCTGAAGTTTGGAGATGATCTTTTTGGTGTGCGGATCACCAAGCTGACGAGAGCGAATCTTTTCTTCCAAGAGAGGAGTTGCTAGAAGGTTCAGGAGATGCCCTTGTTCCACAATTTCAAGGTTGAGCTGACGGAATTCCTCGCACAAGAGAGGCTGTTGTTCTTGCATCATGAGGTTATTGACATAAGCTTTGCGGCTGAGAGCATCGGCCATGACATTAGCTTTGCCTGGAGTGTAGTTGATGGTCAAATCAAAATCATTTATTGCTTCAATCCATCTCCTCTGCCGAAGGTTGAGATCAGGCTGTGTGAATATATACTTCAAACTTTTGTGATCAGAAAAGATCTCACAACGGTTGCCAAGCAAGTAGTGCCTCCATATCTTCAAAGCAAAGACAACTGCTGCGAGCTCGAGGTCATGTGTGGGATAGTTGATCTCATGCGTCTTCAACTGTCGAGAGGAATAAGCAACAACTTGTTTTTCTTGCATGAGGACCGCAGAGCCCCTAATATCCGGAAACATCCGGGGGTTTAATTTGAAATAGAAGGAGGGCTAGTTTCAGAAAACAATAGACTTTCGCAACATAGTTTCAAGTAAAATAATATGCATGATGATGACGATGCTCAAATGCAATGTGGCATGATGACATGAGCATGCGGTCACGATGATGCCATGCACAAAATCAACGCGATTTTCTAGTAGTGGTTTTGCGGGATGCCACAATTCGACACCACTAACAATGGATCTCGCCCTAGAGATCCGCCTCATGGTACCGGAAAGAAGGTCGGCGATCTAAATCTTCTCGCATCGTGTAGATCCTCGCGACACCACTAACAAGAGGTCGTTGTCCGTGACCGTCGAGGGAAACACTCCGAAAACAAAAGGTCGAAGGTAGAGGTATCAACAAATAAAGCCACCTCTAGCTTCCGTGGACGGAGTAAAACTGCTGGATCCACTGATTCGATGTACAAGAGCGAATGATAAGAGTAGTCGGATGGTGATCAGTCCATCGCGCACCCAAACCGATCAACAGGAGGGAATAAATACTATAAAAGTAAGATAGGTAGAAAGGGGGAAGATGCTCGCCTGAAAAACATTGCCGAAGGTTCAACCGAAGATCGGGTCGACACTCGCATCAACTCAACGGCCTTATCCGCGAAGAAGCAAAACACTAGAATAAACACCGGATGCACTATTTAATACTACGGCAAAAGATCGGGCATGATGCATGTGTGATGTATGGCACGACAAAGATGCGATGCAATCAGGCCGTATTAAGTGGAACCGGGGTCCCGACAATTAATTAAATGGTTCAAGTTGTTTAACTACCCCGCAATTTAAATGTTGTAATAACATGGCAAAATAAGTTACCGGAGGCGTTGGCCGAGCAGAGAGGGGGAAGCGCCGGGCAGCGGCACGACGCGAGACCGGCGGTGGGCGCCGGAGGAGGCGGGAGGCGCGGCCGGGACGGAGGAGGCTCGGGAGAGGTGGCGCAGTGAGCTCGGGAGGAGGGTGTCCGTGGGGAGGGCGCGGACAGACTGCCGGGAGGCGGCGCCTGGAGGAGCGAGGAGAAGGGCGGCGGGCGGCCGAGAGGAGACGGGAGGGCCAGCGTGGAGCAGAGGGAGGAGGAAGGAGACGGGAGGAGGAGACGTGGGGGAGGCCGTGGGAGGTGGGGCCGGGGAACAGGCAGGTGGTGGGGCCCGCGGGTGGGCCCAGGAGACAGGGAGTAGGCGGGTGAGAGAGGATGCGGCTGGTGTGTGTGGTTTGTGGGGGTGGGTGTGCTTGTGTGCGTGTGTGTGGACTGGGTGGGTCGGGTGTGTGAGTGAGTGTGGTTGGGGTGGGGCCCAGGAGGAGAGAGGGAGAGGGGGCTGCGGGGTGGGACCGGGGAGGATGGTGGATTGGTGAGGTGGCGGTGGTGTGATGAGGTGGAGGGAAAGGTGAGGTGGAGGGCACTGGTTGGTGGGTAGACTAGGATTGGGTGGAAATAGATTTAGGGTTTGGGTTTTTTTTTATTAGTTTGTAAAATGTTTATGGTGTTGTTTTGTTTCTAATCTTTTTAGCAAATAACTTGTAGGCAAATAATTTAACAGATAATTATAAGACTTATTTTGAAATAAGAGAAGGGTATTTTTAGAAAACAAAAATAGGCTTATTGAAAATAGTTTCAGACAAACAAATGCATGATGATGACGATGCAATGCACAAAAACAACGCGATTTTCTAGTAGCGGTTTTTGCGGGATGCCACAATTCGAGACCACTAACAATGGATCTCGCCCTCGAGATCCGCCTCATGGTACCGGGAAGAAGGGCGGCGATCTGAATCTTCTCGCTTCGTGTAGATCTTCGCGACACCACTAACAAAGGTTCTTGTTCCGTCTTGAAATCGGCGACACCACCAACAAAAGGTCGCTGATCCTGTTCGTCAAGAGAACACTCCGGATAAACAACAGACGAAGTTAAAGGTAAGGCCACCTCTAACGCCCATGGACGGAGCAAGAATTGCATCGATCCACCATTCAATATACAAAAGCGAATGATAAGAGTAGTGGTATGGTCGCGACTCCATCCCGCACTCCAAGCATTACTCTGTACATGAATAAGAGAATTATGCAACCAACTCTCAGAATTTAGACTGAAGATATTGACAGACAGCGTTTGGAAACAAAGGATTGATGCAGACTCTGCATCTGATCTGGCGTAGATGATGTCGTTGCGTCGGAAAACACCGGAAGGCACAAACAAGGAACAAATAATGGTACCACAGTAGACGGATTCCTCAGACAGCATGAACACCGGATAGTAGAACACCGTTATCAAAGGAGGAAGCGAAACCCTGAAGGTACGATGGAACCCAACCACGAGAAATCCTGGACTCGAAGAGAGAGAAGAGAGCGGATTCAAAACACACAGAGGTGAGAGGAGAGCAGCAGAGGGGTAAGGAGTAAAATCGGACCTAATCAGAACTATCCAACCGATTTTTCAAAATAGTTTTGACACTCTACTTCGGCCGTTAGCTAGGTTATCCTACAGGCTGGACTTGTGGGGTATCGCAACTGCTGAGCTCTGATACCACTCTGTAACACCCTCAGAATCGGCCCTATTCAAGTTTTAGCGAAACCCGCCAAACCCAAGATAGAAACGATTCAAGGTGCTCACCGTGCACTTTCAAGTGGTGGAAAACGAAGTAATAACATTACACAACAGTCCTCGATGGGACCCAGAGCAGATATATATACGGCGACTCAAAGAGTCAAGAATACGATATACAATACAAAGATCCAAATCACCCAAAATACAAGCGTCCGACTACACGGACAAGATGCAAAGGGCTAAGAGCCCCGAAGAATAACCAATGGCGCCCATAACCGCCCGTGCTAAGCCGGAAGGGTAACCACTAACGACGCCGATCTCAAAACCTGCTTAAACAAAAGGGGTGCCGACAAAGGGCGAGGAAAAGAGGAGCGTCGATCGAGGCCAAGACACGGCGAGGCTAGAATTGGTCCTCGCCTACATAGGTATGGTGGATCCAGGCAGCATCATGCACTAAACAACCTATAGAGACTCGATAAACAAAGGCTATCGAGAGGGGTAAGAAAGACCTATCCGGAACCAACGATACTAACACCAAACAATCCCATCTGGCATTCCCCTCGAGACCAAACGAGAAGTCGACCGAGGAACTCACACTGGCGTTTTATTTATTCGTTATTGTTGCAGCAATTACTAGTCGCGTGATAATCGTCCTGATAAAATAAACAGTGGGCCATTTTAGTTAACCATTCCGTTGTAATTGCAACACTTACTAGTCAGATACAATTAGCATGAGATATCCCAAAACCCAGCAGTTGTTGGTACTTTTATTTAGCCATTCCGTTGTGGTGAAGCTGATTACTAGTCATATCGGATACAAGTCAATTTATAACAGTAAACTGTAGTTATAGTTGTCTATGATCAAGCACTGTGCTCCAAGTCGTCCATAACCATGACACACGGCTCGAAAAGATTAAACCCTGCAGGGGTGCACCAAAGTATCCACAAGCACTTCGACCCTTTTTGCCAGATCAGTTAACATACACCCATCGGTATGTCGTCGGGGCCTAAGTCATGACGTTTCCAGACCCAAAGCAAGTACTTGGGGCCACCCCACTAAGTCGAACCAAGAACGGCGGTCTCGAGACGGACTTAGGGTTTGGGTCAGAACGACTGGGAACCCAAAACTAGGCTTGTCGACACCGCGAAATCGTGTCCCGATCCTAAACAGTACAGGTGCTATCCATCGCACAATTTAAATAAATCAGTAAATCATGGCATAAGTACAGAATAGTAATAAAGCCCCAAACTACTTGTGGCCCCCAGTACAATACTTTGAAATCAGGTACTAATCGATGGGGGGCCCATATCTCCCCACCTGTGGTTAGCGCGCTCGATCTCGGAACAGGTGTCAAGAACTCGGGGTCCTACGGGACACAAGTGGACGGTTAACAACCAAATAACATCTATTGCCCACCTGTGCCTCTGCTTACCTACTTCAATTTTAGTTGTTAAACAATAATTAAAGTAACGATAATTAAATCCATGATCATCTCCAACATTAAACATGCGGCAATACTCCAACAACTGTGGTACTTGACGACACGCAACAACACTTGAGCAAGCGACTACGACGCGCAGGTCCAACTATCTACCAAACAACAGGTAATAGGAGGTGTCCAAGGCAATATAAGGCTGCAAGGGATAACACGGGTACGAAAACTAGAGCATCGCAACACAGATAGCAATAGATCAACAGGAGGGAATAAATACTATAAAAGTAAGATAGGTAGAAAGGGGAAGATGCTCGCCTGAAAACATTGTCGAAGGTTCATCCGAAGAACGGGGCGAAGCTCACATCAACTCAACGGCCTTATCCGCGAAGAAGCAAAACACTAGAATAAACACCGGATGCACTATTTAATACTACGGCAAAATATCGGGCATGATGCATGTATGATGTGTGACATGGCAAAGATGCGATGCGATTAGGCCAGATTAAGCGGAACCAGGGTCCCGACAATTAGTTAAATGGTTCAAGTTGTTTAACTACCCCACAATTGAAATGTTGTCCTAACATGGCAAAATATATCATCGGTTCGATGCACAAATTTAAATGGGGCCGATATTAGACTAGATTTGCCCGCATATGTGTGGCATCCCGCAAAACCACTACTAGAAAATCGCGTTGAATTTGTGCATTGCATCGTCATCATCATATGTTGTTTGTCTAAAACTGGTTTCGCAAACCGATTTTGTTTTCTAAAACGCCCCGTCTTTAAATCAAACCCAAAAACCGGGACTCCGGAACATTTTGTTTGACCAACGATGTTTTGCAAACGGTGCATTTAAAACTAAATAAAATATTAAATTAATTTATAGCGGGGCAGTAGAATGGGCCGATTCTACCCAAACGACCGCCCCAGGTTTTAAATCGGTCCACCTGACCCACCCTATTAAACCTAGACCTACCCAACCTATTTCTACCCACCCTCTGGCCACCTCACCCCAGCCAATGGCAGCTTGCCACGTCATCTCTCCCCTCACCTGCGGCCCCGCCGCCTGCGCCGCCATCGCCGTTCCGAGCCTCCCGGCCACCAGTCGCCGCCCGCAAGCCGCCTCCAAGCACCGCCCGAGCCCCGCCGGTCGCCTCCTCCTCGCGCCCTGCCGCCCCTTCATCATGAAGCTCCTTGCCACGGCCGCCTCCCGCCGCCGGGTCCTCCGCCCGAGCGCCGCCGCAGCGTCCTCGGCCTCCTCGCCGCTCACCGCGCCGCCAGTCCGCCTGGCGCCGCCTCGAGCCCGAGCCTCCGCCTCGCCACGGCTCCGCCCGCCCGCGCCTCAGGCTGCTCCCGCCGCCTGGCCTCCCTTCTCGCCGCGCGCCCACTCCCGCCCGCCACGTTTCCACGCCAGCAGCCGCCGCCACGACAAGCTCGCCTCAAGCCCTGCTGCCCCACCTCCAGCGCGTGGGTCCGCCGCCCAGTGCCCGTCTGCAGCAGGTTCTACACAAGTGATGCACCTCAGAGACCGTCATTAGACCCAAGTACCGCCTAGACACCCGCGACTACTTATCAGGACCACTTCGACAAGCCCGCCTCGAGGAGCCACAGGAACCCACAGGGTCCAAGACCGAACCCGAACCTCGGCGCCGACCCCAAGTACGCCACCGGCAAGTACGGTAGTACCTCAAGACCTTCACACGGACACCGCAGACGACAAGTACTCCGCCGGACACAAGTTCGCACCCGGACGCCAAGTCCGACCACCACAACCCGACAAGATCGTCGCAACGACAAGAACGGCACCGACCCAGGGCGAATCCGCTGTCCCGACGCCGGACCACGTCCTCCCTCCCGGAACGCCAAGATCTTCGTAACGACAAGACCGACAACATGAACCGAAGACACGGATGCGCCAAGATCTACCCCGTTACCGAGAACGTTCCCGCGAGACCGATCCCGTCGAACCCTAGACCCCGAGACCAACCCCGAACCCCGGAACCCCAAGATCGTCGAGCCCCCTATGTGTGAACCCTTATCCGAGAACCCTATTTTATAAAATGTCAACTAAATAAACTTGTTGCATATTTAATCATTCATCTTGCATGCATATTGTCATGTGGTTTGGGGGCCTTATGCCGATTCACCTAATAAATAAATATGGGGCCTATATGCGAGCAAATCTAGTCTCATATTGGCCTCAGATAAATTTGTGTAGCGAACCCAGTGCTACCTTTTACCATGCTAAAACCACATTTAAATTGCGGGGGTTCTAAATAACTTGAACCACCTAATTAATGTTGGGACCCCGGTTCCGTTTAATATGACCTAATCGCATCGCACCTTTGCCATGTCATACATCATACATGCATCATGTTGATCTTCTGCCGTTGTATTAAATAGTGCATCCGGTGTTTCTCCTAGTGTTTTGGTTCTTCGCGGATAAGGCCGTTGAGTTGATGTGAGTCACCGATCTTCGGTTGAACCTTCGACAATGTTTTCAAAGCAGCATCTCCCCTTTCTACCTATCTTACTTTTATAGTATTTACTTCCCTCCTGTTGATCTATAGCTATCTGTGTTATGCGATGCTCTAGTTTTCGCACTGATATCCCTTGCAGCCCTATATTGCCTCGGACACATCCTATTACCTATTGTTTGGTAGATAGTTGGACTTATGCGTCGTAGTCGCTTGCTCAAGTGCTATGCGTGTCGTCATGCCAGCTTGTTGATGTATTGCCACATGTTGATGTTGGAGATGATCATAGTTTTACTTATTGTTCACTTTAATTCCTGTTTAACAACTAAAATTGAAATAAGCGTAGGCATCGTGGGAGATAGATAATATTTGCTCGAACGCCCACTTGTGTCCCGTAAGACCCCGAGTACTTGGTACTGTTCCTTGATTTATCGCTATCCACATCCGGAGGTATATGGGACCCCACGTAACTTGATTCAGTCTTATTTCTTGGGGCCACAAACTAGTTTGAGGTTTTATTTACGATCCTGTACTTATGCCATGTTTTACCGCTTTATTTACGACAGCGAGGAGCACACTGCATCGCTTAGGTAAGCAGTGATTACGCTGTATCGACACCCCGAGTTTCGGTTCCCGATCGCCATGTACCATTGTCGCAAACCTTGAGTCCGTCTCGAGCTTGCTTACTTCGTTATGGTAGACTCAAGGGTGGCCCCTGAAATATTTCTCAATCCTGTGATTGTTCTCGTGAAAGCCTCGTTGGGTTTTGATTTGGTTTTTCCGAGGTTGATCGAGCGTGTGTTGCTATTGGTGCACCCCGGCCGGGTAAAACTTTCTGAAAGCCGTGTCCGCGGTTATGGACGACTTGGAGCACAGTATCTCGACCATAGACAAGCATAACTAAAGTTTATTGCTGTAAATTTGACTTTATAATGACTAGTAATCAGCTTCACTATAATGGAATGGTTAAATAATACTGCCCACCATTGCTTGTTTGGTTTGTCGCTTGCGACAATTGTATCTGACTAGTAAGTATTGCAACTACAACGGAATGGCTAAATAAAAGTACCAACAACCGCTGGGTTTTGGGTTTATCTCATGCTATCTGTATTTGATTAGTAATTGTTGCAACTACAACGGAATGGTTAACTAAAAGTGCCCACTGCTTATTTTATCAGGACGTCTATCTTTAACCTGACTAGTAATTGCTGCAACGATAACCGAATAAATAAAACTGCCCACTGTGTGAGTTCCTCGGTTGACTTCCTCGATCGGTGTCGAGGGGGAAACCTGTGATGGGTTTGATTGGTGGTAGTATCAGGTTGGTTCCGAATAGGTCTTTCTTACCCCTCTCTGATTGACGCCAGTTGAATCGAGTCTCTATAGGTTGTTTAGTGCATGCTGCCGCTGCCGCTTCAGTCCACCATACCTATGTAGGCGAGGACCGCCGAATTCTAGCCTCGCTGTCTTGGCCTCGATCGACGCTCCTCTTTTCCTTTGCCCTTTGTCGGCACCCCTTTGTTTAAGCAGGTTTTGAGATCGACGTCATAGTGGTTACCCTTCCGGCTTGGCCCGGCAGGTTATGGACGCCATTGGTTATTCTTCGGGCTCTTAGCCCCATTTGCATCTTGTCCGTAGCTGGGCGCCTATCGCTTTCAAGGTGAATTGGATCTTTGTATATTATATTCGTATTCTTGACTCTTTGAGTCGCCATGTATATATATCTCGTCTGTGGGTCCCATCGAGGACTGTGTAATGTTATTACTGCTTTCCACCCGCACGAAGTGCTGGTGGCACCTTTGAATCGTTTCTATGCGGGTTTGGCGGTTTCGCTAAAACTTGCATAGGTCCGATTCTGAGGGTGTTACAGAGTGGTATCGAGCTCAGCTATGATACCCCACAAGTCCAAATTTCACGATAACCTAGCTAACGGCAAGTAGAGTGTCAAAACTATTTTGCAAAATCGGTTGGATAGTCGATTAGGTCTGATTTACTCTTACCCTCTGCTGTTCTCCTCTAACCTCTACGTGTTTTGAATCCGCTCGTCCCTTTCTTCGAGTCCAGGAATTCTCGTGGTTGGGTTCCGTCGTACCTTCAGGGTTTCGCTTCCTTCTTTGATAACGGTGTTCTACCATCCGGTGTTCATGCTGCTTGAGGAATCCGTCTACTGTGGTATCCTTTTTGTTCCTTGTTTGTGCTATCCGGTGCTTTCCGACGCGACGACATCATCTACGCCAGATCCGATGAAGAGTCTGCATCACTCCGGTGTTTCCGAACCTCGCTTGTCGAGATCTTCAGTCTAACTCCGAGAGTTGGTTGCATAATCCGCCTATTCGTAAAGTAGTAATGGTTTGGGTGCGCGATGGACTGATCACCATCCGACTACTCTTATCATTCGCTCTTGTACATCGAATCAGTGGATCCAGCAATTTTACTCCGTCCACGGAAGTTAGAGGTGGCCTTACCTTTAACTTCGTCCGTAGTTATCCGCAGTGTTCTCCCGACGATCCCGGACAACGACCCTTGTTGGTGGTGTCGCCGATTTACAGATGAAGAAGGAACCCTCGTTACTGGTGTCGCGAGGATCTACACGAAGTGAGAAGACGCAGATCACCGACCGTCTTTCCGGTATCATGAGGCGGATCTCGAGGGCGAGATCCCTTGTTAGTGGTGTCGAATTGTGGCATCCCGCAAAACCACTACTAGAAAATCGCGTTGAATTTGTGCATTGCATCGTCATCATCATATGTTGTTTGTCTAAAACTGGTTTCGCAAACCGATTTTGTTTTCTAAAACGCCCTGTCTTTAAATCAAACCCAAAACCGACTCGAACATTTTGTTGACCAACGATGTTTTGCAAACTGCATTTAAAAGTAAATAAAATATTAAATTAATTTATAGCGGGCAATCGAACGGGCCGATTCGACCAACGACCCCAGTTTTAAATCGGTCCACCGACCCACCCTATTAAACCTAGACCTACCCAACCTATTTCTACCCACCCTCCGCCACCTCACCCCATAATGGCAGCTTGCCACGCCATCTCCCTCCCAGCCAACCAAATCCTGCCACCTAGTCTAAACCACATCACCCCCCACTCCTCTCTCTCCCCACACGCACACCGCCAAGACCTCCCATCACTCTCTCGGCCCGTGTGGCCCCCACCTGTGCCCACCCCAACTCCCCAGACCGAGCCTCCCGGCCCCGTCCCACCGCCCCACGCCCGCCTCCTCCTCCACCGCCTCCCCGATCGAACCGCCCGCCTCCTTCCTCCCTGCTCTCTCCAAGCTCGCCGGGCGCTGCTCCACCTTCCTCGCCACCACCTCCTCAACACCGCCTGCTCCACCTTTCGCACACCACCTCCTCAAGACGCCTGCCCGGCCCCTCCACACGCCCGCGAGCCCGCTCACCGCCTCGACACGCCTCCCTCACTGCGCCCCGCTCCGCCGCCGCCGCTGCCCGAGCCTCCCGACACTGGGCCGCCAAGCCGCCCAGCACCGCCTGAGCCGCCGGTCGCCTCCCCGCCTTCGCGCGCTTTTCACGCGAAGCCGGCCACACGCCGCTTCCCGCTGCCGCTGGGTCCTCCGCCCAGCGCCGAACGCCTCGCTGCCTTCTCGCCGCTTCACCGCCAGCGCTGCCGCTGCCATTCCTGGCCCGCCTGTGCTCGAGCCCCTCGCCCGCCACGGCTCGCCGCCAGCGCCCGCGCCCGCCCGCCGCCTGGGCCTTCTTCGCCAAGCGCCTCGGCCCCGCCTCCCGCCCGCCACTTCCCACGCCAGCCGCCGCCGCCACGGCTTCGCCTAAGCCCCTGCGCCGCCAAGCCCCACCTCCAGCCAGGTCCGCCGCCGATGCTGCCTGCAAGAGGTTCTACACAAGTGATGCACCTCGAGACCGTCATTAGACCTGGGTACCGCCAGACACCCGCGACTACTTATCAGACCACTTGACAAGCCCGCCTCGAGGAGCCGCAGAACCCACGTGGTCCAAGACCGAACCCAACCTCGGCGCCGACCCCAAATGCACGCCAATCGGCACGGTAGTACCTCAAGACCTTCGTCACGGGACACCGCGTGCACGACAAGTACTCCGCCCGACACCAAGTTACGCACCGGACGCCAAGTCCGACCGACCACAACCCGACAAGATCGTCGAACGACAAGAACGGCACCGACTCTAGAATCATTGTCCGACGCCGACCACGCCCTCATAACGCCAAGATCTTCGTAACGACAAGACCGACAACATGAACCAAGACACGGATGCGCCAAGATCTACCCGTCACACGAGAACGTTCCTCAGACCGATCCTCGAACCCTAGACCGAGACCAACCCCGAACCCCGGAACCCCAAGATCGTCGAGCCCCCTAATGTGTGAACCCTTATCCGAGAACCCTATTTTATAAAATGTCAACTAAATAAACTTGTTGCATATTTAATCATTCATCTTGCATGCATATTGTCATGTGGTTTGGGGGCCTTATGCCGATTCACCTAATAAATAAATATGGGGCCTATATGCGAGCAAATCTAGTCTCATATTGGCCTCAGCTAAATTTGTGTAGCGAACCCAGTGCTACCTTTTACCATGCTAAAACCACATTTAAATTGCGGGGGTTCTAAATAACTTGAACCACCTAATTAATGTCGGGACCCCGGTTCCGTTTAATATGACCTAATCGCATCGCACCTTTGCCATGTCATACATCATACATGCATCATGCTGATCTTCTGCCGTTGTATTAAATAGTGCATCCGGTGTTTCTCCTAGTGTTTTGGTTCTTCGCGGATAAGGCCGTTGAGTTGATGTGAGCTTCGCCCCGATCTTCGGTTGAACCTTTGACAATGTTTTCAGGCGAGCATCTCCCCCTTTCTGCATATCTTACTTTTATAGTATTTACTTCCCTCCTGTTGATCTATAGCTATCTGTGTTGCGATGCTCTAGTTTTCCGTACCCGTGATATCCCTTGCATCCCTATATTGCCTCGGACACATCCTATTACCTATTGTTTGGTAGATAGTTGGACTTGCGCGTCGTAGTCGCTTGCTCAAGTGCTATTGCGTGTCGTCAAGTGCCACAGTTGTTGATGTATTGCCACATGTTGATGTTGGAGATGATCATAGTTTTACTTATTGTTCACTTTAATTCCTGTTTAACAACTAAAATTGAAATAAGCAGAGGCATCGGTGGGAGATAGATAATATTTGGTTTCCGAACGCCCACTTGTGTCCCGTAAGACCCCGAGTACTTGGTACCTGTTCCTTGATTTATCGCGCTATCCACATCCGGGAGGTATATGGGACCCCAGCGTAACTTGATTCATCTTATTTCTTGGGGCCACAAACTAGTTTGAGGTTTTATTTACGATCCCTGCACTTATGCCATGTTTTATCGCTTTATTTACGATTGTGCGAGGAGCACTGCATCGTTTAGGTAAGCGGAGTGATTACGCGGTATCGACACCCCGAGTTTTCGGTTCCCGATGTTCACCATTGTCGCAAACCTTGAGTCCGTCTCGGAGCTTGCTTACTTGGGTAGACTCAAGGGTGGCCCCTGAAATATTTCTGAATCCTGTGATTGTTCAGTCGTGAAAGCCTCGTTGGGTTTTGATTTGGTTTTTCCGAGGTTGATCGAGCGTGTGTTGCTATTGGTGCACCCCGGCCGGGTAAAACTTTCTGAAAGCCGTGTCCGCGGTTATGGACGACTTGGAGCACAGTATCTCGACCATAGACAAGCATAACTAAAGTTTATTGCTGTAAATTTGACTTTATAATGACTAGTAATCAGCTTCACTATAATGGAATGGTTAAATAATACTGCCCACCATTGCTTGTTTGGTTTGTCGCTTGCGACAATTGTATCTGACTAGTAAGTATTGCAACTACAGCGGAATGGCTAAATAAAAGTACCAACAACTGCTGGGTTTTGGGTTTATCTCATGCTATCTGTATCTGATTAGTAATTGTTGCAACTACAACGGAATGGTTAACTAAAAGTGCCCACTGCTTATTTTATCAGGACGACTATCTTTAACCTGACTAGTAATTGCTGCAACGATAACCGAATAAATAAAACTGCCCACTGTGTGAGTTCCTCGGTTGACTTCCTCGATCGGTGTCGAGGGGGAAACTCCAGGATGGGTTTGATTGGTGGTAGTATCAGGTTGGTTCCGAATAGGTCTTTCTTACCCCTCTCTGATTGACGCCAGTTGAATCGAGTCTCTATAGGTTGTTTAGTGCATGCTGCCGCTGCCGCTTCAGTCCACCATACCTATGTAGGCGAGGACCGCCGAATTCTAGCCTCGCCGTGTCTTGTCCTCGATCGACGCCTCTTTCCCTTTGCCCTTTGTCGGCACCCCTTTTGTTTAAGCAGGTTTTGAGATCGACGTTGTTAGCAGGGTTACCCTTCCGGCTTGGCCTGGGCAGGGTTATGGACGCCATTGGTTATTCTTAAGGGCTCTTAGCCCCATTTGCATCTTGTCCGTAGCTGGGCGCTCTATCGTTTTCAAGGTGAATTGGATATTTGTATATTATATCTGTATTCTTGACTCTTTGAGTCGCTGCTGTATATATATCTGTCCTGTGGGTCCCATCGAGGACTGTTGTGTAATGTTATTACTTCGTTTTCCACCCGCACGAAAGTGCCTGGTGGGCACCTTTGAATCGTTTCTATGCGGGTTTGGCGGGTTTCGCTAAAACTTGCATAGGTCCGATTCTGAGGGTGTTACAATATGGGCCCCATATTTAATTATGAGGTGAATCGGCATAAGGCCCCCAAACCACATGATAATATACATGCGAGTATGACAATTAAATATGCAACAATTTATATAGTTGACCATTTATAAAATAGGGTTCTCGGATAAGGGTCACACATAAGGGTTCGACGATCTTGGGGTTCCGGGGTTCGGGGTTCGGTAAGGAGATATTGTGTGACAACACTGGCGCCATAGCACTCGCTAAGGAACCAAGATATCATCCAAAGACCAAGCATATCAACCGCAAGTTTCATATAATCCGAGATTATATAGCAGATGGAGATCTGAAGATTAGCAAAGTACATACGGATCTGAATGTCGCAGATCCATTGACTAAACCTCTTCCACGTGTAAAACATGATCAACACCTCAGTGCCATGGGTGTGAGATTGTTGCCGAATGTAAACTAGATTATTGACTCTAGTGCAAGTGGGAGACTGTTGGAATTATGCCCTAGAGGCAATAATAAAGATGTTATTATTATAATTCTTGTTCATGATAAAGTTTATATTCCATGCTAGAATTGTATTAAGCGGAAACTTTAATACTTGTGTGGTTTGTGAACAACACCGTGTCCCTAGTACGCCTCTATGGACTAGCTCATTGATCAATGATGGTTAAGGTTTCCTAACCATAGACATGAGTTGTCAATTGATAATGAGATCATATCATTGGGAGAATGATACGGTGGATAGACCCAAACAAAGCAGAGCAATTAGATCGTGTCATCGTGTTCGTCTTTCGAAGCTTTTCCTATGTCAAATATTGTATTCCTTAGACCATGAGATAATGCAACTCCCGGTATCGGAAGAAAGATTTGAGGTCATCAAACGCCATCCTATGAGAGGGTGATCATAAAGGTGTCTCTCGTGTGATCGGAAAGTATCATTGGGTTGTATGTATCGAGATGGAATTTGTCCCTCCCAAGTCGGAGAGATATACTTGGCCCACTCGGTCGATATCAACACCGCTTGCAAGCATGTGGTTAAGGAGTTAATCATAAAGTGATATCGGATTACGGGCGAGTAAAGTACTTGCGTGAACGAGATTGAACTAGGTATGACGGTACCGACGATCGAATCTCGGGCAAGTAAAATATCGCGACGAAGGGAATATATATATGGGATTGATTGAATCCTGGCATCGTGGTTCATCCGATATGATCATCGATGAATGTGTAGAGTCAATATGGGTGCCTGCACCCCTGTTGATTATTGATAGAAGATCATGTCGCATATTCTCGAACCCGCAGGTCACGCACTTAACGTGTCTCGACGCTAGGATAGATTGGATAATTGGTTTATGAATTTTTGTTCGAGTCTCGGATGGGATCCGGGATATCACGAGAGGTTCGGAATGGTCCGAGAATAAGATTCATATAAGGCAAAGGCAGTTTTGGAGTTCTAATTGTTCAGGGTTAATTCCGGTATTGTACCGAAGCTTTAGAACCTTCCGGAAGGGGACCAACGTGGCCCCAACTTCCGGGAGGGGCATGGGCCTATGAGGGAGTGTCCTGGCCGCATTGGGCCAGGCACAAGGCCCCATAGGGCCCAGCCGATTCTAGAGAGATTTGACCTGCTTAAATCTCGGATAGAATTTCTAGATAAGGGAGAGTTTAAATCGCTTAAACTAGAGATAGGATTTCTAGATAAGGGAGAGTTTAAATTGTTTAAACTAGAGATAGGCTTGGAGGAGGGCAAGGGCTGGCCGCCCCCTATATATAGAGGGTGGTGCGCCTCCCACACACCTTCCTCCAAACCCTAGCAGCCTTGCTACCTTCCTCTCCCTCCCGATCGCTTGTAGGCGAAGCCCCGCAGTAAATTCTCCACCATATACACCACGCCGCCGTGTTGTAGATCCAATCTATCTCTCCACCATACTCGCTGGTCCGAGGAAGGAGGAGACGCCGAGGTGCTGCGGTGCATCTCACGGAGGCACCGCCACTTGTGGTGCTAGATCGGATCGGATCGCGAGGAGGAGAAGCGAGTACGACTACATCACCCACGCTCCGACGAACGCTCACTGCAGTAATCTTCAAGGGTATGAAGATCTAATCCAATCTCTCTCGTTGTTTGCATCTCCTAGATTAGATCTTGGCTTTCCTCTGCTCGCTCCAGAAAATTTTGATTTACTATGCCGCTAAACCCATCGTGAAGGCGGGCGCCCGGTCGAGGGGACCAGACGGGAGCGACGCGGGGTGGTGGCGCTGATCGGACAAGGCCGCCGGAGGGAGGAGGATGGGACCGGCGAGGAGGCCCAGGTTGTAGGGGAGCTTGGCGAGGATGGACGGCGCGGACAGGAGGTCGAGGCCGACACGGCGAGGCAGCGGTTGGGGGTCGCCGGCGAGCCGGAGAGGAGGGCGTTGAGCGCAGGAGAGGACGGGGAAGCGCCGGGGCAGCGGCGACGACGCGGGACTGCCGGATGGGCGGCGCCAGGAGGAGGCGGGAGGCGCGGGGACGGAGGAGGCCGGGCTCGGGAGGTGGGCGGCCATGAGCCCGGGAGGAGGGTGGCCGGCGCCTGGAGGAGCGGAGGAGAAGGGCAGGGCGGCGGCGGCCCGAGAGGAGACGGCGGGGAGGGGCCGCGGGGTGGAGCAGAGGGAGAGGAGGAAGGAGACAGGGAGGAGGGAGACGCGGTGGGGGGAGAGGAGCGCGTGGGGGAGGTGGGGCCGGGGAACAGTGTGGTAGGGCCTGGTGGGCCTGGAGATGTGGAGCAAAGTGAGAGAGAGGGTGCTGGGTGTGTGGGTTGAGGGGGTGGGGGTGCTTGTGTGCGTGTGTGTGGACTGGGTGGCCTGTGAGTGAGTGGGGTTGGGGTGGGGCCCAGGAGGAGAGAGGGAGAGGGGGCTGCGGGGTGGGACCAGGGAGGATGGTGGATTGGTGAGGTGGCGGTGGTGTGATGAGGTGGAGGGAAAGGTGAGGTGGAGTGTCGTGGGAATGACCACGGCAGATGCTGCAATCGGCAGCGAGTAGTAGAACGAAGGGCAAGGGCGGCCAGCCATCTGCGGTGCGAGATGAGGGCAAAGACACAGGGTTTTACCTGTGTTCGCCCTGAGGGTAAAGACCTACTCCCGCTAGATTGTATTATGGAGGTGTTTATAATGGGCGAACTCGCGACTAGGCGGCGAGTTGCTTGGGTGTATGAGGGAACGATTCTCTACTCACCCTTAGGAGGTTTATATAAGCTTACCTCCCTAGGGTTTACATATCTCAACCGATTCGTTACAACTTTGTCAATCGCTTAACTCAAACCGATGGGCCTATCTACCGGGCCTTCGACCTCCAGTGCTTTGGTACCTTGATGGGCTTTGATCCACTCGCTGCTCGCAGCCCACTCGCCAAATTTCTGGGCCGGAACGTCCACCGAGGATACCCCAAGAGGCATATCCCCATCAAGAGTCCCCGAGGCCGCTGCTGATTGGGCGCGGGTGGCGCTGGCAATGGAGTATACGGCTTCAAGTTGGCATCCAATAATCGTCACGGGCTCCTCGCACGAAGGAAAAATCCGAAGTTGCGTCTTGGGTGAATCAACCAACGGGTCGCGCCTCGGCGGTAACTCAGCGAGCCGGTAGCGTATAGGCGACCGTCAAGCGTGGTCAAACTAGCCGTTAAGGTAACTTAACGGTAACTTTCGGCGTAATCATCGCGCGGTAACGGCCCCCTAATTTGGCGGGCAGCTTCCGCTATATAAGAGGAATGGTAGGCTATCGGAAAGCCAACCGCCCACCATTTCTTCCGAGTACGCACATCTTTCGCCCGTTGATCTCGCGATCTGACCGACCCGCAATCCTCCGACCTCCAAGCAAATCCTCAGCCATGGCCCTTTCCACTGAACCTTGGGGCAGATCCAAGTGTACTAGGGCGCAACTGGCCTCCTTCGAGGAGGCCGGAATCCTGCGGGCCGGCTGCTAGCGAATTCCCGCAGCCGGAGAAACGACCCCGAACCCGCGCGAGAGAGAGTTCATCTGCTTCACTAGTCACCTCGAGCGGGTTTAGGGTTTCCCACTGTTTCTTCCGCGCTTCGCTTACTACAGATCCAGCCTCGATCTGGGTCCCCATAGCATCGAACACCGCCATCTTCGTATGCGTCATGAGTGCTACTTTGGCTGCCGACCCTATTTTCCCTTGTGGCAAGATCTGCTCCATGGACGGATCAGCCGAGGAGGCGGGCGCCCAATGCTAGCCGCGGGCGGCTTAACCTTCCAACCGAAATCCAAAGCCTCCTTCTTCGACTTGATGCTGCCAAAGCAGAGCGATCGAAAAGTCTTGGTTTTATGTGACCGAGGCGACCCCGGAGGACGAGGCGGTGATCCCACGGTACTCGGACTGCCCGAGCCGCAATCTCCAGTCGTCAAGCTCCCCGACGACCAGCGGATGGTCGTCGACGAGATGCTCCGCACCATTCGCGTCCGAAGAAGAAGGGCTCCAGACGGTGAACCTGTATAACTGCTGGCTTTGGGCGGCTCGTTCCGCCGCCTAACGCGAGCATTATATGTACCAAGACATCGCCGAGAAGACTCGACGAAGGCCTGCCTCGCCGAAAGTGGAAGTTGGAGGACTATCTCGGCCAAGAGGATCACCCAGGCGGCATACACGGATGCGCAGGACGGGGTCCCTCCATACACCGCGAAGCGTCCGGCTCCGACGGTAATCATTTTATCTTGTTCGCAGTCGCAGCATGTGCAGTCGCGGTAATTCTAACCTTTACTACGTGTTTAACGCAGCTATTCCAAGTGGTGGAAGGGTGGCTACCACCCGCCGACGACGAGAGCTCCGGGCCATCCGCCCAGGACACAAGCGAGTCGCCTCCCACCAAGGGTAACGAGGACGATGAGGACGAATCCGAAGAGGAGATCGCCCATCGGTCCGAAGACCTGGCAACGCTGCCACAACTCGAGGCGCAGAGCCTCGGCGTCATGACGATGACGAGGAACTCCCGAGACCACCTCCCGTCAGGCCACTCCCAAGAAGAAGAAGGAGAAAGAGGCGAGGGCCCCCGAGGAGGAGGACGGCCGCCAAGATGGCCTCACCGCGCCAGCGAGCAGCTCCGATGCCCACAGCTCGGCCGGACGGGCGGCCCGCAACAACCGCGCTTAGATGCGCCATCCATGGAGGCACCGCTGGCCTCGATGCCCCCCGCCACGGGTCTCCGGCTAGGAAGGCTCCACCGAGGCGATTTCGCCGCAAAGGGGTCCCGAACGTGGCGGTCTCGCCGCAAGGAGGCTCCAGCGGCAGCTCCTCGCAAGGAAACCTCCGCCAAGGCGCCAACCGCTACCTCAACATCAAAGAAACCGTCCGTATCCCGGGCCTCGCGCTGAACTGGGCTCAGTCGCCGTTGGCCTCGAGCCGAGAAACTGCCGGCCTTCGCACAGGGCTGCGTTTCATTCCCGCCAAGTGAGTGTACTGCCGCCTTTCTCTCTTAGTATTTTGAATGTTTTTCCTGAATTGTCTCGGCGTGGGACCGGAGTGAAGAAGATGGGCCACCCGACGGTGGTCAAGGTGCCCTCCGCCACTAGCGAGGAGGACCTTCTCGTAAGAGGAAGGTGGACGAGGTCGCCGTTCCACGGAAGGCAGCAAGAAGGCCAAGGGCGGCGACATCGCCGCCTCGACGCCGCGACCGGCCGGGCCTGGGCTGTGGAAGCGACCGCTCCACGGCGAGGCATTTCGCTGTTTAGACCGGAGGAAGCGGGCTCCTTTGGGGCGGTGCGTCAATCGCTACCTTCCCCGCTTCATGACCAAGGCGGCCACGGCGAGTGAGGGCCGCGACTCGAACCCGCTCCAGACCGCCGACGCCGAGATTGACCAACGCCGCGGGCACACCGGCGCGCTGCTTGCGTCCGTGGACGCGCGCGCAATCGCACGCATGCTTGGCGCGCCATCCGTACCTCCAGCCCCCGAGGATCAGGTCGGTTTTGCAGCCTGATTCTTTATAGTTACTTGTTTTGTACGCTCGAGTCCAGTCCCGAAAAGCGCATCGCTAAATTGTAGCGGTGGGCACTGAGTAATTTTCGAACCGCCAGCCTCGAGTGCGCACCGCTAAAATGTAGCGGGTGGGCATCGAAAATTTTTGAACCGCTCCTCGAGTGCGCACCCGCTAAATTGTATCGGGTGGGCACTGAGCAATTTTCGAACCGCCAGTCCCCGAGTGCGCATCCGCTAAATTGTAGCGGGTGGGCACTGAGTTGTTTTCGTGTGTACTGAATTTGAAAATTTGCAGGGTTTACAACTGGAGTCGGCAGAGCGATTGGCTGCAGGCCTTTGAGAAGGAGTTACGCTCTTCAAGAAGTAAACAAGGAACTTTGCAATTGCTGGCAGTGAGGTGGCTCGCCAGGAGCTTGTCCCTGCTGGCGAGCTGATGACGGCGAGATCTGCGTTAAACACTGCTGAGCAAAGGATCGCCGACCTCGAGCGCGAACTGCGGGAGGCGAAAGAAGAAGCGAGCTCGGCGAACGGGCGAGCTAAGGCCGCCGTTGCTGCCGCGGAAGAAGACCGGAAGGTGTCGGAAGCCCTCATCGTTGGGCTTCAGGACGAGAAAACGTCGCTTCAAAGCTTCATCACGGGGCTCGCCCGCCCGTTGCTTGGTGAGTGCATCTTCCCAGTCTTGTAGTTATATTGTTTGTGGTTTCCGTGGTGCTCACAACTGTTTCCGTCTGGCAGGCCATGTGATTGGTAGCCGTGAAGAAGCGAGTTCTCTTGATGCGAGGGAGTGCGTGAGCATGCTCGTCGACTCGGCGACGCTGTCGGCGACTTGCATTCGCGCCTACCTTCAAGAGATGTCGCCCACGGAGGTTATTCCCAGTGACCTCGTTGAGGTGTGGAGCATTGGAGAAGGCGCCAGCGTCGTGGAGTTCATGACGCTCGGCGCTTCGACGGAGCGCCGACGGCTCGAGCCTAGGACTCCACTTCCCCTCAAGACTTCGACCTCGACGATGTGACGAGTGGGTACCCTTCATCGCCGGGCGCGGATCTGTCCGTTCTTAAGCTGCAGAACGCGCCGCGCAGCATCGGAGCGTGTTTGGGCGGGCGACCTCCTTCCGCATCAGGAAACGGTCGTCGGCCAACGAATTCGAGCCGCCGCATCGCGACTTCAAGGTCGAGCAGCCCTTCCGCCGGGCGATGGCGGGCGGCCGACGACTTATCCATCGAACCCGCATAATCGCGTTTCATCCGAAGCGCCGGACGGTGCATCATCGTCGGCTCATGGAATAGTGTTAGTAGATTACGCGAACAGGCATAGTTTGTAATATAAGACATTGCGATGTGCGAATGAATTGGATGTTTGTGTCCGTTTTGATAATAATTGTCGTGATTTAATTTTGGATGAGTCCCCGAGCGCGTCCGCCCTTTTGTGGGGTTCACCTTATATATGATGTTTATTGTTATCGTGTGTTTTGTTTAGTTTAGTCGACTCGCCCGAGCTCGGAGAGCCAGTCGCATGGCGACTCCCTTGAGTGCTCTTTACTTTACCGTTTTCCCGGACGCGAACGGGGTCGGGTGGCCGAGTCCCCGAGCGTGGTACTTGGTATTTCGAGGCGCGACTCGAGGGTGGTTGAGGACTGAGCGCGTTGGTGTGGGCGCGTCACTCCTGCCTGGCCCGGGGGGTCAGTCGCGTGGCGAGTCCAGGGCGTGCTCTCTTACTTGACGTTTTCCCTGGCCGATCGCGAAGAACTGGTATGCAGTCCCCGAGCGTGGTACTTAGTCGTTCGAGTCGCTACGCCGAGGATGCGGGGGACAGAGGTCGCTGTGAGAAGCGAGGGCAGTTGTCTTGGTTTGCAAAACCAGTCGAGCTAGGCGACTCAATGGGGCTCGGATTGGCGTTTTAGGCGACACACAGACCTGAGGTGACTCGGTGCTCTATTTCGACTACTTGGCCGTGCGTCGCTGTACCAAAGGTTGACTTCTGGTTAGCATGATGTCATATTACGAAAAGCGAGTGGCACAAGGTACGGAGAGTAGACGCAATTTGCGGTAACTGTTTCTTTTATTTCATAGCGACTGGAGAGTACATATGCGGGGTTCTAGGAATAGAACTTCCGTAGGAGATTTACATTCCATGGCCGCTTGACGTCGAGCTCGCCGTCCCCGCGGACGTCGATGAGGTAGTAGGCGTCGTTGCCGAGTACACGCCCGATGGCGAACGGGCCTTCCCACGGAGGGGAGAGCTTGTGCATGCCCTTCTTGTCCTGGATGAGGCGTAACACCAAGTCGCCTTCCTGGAAGGTGCGGGTTTTCACCCGTCGGCTGTGGTAGCGACGGAGCCCTTGCTGATAGATAGCGGTGCGCGATCGGGCGAGGTCGCGTGCTTCGTCGAGTTGGTCGAGCCCATCTTGGCGGGCCAGTTCGTTTGCGGCCTCCGTATAGTGGACGATCCGCGGCGAGTCGTGTTCGAGGTCGGTTGGCATGACAGCTTCGCCAGAGACCATGAAGAAGGGGTGAACTCCGACCTGTTGACCGAGGTGCGGATTCCCGATGACGGAGGGAAGCTCTTCGACCCAAAGATCCAGCGGCGCCGAGTGGTACTTTGAGTCGCGGCTTCAGCCGTGGAGGATGCTTTGTTGGCTCGCCTGGCCGCTGGATTCCGGTGTGCGATCGACGCGAGGTCGAGCCGGATGTGGTGCTCCTCGAACTCGCCATTGCTCCCTTGGCGAAGTTTGTGCCGTTGTCCGTGATGATGCTGGGGAAACCGTAGCGGTATATGAGCTCGCAGAGAACTTAGTGGCGTCTTCCCATCGCATTTCGGACTGGCTTGGCTTCTACCCACTTTGTGAATTTGTCGACGGCGACCAGGTGGGTGTGTAGCAGGGGCCTTCTTGAAGGGGCCTACCATGTCCATGCCCCACACGGCGAATGGCCGGTGATGGGGATTGTTTTGAGCGCCAACTTGAACGGCGTCTGTTGGCGATTGCACCCGGCGATCGCTGACGATATCGGCAATACGGCATGTGCGGTGGGCCAAGAGAAGCCGTGTCGCATGGCTTTGGCGACCAGGGAGCGCGGCAGCGTGGTGGCCGTACCGAGTGGATGTCGTAAGATTTTGCGCCCTTCGGCGGTTGACGCAGCTGGAACACGCCGGTGACGCCGCGCTTGTGTAGCTCACCGTCGATGATGGTGTAGGACTTGCATCGGCGAGCCATCATTCGGGCGCTTGTCTCGCTCAAGGGCAGGCGGTTGCCTCTGTAGGCGATGTAGGGCTTGGTCCAGTCGTCTGGCTCGCTGACGAGTGCGACCAAGGTTGCCTCTGGTTGGAGCGGGACTCCAATGTCGATCTCCTTCGGGGGAGAGACTGATGGCGTGAAGATGGTGTCGAGGAACACGCCGGCAGGTGGTGCGAGTCGAGCCGACCCGATGCGAGAGAGGGCGTCGGCCTCGCTTTTTCCTCCTGTCGATCCACTGAGAGTAGCCGATGAAGTGGCCGCCCACCTTGTTCACCTCTTGGCGGTATGCCGCCATGGTAGGGGAGACGTCGCAGTGCCGCGACTTGACCCGCAACGAGGTCGGAGTCTCCAGAGCATCAAGGCGATTGACGCCATCTCCTTTGGCTCGCATGTGGAGTAGGGCCTCGATTCGCCATGTTGTTGGTGCAGGCGGAATTGAGGCGGAGGATGTAGCGGAGCTTGTCGCTTTTGGTGAGGTCGACTATCCCCGCCTCGCCGTCTGCTGCGTTTGGACCCGTCAAGTGGGCTCCAGAATGGAGGTACGGCGGCTTCTCCGCTGCTGGGCCTCCTCCCGGCGAGGAAGTCGCTGCTCGCGACTTAATCGCCTGCGTGGCCGTACTTAATGTTGTGGACGCCGATCTCGACGGCCCACTTGGCGACCCGCCGGCCGCCGCGATTGCGGATGATGTCTTGTAGTGGAGCCGAGGAGACGACCGTGATGGGTGCTCGAAGTAGTGCGGCAGCGCCGAGCTCAAGACCGTGATACCAGCTTTTTGGTATCAGGTATCGCTGGCGCGACTCGTTAGGACCTCTGATGTAGTATACCGCCGCCGACTGGGCGCTTTTTCTTCCTCCGGTCGCTCGACGACCATTACAATACCGACGACGCTCGGACGCCGCGACGTAAACCAGCATGGGCTCCTTGTCGACGGTGCGGCGAGTAGTGGTGCGGCGAGTAGCACCTTTTTGAGGTCGCGAGCGCTGGTCTCCTTGTCCCAATCGAAGGTGGGATTCTTGCGCATCAGCGGTATAGGGGCATCGCTTTTCTTTGCCCAGGGGATGAAGCGATCGAGAGCCGCCACACGCCCGCCAGCTTCGACGCCGCGCAGCACTCGGTTTGCCGAGCGGGCGATCGTGTCGATCTTCGCTGGGTTTGCCTCGATCCTCGCTTGGAGACGACGCACTTAGTAATTTGCCGGTACACAAGGTGCACTTGCCCGGGTTGAGCTTTATCTTGTACCTCCGCAGTTGGCGAAGGTCTCGCGAGGTCGGCGAGTAGGTCGCCTTGGCGAGCGGATTTTACGACCACGCCGTCGATGTAGACGTGATGTTGCGCCAATTTGGCTCGCGAGGCATTCTTGCATGCACCGCTGGTACGTTGCTCCGGTTCTTGAGGCCGAAGGTCATGGCGGTGTAGCGTATAGGCTCGAATGGCGTGATGAACGCCGTCTTCTCCTCGCCCTCGACAGCCATTTTGATCTAGTTATACCCAGTAGGCGCCGAGGAAACACAAGTACTCGAGCCCGCGGTGGAGTCGATTATCCGATCGATCCGCTGGAGGACGAATCGCCTTTGGGCAAAGGCCGTTCAGGTGTTTGTGTAGTCGATACACATTCTCCGTGTCCCGTTCTTCTTCTCGACCAGACTGGGTTTGCCAGCCACTTGAGTATTTAATTGGTCGGATGAAGCCGGCGTAGTAGACGCTGCACTTCCTCGGCGATTGCCCGATGGCGTTCTTCGTTGAATGGTCAGAGCGATCGCTTGACTGGTCGCACTTTGGGTCGGCGTTAATTTGTGCTCACGAGCTCCCTAGGGACACCGTGCATGTCGGAGGGTTTCCATGCGAAGATGTCCCTGTTCTCACGGAGGAACTCGGCGAGCGCCTTCCTATGCTGGGCTCATGCCTGTCCCGATCGTCACCGTCTGGCCGGGGTCGCCTGGGACCAGCTCGACGGTGCGGGTGTGCGCCGTGGCCTCAAAGGTTGAGGTGTTTGTGCCCTCTGAGTTGGGCTTCTTGAGTATTGTGGGGTCGTCATTGTTGACCCCGCCAGATTTGGCGAGCTCATCGGCGTGATTAGCTTCCGCGATGACGGCATCGGCGAAGTTCGCCTTTGGCCTCGTGATTCGGGCGCGTCGGGTCGCCAATGGTGATGACGCCGCACGGCCCGGAGCTTCATCGCTAGTTACGCCAGAATGGGTGCCGCCATGAATTTGGCGAACGCGCGCCTGTGACGCAATGGTAAGGGCTGTCAAGGGCACCAGCAAGACGATCCGCCGGTGCGGAAGTTTGCCGAGTGCAAGGTGACGGGTAGCGTGACCTTGCCGATCGGGTACGCCTTCCGACCGGGACGATGCCGTGGAACGTGGTGTGGGTTGTTCGATCATCGATCGCGAGTCGCAGCCTGAAGGTGTCGAGGTAGAGGATGTTGATGGAGCCGCCGCCCATCGTAGTCTTGGGGAGCCGAGTCGCCGACCTTGGGCTTGACCACCAGGCGACTCGCCCGGTACTGGCGCGGGCGAGTGGTCTTGCCGCTCCGGTGATGGGCTGCTCCGACCAGTTCAGAACCGGGGACGTCTCTGGGCCACCGCGTTGACGGCGACCGCTGGCGATGACCTTCTTCTCGGCTTCGTGTTGAAGCCGGTGAAGGTGTGGAGCGAGCCGCTACTTTGCCGAATTTTCCGCCATTTTGCGGTCGTTGTCGGTGTCCTCCCGCGTGTCGTGCCTTCTCGATTTCCACGAGGGTGTGGCGCCGGCGGTGGTGTGCGTGGCGGGCTTTCCTTCCCGCCGTGGAAACGCATGGTTGGTTAAGGAGGGCCGCGGATCGAACCTTGGCTTGTTCTTGTAGTTGCCGCCATCGCGCTGCTGCCTCCGTCATGGGCGGTAGCTTTGGGCTCGCGTTAGCGTGCCCAGCGTTGGCGACGAGTCGACGCCCGCCGTTGCGGCGCTTGCTCGTGAGGCGGTGCCGCTGTAGCGAGGTCGGTTCGCCCGCCGCCGCCGCTGCGTGCGGCGTTGTTCTGACTCGCCGTCGACGCCTTGGTTGGGGTCCTCCTCGCGTATCGCTGGCGATCTCGAGGAGGTCGGGATGTTGTCGAGTGTGCGGGCGTGTCGCTTGAGCTTGGCGACTAGAGGCTCAGAGCGGCACGAGGTCTTGAAGCAATGGATCGCGGTGTCCGGTGGATGCCGACCGCTGTACCGAGCTCTTGCCACCGCTGGACCCAGCCAGGTCGACCGGGGTCCCCGGACGATCGCTCCGTGTCCTCGATGGTGGTGGCGCGGTGTAGGAGCACTCAAGTGCTCGACGGCGTCTCGCATTTCTCCCGTGAGTCGATCGCCCGGGGAGCGTGTTGATCCATTGCCTGCACGCCCTCCATCATCGTGGGAGGTAACGGGCAGCGGTAAGTCGGTGTGACCCGCGATCCCCATTGCCATGAGGTATGTGTCGAGCCGCATCATGGGTCGACGAGGAGTCGATTTTTCGATCTCCTTGGCGCCTTGAAGTTGTGGGTACTTTTCGCCGGATCATTGGTCCGAAGCACTTAGGCCCTAGTCGATCGAGCGACCCCATGGGCTCGCCATCGCGCGAGTAGTTAGGTGTGCCGCAGTCGCCGGGCTGGCGCGCCAGCTTTGGTTGTTGATGATGTGAGTGCGAAGCGCCGATTGGTTTCATTAGCGGCGAGGTTGGTCGCCGCCCGGGATCGCAGGGAGAGGCGCGATTCGCGGTCGCCGTTGGAGCTGCAGTGGCTCGCGGCGGGCAATTGAGGGTGTTTGCCACGCCGACGGCCGCTTGAGGCCGCCTGCTTCCCGAGGAGCGCGAGTACACTCGCTTCTGCGAAGTCGGCGCACCTTTGCTGTTCCACGGCCTTCGCGAGTAGGGCCCCGACGCATCGGATGTAAGGCGCCGCCGCTGTCGCCGATGTCGCTGCACGCGCTCGCCTGCCACGAGGTTGTCCATCGGGTGGAGAATAAAGGAAGGCGTTCGCATCTCGCCCCCGTGAGGAGACGACTATCCGCTGGTCCTCGAGGGTGCGGTTGGTGGTGGTGGGCACCCATCGCCGCCGATCCCGGCGAGGGCGGTTGCTTCTCCGTGGCGCGTTTCGCAGATCGCGGCTGCTATGCGCGCTGGTCGCTTATCGCCGGTTCGTGGCACGCCTGAACGGTGGGGTTCAGCGTGACCTGATCCGCCGCTGGTGGTAGCGTGATAGCTTCTCGCGCCACCGCCGAGGCAAAATTTTTCGCCGCTCGCTTTCGTGCCGCCTCCGCCAACTTCAGCGGAGTTCTCGACCGCTGCCGTGGCGTTAGGAGGATCGGGTGGAGAAAGGGTCTCCGCGGATCGCCGGTGGCTGCGTAGGTCGCGGCATGGCGATCGCACCGCCGTGGAGGTCGGCGGAATTTTCTCGACCCGAGTCGAATTCAAGATCCCGAGGATGGAGGGGTCTCAAATCTCCCGCTGGAGACTGGCGATGGAGCCCGCGGACGAGGCGCTGGTGATGGATCCGCGAGTGACGCCGTCGCCGAATCGGCGTCGCCGGTGAGGGCCGCCTTCCGCTGCCGAAGTTCTCGCCACGTTGTGGGCCGAGTTGTACGGAGGCGAGGCGGTGGATCGTGGCGGATCTGGCTCGAGAGCCGATCGCGTGGTGGCGATTTCGCGGATGCGAGCCGAGTCCTCCGAGGTGATGACGCCGGTGAAGCCGACGAAGAAGTTGATCGCCGACGCGTGATCACGCCAGGCGCGTGACGGTCGCGCCGCCGGACGTAGCTGCTCGGCAAGATCTGGAGCATCTCGCCGATCGCTATCATGCGGCCGGTGGCGCACCGCCTCGTTGATGGGCAGATTAGATCTCGCCGCAGAACACCGCCGACGGCCAGCCCCACGGTGGGCGCCACCGTGGGAATGACCACGGCAGATGCGCAATCGGCAGCGAGTAGTAGAACGAAGGGCGGCCAGCCATCTGCGGTAGATGAGGGCAAAGACAGTGGTTTTACCTAGGTTCGCCCGGAGGGTAAAGACCTACTCCTGCTAGATTGTATTATGGAGGTGTTTACAGCGGGCGAACTCGGCGACTAGGCGGCGAGTTGCTTGGGTGTATGAGGGAACGTATCTCTACTCACCCCTTAGGGAGGTTTATATAAGCTTACCTCCCCTAGGGCACTGGTTGGTGGGTAGACTAGGATTGGGTGGAAATAGATTTAGGGTTTGGGTTTTTTTTATTAGTTTGTAAAATGTTTATGGTGTTGTTTTGTTTCTAATCTTTTTAGCAAATAACTTGTAGGCAAATAATTTAACAGATAATTATAAGACTTATTTTGAAATAAGAGAAGGGTATTTTTAGAAAACAAAAATAGGCTTATTGAAAATAGTTTCAGACAAACAAATGCATGATGATGACGATGCAATGCACAAAAACAACACGATTTTCTAGTAGCGTTTTTATGGATGCCACAATTGGCATTTGGGCCCCACCGCATTATTTCAACCATTTCCTCATCCAAAGCTTGTATCTAGGAGCGTAATTCACGAGGTAGTTACAATTGGTATCGAGCCATTCCATCTAAAAAGAAAGGAATATAGCAACGCCATACGGCAAGATTCAAATGTCCTAGATAGATTTAATAGTTTAGGATATCTCCTCATACATCACACATCGAGTATCAAAGTGAAGCGGCAAAAGATCCGAAATGGATAAGAAGCAAATCGGCATAAGATGCCCCATAAATAAGCACATCCCGCCACGATCTCACGGATCCTGCTTCCGGAATCTCTACACCGAACGATCGCTGCCCACATCATCGCCCTCCTCCACCAAAGATCCATCTTGAGTGTACCGCTCATCCGAACCAATAATTTATCGTGTGAGACCCTAGGGGTACTCAGCAAGTCTTTATGCCTCTAAAGGGGACACAACCTGGGGTGACGCAATTGCAGCGAAAGATAAACCCTAACAGTTCTATGGATACTCGCTAACCATCCGCCTAACCAATGATAGACGGATGTCCGTGAATTAATGACAACAGTTATAACAGTAAGATCACCAGATCCATCCTCCTCCCCGCTTACCGACGAGGAAGCGGACGAACAACCCCCCATCCGTTGACAGTTTTATTAACCATTCCATGAGTGTTGCACTATTTACTATTCCGTTACTTAGTCAAATTAAAAGCGGTACTTTAGTTATGCTTGTCTATGATCGAGAAACTGTGCTCCAAGTCATCCATAACCGCGGACACGGCTTTCAGAAATTTTTACCCTGCAGGGGTGCACAAATAGAAACACACACTCGATCAACCTTGGAAAAACCAAATCAAAACCCAACGAGGCCTTCACGACAAAGCAATCACAGGATTCAGAAATATTTCAGGGGGCCACCCCTTAAAGTAGACCAAGAACGGCCGGGCCGGTCAGACGGACTCAAGGTTGTGGGGACGGTCAGAACGATCGGGAACCCGAAAATGTGGTTGGGCTTGTCGACATATGGAATCGTGCCACGATCCTAAATAAAGACAGTGCTCCTCGCACAATATTAAATAAAGCAAAGAAGCATGGCATAAGTACAGGATAGTAAATAAAACCTCAAACTAGTTTGTGGCCCCAAGAAATAAGAATGAATCAAGCTCTGGCTCAGGTGGGTCCCATAAGCCTCCCGGATGTGGATAACGCGAATAATCAAGGAACAGGAATCAAGTACTCGGGGTCCTACGGGACACAAGTGAGCAGGAAAAACCAAATAGCAGATATTGCTCACCGGTGCCACTTTCATTAGTTTTCCCATTACTACTCAGGTTAAGTTGTTTAGGTACCTCGTTATCCATCAGAACCTCACATACCCTACACATGCTGTTCTACGACTCGCATGGCTCAAACAACTCCTGTAGTAATGGCTCATGGGATGGAGGAACAAGCTTCGGTGGGGTTTAAAAATAAAGGCTATGCAATACTTGGGATTCAGTTTAATGCAATCGCGACTCAATGATGCAAGGATAAGATAGAGGCAATAGGTACTGTATGTATGCAAGCATGTGGTAGTGCTTGCCTGGCAGCTCAGTTGAAGCAAGGGATGGATCTGGGTAGTGCTCCTGGTTCTCTTGATATATCCCCTGCTCAGCGTCTATTCGAAGAAGAACCAAACATACAAGGGCCAACATAAATAAAGTGCACAAGCATAGGAATAAAATGCGACAAGCAAACAATCATGCCATGGTGAATGATGCACAAGTTGCATGGCAATAATGTAGCATGGCATGGGTGAGGTGTGGGATACAAGAATAAGTCATTTTATTGAGTTTTGGTCACAATTTATTATCATATTAGTTGCTGTATACTATATATTTATATGATGCATGCTGCAACTAAGAACATGGAAAGCATAAACAGAAAGGTCTCGTCGAGCTGATCATTTTAGACATATCATTTGTTAAATTCGGAGTTATAGAACTAAAGTTATTAATTATTTAAGGTAAATGGAATTTATTGTAATTTTATTCAACTTAGAAAATAAAGTGCTCAATTGATATTGTGGATAGCATATTTGAATTCCTCACATTTTTCTAATTCAAATTCATATATTATTTGTTAAATTTGGATTTATAATTTAAAACTTATTTAAAAACAAAATTGAAATTTGAATTTAATTTAATTTGAAAAAGATTTGAATTAAACAGGAAAACAGAAAGTCTTTTGGTACCCAGGCAGACCTAGCCACGACGGTGGGGTGGGGCCGACTGGACGCCACACACGCGCACAGGAAGAAGGGGGACCGCGGGTTGATTGAAACATCTGCCGGGAGCCTTTTTGCAAAAAGCCAACAACCGCGGACAGGTGGGCCTAGAGGATCGCGGGTCAAGAAAAAATAAAAGCCAGGGGGGTATGCGCAAAAGGCCACGGCCACTGTTTCTCTTCTCTGACGAAACTGACGGAAACCAGCTCGCAGCGCAGCGCGGCGGGACAGGGACTCGATCCCGCGACGCCGAGCGCGCGCGCAGAGAGGCGGAGCCACTGGGCCACGGTGGGGGAGTTGACTGGTAGGGGAGGCGCGGCTAGATAGGTTTGTGCGCCGTGGAAGCGGCGACGCTGCGCCGGTGCACCGAGAGTCGATTAACGCACGCCACGACCAGGAAGCGACGGCGAGGCGGACCTTGTCAGGGAGGGGAGGGGCTCACCGCGGGCTCGATGGCGGGCTCGGATCGGGCAGGCGTGCAGCGGATCGGCGACGAGGCAGGGGCCGGGCGAGCTAGGGTTTCGCGGCGGGCGCGTCGGTGTCCAGCGTCCTGGGGCTTCTCCTCCTCGCGTCTCCGTGTACGGGCTGCTGCAGGGGGTCTGCGTGGCCTTCCTCAACACCTCAGAGCACCACGCCACCGGCTGGATAAGGAGGGGGCGGTGGAGGCCAAGGTTTTGCCGGGCGGTGTGGCGGTGAAGGAGAAGAGGGAGCGAGGCGGGCGCCTGGGTGGATCTGGGGTAGTTGGGCGAGGCAGAGAGGGGGTGGGGTGTAGATAAGGACGGGGGAAGGTAGATGGCGTGGGGGAGGTGGTGATCAAAAAGGTGGCTCACCCCTTTCTTCCCATCTCACGTGCTCATGGCCGTGGCAGGCCGAGGGCGTGTAGACTGGGAGGGGCTGCCAGGTGGGGTCGACGTGAGGGCAAGGAGGCAGGGGCAGGCTCGGCTAGGGGGGCCCCTATGGCATAGAGAGAAAGAGAGAGGGAGGAGAGAGGGTGGAGCTAGGCTCGGGCTAGCTAGGGTCGGGTTAGGGCTTAGGGTTGGGTAGGCTCGGCATGGAGAGAGGAGGTTGGTGAGGAGAGAGTTAAGTTTAGGGTTAGAGCTAGGTTTTAGGGAAGAGGATCAAGTGAGAGAGGGGATTAGGGTTAGGGATGGAAAAAGAGAGAGGTGAGATTAGAGAGAGGCTAGGGTTTAGGGTTGATTAGGTTGGAGAGAGGAATAAAGAGAGGGGGTTTAGGGTTTAGGTAGGAGAGGGTGTATGGTGATAGGGTAGGATCTTAGCTAGAGGGTAAGAGAGAGAGATAGATGGATTGGTGCCTTGATTAGATCAAGCATGATCAACACAAGCTCAAATAAGAACTAGACAAGAAGAGAGAGGTTGAGGTGGTAACATGACCCAACACAAGATCAAGCATGGAAAAGAGGTAGAGAGCTAGATGGAAGATGATCCCCTCCAAGATTCAAATAGAACCAAAAGATGACCAAAATTGGTGATGGTTGCATGGCCCATGCAAATGCATTAAATGCTAGGTTTTATCTTGTGAAAACAAAATAATATCTCATGGCATTTATTTATTTGCATCCTCCAAAGTTGGAGTAAGGGTCAAGCAAAAGAACTTGTAGGATTGGACCCACCCTATCTCTCATGAGCTTGATTAAACACCAAAAGAAAAATAATTACAAGCTCATGGATCATGGGATGGTGGAATTGTAAAGTGGTGAAAGAAAGGGTGGTGGATTCAATAAAAGATATGCCCCCAACTCAACTTGGGCATTTAACAATATATCAAGAACCAAATCCAATATCAAGAGGCAAATATAAATAATAATGCATATGAGATAAGAACCAAAACAAAAAGGGTTTTTGTATGATGCTCAAATGCAAGGTGGCATGATGACATGAGCATGATAACATGATGATGCAACAATTATATGTAGGAAGTAGCCATTATAATACTAAACCCAGTAGCATTACAAATGTTAGACAATTGGGATGCTACATATTGTACGACAATATTATCAACATGTTTTAACCCCAAGGAACTAAAGGTCTCACCAAAGGACCAAATTTATACAAAGCCATCTCATTAAAGAATGAGTGATGCGTAGAGACGCAAAGACATGCAATTACACACGGACCTGAAAGTGTTGGATCCGGAGATCAGTTGACCACTAGCAATCATGTACATACGACACCATAAAGTCATATGTGTTGAATACACGAAAGTTTAAAACTAGATTATTGACTCTAGTGCAAGTGGGAGATCATATATATGCCCAAGAGGCAGTAATAAAATGGTTATTATCATATCTTCATACTTATGATAAATGTTTACATACCATGCTATAATTGAATTAACAGGAAACATTAATACTTGTGTGATTTGTAAACATAAAAGAGTCCCTAGTAAAGCCTCTTGTTAAACTAGCTTGTTGGTTAATATATGATCATAGTTTCCGATCATGAACATAGAGATGTTATTAACAATGTGGTCATATCATTAGGAGAATGATGTGATGGACATACTCCTATAGTTAAGCGTAGCATAAAGATCAAGTCATTTAATATAGTTCATTTGCTATAAGCTTTCTGATACATAGTAACCTAATTCCTTCGACCATGAGATCATGTTAATCACCATCACCGGAAGGATGCTTTGATGACATCAAACACCACACCGTAACTGGGTGTCTATAAAGGTGCCATTGAGTGTTTGGAAAGTATGGGTTGAGGCACATGGATCAAGAGTGGGATTTGTCCATCCATATGACGAATAGATATACTCTGGGCCCTCTCGATGGAATGTCATCCAATTAGCTTGCAAGCATGTGGACGCTCACAAGGGATCACATATCACGGAACGAGAAAAGAGTACTTATCGGTAACGAGGTTGAACTAGCTATGCAGAGATACTGATGATCAAAACCTCGGATAAGTAAACTATCGTGAGACAAAGGAAAATTGGTATCGTATGTAAGTGGTTCATTCGATCGCAAAGTAATCGTAGAAATATGTGGGAGCCATATGAATTTCCAGATTCCTCTATTGGTTATTGATCGGAGAAGTGTCTCGATCATGTCCGCATAATTCACGAACCGTAGGGAGACACACTTAAGGATTCGATGTTGTTGAGTAGTTATGGAATGATGAGAAAGATATCGAATGTTGTTCGGAGTCTCGGATGGGATCCGGGATATCACGAGGAGATCCGGAATGGTCCGGAGAATAAGATTCATATAAGGAAAGTCCTGTTTCGGAGTTGGAGAATGATTCCGGTGTTTTCATCGGGAATGTTCTAGAAGGGTCCGGAAGGTCCGACACTCCGGAGGGGAAGGGTACATGAATGTGTCATGACAATGTGGAATGGTTGCATCATGTACTAGGTATCATGGCTGAGCAAAATAAAGGGATAAATCAAATCCTAGTTTGAAAAGTCAAACGCCAATTTGAAAAGTCAAACAGCAGTTTTGTTTGGTGGAGGGAGAGTAGGAAACCTACTTGGGGAGGAAGTCCCACTCCCTCCACCCGCCGGCCAAGGAGGAGGAGTTGGAGGAGGACTCCCTCCCACCTATAAAAGAAGGGGCAGGGGTGCCCCCTCTTCCCCACACCCAACTCACCTCAAACCCTAGCCCCAAGCCGTCGGCGTCCTCCCAAGTCGCCGCCGCCTAGGGTCCTCCCAAGTAGCCGACTAGGGTTTCCCCAAACCCTAGCCGCCGGCTACACCTCTCCCCTTGGTGCCTCTAAACCCTAGACCACCAAGGCCTCTCTCATACTCCACCATACTCGCTCCGGCTTAAGGCCAAGCCCTGCAAGATCTCCCCTCTACTTTCGGTACCACGTCGTCGTGCTGCCGGAATCGCGAGGAGAGTGCTACAACCTCCGCTGCCTGCTGGAACAAGGGAGAAGAAGGTCTTCATTGAGTACCGAACGTGTGACCGACTGCGGAAGCGCTGCCGAAACACAGCGCCGGAAGGATCGTCTACGCGATCTTGAGATCGGAAGTGTACGACTACATCACCCATGAGAATCTGCTCTCGTTAACCGCTTTGGATCTTCGAGGGTTAGTATTCTATCGACTCGTTGCTACAATCTAGTAGATAGATCTTGGCTTGATCATAGATTAGATCTTGATTGTGTGTTCATGCGGTAGAATTTTTTTGTTTTCCATGCTACGAATCCCTACAATGGCCACCAAAAATACCATATGGTGAAGTGGGCGGACGTTTGCGCCCCCAAAGACGTTGGGGGCATGGGTATTCTTGACTCGCGCCGCTTCAATGTGGCACTGATGTTGAAATGGGTATGGCGCATTCTGCGGGATTACGGGGGGCTTTGGCTTCAGCTTATCAAGGCTAAATACCTCCGGGGTTGCCCCCTCTTGGCTTGCGAACGTCGGGAGGGGTAGCAGTTCTGGAGGTCGATCCAGGACATTAAGCACTACATTGGCCGAGGCATTGCCTTCGTGGACGGCAATGGCAGGGGCTCCCGCTTCTGGCTCGATGCCTGGCTTCTCCCTCTCCCCCTGGGAGTGCGGTTCCCCGCCCTGTTTGCCATCTCCTCGTCCCCTTCTTCGCTTGTGGCTGAGAATTTCCGGGTGGATCAGTGAGACTTGCTCTTCCACCGCACCTTTAGTGAGGTGGAGGCGGGGGAGTTTCAAGCCCTGTTGGAATCCCTTCCGGCCTCTCTCTCCGAGGAGCAGGACGTGGCCTCCTGGCAGCTCCTTCCCTCTGGGGAGTTCTCAGTGGGCTCGGCCTATAGGGCACTGTTTCAGGGCCCTGAGCTGCGGTGGGCGGCCCCCCTTTGTAAGGCTCCCCTCCCCCTTAGTATTCGGATCTTTGTTTGGCAGCTCCTCCGTGACCGCCTTCCCTCGGGTACGGAGGTCGCCAAACGTAACGGCCCTGGCGATGGCCGTTGTCCCCTATGTGGGACTCCGGAGACGTGCGCCCATATTATGTTTTCCTTCTCGGCGGCGCAGTTTTTGTGGAGTTTTGTTCGTGAGGCTCTGGGTCCGGCGTGGCAGGCGCAGGAACTGGGGGAGTTCCTGCAGTCCCAGGCCAACAGGACCGGCGGAGGACGCCGTCTCTTTTGGCTCCTCTTTGCTGCTTTGTCGTGGACCCTTTGGAATGTGCGCAATAAGATGGTGATTGAACGTGTGTTTCCCACCCGGGCATCTGACTCTATTTTCGCTTTGCTTGCCTTCTTACAGCAGTGGTCCCCCTTGGTGCGGCCGCGTGACCGGCCGGCTTTCGAGGCCTCCCTTCAGGCGCTGAGGACGGCGGCGTTCCCCTTCTCGGAGCCGACGGCCCTCCCTTCGCCGCCTCCTGTGTCGTCCTGAGGGCCCTACCGTGTCACCTTTTTTTTCTTTGCTTTTTCTCCTTGGGCAGTGATGTGCTGTGGCCCCAGCGATGTGTGACCTGTTTTTTCTTTCCTTTTGGCCTCGGCCATGGTGGTTGTATGTCCGTTTATGTACTTGAGATTGTGCTTTATTTATAAAGCGGGGCGCGAGCCTGATTCGAGAATCTGCTCTTTGACACTTGGATTATCTACCTGTTTCATCGAGAACTTGTTCATCAGAACAGGATGAATCCCCTGATATTCAGGATGAATCAAGAAGGATCACCATAAACACACCTAAAAGAAGAACTAGGGTAGCTTCTCTACCTAAAATAAGTAGTAAGAATGTCACCGAGCTCTAAGTTTTTTTCATGATATTTTGACATTCTATAATCCCTCTGATGCATTACTACTACATGAAGGCCTTCTCCTGTGTATCATTATTTGGATCCTTATTAGGTCTTGGTGTATATGGCACTAGTATTCAGATATCCTCATTTTTTTTATTAAACCACTGATACTGTTTCTAGTTTGCTAGCTATGGCCTGCTGATCTGCTCTTTATTGACACTTGGCTTCTCTACCTGTTTCATCAAGAACTTAGAGTTCATAACATGGAGACAAAAGCTAGACGTACGAACCATCGCTAGATAGAAGTAGGAGTACGTACTCCTCGCTTTCATCCTGCGCGCGCGTGCACGAGGCGAACTTGTTGCGACACGACGCGAGGCGCGGGATCGATCGTGTGCTAGTCAAAGTTCGGTCGATTGGGATGCTATAGCTGCATGACGTACTTGAAACTTGAAACTTGTCCATATATTGGGGTTTCTTCTTTTTAAAGATTCCGTAGCAGTTAAGTTGCCTAAACCAAACCCAACCAAACCGTGTTCCTTATACATACGGCCGGTTCAGAAGACCAAGGAGGAAAAAGGGTAAAATAAAGTTCGGTCATCAACCCATCACGATGGACTCCGACGACTGCGATGGCAACGGCATGTGCTTCGCCTACGACGTGCTCCTGCACATCCTCCGCCTCCTCCCCTGGCGCTACCGCTACGGCGCGTCTGCCGCACATGGCGCGCCATAGTCGACGCCCACGATCTCCTCTTTCCGCATTACTTTCCTCGGGGAGCCTTCCCCGGCATCTTCGTCACCAGGGTTGAACGCCACTCCGAATCGGTCTTCTTCGCCCCGCTGGCCAAACGGGACCGTCGGTGGCCTCGCTTCCGGTGCCCTGTATTCCAGAACGGCTGGGCGGAAGTACGTGACTCCTGCAACGGCCTCATCCTCCTCAGCGACCGTTACAACGACTACTACGTGTGCAACCCGGCGACGGCACGTTGCACCGCTCGCCTGCCACGCCCGTCGATGCCGACGACGCGCTGCGTCAGCGCCATGTTCCTCGCCTTCGACCCGGCCGTGTCGCTGCACTACGAGGTGTTTTCCTTTCCGGAGGAGAACCCACTACAGGGCTCGGCGAGACCGGAGAAAGGTGAAGAGGTTCCACCACTCGAGCAACCGCGAGAGGAGGTGCTCCAGCAGGAACCCAGAGAGAAGGTGTTGCCTGTTACCGTGTACTCGTCGCGCACTGGGCAGTGGGAGAACCGGGAGTTCACGCCCGGGCGTTGTGCCCCAGGACACCTCTATGACGTGGTGACCACTTTGCCTTATGTCTACGGTAAGATGGTCCTGTCATCCGAGTATTGGCACGAGTCGATCTACATGCATTGCCATCACAACGTACTCGTGATTTTACGGCCCCTGAACGGGACTTATGATATGGTTGAGATCCCCGGGGAACCTTACGGTGAAAGGTGGTGCGGGTACTCATTGCCGACGAATTCTGTTCTTGCAAACTACGAGAGAGGGGTTCACTATGTGGCGATAAAAAAGTTGCAACTCCAAGTTTGGATGCTATCCCAAGGCACAGATGATCAATTAGGTTGGACACCAGCACACCAAGCCAACCTCAATCCACATCATCATATGATTGACCCTCTTCCTCTTGCAATAAAACCGAGGGTGACATGGGGGCTGCTAGATAGCAGTGAAGATGAAGAGGATGACGGTGAAATAGAAGAACTAAGTAGCACAAGTGCCTCTGAATCATCCTGGAACTCGGACGAGGACAACTTCATCGATGTGGCCGGAGATGACACCCACCTTGAGCCGCCGTGGTGGGATGGTGGCTGCGAAATCATGGGATTCCATCCGCACAAGTGCGCTCTCATCCTCCGACTTAAGAGTGCGGTGGTGGTGTATCATCTCGACACATCCAGGGTGCAGTATCTAGGCGACAATTACGAGCTCGTCAAGGACCACATGATACACGCTTGTTGTGTCTATGGTTCGTTCCCGTACCGCCCTTGCTACAGGGATGTATTGCCGACACGGAAATCATCTGTGTCAACTTAGAATGTTAGACAGGTCGCGCATATCCTGCCCTTTGACATAATCATCGCTTGACCGTGTGTCCTCGCGCGTGGCTTCTGTGCCCGCGAGTCTGCTTTTTTTTTTCATGTCGCTGTGTGCTCCCGCGTTGCTGTGGGCTGTGGCCGCCGCGCGTGCTTTTCGCTGCGTGTTTTTCGTGGGCTGTCAACTATAGGTGAGTTTGTTTTTTTTTTCTGTTTTTTTCTTATTTCTTTTTTGTGGTTGTTTTTCTTGCCGGCATTTTTTTTGTTTTCTTTTTTTATAAATTTGTAAGATTAGCTTAATTGTTTGATAGGTTGTTCAATCGAGTTTCATTTTGATTTTTTTATTCTTTTAATTTTATGTTTGCTGGTTGTATTTTTTTATTTTTTTTCTCTCTAGATTGTATAGTTATCATTGTTTTACTACTTGAATGACATTTAGATTACAAATTTTTTATTAGACTGGTTTAATTTGTGCTAGGATGTACTCTATCTGTTTTTATAATATAATATATTTTAGCTTTTTAAATGTGTATATTCGGAGTAAACTTATACACTAAAATGGGTCTAGACATATTTTTTTAGAAGCGAGAATTGCCATTTCATTGTAGCTAAGCATTTTTTAAAATTTTGTTGGGCTTTTTTTTGTTTTCGTCGAGCCAGCTATATCTTGGTTGTTAATTTTTTTTAAACCAGATGCAATATTTTGTTTTTGTTCAAAGAGAGTTGTCACTTAGCCCCTGGCATGAGCCAGATACAACTAGGCCCCCCGACGAGGGCCAGTTGCAACTTGCGTGCAACAGAGCTCCGCCAGGGCACCAAGTCAAGAGGGGTCCAGTTGTCTGAGCCCTCAGCGAGGGGGGCAGTTACAACTTTCTTATAATCCCCCCTCCCCCCCACGCACACAGACAGGGGGCAGTCACAACTTGATTGCAACCGAGGACCCCCGTTAGTGGGATAGTTGCAACTTGCTTTTGTAACCGAGCCCCTGCCAATAGGGGCAATTTGAACTTGCTTTTGTAATTGAGCCCCTACCGAGGGGCTAGTTGCAACTTGATTTGCGACCGAGGGAACCCCATCTATTGTAAAGTAACTGAGCTTCGTCGGTGGGCCATTTGCAAGTTGCTTCTAACTGAGCACCCGTTGGGGGCATTTGCAACTTTATTGTAATTAAGTCATCCCATGATGCATGTGTATGCACAATATGGACACATTATCACAAACTATGCCTTGATTCTAGCCATAACATTGGTCATTTGATCCGAAAGCCAAGAAACCTCGAATGAGATAGGTCATTTTGTGAAGGTTTTTTTGACACATAATCAATATATCAAGTTTAATATTTTTACTTATAACTATGTCACATAATATGACACCACGCAAAGGTTTCGCATTGTTTCGATCGTTTTTGAATTTTTTATGCCCGTTTTAAACTATCGTCAAACTTTGTCGAACGGCGGGCATGAAGATTCTTAGCTCGGGGCCGATCCTCGCTAAACTTGCATTGGATCTTTGATAAAATAGCATATTGTGAACCTAAAAATGATTTTTGTAAAAAAACATGAGCATCGGATCATGTACCTGTAGTTCATATCTGACCCACGTCCTGCCGATTCGGCAGGAATTTGTCTTTTTCACCAGAGGTGGACGGAAAGGTTTCGGATTCCCATATTGGGTCATTTTCTATATAAGGTGGTATAGTTTTTTTGTAAAATGTGGTGGTACCATTTTGGATTAGCCATTTGGTGGTTGCTTTACAAAATCGTCCGTTTTTTGTGCTCAGAAAATGGGAAATGGCTTTTGGTGCATTTAAAGGAAAACTTCCTCCTGCAACATTGTTCGCCATCCCATGATGAATGTGTATGCACAATATGGGCACATTATCACAAACTATGCCTTGATTCTAGCCATAACATTGCTCATTTGACCCGAAAGCCAAGAAACCTCGAATGAGATAGGTCATTTTGTGAAGGTTTCTTTGAGACATAATCAATATACCAAATTTGATATTTTTCCTTCTAACTATGTCACATAATATAACACCACGCGAAAGTTTCGCATTGTTTTGATCATTTTTGAATTTTTTATGCCCGTTTTAAACTATATATAATATCTTATGTTTTACTTAATTTTTATTTATAAATGTGTAATATTTGAGTGTAGATAGATAGGTCTTATTTTTCTGCAAATTTTGATATATTATTTGTATTTTTCCGAATTAGAATGATTTAGTTATGATTTTTCAAAGTTTAATGAGATAAAATAAAAAATAGCTACGCCGAGGGCAGCCGTCGGCGTAGCATAGAATATGCCGAGGGCAATTCTACGCCGGCGGCTGCTTGGCGGAGCTGGCCTAGACGATGGCTACGCCGACGGCCCCGATGTTTGGCCGTCGGCGTAGCGACTGGCCGTCGGCGTAGCTTCCCATTCCTGTAGTGTGTGTCTTCTCTCCTTCTTGGTTTATGTAATTTCCTAGGTCAACCGATGCATATCTTTTATTTAACTAAAATAAGCTTGGTTAAGTGGCAATATCTTGTTCCATTAGTCAGTTTGTTTGTGTAATCTTGCTACTATTTGAACTCCTGTACACACGATAGCTCGCTAGCATCTTGGATTAGGTGAAAAATGTTATATGTTGATCCAAATTCTACAAGTATAGACCAACTTGTGACGAGTGGAGCGAGGCCCGTCGCCGGAGGCTTGAGCCGATATATAAACCTCGTGTAAGCCACCGGTTGGGACGAGTTGTATCTGTGAAATCCCCGGCGTTTGTAAACACTCCTCGATATACTGAAGTTTTGCTGGCTGGCGTCCGTGGTTTTTTTCTCTCTTTGTTGGAGAGGTTTTTCCACGTTAAATCTGTGTTCCCTTGCTGTGATTTCCTTTTTTGTTCTTCGTTATTTACTTGTCGTAATTGTAAGCGGTTAAACTAGCTTCATATAAAAAGGAAAATCAAAATCATGGCATTCGAGCTAGTACTAGAATAAATTAAGATGTTAACCAAATTGATCGATTGAGCAGAATTTGGGATCGATGAGCATGACGCCTATTTCCGCTTGCCTTGACATATGGCCACATACTCATACATCTAAAAGTATAATAGGGGGATTCCTCGAAGTAATCACAGAGATTAAGCATTATTGGTCATTAGATCAAGCGTTTACGTTACGTCTGCACCATTGGATCTTTATTGTCTTTTTACCCTTTTCAGTGGAAAGGCTAGATGCACACCACTAGTCTGTACCGTTGAGACCACTCTCAGTCAAGCTGTATTATTTTGCCTACTGGAAACTTGTATCCCCACCTATCAGCCTCGGTAGTATTTATTTTGGTGGGTAGCCCTTCCGCGTGAGACAAAGTCAGTGCTCGTAGTGAAACCCTAGCCTAATCTCCTGTGTGGTATCCTTCCCAATCCCCTCGTCTTCTCCATCCTCCAACCCCCTCCCCGTCGAGCACGGGCCGCCACAGCACCACGTCCCTCCTCCTCCCGAGCCACACCTGCTTGTGGACACGGGAAGGGAGCTCCGCCACGGCCACGTCCCACGGGAGCATGACCCTGCCCGCATCCCCACCCCCACACCGGCCTTGAGCATTGGTCGTCCCCGCCTCCACCGGCCCTGAGCACCACCAGCCGCCCCCGAGCACCACCATCGACTGCGTCCCTACCAGGCGAGTAAATGACATTGTGGGTCATTGAACTTGTCCTACATATGCACTTAAGTCGCACATCTTAAAAACTGAACTAACCGGTCACACAACTTTCAAATGTGTGCACCCGCGGTCACAAACCAGGCTGGTTTAAAAGAAAACAGTCACGTGAGGGCCAATGTAAACATTTTTTTGCAAAACCAACCTATATTTCTATTTTGGTGCATATCTATTCAATTAACACATTGTTCACCCTGAAAAAGAACCCTCTATATTTTTTCATTTGTTAATATTAATACCTGTGAGTATACTGATAAAATAGCTTAGGATTCGAACTCACGGCCTTCAAATACTCGCCAGTACACCAGAGCTCATCACTCCTATATTGATAGGACAACAATCTCTCTTATATAACTGCATGAATATGTTAGGAAAGTATGCACGTGTGTGAGAATCATGGAACACTACTCATAGGCATAGGCACGTAATTGATTGCAGGTTAGTTTTTTTTAGCGTAACCCTTCACGTACAAATAGATTATACTTTTAATTCTATTTAGCCTTCTCTAACTATGGGAATCTATCTTCAATTTTATTATTTTTAGAAAAGGGTGAGCACTTCAGACCGCCGAAGGTAAACGGCCAAATCGTGACACTGGCTGATTTGGTTTTTAATAAACGCAACACATGAAAGACGTACGGAATTGTCTTTACTTTTAAATAAAATGTTCATATAGTTATAAAGTTGTCTAGTCTAATGGCAAGCTTTCGGTAATCATACTGCCAGGTTGTTAGTTCGAATCACAAATATCTTGTATTTTATTTTAAACACTTCTTTCACAGCTGACAAGTGGCCCTCTCATATAAAACAGTACATGATCCATATTGACAAATAAAAAATATAGATTGTTGTTTTTGTGAAAAGTCTGTCTACCTTGACCCACATGTGACTGGTTTTTGTTAAAAACCGACCAGCAGACCACTTTGTGACCACAGGTGCATATAATTGCAAGTTGTGTGACCGGTTAGTTTAGTTTCTAAGATGTGTGACTTAAGTACACATGCGAAGTTTAGTGACCCACGGTATCATTTGCTCCTACCAGGCCTAGCGAGGCCCTCCTCTACCGATTCCCGACACCCTAGCCCCTCCCCACAGCTCTCCTGCTCCACCCGTGGCAACCCCCTGCTACATATCATCCTCACCGTGAGCTGGGGCATGGCGGTGAGCGGGCAGGGCCGCATCAGAGCAGGGGCATGGCTGCGAGCAGGGAACCACCTCCCCTCCTGTAGGCCCATGGGAGTAGCGATGGGTGATTGCCATATCTGACCCCCACGCACAACTCTCTCTCTCTCTCTCTCTCTGCCGCTAGCCCTTGGTCGTTGCCATCTCTCCCTTTTGCTTGTCATTGATGCCGTTGACAGATCAAATCGCCAATCACCTGTATAGCTTTCTGCACTTGTGCCGCATACAGTTGCCGTTGGCGAGGAGGCCCCAAAACGAGCACACCCCGCCGCCACACACTGTGTTGTCGCTGAGAGGAGCGGCTGGCGGCTGTCCTCGTCCGTTGGCACGCAGGAGGTAGAAGCACGGATGAGGACGCCCCCGTGGCATCCACGATCGAGCAACTGGCGGTCTCGGCCATGGAGATCGCCTCGGGGGCGTGTCTATCGAAGCGAGGCAACCCGTCGGCCGCCGGAACACAGCAACATTGCGGGAGGCGCTCGCTGTCGAGGAGCGTTTAGAGCTCGTGAAGCACGCCGCATCCTACCCCTCCTCCGTCTGTCCCCTGTGAGGGCCACTCTACTCTCATACTCCTCTTCCATCTGCCGGCGTGGAAGCCCATGTAACTGTATGTCCTGGGAACGGCCGAATTCGCAGTCGCGGTCCTAGGCCGAGTTCCCGGCTTTGGCCAAATTTTCATCAAACACAACAAAATTTAGATGAATTCAGGCGATTGCATTAAAGTATAGACGAGTTCGTACATATGTTAAATTCTGACATATAACCGAATTATGAATACAGTAGGCGAAGAAAAACTTAAAAAACATCTAAAATAGTAACTAAACTAGGTGATGCCGACGGGGCGCGCCGATCAAATGCCGAATTGGCGGTAGAAGGAGGTGTAATCGACGTCATGGGTCCCGTTGTCGTCGCTTGGCGGGCAGCTCCTAGCCGGCGTCACCGCAGCGCCATGGCTATGATAAGGGCCCGGCTCCTGGCTCTGGCGGTTGACGAAATACTGTTCCTAGCGGACGAGGTTGCCTGGGTCCTCGGCGAGCTCCGAATTCTCTATGGCGGTGATGGCGTTTCCAGACGACTCCCGGCGCCCGGGATTGGTCTAGAAACCCGGTTGTAAAATGGGTCAAATTCGGCAAAAACCGGCACCTAACCCGATTTTGGCTGTCCAGATTAAAAAAAAGCCTAAGAAGACCTTATTAGGAATGTTAGTGGAGATGCTCTAGGTATCAGTATAATCTATGCATTCGGAGCTAGGCAGCTAAGTCTCGTTCTTTTTGGTATCTTTTGTAACGTGTTACTGCTGCTACGGTACTGTTGTTATGCTACTTGCAATGCGTGTGTTTATGGCCATGTACTCATGTAATACTGTATAACGTTCTTCCGTTAGCCACTCAGCCCAGCAGCTTTTTTTTTACAATTCCACTCAGCCCAGCAGCTTATACCAGCTTAGAGCATCTCCACTCGTTGTTCGAACCTAAGGCAAATCCGGATCAAACTTTAGCCGGACGGCGCAAGTTTTCGACCTGGATACATCCAGTTTCCCACTCGCGTACCCAGGCCGAGTTCCCGGGTCGCCCGTTTTCGCTCAAATTCGGCTCAAGTTCGTCCAGATTTCGGCATAGTTTGTCGTACAATGAATACAAAACATTTTAAGACAAAAGTTCAGCGAAATTTTAAACAGAGTTCGGCGTAAATGTTAACATAGTTTGGCCGGAAGTGAAAATATAACATATTTCGGCCAAGTTCGGCCTAGTTCACGCTGGGCCAGTAGCGAAGCAGAGCTACGGCGAGGCTAGGTCGGCGAGATCGGCGGCGGGGAAGGCGTGGTGGTGGGCGGCAACTACGGCGAGCGTAGCTAGAGGCGTGGGCATGTCTCGGCGCGCAGGAGCTCCGCCGGCGAAGTCATGGCGACAGGGGGCGCTGGGAGCTCTTCGCGGCAGTCTGGGCGAGTGGAGTGGGTGGGAATGAGAATGTCTCGCCGACAGAGCTGGCCCACGCCCTTTTTTGCGGCGTCCGGCGTCCCCAGGGCGTACCCGGGAACCTGGGTTCGGCCTGGATAGGCCGGACCAAAACACGCCAAATCCGGACGAAAATAGGTCCGTAGGTACACGACTGGGCCGAATTTCAACGTTCGGATCGAATTTCGGCGTCCGGATCGGCGTCCAGGATAGACGAGGGAAGATGCTCTTAGGCCCGAACCTAGGACAGGAGGTGTGGTCCAAACCTAACCATCTTAATTCTCTAATAGGTTCCATGGTCCAGCAACAGGGCCCGACCGCACCGGACCCCTTGCATCTTTGAAATTTGACATTTTCAATCATGTGATACAGCTGCAAAAGGACGATCGTATTTACAAGTACAGCTCACATTGGGCAGTTTTTTTTTTTTTTTTGACAGACACATTGGGCAGTTTAGGAGAACATGAGACCCATATGTTACAGACTGCATACATAGTCGGGTGTGGATGGTTTTGGCAATGGATATGCGAGGCCAAATCAGGGTATGGTTTATTCTCCTCTTTCCTCATCAAGTTAGAGCTTTGATGCACGGTTGGACAAGGAGCAGCCCTAGTATATAGATTACTGCAGTTGTTGGCTACTAACACCACAAAGCCCTTCTTTTGGTTTGCACCACAGATAAACCTCTAATGCATATTCATATAGCCCATATTACATCATATATTCTAATTCAGCTGCAAAGTGATAGATCAGTCCAAGTAACTGAATACACTCGGTAAAACACACATATGAACCCAGCTGGGAAAAAATACATCAATCTAACAACCGAGCTGCAAATATATGGAGAAATTAGGAATGTAACAAAAACATATAAGGCGATTTATGGCTAATCTTAGCTACCCTTCCTCTCTTAATCATAGATCGAGATTAGTACCCCTCGATCGATTGATTTCCCGCGCGCCCGTCTCTCTTAATTCTCGCCCTCAAAATATTGAATCTTCCCTAGAACCTCCCTCTCTAAGTATATGTCCCTCGTCATATACCTTACTCCGCTGATGGGCTGGCCCTACAACCGGTGGGTGGACCGACGTCCTATGTGGCGAGCATATCTAAACCCCTAACCGGCCCAAAGGTTCGGGGCGGAGAAACGGGAGTCGCCCCGAAGGTTTGGGCCTGTCTCTAATAAGTGTATCACCTATATCAAGAGATGGAATTTCAGATAAACAGTCACGCAAAGCTTGTGCCCGCTAGGAAAAAAAATACCGGTGGGTACCAGGTATTTGTTGTTTTCTAAAATTGTCAAGCTGGACTTGTTATCAAATTGTACTACTTCAATTGGCTCTACTTCATCAGATTATTATGTTTTGACCCCAAACCACAGGAGTCCTGCGTATATTTCATTGAAAGAAGAGGGAAAGTCTGTCCATGCCAATAGGCAGCAGAGAGCAAAAAACAAAAGAAGAAGCCATAAAAACTGAAACAGCAAAATTCCTTCTGAGTGCCAGCCAAACTACTGAGCTCTGGCCACTAAAACCACTTCATCTTTAATGCATTGCACCACCCTCTCCTTCCAAAGGTGCCAAGCAACATAACATGCTAGCCGGACTGTCTCTTTCCTTTGCACCTTGGGCACACATGGCTGAAGATTTCCCCACCACCCTTTAACCGTGGACACCTGGGAACATAAATTGGCCAGCTGGGGATTGGTATTCAGAAATGCTGTCCAAACCTCCTTGGCATATCTGCAACCCACCGTTAGATGTGCCGCGGTCTCCAGTTCTTGGTTACACAGACAGCAGTTGGGATTAAAGGTAATGTCTCGTCGTGTCAATCGATCAGCCGTCCAGTTTCTATTCCGAAGCAGCAGCCAAGTGTAGAATTTGACCTTACCTTCGACTTTAGCCTGCCAGACCCTTTCTAAGCGAGGTTGCAGGATCCTTCCAATGAACTGCGATTCATACGCAGATTTTGCCGAGTAAAGTCCATCAGCACTTGAAGTCCAAATGATTGTGTCCGGTTCCTCTGTTAATTGAAATTCATCAACCATCACCCAAATGATTGCGTCCTTTCCCGCCGGTGGCGGAACGTATGGACAGGCCTCCCCGACCCCGTCTTCCGCGGCATCCCGCCCGGCCCGCTCCTGCACGCTCACCTCGCTCGAGGCCCTTAACCCTGGGGCAGAAAAGGTAATCAAGAGAAAAAGTAGATTATAAACACACATAATTTTCTTTTATATTGGGGCAGAAGCCTATCTTTGTTAATGGTAATACAGTTAGCATACTGGAGATTTAACTTTGTGCAAATTCAACACCTCCGCAATCTCCATCTTTTTCTCAGCATAATTCAGCATGTTCTTTGTCTTAAGACGAGCAACTCCCTTCTTGAACATATCTCGAGCTTTATCATCTTCATTCTAAAATGCACAAAAAGGTGAGACTAACATAAACAATGTATTCCAGTTACATATGCATCATCGTGTCAAACGTACATTATCCTACTTACATTCGCAACAATGTGATCCTTCTTAATAATGCCATGCATCTGGAAAAGTAAAGAGAGGAAATTAGACATTCGCAATATGTTGCATGTTCGACACCATAACTGAACTTGCAGGAAATGGCTATAAGCTTGCAAGACAGCTCCAAACTAATAAAGGAAGCAACTTGCCATTTGTCTCATTGTCTGAAAGACAGGAGCCCCCGTCAGTTCAGCATCCATTGTACGTTTGTGCATATGGAACTTGTCCATTGCATGTACTTCCTTCACAGCCTCCTTATACTCTCTCTGAAATACGTGCAAACTAGTAAGAAATATGCATAATCAGAAATGTAAGTCCGTAGTGGTTTAGCACACAAAATGTTTGATGTAGCAGGATGCTAACATTTTTCTTAACCACAAGTCTCCAGATCTCAAAATAGACAAGATCTAGGCCCATGAGGCAGGCATCATCGCGGAGCTCATAAATGTACTCCTGAATCAAACATACCAGATTGTGAGAAAAACCAGTGATGAACACCTAAATTAGCAGACGAGAGGATATCTTACATTAAATGCAAAAGCAGCTAAACGAACAGTTATATGGGGTAACCGTGTTGCAATCCTCAATGCTTGCCTCCATGCTCTAGTTTCCATCTCTCTCCACTGAAGTGCAACTAAGTTAATAATCTGGTGCTTCACCATCCATGTGTGTATGACTAATGTGCCTATTATTCATGATTTTCTCTGGGGCATACTTACCTCCGCAGACCTGGCATCCAGATGCAAATATTCTTCAATCCACTGTTGCAAGATATTATTCTATCAGTGTTAAAATAATACTGCAACTGGTAATATTTCAAATCTCAACAGCTTGATCACATGATGCATACCTTGATTTTCTTTGATATTTCTCCATAGTACTTGACATAAACAACATCCATTTCATATGTATTATAAAGCTCACGGTAGGCATCGACATCTGGGTACTCCGGTTCGGTGTTACCAGGCATCTATAAAAAGGACAAGAATTAGATAGCTCATCTGAAAATACATAGAGGGGACTAGGGAGATGGATGGACACTACATGGAAGCTAATGAGGACTCGGTTAACAACTAAACACTACCTAAAGCGTTTTCTAATTTTTACAATTTGGCATTCAGTGGTCTGGTCTTCAAGCTACAAATAACTACCACTTTAATTTAGGTTTATATAAAACAGAAGCGATGTGCACAAGGTACGCCATTGTGTCCATCAAAAAATGATTACGGTTCATAGAAATGCAAATGATAAAAAAATAGAAGACAATAGGATATACACACATACTATTACTTTTTCAAAGCACATTTACTGTACATACTTAATGGCCACAGTCAAGTAAGACGATGTTTTTTTTATGAAAGTAACTGGCTAAAGATTCACATTTTCCCCTTATAATAAGATCGAGCATACTAGAAATGGTACTATGTAATTAAATTGCATTTAACAAGTAGATCCACTGTGAGAGATCGACGTGATACATTTCAGAAGCAACTAAATCGTAAACTAGTTTCAGCAACCACAGAGTTACCATCACAAACTCCATCATGATCTAAGAGAGAATAAGTTTGAAAATAGCAGTATTTGTGAAAACATATAAGATACCAAAGCTTGGACTACTCCCTGCAGTCATAAAAAACATGATTATTTACATATATATATTCTAATGCTGAACCTCAGACTTTAAACTAAGGCAAGCAAGGAGGTCCAAGAACCAAGTGGGATACACTTCCTAGCATTTCCCTAAGTTACTATCAAATATGAAATGGCTAAGAACCAACCAATTTTAAGGGTTTACTCAGAAAATGCACCAGCTAGCTAGACTTATCCAACGTTGGAATAAATAAATAAAAGCTGGCAAAACTTTTGAAACCAACCCCAGGAAGTACTACCATCTATTGGTAGCCACAAAGCTAACAATAATATAATGGGACAATGGATACAAAACCGATGTTCTCATAAACCCCAACATCGAATATGGTTATGCAAGTCAAACAATCAGCATCTACTTGATTTATCAAGGATGGAGTGTCCTGTAGCAGTTTTAACAGATAATGTCAAACCCATGGCTCAATTTTCTTAACAAACATTGCAGTTGTAGTTGGAATTAATGAAGCAAAACAAACTACCTCATTGATTGCCAGTTTTCACGGTGTGTACTGAAACTATTTCTGAATATTCATGATCAATATATAACCAAACTAGTCAGCTGGATGGCTCAAGTATAGATATAGACGGTGCACTTACGCAGTTTTGAAGGACAATCTTTTGATAGTCATTCAAATCAGAGTTCCAGCTATCGTCAGGATGGAAGAACCACTCAAAATCATCCTCTAAATGCTCAAAGTACTTTTGGCGGCGAATTTCATCCTCAGAGTATGCATTCGGATCCTTAAGCTTACATCCAGACACTGGGTTCATAGCCTACACATGCCAACCCAAAGGACTGAATTAGCTGATATGGCACACAAATAGAAACGACTAAAATTGTTCACACATGCCAAACCAGAGGACTGAATTAGCTGCTATGGCACAGAGATACAAACTTGACGGCATAGATTAATTGAACGGAATGGTGAGTAATTGACACAGTAGGTAGGTACCTGGTAATAAGCGATACGATAGCGCGCCTGGCACACTTTTACCTTGACGTTGTCCATCCAACTCATCGAAGGCGTCTTGCTGATTGGAGGACGAATATTGGGAAACAAAATTTGAGCATAACTGGCCTGGTCTTCCTCGCTGAGAAATACTTTTGGGCCGAAAAGCTCCTGGGTTCTTTCTTCTTCTTCTTCTTCTCCCGAGTCCATTGTCAAGCTTCGGCGGCGAACTGGAGGCTGTTGTGGTCGACCTGGGTGGAGGTTAGCTGGAGGCCGAAGACTATCTGGACAGCGTCGAGCCGGGGGCGAGGTCGAGATGGGCGGCGTCGATCTTCTGGCGTAGGAGCTCGGTAGGCGTGGCCGGCGGCAACGGTACGAGCGAGCTAGCGTCGGCGGGGATCGGAGGCAGCGGCGGCAGGAAGTGGGAGGCGGCGATGGCTCTGCGGCGTGAAACCCTAGCCTCTTGTCGAGAGAACAGAGACAGAATACGGAGGGGAGCAAGAGACAGGATTTGAGGATTGGGCACGCGTTGGCGGTAGCAGTTTTTAAAGTAAGACTCGAAAATGCAGAAATCAAAAACTGAATTTCGAATTCTAAGTACTCCCTCTATCCCAAAATAGACGTCTCGGTTCATTCAAATTTCGACGCTCTGCCATGCGCCTTCAGGGATGAAACATTTTCCCCCAAGGTCGAATCGCTCGCTCGCGTCTTTGATTACGCGCGTCCGCCATGCACCTCCCACCCGTCGTGCACAGCTGCTGCCGCCATGCGCCTCCCGCCGCCGCGCCCCTTCGTCGCCGCCATACGCCTCCCATTGCTGCCCCCCCTCCTCTCTGGCAAACCGTCCCCCGCCCCTGCTCCTCCTGGGTGCGCCGCCCCCGCTCCTCTCCTGTGAGTCGTCCCCTACGCCCTGCTCCTCCAGGGTGCGCCGCCCTCTCTAGCGAGCCTCCCGTGCCTCTCTCCGGCGTGCTGCCCATGCTTATTCCCCACCACGGCGCGTGCAGCTACTACACATGGAGACGACGGCTGCTATCGGCGGTGGTGTCATCTGCTACACATGGCGGCTACGGTTGCTGGTACAGGCGGCGGTGGTTCTACGCGAGGTGTCGGCGGACACTGGCTGCTATATGTTGTGACGTCCTCTGCTATAGATGGTGACTACTACACGCGGCAGCGGCAGATGCTGCAAATCGGCATCGTGTGGCTGCCCGGCGTGCTATCGAAGGCCACCAAAGATACTAGTGCAGACGTTTTTTTTTGCTACATTTGTTTTGTGGGTTGCTATAATAGCGCAAAGTTTTTGCTACAAGATCTCTGGTGAAGTCTTCGGCAAAGTCTTTTTTGTTACATACAGTGTCCGGCGTTGCTACTATAGTATAGAGTGTTCGCTACTTTAGTCGGCCAGTGTTGCCACTTTTATGTTCATCGTTGCTACTAGCGTTTTTCTACTTTAGCATATTATTTTTGCTAAGTATATATATTTTTTACTACTTTCACATATTTTTTTTGCTACAACCGATTTCTATGATTTTGCTACAAGGTCTCCAACGAGAGTCTCCGGCGATATTGGTTTTGCTACATTAGAAAAAACATTTTGCAACAACCGTTTTGTGGTTTTGCTATAATAGTGTAAATTTTTTGGTACGAGGTCTCCGGTAACGTTTTTTCCGGCAAGAGTCTCTGGTGAAGTCGGTTTTGCTATATTAGGATTTTTTTGCTACAAGGTCTCCGGCGAACTCTCCGGCGAAGTTCTATCTGTCTGTTCTATTTTTGGACTAGCAAAAGCGGGACTTTTTGTAGCAAAACGGGTATGTTTATAGCAAAAACGGAATTTAAGAACTTTTTGAGGGACACGTGTCACCATGGGGGGGGGGGGGGGTTTCCTATTAGTATACGTCTCATATGCAGGGCCGGCTCTATATTTTTCAGGGCCCTAGGCAAAGTCGACGGCATGGGCCCTTAAGGGTAATGTATATAAAGACATATTAATTTTTTATCATATATGTATCTATCAACACTTTTAAAATAAAAATTAACATCCAACCAAACATTTTAGTCTCAAAATATAATAAGTAGTATTAGTTGCTAGTTTGATTACCTTAAATAAGAAATAATTTCAATGATAATAAGTCAGGAGTGAGGATTAGGGCCTGCCGCTGGTGAATTGGTGATCCCCGATAGACGATAGACGACCTACGAATCTGCGATCGTCGATCGAGTCAGGGATGCAGGGCCCTAGAGATCGAGGCACGGAGTCCGACCGATTTCTGAAGAGTCGAGGAGAAGAGAAGGGAGATCACACGTTCACGACGCGTTGTAACCCATGCGGCCAGCGTCGTAACGTGTCGTAACTCATAAGCCTGGTGCCTCGTGTCATAGTGAGCCTTTTTTATTTGCTGCTCACGTGACGCGTTGTGCTCGGTTTTCAGGGCCCTGCTCATTTCTCATGTCCTGGGTAGCATATGTATACCTTATATATATACTCCCTCCGGTTGCAAATAGTATGTCTAGCATTTGGCCAAGTTAAAGTTGATTAAATTTGACCAACTTTATAGATAAATATAACAACATATATTAAATTAAATTAACATATTATAAAACTAAATTTAAAAACATATCTATTGGTATTAATTTAGAGTCATAAGTATCACTACGTTTTTCTATAAAAATTAATCAAACATTATTAACTTTGACTTAGAACAAGGCTAGAAGTACCCTTATTTGTGGACAGAGAGATTACATAAGTGAGTATAAATTTTTGGGCCCCCTCTGGCCGTGGGCCCCTGGCCGATGCCAGGGTCGCCATACCTCAGCGCCGGCCCTGCTCATATGGATCGCCTTCCAGAATACGTGCTGACTCTGGCAAATGATGTAGGTTTCCTTTTATTAACCTGTCATGTTCATTATATACGGTAATTAAATTTGGGCATGTTATTTGATTATCCACTCCCTGCTGAGGCAATGGCATGTAGATTTATTGGCTGATACTACGTGTTCAAATTTTAGTTTTTGGTGTTTCATGTAGATATGCCAGCTAGGTATCCGGAAGTAACTTTTGTTTCCTGTTCTACATTCTAAGTAGTTTCATAATCTTACTCTGAAGAGATTTTGCTTCATAAAATATTTTGTTTTAGTTTCTTCAATAGTTCTCCAAACCGGCAATCCTCATTTTGAGTGATTGCCATCTTATAATAGGTTACATGGGACGTTGCGAGAGACTACTTCAGAACAGCAGCACCTGCTATTGGGAACTTGTATGCACTTGTTCGGAGTAGGCTATCCCCATTATCTTTTTTGACATGTACCAAACCACCTGACAAATACTATAGGTTTGTTCCAGTTTACCTTTTCTATAGATGACAGTGGAGGATTATCGATCACTAGACCCTGAGTTGTTTATCTCTGAACTTATTATGCAGGTTGCTTCTCTAGAGAAACCCTACAAGATTTTTGAAAGATGCTAGCTCGACAGAAGTTATCACAAGATATATATAGAAGAAAGCAAGTAACCGTAGCTTTGCGTTGAGCCGTGTTTTTTGGTAGCGTTGTAAATATTTGACGAAAGAGCAAAGTTTGACTGATGCACCTCTGAATTTGAAGCAGTAGCAAATCTGTGAATACTTTGTCTACTGCGACTGCAAAAATCCAATTCGGCTAGCTGCTGTCCCTTACTGCGAAAAAAAGAATACTCCTTCCTACGTGATCCACCTAGGTATCTCTCGATCTTCTCTGGCGGCGGTGGCGCGAGCGAACCAAGCGAGCGGCAGAATAGTCCCACATCGCCCAGCTCGGCTTGGCCGCTCCAACGTAAAAGGCAAATGTTCCTGTTGTTCCATCGCCGAGGACGCAGGCCTGTACTCCAGGCCTGTTGAGGCAAGAGCAGTCGCTACATGGTTTCCCGCTGGGCTCGGCCCCAAGGGCCTGTCACCCTCGGTCATTTCATTTGTGCTCGGGGCGGGAAACACTGATGCGATGTAAGTCTTTTTTAACCATCTTATCTTTTAATTGAAATCGAAAATTTTAGCTTTAAATTTGTGCTCTGGGTGGACAAAATAACAAAAAATAAAATGAAAAACAATATCGATAATCTCAGATAGATCTGCAACATGAAAATAATATCAGATGAAAAACGAAACGAGCCCAACCCAAGTACTGGCCCATTTGTCCAACCCACTAGACCCAACGAAAAATTTAGCGAGTAGTGACATGCGGTCTCCCCCGCCGCCATCGTCCGCCTGGACGACTTCACTACTCTCGTCGCCCTCGCTGATTGATGTCTCCCTTCGCCCAACGGCCCTGTTTGTCTCGCTGATCCAGGCATCTGCTGTCAATACGCCACAATTGCGTCCTCTTCAAGACCGTTAGAGCCAGCCCCGACACCTACTACATTCACCTCCGATCCTGCTCCACAGCATGTTGCCGCCGTCGTTCTTGTCCAAGCACGCGTACTACCACCACCTCCTCCGCTCCTGCTTGACGCGTAGCCACGCAGCCGCCATGCACGCCCACATTTCCTGTGCACATAAAGATATAAACGGATCGGATCGAATATTGCTATTACCATATCCTTTACCATATTTTAAGCGGATTCGAATCGGAGCGGATATCGGATTGCGGATATGGAGCGGATTCGGAATAGACTCGGATCGAAAAAGGATAATTGAACAAATAACAAAGAAAAATAAAAATGTATTTATTTTACACAAAATAAATGCAAAAAATCGTGCAACACTAGATATCAGCAGTATAAAAATGCAAGATTGGTAATAGCATATTACAACATGCATATGTAGCATGTATAACTAGCCGATAAACTAACTAGATTGTCTAGATATTGTAGTTATGCTAAATATATCGGATTATCCTATTTGAGTATCTCGGATAATCCTTATAACATGTTGGATTATCCTTATCCGTCGGATATCATTAATACCATATCCGCTACCATATCCATTGGATATCTGCTTAACAAATATCCGCATCTGTATCCATATCAGCCGGATATCTAAAAAGGCATACCATATCCTCAAAAACGGACGAGGACACGGTTCAGAGCCGAAATTATCCATACCAATTACATCCCTACGTGCACACCCTCACCTCTCTCCTCCTCCTCCACAACATGCTCCTCGCACCCTAATGCCGCCTCGGCCCCCTCCCCACATGCCGCCTCCTCGATGAAATGCCCCGCGTAAACACCGTCTCCTTTAACCTCATCATCGATGCCTACTCCCACGAAGGCCACTGTAACACCCCCGGCCTCTTCGGACCGACGGCTGTCACTCCTGGCAGCTCAATAGGATATCTAGACTAACCCCACATATCAACACTAGTCTTTTCTGCGCACTTTGTCCTCACTCGTGTGCATCCTGTACCTCACTTCCCGGTGGTCACCCATCCTAGAATTACTCTAGGCCAAGCACGCTTAACCTTAGAGTTCTTTTTAAATGAGCTTCCAGAAAATAAGTTGCAACTTGTTGGTAGGGGTTTCCTATCAATCCTATTAAGCCATGCGCCAGGGTCTCACATACACACACCCTTAGAAGATCGACGCCCTCGTCGATCAACCATAAGCCATGAACGTTCGCACACGTCTGTGCGTCCAGTGCCGACATATTGTCATGCCGTGTCCATTCTGGGCCACACGCGTCATGCTACACATGTCCGCCACTGACTCGCACACGCCCATGTAACCGCGAGGATCGGCTCAAATACCACTTGTAACACCCTCGGCCTCTCCAGACGGCGGCTGTCTCTCCTGGCATCTCAATAGGATCTCTAGACTAACCCCACAAACCAACACTAGTCTTTTCCACGCACTTTGTCCTCACTCGTGCGCACCCGGTACCCACTTTCCGGTCGGTCATCAATCCTAGAATTACTTTAGGCCAAGCATGCTTAACCTTAAATTTCTTTCGAATGAGCTTCCGAAAAAGAAGTTGCAACATGTTGGTATGAGTTTCCTATCAATCCTATTAAGCCATGCGCCAGGGTTTCACAGCCACACTGCTGGAGACCTTTAAGCGCTTCCATCATGCCGTAGGAATCAAGGCCGACCGGTCCAGCTATGCGGCCGCACTCGCGTCCAGCGTGCCTGAGGGAGAGAAAGGTGGTGCACACATTGGCCATGTTCGAGGGGCTTGCCAGGGGTCTGCTTGTCTCCAGCTCGCTAGTCAGCATGTACGCCAAGACCATACCCTCATGTACCCTCCCGCGCCGCTCTCGTGAGCGACCGGGGGGAACCCTAGCACCGCCGGGCCTCCTGTGGCATCCCTCTAAAACCACTACTAGAAAATCGCGTTGTTTTTGTGCATTGCATCATCATGACCGCATGCTCATGTCATCATGCCTCATTGCATTTGAGCATCGTCATGTCATCATGCATCTCATTGACTAAAACTATTTTGTTCAAACCTACTTTTGCTTTCTACAAAGATCCCTCTATATTTCAAAATAATCCCGGACCCTTCCGGATATTTTGTTTGTCTAAAAATAAATTGCACAAGTCTTTTAAACAATACATAAAATTTTATATTATTTTTAGGGGGCAGCCAAACCGGGCCGATCCGACCCAGTCGGCCACCCCCAGTACAAAACCAGTTCCCCCTAAACTATTTTCCTACCCCACCCTAACCTACCCAGCCCCCCTCCACCTCACCTGCACCAGTCGGTGCACGCCACCTCACCTCTCCCTGCTCCCTATCCTATCCCCTCCCTCCACCTCATCCCTCCACCCTCTCTTCCTCCACCCAGCAGCCACCTCACCCGCTGGCCCCATTACTCCTCACCCAACACACACACAAACACACAACCACCCGCCTGCCCCACCCCCACTCACACGCCCGCTCGCTTGGCCCACCCCGTCCCCTCGACCCTCATCTCTCGCTCGCGTCCTCCCAAGACAAGATCAAGGCCTCCCTCCTCTTACCGCCAGCCGCCTCACCGTCCCTGCGAGCCCACCCTCTCGGATGGCCGCCTCCTCGCCCGTGCTCACCTGACGGCGCCCCTTCTCTGATCTCCCCCGCCGGCCTTGCCCCGACATCGACGTTCGTCGGCCACGCCCCTTCTCCGGCCTCGTCGGCCTAGACCCCGATGGCTTCGCCTCTGCCCGCCGGCACCCTCCTCCGCGGCCGCCTGTGAAGCCCGTCCTCAATCTCCCCCTTGCGCCGTGTCGCTGGTTCTTCTCTGCCCGAGCTGGCCGCCTTCCTCCCTACCTCGGCATGGTGCTCGCTAGCCCCAGGTGCCGCGGCTGCAGATGTCTCCCTCTAGCGCCCACACCGTGTGGTGGTGATGTCTGCCAGAGAAGCTGCCATCGACGTGCGTGTGTGCTGTTTCGCGGCCCTCCTGTGCGTATGTGTTGTATGGCTACTGGTGGAGCTGGTGTGATGCCAGTACAAATCCCGACGGCCAAGGCTGCGTCCACCTTCATTCAGGAGTGTGAGCAACGATGTTGTGCGCACTATAAAACCATCGCCAAGTTCTTTCCAAGAGAAACCTACATCAAGTTTGGGGGCGACAAGATCTTCTCGCCGACAAGACCAATAACAGAGCCTCGAGAGCCCTGACACGGATCCGAAGCCCGAACCTAAATCCCGCCGTACGCCAAGATCTTCAATCGGGTACGAGGACACCGAGACCCCGGTGCGGCAAGTACTCCTTCCCGGATGCGATGCTCCAGAACACGGACGGTAAGGACACCGACGCATAACGCCAAGTTCTTCACCCCGAACGCCAAGACTGACCCGATACGAGGACCCGACAAGATCTTCGCGACGACAAGAACGACATCGACCAGGGCGAATCCGATGCACCTCGACGCCGAACCAAGTCCTCCTTCCCGGAATGCCAAGATCTACCTCCGTTATCCGAGAACGATTCCCCCGAGACCGAACCCCAGATCCGGACCCTGAGAGCCGACCCCGAACCCCTCGGAGCCCAAGTTCGCCGAACCCTAATGTGCGACCCTTTATCCGAGACCCCTATTTTTATAATATGATATTGATCACCTGTCGCGTATTAAATTGATCATGCATGCATATTTGTGTGGTTTGGGGGCCTTATGCCGATACACCTAAATTAAATATGGGATCCATATGCGGGCAAATATAGTCTTATATTGGTCCCATATAAATTTGTGTAGCGAACCGAAGCCATGTTTGGTCTTGCTAATCCAACATTTAATTTGCGGGGTAGATAAATAACTTGAACCGTTTAATTAAATGTCGGGACCCCGGTTCCGTTTAATATGATCCAATTGCATCGCACCTTTGCCATGTCATACATCATACATGCATCATGCCCGATCTTCTGCCGTGGTATTAAATAGTGCATCCGGTGTTTCTTCTAGTGTTTTGCTTCTTCGCGGATTAGGCTGATGAGTTGATGCGAGTGTCGACCCGATCTTCGGTTGAACCATCGGCAATGTTTTCATGCGAGCATCTCCCCCTTTCTACCTATCTTACTTTTACAGTCTTTATTCCCTCATGTTGATCTATTGCTATCTGTGTTGCGTTGCTCTAGTTTTCGTACCCGTGATATCCCTTGCAGCCTTATATTGCCTTGGACACCTCCTATTACCTGTTGTTTGGTAGATAGTTGGACCTGCGCGTCGTAGTCGCTTGCTCAAGTGCTGTTGCGTGTCGTCAAGTTCCACAGTTGTTGGAGTATTGCCGTGTGTTTATTGTTGGAGATGATCAAGACTTTAATTACTGTTTAACAACTAAAATTGAAGTAGGTAAATGCAGAGGCACAGGTGGGCAATAGATGTTATTTGGTTGTTAACCGTCCACTTGTGTCCGTGGGACCCGATTACTTGATACTGTTCCTTGAATATTCGCTATCCACATCGGGAGGATTATGGGACCCCGAGCGAGCTTGATTCATTCTTATTTCTTGGGGCCACAAACTAGTTTGAGGTTTTATTTACTATCCTGTACTTATGCCATGCTTTCTTGCTTTATTTAAATTGTGCAGTACTGCACTGTCTTTGTTAGGATCGGGACACGTTTTGTATCGACAGGCCCATCACACTTCGGGTTCCCAGTTGTTTACAGACCGTCCACCCAAACCTTGAGTCCGTCTCGAGTCACTAACCTTCGCTATGGTAGCTTAATGGGGTGGCCCCTAAATATTTCTGAATCTGGTGATTGCTTTGTCGTGAAGGCCTCGTTGGGTTTTGATTTGGTTTTTCCGAGGTTGATCGAGTGTGTGTTGCTATTTGTGCACCCCTGCAGGGTAAAACTTTCCGAAAGCCGTGTCCGCGGTTATGGACGACTTGGAGCACAGTATCTCGACCATAGACAACTATAACTAAAGTAGTGCTATAAATTTGACTTTATAATGACTAGTAATCAGCTTCACTATAATGGAATGGCTAAACAAAATTGCCAACAATTGCTTGTTTGGGTTGACGCTTGCTACCATTGTATCTGACTAGTAAGTATTGCAACTATAACGGAATGGCTAAATAAAAGTTCCAACAACTGCTGGGTTTTGGGATATCTCATGCTAATTGTATCTGACTAGTAAGTGTCGCAACTACAACGGAATGGTTAACAAAAATTGCCCACTGCTTATTATATCAGGATGATTATCTATACTTGACTAGTAATTGCTGCGATAATCGAATAAATAAAACTGCCAACTGTGTGAGTTCCTCGGTTGACTTCCTCGTTTGGTTTCGAGGGGGAAACACCAGGATGGGTTTGTCGGATGGTAGCATCAGGTTGGTTCCGGATAGGACTTTCTTATCTCTCTCTGGTAGCCGACAATTATATCGAGTCTCTATAGGTTGTTTAGTGCATGCCGCGCTGCCGCTTCAGTCCACCATACCTATGTAGGCGAGGACCGCCGAATTCTAGCCTCGCCGTGTACTGGCCTCAGTACTGACCGCTCTCTCTTTTCCTTTGCCCCTTGTCGGCACCCCTTTTGTTTAAGCAGGTTTTGAGGTCGACGTCGTTAGCAGGGTTACCCTTCCGGCTTGGCACAGGCGGTTATGGGCCATTGGTTATTCTTGGGGCTCTTAGCCCCATTTGCATCTTGTCCGCATTTCGGACGCTGTATCGCTTTCAAGGTGATTTGGATCTTTGTATGTATATCGTATTCTTGACTCATTGAGTCGCCGTTGTATATATCATTACGTGGGTTCCATCGTGGACTATGTGTAATGATATTACTTGCTTTCCACCATACGAAAGTGCTGGTGGCACCTTTGAATCGTTTCTATGCGGGTTTAGCGGGTTTCGCTAAAACTTGCATAGGGCCGATTCGAGGGTGTTACTGAGTGGTATCGAGCTCGGCCATTGCGATACCCACAAGTCCACTGTAGGATAACCTAGCTAACGAGTAGAGTGTCAAAACTATTTTTGAAAATCGGTTGGATAGTTACGATTAGGTCTGATTTTAATCCTTACCCTCCGCTATTCGCCTCTTACCTCTACGTTTTGAATCCGCTCTCTTCTCTCTTGAGTCCGAGATTTCTCGTGGTTGGGTTCCATCGCACCTTTAGGGTTTCACTTCCTCTTTTGGTAGCGGTGTTGCTACATCTGGTCTTCATGCTATCCGAGGAATCCTTCGTCGGTGGACTTCTCTTTGTTCCTTCTTGTGCCTTCCTGTTTTCTCCCGGACGACATCATCTATGCGGATCCGATCTGATCGCATCACTCCTTTGTTTTCGAACCTCGCCTGGCGAGATCTACAATCTGAATTCTGAGCGTTGGTTGCATAATTTCCTATTCATGTGCAGAGTAATGCTTTGGGTGCGCGATGGACTGATCACCATCCGACTACTCTTATCATTCGCTCTTGCACATTGAACGGTGAATCATTGCAGTTATACTCCTTCCGCGAAAGTTAGAGGTGGCTTTACCCTTTTGAGGCCTTTACCTTCATATTTGTTTCTCCGGAGTGTTCTCTCGACGAATGGGGAACAATCCTTGTTGGTGGTGTCGCCATTTTCAAGCTGAAGAAAGAACCCTTGTTAGTGGTGTCGCGAGGATCCACACGAAGCGCGAAGGATCAGATCGTCGGCCTTCTTCCCTGTACCATGAGGCGGATCTCGAGGGCGAGATCCATTGTTAGTGGTGTCGAATTGTGGCATCCCGCTAAAACCACTACTAGAAAATCGCGTTGTTTTTGTGCATTGCATCATCATGACCGCATGCTCATGTCATCATGCCTCATTGCATTTGAGCATCGTCATGTCATCATGCATCTCATTGACTAAAACTATTTTGTTCAAACCTACTTTTGCTTTCTACAAAGATCCCTCTCTATTTCAAAATAATCCCCGGACCCTTCCGTATATTTTGTTTGTCTAAAAATAAATTGCACAAGTCTTTTAAACAATACATAAAATTTTATATTATTTTTAGGGGGCAGCCAAACCGGGCCGATCCGACCAAGTCGGCCACCCCCAGTACAAAACCAGTCCCCCCTAAACTATTTTCCTACCCCACCCTAACCTACCCAGCCCCCCTCCACCTCACCTGCACCAATCGGTGCACGCCACCTCACCTCTCCCTGCTCCCTATCCTATCCCCTCCCTCCACCTCATCCCTCCACCCTCTCTTCCTCCACCCAGCAGCCACCTCACCCGCTGGCCCACAGCCCCACTCCCTCACCCAACACATACACACAGCACACAACCACCCCACGCCCTGGCCCCACCCCCACTCACGCATGCTCCCGCTTGGCCCACCCCGCTTCCCCCTCGATACCCTCATCTCTCGCTCGCGTCCTCCCGCACAGCACTGCGCCTCCCTCCTCTGCAACCGCCAGCGCCGGCCGCTCAACCGTCCCTGCGAGCCCACCCTCTCGGATGGCCGCCTCCTCAAGGCTCACCGTGGCGCCCTTCTCGATCTCCCCCGCCGGCCTTGCCCCGACATCGACGTTCGTCGGCCACGCCCCTTCTCCGGCCTCGTCGGCCCTGAACCCGATAAGCCGCCTCACGCCGGCACCCTCCTCCATGCGCTGTGGAAGCGTCCTCAATCTCCCCTTAGCGTGTCGCTGGTTCTTCTCTGCCCGAGCTGGCCGCCTTCCTCCCTACCTCGGCATGGTGCTCGCTAGCCCCAGGTGCCGCGGCTGCAGATGTCTCCCTCTAGCGCCGACACCGTGTGGTGGTGATGTCTGCCAGAGAAGCTGCCATCGACGTGCGTGTGTGCTGTTTCGCGGCCCTCCTGTGCGTATGTGTTGTATGGCTACTGGTGGAGCTGGTGTGATGCCCGTACAAATCCCGACGGCCAAGGCTGCGTCCACCTTCATTCAGGAGTGTGTGCAACGATGTTGTGCGCACTATAAAACCATCGCCAAGTTCTTCCCAAGAGAAACCTACACCAAGTTTGGGGGCGACAAGATCTTCTCGCCGACAAGACCAAAAACAGAGCCTCGAGAGCCCTGACACGGATCCGAAGCCCGAACCTAAATCCCGCCGAACGCCAAGATCTTCAATCGGGTACGAGAACAGCGAGACCCCGGTGCGGCAAGTACTCCTTCCCGGATGCGATGCTCTAGAACACGGACGGTAAGGACACCGACGCAGAACGCCAAGTTCTTCACCCCGAACGCCAAGACCGACCCGATACGAGGACCCAACAAGATCTTCGCGACGACAAGAACGACATCGACCAGGGCGAATCCGATGCGCCTCGACGCCGAACCAAGTCCTCCTTCCCGGAATGCCAAGATCTACCTCCGTTATCCGAGAACGATTCCCTCGAGACCGAACCCCAGATCCGGACCCTGAGAGCCGACCCCGAACCCCTCGGAGCCCAAGTTCGCCGAACCCTAATGTGCGACCCTTTATCCGAGACCCCTATTTTTATAATATGATATTGATCACCTGTCGCGTATTAAATTGATCATGCATGCATATTTGTGTGGTTTGGGGGCCTTATGCCGATGCACCTAAATTAAATATGGGATCCATATGCGGGCAAATCTAGTCTTATATTGGTCCCATATAAATTTGTGTAGCGAACCGAAGCCATGTTTGGTCTTGCTAATCCAACATTTAATTTGCGGGGTAGATAAATAACTTGAACCATTTAATTAAATGTCGGGACCCCGGTTCCGTTTAATATGATCCAATTGCATCACACCTTTGCCATGTCATACATCATACATGCATCATGCCCGATCTTCTGCCGTGGTATTAAATAGTGCATCCGGTGTTTCTTCTAGTGTTTTGCTTCTTCGCGGATTAGGCTGATGAGTTGATGCGAGTGTCGACCCGATCTTCGGTTGAACCGTCGGCAATGTTTTCAGGCGAGCATCTCCCCCTTCCTATCTTACTTTTTACGCCTTTATTCCCTCTGTTGATCTATTGCTATCTGTGTTGCGATGCTCTAGTTTCGTACCGTGATATCCCTTGCAGCCTTATATTGCCTTGGACACCTCCTATTACCTGTTGTTTGGTAGATAGTTGGACCTGCGCGTCGTAGTCGCTTGCTCAAGTGCTGTTGCGTGTCGTCAAGTACCACAGTTGTTGGAGTATTGCCGTGTGTTTATTGTTGGAGATGATCAAGACTTTAATTACTGTTTAACAACTAAAATTGAAGTAGGTAAATGCAGAGGCACAGGTGGGCAATAGATGTTATTTGGTTAACCGTCCACTTGTGTCCCGTAGGACCCCGAGTACTTGATACCTGTTCCTTGAATATTCGCGCTATCCACATCCGGGAGGATTATGGGACCCCCCTGAGCCAGAGCTTGATTCATTCTTATTTCTTGGGGCCACAAACTAGTTTGAGGTTTTATTTACTATCCTGTACTTATGCCATGCTTTCGCTTTATTTAAATTGTGCGAGTAACGCATTTGTCTTGTTAGGATCGGGACACGTTTGCGGTATCGACAAGCCCAGTCACACTTCGGGTTCCCGATCGTTCTGGCCCACCCAAACCCCGAGTCCGTCTCGGAGTCAGCTAACTTCGTTGCGGGTAGCTTAATGGGGTGGCCCCCTGAAATATTTCTGAATCTGGTGATTGCTTTGTCGTGAAGGCCTCGTTGGGTTTTGATTTGGTTTTCCGAGGTTGATCGAGTGTGTGTTGCTATTTGTGCACCCCTGCAGGGTAAAACTTTCGGCCGTGTCATGGTTATGGACGACTTAGATCACAGTATCTCGACCATAGACAACTATAACTAAAGTAGTGCTATAAATTTGACTTTATAATGACTAGTAATCAGCTTCACTATAATGGAATGGCTAAACAAAATTTCCAACAATTGCTTGTTTGGGTTGACGCTTGCTACCATTGTATCTGACTAGTAAGTATTGCAACTATAACGGAATGGCTAAATAAAAGTACCAACAACTGCTGGGTTTTGGGATATCTCATGCTAATTGTATCTGACTAGTAAGTGTCGCAACTACAACGGAATGGTTAACTAAAATTGCCCACTGCTTATTATATCAGGATGATTATCTATACTTGACTAGTAATTGCTGCAACGATAACTGAATAAATAAAACTGCCAACTGTGTGAGTTCCTCGGTTGACTTCCTCGTTTGGTTTCGAGGGGGAAACACCAGGATGGGTTTGTCGGATGGTAGCATCAGGTTGGTTCCGGATAGGACTTTCTTATCCCTCTCTGGTAGCCGACAGTTATATCGAGTCTCTATAGGTTGTTTAGTGCATGCCGCGCTGCCGCTTCAGTCCACCATACCTATGTAGGCGAGGACTGCCGAATTCTAGCCTCACCGTGTACTGGCCTCAGTACTGACCGCTCTCTCTTTTCCTTTGCCCCTTGTCGGCACCCCTTTTGTTTAAGCAGGTTTTGAGATCGACGTCGTTAGCAGGGTTAACCTTCCGGCTTGGCCTGACCGATTTTATTCCGGGGTGGTCGTTCGGGTCTATCCGGCCCGTTCGACTGCCCCACTAAAATAATATAATATTTTATTTGTTTCAAACATGGCTTTTGCAAACCGATAGTAAACAAAACAAAATAATCCGGAGACCCGGGTTTTGCGTTTGAATTAAGACGGGGCGTTTAGAAAACAAATTAGGTTTTTCCGAAATTAGTTTGATGCAAGCAATGCAATATGATGACGATGCGCAAATGCAATGTGCCATGATGACATGAGCATGCGGTCATGATGATGCAATGCACGAAAACAACGCGATTTTCTAGTAGTGGTTTTTGCGGGATGCCATAATTCGACACCACTAACAATGGATCTCGCCCTCGAGATCCGCCTCATGGTACCGGAAGGAAAGGTCGGCGATCTGATCCTTCGCTCTTCGTGTAGATCCTCGCGACACCACTAACAAGAGGTCGTTGTACGTGATCGTCGAGAGAACACGCCGGAAACAAAAGGTCGAAGGTAGAGGCATCAACAAATAAAGCCACCTCTAACTTCGATGGAAAGAGGGAACCGATGCATTCTCATCCACTGCAATGTACAAAAGCGAATAGAAGGGGTAGTCGGCATGGGGGCCAATCCATCACGCACCCAAACTATTACTCTGCACAATCAGTAGAAAAGAGTGCAACCATTCTCGGAATCAGACTGAAGATCTCGACAATCGAGGTTCGGAAACAAAGGAGTGATGCAGACTCTGCATCGGATCTGGCGTAGATGATGTCGTCGCACCGGAAAACACCGGAAGGCACAAAAAAGGAACAAAGAATGGTACCACAGTAGACGGATTCCTCAGGCAGCTTGAACACCGGATGGTAGAACACCGTTATCAAAGGAGGAAGCGAAACCCTAAAGGTACGACGAAACCAAACCACGAGAAATCCTGGACTCGAAGAGAGAGAAGAGAGCGGATTCAAAACACGCAGAGGTGAGAAGAGAGCAGCAGAGGGGTAAGGAGTAAAATCAGACCTAGTCAGAACTATCCAACCGATTTTTCAAAAATAGTTTTGACACTCTACTTCGGCCGTTAGCTAGGTTATCCTCGATTTGGACTTGTGGGTATCGCAATAGCTGAGCTCTGATACCACTCTATAACACCCTCAGAATCGGACCTATGCAAGTTTCAGCGATTCCCGCCAAACCCGCATAGAAACGATTCAAAGGTGCCCACCAGGCACTTTCGTGCGGGTGGAAAACGAAGTAATAACATTACACAACAGTCCGCGATGGGACCCACAAAACAGATATATACAACAGCGACTCAAAGAGACAAGGATACAGATATAATATACAAAGATCCAAATCACCTTGAAAACGATATAGCGTCCAGCTACGGACAAGATGCAAATGGGCTAAGAGCCCTGAAGAATAACCAATGGCGTCCATAACCCTGCCCAGGTCAAGCCGGAAGGGTAACCCTGCTAACGACGTCGATCTCAAAACCTGCTTAAACAAAAAGGGGTGCCGACAAAGGGCAAAGGAAAAAGAGGCGTCGATCGAGGCCAAGCAGCGAGGCTAGAATTCGGCGGTCCTCGCCTACATAGGTATGGTGGACTGAGCGGCAGCGGCAGCATGCACTAAACAGCCTATAGAGACTCGATACAACTGGCGGCAATCAGAGAGGGGGATGAAAGACCTATTCGGAACCAACCTGATGCTACCACCAATCAAACCCATCCTGGCGTTTCCCCCTCGAGGCCAAACGAGGAAGTCAACCGAGGAACTCACACAGTTGGCAGTTTTCTTTATTCAGTTATCGTTGCAGCAATTACTAGTCAGGTATAGAGAATCATCCTGATAAAATAAGCAGTGGGCCGTTTTAGTTAACCATTCCATTGTAGTTGCGGCACTTACTAGTCAGATACAATTAGCATGAGGTAACCCATAAACCCATCAGTTGTTGGTACTTTTATTTAGCCCTTCCGTTTTAGTTGCAATACTTACTAGTCAGATACAATTGTCGCAAGCGACAAATCAAGCAAGCAATTGTTGGCAGTTTTATTTAGCCATTCCGTTGTAGTTGCAATATTTACTAGTCATATCAGATAGAAGTCAATTTATAACAGTAAACTTTAGTTATAGTTGTCTATGATCGAGATACTGTGCTCCAAGTCGTCCATAACCGCGGACATGACTTTCAGAAAGTTTTAACCCGGCCGGGGTGCACAAATAGCAACACACACACGATCAACCTCGGAAAAACCAAATCAAAACCCAACGAGGTCTTCACGACAGAGCAATCACAAGATTCAGAAATATTTCAGGGGGCCACCCCATTGAGTAGATCCGCAACGAAGCTAGCTGACTCCGAGACGGACTCAAGGTTTGCGACAATGGTAAGCATGGGAACCCGAAAGTGTGACTGGCTTGTCGATCACCGCTAACACTCGCTACCTAAGCGATGCAGTGTGCTCCTCGCAATCGTAAATAAAGCAGTAGCATGGCATAAGTACAGGATAGTAAATAAAACCTCAAACTAGTTTGTGGCCCCAAGAAATAAGAATGAATCAAGCTCTAGCTAAGGGGGGTCCCATAATTCCCCGTATGTGGATAGCGCGATAAATCAAGGAACAGGTATCAAGTACTCGGGTCTCAGACACAAGTGGGCGGTCGGAAACCAAATATTATCTATCACCCACCGATGCCTCTGCTTACTTACTTCAATTTTAGTTGTTAAACAGGAATTAAAGTGAACGATAAATAAAGTCGAGATCATCTCCAACATCAAACATGCGGCCCACCAACAACTGTGGCACTGGACGACACGCAACAGCACTTGAGCAAGCAGCTACGACGCGCAAGTCCATATATCTACCAAACAACAGGTAATAGGATGTGTCCAAGGCAATATACGGCTGCAAGGGATATCACGGGTACGAAAACTAGAGCATCGCAACACATATAGCAATAGATCAACAGGAGGGAATAAATACTATAAAAGTAAGATAGGTAGAAAGGGGGAGATGCTCGCCTGAAAACATTGCTGAAGGTTCAACCGAAGGTCGGGGCGAAGCTCACATCAACTCAACGGCCTTATCCGCGAAGAAGCAAAACACTAGAATAAACACCGGATGCAATATTTAATGCTACGGCAAAAGATCGGCATGATGCATGCATGATGTATGACATGGCAAAGGTGCGATGCAATTAGGCCATATTAAGCGGAACCGGGGGTCCCGACAATTAATTAGGTGGTTCATGTTATTAAACTACCCCGCAATTTAAATGTTGTTTTAACAAGGCAAAATATATCCCCGGTTCGCTACGCAAATTTAAATGAGGCCAATGTGAGACTAGATTTGCCCGCATATGGGCCCCATATTTAATTATAAGGTGAATCGACATAAGGCCCCCAAACCACATGATAAGATGCATGCGAGTATGACAATTTAATATGCAGCAATTTGTTATTTCATTTATAAAATAGGGCTCGAGAAAAGGGGTCACACATTAGGGTTCGGCGAACTTGGGTTCCGGGGTTCGGGGTCGGTCTCAGGGTCCGGATCTGGGGTTCGGGGTTCGATGAGCTCGGTCTCGGATAACGGAGGTAGGTCTTGGCGCATCCGTGGTCTTCGGTTCATGTCGACGGTCATGGCGTTCGGGATGAAGCACTTGTTGTATACGCATCGTCGACCTTGGCGTCCGGGTTCTTGACGATCTTGGCGTAACCGGGATGGAGGGCTTGCCGTATCGGGAAGAAGATCTTGAAGGGTGCCGGCTTCAATTGTCTATGGCGAACTTGTTCGGTACCGGGGTTTTTTTCGGAGTTCATGGCGCGGCACCGGGTACGGGATCGGTCTTCGGGTTCCCGAGAAGTAGATCTTGATGTTTCCGTGACGGAGATCTTGTCGATGAAACGGTCTTTAAACAGTACCACCTCCACCGATTCCCTATACCCCAACTGGCGATCGCGACCAACAACAGAACAAGGCCAACACAGATACACGCGCACCCATGATACTTCCTGTGCACACACGGGCGACAAACGAGGCCGACAAGCATCGGAGAGCCGCAGCGGCGGACCTGGCCGGAGACGGCGGGCGGAGCAGAGCGGCCGAGGAGGGCGACAGCGAGCTTGGCGGAGGGCAGGGCTTCAGCGAGGCGGCGGGCGTGGCGGCTTGAGCGGGCTTGGCGGCGGCGCGGGCACCGAGGAGGAAGAGCTCATGGGCGGCGGCTCGGGACGGCAGGGGGGTCGCGAGGAAGGGAGGCGAGGGAGAGGCCTGCGGTGTGGCGGCGCCAGTGGCGGAGCGGGAGGGCGAGTGGAGGAGGTGGAGCCCGGCGGCCGCGGAGGTCGGTGGGGGCGACGAACTCGGGGGAAGGGGCACACGCGGGCGGAGCGGGAGCGGGGTTGTCGGTAGCCGGCTGGGGGAGAGGAGCGGGGAGGGGGCGGTTGGTCGCCGACGGGCTCAGGCGGAGGGGCAGAGGGCGAGGTCGGGCGGCGCGGGGTGAAGAACGCCTGGCGGCGGCGGGGCGGAGGCGAGAGAGGGAGGGCGCGGCGGCCGGTGAGGCGGGGAGGGAGCGACGGGGATGCAGGGAGGTTGGGAAGGGGATGAGCGCGGTAGGAGGAAGAAGAACAGGGGAGGGAGGCTCGGGCATGGGGGAGGAGGCCGACAGGGGTGGGACCTGTGGGTACAGGCGGGGAGGTGGGGATGGGCTGGCGTGTGTGCGTGTGATGCGTGTGTGCTGGTTGGTGGGAGGGGAAGTGGAGAGAGAGAGAGGGGTGGCTGGTGACGTGGCAGCGTGTGAGTGGGTGGGGCTTTGGGGAGAGGTGAGGTGGCGAGAGATTATTGGTGGGGGTGAGGTGGAGAGGGGTTGGGTAGTTTAGGTCTGGGTATAAAAGGATTCGGGTGGCTGGTGTGGTTGACCGATTTTATTCCGGGGTGGTCGTTCGGGTCTATCCGGCCCGTTCGACTGCCCCACTAAAATAATATAATATTTTATTTGTTTCAAACATGGCTTTTGCAAACCGATAGCAAACAAAACAAAATAATCCGGAGACCCGGGTTTTGCGTTTGAATTAAGACGGGGCGTTTAGAAAACAAATTAGGTTTTTCCGAAATTAGTTTGATGCAAGCAATGCAAGATGATGACTATGCGCAAATGCAATGTGGCATGATGACATGAGCATGCGGTCATGATGATGCAATGCACGAAAACAACGCGATTTTCTAGTAGTGGTTTTTGCGGGATGCCACATGGACGCCATTGGTTATTCTTCAGGGCTCTTGGCCCCATTTGCATCTTGTCCGTACTCGGACGATGTATCGTTTTCAAGGTGATTTGGATCTTTGTACTGTATATCTGTATTCTTGACTCATTGAGTCGCCGTTGTATATATCTGTTCTGTGGGTTCCATCGTGGACTATTGTGTAATGATATTACTTCGTTTTCCACCCGCACGAAAGTGCCTGGTGGGCACCTTTGAATCGTTTCTATGCGGGTTTGGCGGGTTTCGCTAAAACTTGCATAGGGCCGATTCTGAGGGTGTTACACCTCCCGTCCCCTACCGCTCCTCCCTCCTCGCCGCCGTCGGGATGCGACGGCGGCAAAGCCGCTCGGCGTCGGGGGCGGTGGGGCCCCTCTTCTTCCCCTGGATCGCCAGATCTCGGCGCGGGCCAAGATTGACGGCCGGCGGCGACGCGCGTGCGCGGGGCGCGGCGGCGCCTGGCTAGGTGGCGCGGTTCGTGGCGTGGCGGCGTCAACCTGTTGTGGCAAGGAGGGCTACGTGGAGTGGTGGTTTTCGTGCTCGGGGTCGGCAGCTGCTGGGCCGGAGCGGCGAGGGCCGTGGGCGGCATTGGACAGGATCAGGTGAAGCGGCGGACGCGGTGTTGCAGGATGGAGGCGAAGGCGCGCCCTTAGCGGCGGCACTCAGCCTACGTGCTCATCGGCAACGAAGGTCGGCCTGCTCGATCCATTCTCCGAAAACCGGTCGGCGGTGTGGGAATCGCTGCGCCAGCTCTAATAAAGGAGGTGGTCCTTGGGTTTCTTTCGCACAAAGAAAAACATCTGCTTGATGTCTGCCCTCTTTGATCTGAACTGGAGAGGTGAGTTCCGGAAGGCTCATGTCAAATCCATCATGACATGGAGAGAGGTCAACTTCTTGCCGATAGGATAATGGAACTATAACCTGGTTCCCTGACATCCTATGTAACTCTCTACAAAATGTACATGGATACTGGGGATTTTTCTTTAGCTTGAAAAAATAGATATGTGATGAAAGAGCGAGGCGCGAAGAAAGAACCTGGTCTTAGTTGAATTGAATTAAAGCCCGGAGTTCACTCACAAGTCACATCCAGAGAGCAATGCAGTATACATGAAACTTGCAGAATCTCTTTCCAAGATTGATAATTTGATAACCAATGACACTATCAGTATAGAGTCAAACCAATGATACTATCAGTATAGAGTCAGATGAAATCACTGGAAATGAGAAATTAATTCCGTACCAATAAAAGTTTCATAGTCCAAATCGACTAAAGAGGAGACCGAGCCCCAAGGCCCATTTTTACAAATTACAACTACTTCTCAAAATAACTTTATATCCAACTTAACTTATACCATAGAAATTTGATTTTTTTTACATATGAATGTTGCATTTTTTGTGGGAACTTCCACAGATCTATTAATAATCATGAACAGCATTATAAAGAGTCCCAAAAATAATAGAAATTATAAATAGGTCAATGGACCACCTAGTAACAACTACAAACACCGGCACGAGCCGAAAGCACACTTTCGTCCTCTCTCCTCCATCACCGAAGCTGGGCAAAACTTGTCGTAGTAGAGCTTGTTGTAGTAGATGAACGGGAAGTCGTCGTGCCAATGCCCCAAAGGACCAGCGCACCAGAGCAACAACCATCGCCGAAGTGACCAACGTAGATCAGAAGAGACTGACCTCAAAACACACATACGAAAGCGAAAAATAACGGGGTCCCAAAAGATCTGTCGGACACACGACTCCACGGGCCCTCCGCCGATGCTAGATGCACCAGCAAAGCGACGGATAGGACGGGAGGACTTTATCCTGGTTTCAGGACATAGCCGCCGCCTCAATATTATGAAAAAGACACCGAACAAAACACAGAGACCTCCCGCGGTGAGATTGCATGGTCCGCCACGTCTCCAAGACATGTTGCCGGCAGAGAGAAAGAATCCTAGATGGATTTTTGTCGCCGCCTCCTAGAGCGCCTCTCTCCTCTTCGTATGGTACAGATCATACGTTTTACCTTGCATGTTAGTTCTGATATGATCCGTACTTGTATGATGTGTCAGCATTCTACTCCGTAACTCATTTCATTTGGCATTCGCTCGTAACCATAGCTAGCATAGCAGATCAACTAGTTGCTGTGGGGCGTGGATGCAGGCAAAACTTTGTAGCACACACATACACGGGCAAAACAATTCACACGCAAGTGACTCGTTTTTGGAACACCACACGCAAGTGACTCAATCCAACCGACCAAAGCAGTACACAGGTGTATACGACTAGAGCAAGCAATCTTTCTTTTCTATTGGAAGAAATATAAAAGGTACAGGTACTCGTCAATGGACAAATTATCTATCTACAGTATATAACTGTGAAGAAAAGTAAATATATTCATGAGAACGACGACGCCAATTCTTAATTAAGTACAGAGGACTTCTCATGTGGATATATATAACAGAACGGTTAATTGCATCTAAAACGACAGGGACAACTTCCCAGGTGCAAGCACGTCCTCGTAGCAAGGTCGGTAGGTGAACGAACCTTCCATACTACAACAATGTTGCACAGGATCTCTCATGAGTTCATGCTCGCTGCCAAGATATTGCATCCTCGATGTGTCTAGATGGTACACTACCACTGCAAAGCGAATTATGAAGATGACTGCATTCTTATGAGGATGGAATCCCACGATCCCGCAGTAGTGACCCCATGTTGGCGGGCCAAGGTTTGGGGCGCTGCCGTCAACATCAATGAAGTTGTCCTCGTCCGAGTTCCAGGAATATCCATAGCCATCTCCTTCGTCATCATAATCATCATCATCGGCGTCGTCGTCATCGTCCTCCTCCTCCTCATCATCATCATCATCCTCATCATCATCATCATCATCATCATCCGCATCTTCACCCACGTTATCATAGTCGTCATCCTTTGTAATGTTGACCGGTCCAGTACTGCTTCTAACAATTCCCCATCTCACCATTGATTTTATTGTAAGAGCCTTAATCATATGACCGTGCATATTAAGGCTAACATCGTATGTCATTGTCCACCCTAGCTGACCATCGGTCGATTCGTTTAGCATCCATACACGGAGCTGCAAATCTTTTATTGACACGTAGTGTATCCCCCTCTCATAGCTTGCTAATACGGATTTCCAAGGTAGCGCGAACATGTTTCCTGGACTGCCCGGTTCCCCAGGGAGTGGGACCATATCGTAAGTCCCATACGAGGGGCGTAGAACCATTAGGATATTTTTGTGGCAGTGCATGTAGATTGACCAACGCCAATAGTCCGATGACCACACGGTTGGATCGTATTTACTCGGTGTCGCCACGACATCGTAGAGGTTCCCTGGGGCACATCGCCCGGGCACGAATTCTCGGTTATCCCATTGCCCGGTGCGCGAGGAGTACACTAACAACGGGACCACCTTTTTCATGGGCTCCTCGACCACTTCCCCTTGTTGTTTATCGAGCGGCGGAACCTCGCCTTCCTTTGGCTCTGCTAGCATCCCTTTCTGAAGGAAGAACACATCATAGTGCAGTGACACGGCCGGGTCGAAGGCGAGAGACATGGCATCGACAAAGCGCGATGGCGTCAGGCACGGTAGGTGAGCGAACCGTGTTGTTTCCGGGTTGAGCACATAGTAGTTATTCCCGTACTCAAGGAGGAGGAGTCCATTGCATGACTGGCGCACTGTAGCCTCGTGCGGATAGAAGAGTCGCGGGGAGCCAGGCGGGGCGAAGAAGGAAGTACTGGACTCGTACCCGATCTTGCTGAAGAAGATGCCCGGAAAAGCATGCCTTGGAAAGAAGTAGGGGAAGCGGAGGATGAATTTATGGGTGTTGACGATGGCACGCCACGTGCGGCAGACGCAGCGGGACCTGGCGAGTTCACGCTCGGGGAGCTGGCACAGGATGTGGAGGAGCACGTCGTAGGGGAAGCAAAGGCCGTTCCCGTCGCCACCGCCGGCGTCCATGGTGGTGATGTATCGGTGGCAGTTCCTCTATTAGGTGTTGCAATCTCTCGGCCGGCTTGGTGCCCATATATGTATATGCAGGAGCAACCGACGTACTCGGTACCTGAACTGACACCAAGCCGGACACGATTGACTAATAGCTACACCAAGCCTAATAGCTACGTCAGGCCGGACACGAGATTGACTAATAGCTACACCAAGCCGGACACGTACGATTGAGACCCAGCTAGCTACGTCTTGTTATTTATTTATTTTTCTGTACGGAGCCAACGTAACCTCCACGAATACATGACCGTGTTGGAGCTAGTCTAGCTCGAACTTGACGTCTGTCGTACGATGCAGGTTAGCCCACAACAGATCGAGTCCGTCCGTCTCCAACCCGATCGTCCTTGTCCATGTTGTATCAACCACATCGCTCACAAACCTCGTCGCGCGCTAGCAACGCCCAGGAGTAGCACGAGCTCTCTCGCGTCCCCTTCTCGACCTGCCCTCGCCCTCTACCTTGCCGACGCCGGCACCTGCCCCGACTTGCGCGGCTCCCGGGATCGACGTCGACCTTGTCGTCGCTGCTGACCACCTCGTGTCCCGGTCCCAGCTCTTCCCACTAGAGCTCTGCAAAGCCATGCATCAAATTTTTGTACTATATAATTAATATTTTAGTGGTTAAATTGACGACCTTGTAAACCGAAATGGAGAGAGTAGCATAAAATATTACTACTTAGAACAAAATAATAATAATAATAATACATATTATTTAATTGGTATGCATGTCCCGACTCCAGAATGTCGAAGTAAACCAGTTTACATTATGAAAATAAAATACCATCAATGAGGTGGTTGCACTACCATGCATGTCCGTCATGCACCGCGCGTCTGTCGATCGACCTTGCCTAACGTCTAATTGTCGTCGTCTGTGGAGATTAAACATGACTCATATCATCACGATATACTTATATTTATAAATACTGACTATGCCTTGCTACGAGATTTGGAAATTCATAAAAGAAAAAAAATCAAGCAAATCCAAGTGTACAAGGTGAGGTGAAGAGATCACTAGAAAAACAATGAAGTTCAGGCTTGCCAACGTTTCTTTTGTTGCGAGAGACTATGTAGTGCAAATCATAAAAGGTAAAGAAAATTCTAACTATCATTATATCAACCACTATATATTTTAGTGTTCAGACAATGGTTGACTATGTAGTGCAAATCATAAACGGTAAAGAAAATTCTAACTATCACTATATCAATCGTTATATATTTTAGTGTTCAGACAACTATCGATGACGAGTAAGCTATGGGCTTGCCAGCGAGAGGATAAAAACGTTTACCATGAGAACGAGGGTCGAGGTAGTTTGGCGAGTGTCATAACTGCTAGGTACTCATGTACCAAGGCATTACATCGAGGGTGGCAACAGTAACAATACCTGGCTTGGTTCATATTTTGACATATAATACTTGGATTTCAATGCCCATGATGCCTAATTAGATTAGGCAAAGGAATTTTTTAGAAAAAATAATAAAATTAGTAATAACGTAGCAACGCACGGGCATTCAGCTAGTAGTAGCTAAACCGTTCGACACAAACCAAACCAAGATTTGGTACGAGGGAGGGCGGGTGGGCGAGGATGGACGCCAAGGACGTGCTCGTCGACATCTTCTGCCGCCTCCCTGGAGGAACCATCGCCGCGTGCCAGTGTGTCTGCCAGCACGGCTGGGCCACCGTGCATCACTCTTGCAACGGCCTGCTCCTCCTCAGGGACTGGGGAGACTACTGTTAAAAAAAAAAGCAATTTACCAAGCGAAATATCCTTAATAAACACTAGATAAAATATGATTAGAATAATTGGTAATATACTAATCATATGAAATAGCGAATGCATATTAAGGCATATAAAACAAACTGTAAGACATAAAACTTAAGATATGATCAGAACAAGATTAAGAAAGAAGATATACACGGCAGTAGCAGAAGAGGAACCGTCGGCGTTGGAACTGGAGGCGTAAAGGATGTGTGACAGGTAGATAGACTGCGCAGAAGATGAAACAAATGGACGGCCTCCACACAGTTCGTATTCATTTAACTCGTATTAAAAGTTCACACATTTCAGCTTCTGAACAACTGTTTATATACCATTCATGCGTTGTAAAATAAAGCTTGGTTTGGCGAGATTCCCGCAACCCGCAACCCGCCACCCGCGTCGCGCGTCGTGGCGTGGCGAGGAGGAGCGCGCGTGTGAAAATCCCTCCTTCTCCTTCTCATTCTTTTTACCAAGTGGTAGGAGAGCTCACCTTATAAGTTGGTCCAACCTCCACTCAACTAGCAATGTAAGACTAAACATTTGTCGGGCTTTTGGACATGCATGGTACCTTGCTAAACAGTAAAAGACAAGATTTTTGATTAGTCAGCTCAATTCAAATACGAAAATTTAAAATGTTTTCTAGGTCAAACCATTTGTCAGAATTAAGATCCGTTTTCACCGTTAGGCTAGTCGTGACGAGATCTTCGAAACTAGATCCCATGTTGATATGTTCCGATAACTTTTTTTTTACCAAAAGTTATCCATCCATAGTACGCGAGTTATCCGGACTTGGACATATAAGTTATCCACCTAATAACATTTAAGTTATCCACTATTATAAAATTTACCCGCAGATCACGTGTTAGAGATGGATAACTTTTTTGTTTACCCAAAACTTACCCATCAGTAACACGAGAGTTATCCAGCCTTCAGCATGTAAGTTATCCATCAAATAACATGTAAGTTATCCAATGATAAAAACGGATCTTAAATCAAACAAACAGTTTGACCTACAGGATATTTTGAAACTTTTCTTTTGAGATGGTATAGTCCTAATGTTAACTAATGGAATAATTTCTGAAACTTTCGGTTTTAAGGCGCACGCGCATTCCCGTGTATTTCACATGTTGGCATGAGGTGTGGAGCAAACCCTGTGCTGGTTGAGGTCATTGGATGACGATCGCGTGGCTGCGGTGAGCCCGCCGGGATTGGACTATTTCAGACCGTTCTAAAACTAGAAATTCTGTTCAAATATTATGCACCGCGGTTTTGTATTGCAAATTAAAGGAATTTAAAGCCAACCAAATAGTTGAGCATGTACACAAGTCTTACGGGCTAAAGAGCACTTAAAGTGCTATAGTAAAATCAAATTATATTACACAAACCTGGGAAAGTATTTTTTCTTTTCTAAAATAAATAAAACACGAGTGACTAGAGCATATGTAGACACAATAGCAAATGTAAGTCTTACGGGTGAAAGAGCACTTTGAAAGTGCTATAGTATAATGTAACCCCTCTTTTTTTTTAAGGAAAATAATTTAAAACCTCATCAATAATCTATTCTAAGATGGCGATTTCCCAAATGACAGAACGTCCTCGTAGCAGGGTCGATAGGTGAACACCTTGTCGACACAACAAGCCGGTTGCTCATAATCTTTCGTGAACTCCTCGTCATCGCCTAGATATTGCATCCTCAACGTCTCGAGATGGTATACCACCACCGCAGAGTGAATCACGAGTATGACCGCGTTTTTGTGAGAATGGAATCCCAGGACACAGCCACCCCATGGTGACGGACCAAGGTGTGCGTCATCTCCGGGCACATCGAAGAAGTTGTCCTCGTCGGAGTTCCAGGAATATTCAGAGCAGTCTAGGTCCTCCTCCTCCACCTCTGTATCAGCATAGTCGTCGTCATCCTCGGTCAAGCTGGCTGGTCCACTGCTGCTTCCAACAATCCCCCATGTCACCCTCGGTTGTATCGTAAGAGGGTGAACCATATGACCATGCCGATTGAGGTCGACGTCGTGTGCCAATGTCCACACTAGCTGACCATTTGCCAATTGGGTTAGCAACCATACTCGGAGCTGCAAATGGTCCATGGCCACGTAGTGTATCCCTCTCTCGTAGCTTGACAACAGGGAAGCTGTGGGCAGCGCACCAAAGCCCTTTTGACGGTGGCTTTCTCGGGGGAGCGGCACCATGTCGTAAGTCCCCTTGGAAGGGCGTATGACCATGAGGATGTCATAGTGGCAATGCACGTAGAGCGACCCGCGCCAGTACTCGGATGACCAAAACGCCCCCTCGTAGTCGGCAGGCGTCCTGGCAACCACATCATATAGGTTCCCTGGGGCACAAAGTCCTGGCACGAACACACGGCTCTCCCACCGCCCCGTGCAGGACGAGTAGACCAACAAAGGCACAACCTTCTTCTTCGGCTCCTCGGGCACCGCCTCTCCCTCCGGTGGTGGAGCCTCCTCTCCCTCGGGTGTCACGGATGATAATGACTCATTATTGACCAAGATATCCTTCTGAAAGAGGAACACATCATAATGCATCGACACGGCGGGGTCAAAGGCGAGGGATATGAAGTCGAAGGAATGTGACGCCGGGGGCGGGAGGTGAGCGTGTCGGCTCGTCGCCGGGTTGAGCACGTGGTACTTTCCCCAGTCGAAGAGGAGGAGGAGCCCGTTGCAGGACTGCTGGACCGTGGCGTCACGCGGATAGTAGAGGCGTCGTCGGTGGCCTGGCGGTGTGACAAAGGAGATGTCGGAACGGCATCCGGTCTTGTTGACGAAGAGGCCCGGAAAGGCCCGGGGGAAGTAGCGCTCGAGGGAGAGGTCGTGGGCGTCGATCATGGCCCTCCAGGCGCGGCAGACGCACTTGCAGGCGGCGACGGCGCCTCTGGGCAGTCGACGGAGGATGTCGAGGAGCACGTCGTAGGGGAAGCACATGCCATTGCCGTCGTCCATGGTGATGATGGAACGGTGGCAGATCTAGGGCGGCTGCGCGATTGATTGTTGAGCGGCATAGGAGAGGGACTCGGTTTTATCCTGCTTTGAACGGTATACGAGACGAATACGTACGGGTTGGTTTGGTTTCTTTGCTTTTCTACCGTACACGAGTGGATCTCGACTGCCTACATCTACGTGCTATAAGTCTGTATCTAGGCTGTCATGTGGTATTCTATTAAGGGAAGTAAAGGCTGTGGAGTCCCACGCGCAGCCAGGGAGAGAAAAAGAGATGTTGGCGCCCTAGGGCATCCATCTTTCAACGCCGGCCTCCAGCGGCTCCCCACGCTGACGACCTAGCACTACTAGAAAACAGGCCTTTCGCTTTGATCTAAACAATATCACCAGTCCCGGCCTGTTAGCCGTGACGCCTCCAACGGCTAATAATCGCGAGAGCCACTAGTCCCAGGCCGGACTGGACCTATAGTCCCGGTAGGTAATACGGCTTGGGACTAGTAACCTGGAGCGGGCCAGCTGTTCTTTTCAGGGACTATTAGTCCTGGGTCGTATCACGGCCCTGGACTAGTTGTCCCTCAGTATATATACAGCTTCGTGTCCACCTGTCCTAGCCATATGGTGGCCATTTTACTCAAAGAAGCAAGCCGAGTTCATGCCATTTTTTGTCAAGATTTAGTTTGCAATCCCTAAATCCAAAGTTTTAAAAGGCTAGAACTTCATTCTTTCATCTCTTATTGCTACTTTAGCTCTATAATGCTCTAGAAGTATAGAGATATGGATTTGCATGCATGCTCTAGAAGTAGAAGGATTTTGATATGTGTAACAAATTTTGATTAGGCACATGGTTACTAAAAATTGAAATGTGTAATTTTAGAGTTTCAGAGCTTAGAATGGAATGGGGTTTTCACTGATAGAACAATAATAAAAGACTCCACATTTATCATGTTAATTGTTTTCTCCAATTCACAAATTGGTGCATGTAAATTTTTCAAAATTCAAACTTAATGCTCTAGAAGCTCTCATTATAACTTGTATAAAATTTATCATGTTGTCTAATGGCTTTTGATATACTTTTACTATAATGCAGATGGTCCGGGAATGGATGTACGGTACTGACCGACGCTCTGGCGAGTTCATTAATGGCGTGCATGAATTCATCTGTGTTGTAGAATGCAAACAAGCGCAATGGTTTTGTATTATGTCCATGTAGTGGATGTAGGAATCAGAAGGATTACACTGACTCACAAACCCTTCACAGCCATCTGTTGAAGTCTGGCTTCATGTCCAGTTATAATTGTTGGACCAAGCACGGAGAGAGAGGGGTTATAATGGAAGACAATGAAGAAGAAGAGGAGGATGACAACTATCATGGTTTCCCTGAGTACGGAGCTACTTCCATGGGGAATGCTGAAGGGGAGGCTGAAGAAGAGACACATGATGAACCTGCTGATGATCTTGGTCGGACCATTGCCGATGTACAAAGAGGCTGTGAAAATGAAAACGAGAGGAGAAGTTCAATCACATGTTAGAGGATCACAAAATGTTATTGTATCCAAATTGCAAAAATGGTATGAAAAAGCTGGACATCACACTGGAATTGCTGCAATGGAAATCAGAGTGTGCTATACCTGACTTCTCATTTGAAAAGTTGCTGAAAATGATGAAGAACATGCTTCCAAAGATAATGTATTTCCCGCCAGTACATACGAAGCAAAGAAGGTTGTCTGCCCTCTAGGTTTAGAGGTTCAGAAGATACATGCATGCCCTAATGACTGCATCCTCTACCGCGGTGAGGAGTACGAGAATTCGGATGCATGCCCGGTATGCACTGCACTTCGGTATAAGATCAGACGAGATGACCCTGGTGACATTGAGGGTGAGCCCCCCCCAGAAGAGGGTTCCTTCCAAGGTGATGTGGTATGATCCTATAATACCACGGTTGAAACGCTTATTCAGAAACTGTTATCGCCATATTTTGGCCAAAGGAGGAGATGGGTCGTAATCAAGATGGGCTTGGAAGATACATATATGCAACGTGTTGTTGAATCGGCCTTGTGCGTGGATTTGGACTAAATTGCCCGTGTATCTGTATATTGTAGTAGGTTCCGTTTCGGTTTAAGTAAAAGATAGAGTTGTAGGGTTATTCCAAAGATAGAAAGTCTCCGGACTATAAATATGTACCTAAGGTTATTGAGAAAAGGAGGACAATCACGTTCACAACAAACACAATCTCGGCGCGCCATACCTTGTTTCTAGGGTTTCTTTCGGGGTAAGTGTCATACTGCCTAGATCGCATCTTGCGATCTAGGCAGATCTACTATCGTTATTTTGTGTTACTGCATCTTTGAAGCCTTGTTGATGGCGGTAATGCTATTATCATAGATTTGTATAGGTTAGCATCGGTACTTTTCGCTATGATTGTTTAGTTATGCTACCTCTAGTTACCTCGCTACCTTTGCACCTTTTCCGGGTGTAAGGGTAGCATCTTATGATCTTTATTTAGTTCATTTGATCTGTTATAGTTATGCCTTGTTTTCCAAGGTTTAGTTTGATATCCACGTAGTCAGGCCTTGCAAACGGGTTGAACGATCCAGTAGTACGTGAGGATATGGTTTGCCAATTCGAGAGGAGTTGTTCCGGTAATTGACTTTACGTCGGTTGTTAGGCCTTCTCTAGGGTTAGTTTTCCATTATCTTTTGTATCTACCAAGCTTAATTATGTGTAGGACGTTCCAATTACGTGGTGAAAACGTTAAACTGTCGTAGATCGATTTAACTTGTATGAAGCAAAATCCCATGTTATCATAGATCTAATGCAGAACCATGGGACAATCGGCTCCAGGAGCCGATTCACGAGAAAACAGGAGCGGTCACGCTCGAATTTTACGATACTTGTTTACCATGCAGAAACTGATCGGCAATCCATCACCTTCCGACCAGGTATAGGTCAGTGGCACGCATATGAACCAAGCCGGGGCGTGTCGAAAGGGTTCTCACCGAGTGCTCTTGATGAGGTGGATCGCATGCATTCCTTGAGAGGAGCGCACTGCAGCTCGCGAGAAGTCAACTACATGGTGGCTCATTCTCTTCACCGCCATTCTGAGAGCCTGGTGAACGCTTTCGAGCGGGTCGCGGTTCGCGTGGTTCAGGAGATCATGAAACATCAGTACTCTCCGTCGGGGCCTACTCTAGGGACTCACCAAGGAGAAAGACCGCTCCAGACCAGGCCACAACTGCCATTCACACTTGCAGCTCCGGAGCCACCAGGGGCAGCGGCGTACGTCGTCTACAAGGTCGGAGGTGACCCAGGCGATTGCCAGTTCCTGTTTGAACCACCTAAAGAAATACCACATGGATATGTGTGCACCTACGTGCCGGACTGCAATAACCTTACGCGCACGAACCAGATTGCAACCGCAGGGGTTTCTGCGGCAGGAGTTCCTGGAGCAGGGGCTTGAGCGGTATTTCAGGCGAGGGTGTACAGGATGGGCGCCGACAAACAGTGTGGCTAGCCAAGTATGCCACGAACGAGTCAGAGAATTTAGCCCCTGCAGCTCAAGCAGTGGAACAAATCCGTACCATCTTGAGAGAGACCAGTTGTTCGTGCGAAGAAGGACAATCGGCTATTCAAGCCGTACCCCACGAAGTTTGATGATTCCGCCGCCCAAGTATCGGCTCCTGAGTTCTCAAGGTTTAGCGGATCGGAAGGGTCGAGCTCGATCGAGCACGTGAGCCGATACCGCGCTTAGGCATGATTTCAAAGATCGGATCGATTCGCGTAAGGTTCTTTCGCAATCTACAGACCAGCTTTTGGGTGGTACCTGCCGCCGATTCGATCCGACACTGGAAGCAACCGGAAGAACAGTTCCACATTCGTATCATTGAAGCTACCGAGGCTGGCATTGCAGACTGCACGAGTGCGGCAAAGCGAGAGACGGTAGCGAGTACATCCAGCGTTTCAGGATCAAGAACCGATGTTATTCGCTTGTTTAAGCGAAAGAAGCGGTCGGCTGGCGTGTTGGGTCTCTCAGCACCTATCAAGGATCGCTTTCCAAGTAGAGTACAATTCATTGGCACATGGCCCGAATCGGCGATGTATGAACAGCGCCACCACGAGTTGTACCAAGACAAGTTCAAGCGTCCGAGGCTGGTCGTCTGAAGAAGAGGATCCGACACAAGACGGGAGGTGGTGGTGAATAATCGGGGGATCTGTGTCCAAATGGGTGAAGCAAGGGCACGCAAAAGGTTCGACCGATGTGAGCAAAGCTGAGCAGATATTCGATTTCTTGAAGGAAAAGCGAAGTTACCGAAGGCCATAAAATCCCTGACTCAAGAGATGAACAGAGACCATCGCAAGTGGCATCACTGTTCACCCACACCACCAATGACGCAAAGAGCTACGCCGCGCATCAAGCGGCGATAGAACAGGCCGTCTAATCCTCGGGCAATTCGCTATGAAAGTAGACACAAACCGTTCCCACGTCAACATGGTAAAACAGCCACTCCACGAGGCGTCGGTTAGATTTCTCGTTCGATGTCAACATGGCGGGGCTGTACCACCATGGCACATATAAGGAGGAAGGCGGTCGCTCTCGGGGCAAAGAAAGAGGAGGCGGTCCACGTGACCGCCACAGTGCGATGACAAAGGTATTTAATCGAGGAGCAGGTGAAGCGTGCGATATCGAAGCCACACTCACGCATCTCCTTAACAAGTATGGCGTCAAGATGACCCACGTCGCCCCGGTGATAGAGGCGATGAAGGATATGAGCACCTCGCTAGAACGTCAAAAGAAAAGGAAGGCGTAGACAAACATTGGGATTGTCCTTTCTTCAAGTATTGCTGGGATGGGGAATGAGCCGATTGCCTACAATCGATAACTGCCGAATGTGGACAGCAGAAGGAGGACACGGGGCCAGTTTCAGTGTTCAAGCGTCTAGGGCCTCTCCCACCTCAGAGCCGACATAGGGAGTCCACTCGAGCAAAGGATCTCGAGGAGCCAATGGATTACAAAGAAGAAGACAGATATCACCGTCAAGGTGGTGTCCGATGGACTCGAGACACACCCAAAAGCGTAGAGTTCAGCGGCTGCGTAACTGGAGGAAGCGAAGCGCATCCTCCACGCTTTAAAAGCACGGCCCGATCGGCCGTTAAAATTGGCAGACCTTGGAAACGGAAGATCGCCCAAAAGGAAAGAGTGGCGCCCCAAACGGTAAGAGCCGATGCGAAGACATCGGCACAAACATGGTGTTCATACTTCCGTGAGTTTTGCGCTCCAAGAACCAACGAGCTACCGGTGCACGGTTTGGCGGCACGGCGTTATCTTTGAAAAGCCACGTGAGAAGGGCTACAAACATCCGAAAGCCACATACTGCGAGGTTACATCAATGGGCAGCCTGTCGCAGATGTTGGTTGACACCGAGCGCGGTCAATATAATGCCATACTCCATGCTACGGCGTTTGGGACGCTCACGCAGATCGATCAAAACCAACGTCACGTTAAGCGACTTCAACGGCCAAACTTGAAGCGCAAGGCGTGAGCGTGGATCTGACCGCGGGCGAAAAACCATCCCACGTCATTATTCGTGTGGACAGCAAAAGCACCTCTGCTGTCTTGCTAGGAGATTGGATTCACGCTGCATTCCATCCACGATGCACCGATCTAACGATGGGATGGAGATGAAGTAAGGTCATTCATGCAGATGATTCGATCGAGATCTCCATAGCTGGCATGAACATCCGGGCAGGAAGACCAAGAGCCGATCTGCGGAATCGGTCTAGACAAGTGGCGCATTGAAGCTACAAAAAGCGGGGTGAGGCTTAACACCTCGAATCGGACCTATGCAAGTTTTAGCGAAACCCGCCAAACCCATAGAAACGATTCAAAGGTGCCGAGCACTTTCGTGCGGGTGGAAAGCAGTAATAACATTACACAATCCTCGATGGGACCCATAGAACAGATTTATATACACACTCCATGAGTCAAGAATACAGATATTATACAAAGATCCAAATCACCTTGAAAAGCGATAGTCGTCAGCTACGGACAAGATGCAAATGGGGCTAAGAGCCACGAAGAATAACCAATGGCGTCCATAACCCTGCCGAGCCAAGCGGAAGGGTAACCCTATGCGTCGATCTCAAAACCTGCTTAAACAAAAGGGGTGCCGACAAAGGGCAAAGGAAAAAGAGGAGCGTCAGTACTGAGGCCAGTACACGGCGAGGCTAGAATTCGGCGGTCCTCGCCTACATAGGTATGGTGGGCTGTAGCGGCAGCGGCAGCATGCACTAAACAACCTATAGAGACTCGATATAACTGGCGGCGATCAGAGAGGGATAAGAGAGGCCTATTCGAAACCAACCTGATGCTACCAACAAACAAACCCATCCTGGCGTTTCCCCCTCGAGACCAAACAAGGAAGTCAACCGAGAAACTCACACCGTTGGCATTTTTATTATTCAGTTATCGTTGCAGCAATTACTAGTCAGGTATAGATAGTCATCCTGATAAAGTAAGCAGTGGGCACTTTTAGTTAACCATTCTGTTATAGTTGCATTAATTACTAATCAGATACAGATAGCATGAGGTAAACCCAAAACCCAGCAGTTGTTGGTACTTTTATTTAGCCATTCCGTTGTAGTTGCAATACTTACTAGTCAGGTACAATGGTCATGGCGACAAACCAAACAAGCAATTGTGGGCAGTATTATTTAGCCATTCCATTAGAGTGAAGCTGATTACTAGTCATTATAAAGTCAAATTTATAGCAATAAACTTTAGTTATGCTTGTCTATGATCGAGATACTGTGCTCCAAGTCGTCCATATCCGCGGACACGGCTTTCAGAAAGTTTTACCCGGCCGGGGTGCACCAATAGCAACACACGCTCGATCAACCTCGGAAAAACCAAATCAAAACCCAACGAGGCCTTCACGACAAAGCAATCACAGGATTCAGAAATATTTCAGGGGGCCACCCCATTAAGCTACCCGCAACGAAGTAAGCAAGCTCCGAGATGGACTCAAGGTTTGGGTATACGGCTGTGAACGACTGGGAACCCAAAACTGGGCTTGTCGACACCGCGGAATCGTGTCCCGATCCTAAACAGTACAGGTGCTATCTGTCACACAATTTAAATAAAGCGGTAAAGCATGGCATAAGTTCAGTATAGTAAAATAAAACCTCAAACTAGTTTGTGGCCCCAAGAAATAAGACTGAATCAAGCTCTGGCTCAGGGGGGTCCCATATACCTCCCGGATGTGGATAGCGCGATAAAACAAGGAACAGGTATCAAGTACTGGGTCCCACGGGACACAAGTGGGCGTTGAAACCAAATATTATCTATCACCCACCGATTCCTCTCCTTACTTCAATTTTAGTTGTTAAACAGAATTAAAGTGAGCAGTAAGTAAAGCCATGATCATCTCCAACATTAACATGCAATACACCAACAAGCTGTGGCACTTGACGACCGCATGCAAGACTTGAGCAAGCGACCACGACGCAAGTCCAACTATCTACCAATCAACAGTAATAGGGTGTGTCCAAGGCAATATAGGGCTGCAAGGGATATCACGGTACGAAAACTAGAGCAACGCATAACGAGATAGCAATAGATCAACATCAGGGAATAAATACTATAAAAGTAAGATAGGTAGAAAGGGGGAGATGCTCGCCTGAAAACATTGTCGAAGGTTCATCCAAAGATCGGGTCGACACTCGCATCAACTCAACGGCCTTATCCGCGAAGAAGCAAAACACTAGAATAAACACCGGATGCATTATTTAATACAACGGCAGAAGATCGGCATGATGCATGTATGATGCATGGCATGGCAAGGTGCGATGCAATTAGGTCAATATTAAGTGGAACCGGGGTCCCGACTATTTAATTAGATGGTTCAAGTTGTTTAGCTACCCCGCCATTTAGATGTTGTTTAACAAGGCAGAATATATCACCGGTTCGCTACACAAATTTAAATGAGGCCAATGTGAGACTAGATTTGCCCGCATATGGGCCCCATATTTAATTAGAGGTGAATCGGCATAAGGCCCCCAAACCAATGATATGCATGCGAGATGACAATTAAATATGCAACAATTCATATAGTTGACCATTTATAAAATAGGGTTCTCGGAAAGGGGTTCACACATTAGGGGTCTCGACGATCTTGGGGTTCCCGGGGGTTCGGGGTTCGACAGGGTCCGGGGTCCGGTCTCGGGGTCCAGGGTTCGACGGAAGCGTTCTCGGACTCCGGAATTTAGGGTCTTGTCGCATCCATGGTCTTCGGGCCATGTTGTCGGTCTTGACGCCTCACGCGGAGTCCTTGGCGTTCCGGAAAGAAGTACTTGTTCTGGCGTCGGGACATCGGATTCGCCCCGGTTGGTGTCGATCTTGTCATCACGAAGGTCTTGTCGGGACGTCGTATCGGGGCGGTCTTGGTGTCCGGGAAGAAGTACTTGTCGCACCGGGGTCTCGGTGTCCGGGGTGAAGTACTCGAAGTCCTCGAGGGGGTACTTGTCGGGGATCTGCTGGGTCTCGGACAACAGCCTTGACCTCCGTGAAGAAGAGCTTGGCGTGTCGGTTGGACTTCGCCCGGGAACGGTCTTCAACGTCTCCCATCGGGTACAGTACGGTCTGAAAGCACGCGGATGCTTGACGTGGTTCATCGGCCCGGAGATCTTGTCGCATCCTCGGGTGCAATTGTCGATGTCGAACTTGGACTTAGTAGCGCGTGTTCGGGTGGTTTTAACGGGGTACTAGTCCGGCTTGCAGCTCTTGTTCACCGGAAGGTTTGTGTGCCGATTTACCAACTTGCAGTACCATGTATGCAGTACCATGTATGCAGCACACGACACCAACTCGAACAATGGAGCAGCAACTACAGGGGCGCTCACGGCGGCGGCGGCTCGGACGACGGGCGCAGGGACCACCGGTGATGGGACGCGGGGGTTCAGCTCGAGGCGGGCGGCCAGCAGCCGGCGACGTCGGCAATTTGGAGGAAGCAGCAGGGCGCGGGACAGCGAGGTCGGCGAGGCTCGCTGCTATGGACGCGGGCAGGCGGCGCGAACGGGCGGCGGCTCGCCGAGGGACGCCGAGGCGGGGCGTGGCATCGCTGGAGGTGGCGAGCGCGGCGGAGCCGCCGGAGGCGGGGACGGAGATGGGGCTGGCAGCGAGCTCAAAGGGCCGGCGGCGGCGACGGTGGGCGGTGGCCATGACGAGGTTGGGGAGGGAGGGCGCCGCTGTGGTCGCCGGGGTGGAGGAAGGAGGAGAGGAGGGAGGCGTCGGTGGCGTGAGGGAGGCGCGTCGGGGAGAGCCAGGGAGGAAGAGGGAGGAACGGCGCGTGGTGGGGCGTGTGTTGGGGAAGGTGGGGCCCAGGGGAAAGGAGCGGGCCAGGGGTGGGGATCGGCTGTGGGGGAAGGTGGGCGGTGTGGCTCATGTGTGTGTGTGAGTGTGGTGTGGGTTGTGTGTGTCCTGTGGAGTGGAGGTGAGGGAGTGGGGTAGGTGGCGGTCTGGTTGGTTGGGGATAGGGAGAGGCGGTGGCACATGGTGATTGGCTAGGGTGAGGTGGAGGAGGGGTGGGTAGAATAGGTTGGGTAGTTTTAGGATTTAGAAGGGCGGGTTAGGTGGACCGATTTAATCTGGGGTGGTCGTTCGGGTCGAATCGGCCCGTTCGACTGCCCCCATTAAAATAATTAATTAATTTTATTTATTTCAACCAGCGTTTTTGCAAACCGACAGCGGACCAAACAAAATAATCCGGGGACCCGGGTTTGCGTGTTTGAATGAAGATGGGGCGTTTTAGAAAACAAAACTAGGTTTATCTGCAAATAGTTTTATACAAGAAAATGCAAGATGTTGCCGATGCTCAAATGCAATGTGGCATGATGACATGAGCATGCCGTCATGATGATGCAATGCACAAAAACAACGCGATTTTCTAGTAGTGGTTTTGCGGGATGCCACAATTCGACACCACTAACAATGGATCTCGCCCTCGAGATCCGCCTCATGGTACCGGAAGGTCGGCGATCTGCGTCTTCTCGCTTCGTGTAGATCCTTGCGACACCACTAACAATAGGTCGTTGTCCGTGATCGTCGAGAGAACACTCTGGGAAACAACAGGTCGAAGGTAGAGGTAACAACAAATAAAGCCACCTCTAGCTTCCGTGGAAGGAGTAGAACTGCTGGATCCACAGATTCGACGCACAAGAGCGAATGATAAGAGTAGTGGTATGGTAGCTACTCCATCCCGCACTCAAACCATTACTCTGCACGCGAATAGGCGGATTATGCAACCAACTCTCGGAATTAGACTGAAGATCTCGACAAGCGAGGTTCAGAACAAAGGAGTGATGCAGACTCTGCATCGGATCTGGCGTAGATGATGTCGTCGCGTCGGAAAAACACCGGAAGGCATAGACAAGGAACAAAGGATGGTACCACAGATAAAGGATCACTCATGCAGCATGAACACCGGATGTAGAACACCGTTATCAGAGGAGGAAGCGAAACCCTGAAGGTACGACGGAAACCCAACCACGAGAAATCCTGGACTCGAAGAGAGAGAAGCGAGCGGATTCAAAACACGTAGAGGTAAGAGCGGCGGGTAAGGAGTAAAATCAGACCTAATCGAACTATCAACCGATTTTGCAAAATAGTTTTGACACTCTACTTGCCGTTAGCTAGGTTATCCTCAGGCTGGACTTGTGGGTATCGCAACTGCTAAGCTCGATACCACTCAGTAACACCCTCGAGAATCGGACCTATGCAAGTTTTAGCGAAACCCACCAAACCCGCATAGAAGCGATTCAAAGGTGCCCACGGGCACTTCGTGCGGTGGAAAAGCAGTAATAACATTACACAACAGTCCTCGATGGGACCCGAACAGATTTATATAACCGACTCCATGAGTCAAGAATACGATATTATATACAAAGATCCAAATCACCTTGAAAAGCGATAGTGCGTCATTACGGACAAGATGCAAATGGGGCTAAGAGCCCGAAGAATAACCAATGGCGTCCATAACCTGCCCGAGCCAAGCGGAAGGTAACCACCTGCTTGGCGTCGATCTCAAAACCTGCTTAAACAAAGGGGTGCCGACAAAGGGCAAAGGAAAAAGAGGCGTCGATCGAGGCAGACAGCGAGGCTAGAATTCGGCGGTCCTCGCCTACATAGGTATGGTGGACTGAAGCGGCAGTGGCAGCATGCACTAAACAACCTATAGAGACTTGATATAACTGGCGGCTATCAGAGAGGGATAAGAGAGGCCTATTCGAAACCAACCTGATGCTACCATCAAACAAACCCATCCTGGCGTTTCCCCCTCGAGACCAAACAAGGAAGTCAACCGAGGAACTCACACCGTTGGCATTTTTATTATTCAGTTATCGTTGCAGCAATTACTAGTCAGGTATAGATAGTCATCCTGATAAAGTAAGCAGTGGGCACTTTTAGTTAACCATTCCGTTATAGTTGCATCAATTACTAATCAGATACAGATAGCATGAGGTAAACCCAAAACCCAGCAGTTGTTGGTACTTTTATTTAGCCATTCCGTTGTAGTTGCAATACTTACTAGTCAGGTACAATGGTCGCAAGCGACACTCCAAACAAGCAATTGTGGGTAGTATTATTTAGCCATTCCATTAGAGTGAAGCTGATTACTAGTCATTATAAAGTCAAATTTATAGCAATAAACTTTAGTTATGCTTGTCTATGATCGAGATACTGTGCTCCAAGTCGTCCATATCCGCGGACACGGCTTTCAGAAAGTTTTACCCGGCCGGGGTGCACCAATAGCAACACACGCTCGATCAACCTCGGAAAAACCAAATCAAAACCCAATGAGTCCTTCACGACAAAGAAATCACAGGATTCAGAAATATTTCAAGGGGCCACCCCATTAAGCTACCCGCAACGAAGTAAGCAAGCTCCGAGACGGACTCAAGGTTTGGGTATACGGCTGTGAACGATCGAAGCCAAAAGCTGGCTTGTCGACACCGCGGAATCGTGTCCCGATCCTAAACAGTACAGGTGCTATCTGTCACACAATTTAAATAAAGCGGTAAAGCATGGCATAAGTTCAGTATAGTAAAATAAAACCTCAAACTAGTTTGTGGCCCCAAGAAATAAGACTGAATCAAGCTCTGGCTCAGGGGGGTCCCATATACCTCCCGGATGTGGATAGCGCGATAAAACAAGGAACAGGTATCAAGTACTCGGGGTCCTACGAGACACAAGTGGGCGTTCGGAAACCAAATATTATCTATCACCCACCGATGCCTCTGCTTACTTCAATTTTAGTTGTTAAACAGGAATTAAAGTGAACGGTAAGTAAAGCCATGATCATCTCCAACATCAACATGCAATACACCAACAATCGTGGCACTTGACGACACGCAATAAAGACTTGAGCAAGCGACCACGACGCGCAAGTCCAACTATCTACCAATCAACAGGTAATAGGGTGTGTCCAAGGCAATATAGGGCTGCAAGGGATATCACGGGTACAAAAACTAGAGCAACGCAACACAGATAGCAATAGATCAACAGGAGGGAATAAATACTATAAAAGTAAGATAGGTAGAAAGGGGGAGATGCTCGCCTGAAAACATTGTCGAAGGTTCATCCGAAGATCGGGTCGACACTCGCATCAACTCAACGGCCTTATCCGCGAAGAAGCAAAACACTAGAATAAACACCGAATGCACTATTTAATACAACGGCAGAAGATCGGCATGATGCATGTATGATGCATGGCATGGCAAGGTGCGATGCAATTAGGTCAATATTAAGTGGAACCGGGGTCCCGACAATTTAATTAGATGGTTCAAGTTGTTTAGCTACCCCGCCATTTAGATGTTGTTTAACAAGGCAGAATATATCACCGGTTCGCTACACAAATTTAAATGAGGCCAATGTGAGACTAGATTTGCCCGCATATGGGCCCCATATTTAATTAGAGGTGAATCGGCATAAGGCCCCCAAACCAATGATATGCATGCGAGATGACAATTAAATATGCAACAATTCATATAGTTGACCATTTATAAAATAGGGTTCTCGGAAAGGGGTTCACACATTAGGGGTCTCGACGATCTTGGGGTTCCCGGGGGTTCGGGGTTCGACAGGGTCCGGGGTCCGGTCTCGGGGTCCAGGGTTCGACGGAAGCATTCTCGGACTCCGGAATTTAGGGTCTTGTCGCATCCGTGGTCTTCGGGCCATGTTGTCGGTCTTGACGCCTCACGCGGAGTCCTTGGCGTTCCGGAAAGAAGTACTTGTTTTGGCGTCGGGACATCGGATTCGCCCCGGTTGGTGTCGATCTTGTCATCACGAAGGTCTTGTCGGGACGTCGTATCGGGGCGGTCTTGGCGTCCGGGAAGAAGTACTTGTCGCACCGGGGTCTTGGTGTCCGGGGTGAAGTACTCGACGTCCTCGAGGGGGTACTTGTCATTCCGGGGATCTGTTTCGGGGTCTCGAACAACAGCCTTCGGCCTCCGTGAAGAGGAGCTTGGCGTGTCAGGGTTCGGACTTCGCCTCCGGGAACGGGGTCTTCAACGTCTCGGCCATCGGGTACGGTACGGTCTACGGAGCACGCGGATGCTTGACGTGGTTCATCGGCCCGGAGATCTTGTCGCATCCTCGGGTGCAATTGTCGATGTCGAACTTGGAATTAGCAGCGCGTGTTCGGGTGGTTTTAACGGGGTACTGGTCCGGCTTGCAGCTCTTGTTCACCGGAAGGTTTGTGTGCCGATTTACCAACTTGCAGTACCATGTATGCATCACACGACACCAACTCGAACAACGGAGCAGCAGCTACACAGGGACGGCCTCACGCGCGACGCGGCCTGACGACGGGCAGCAGCCGGGACCACCGGTGATGGGACGCGGGGGGTTCAGCTCGAGGACGGGGCCGGCCAGCAGCGGCGACGTCGACGGCTGGAGGAAGCAGCGAGGCGCGATGTGGAGGTCGGCGAGGCTCGCCGCTTGGAAGACGCTGGGCCGGCCGGCGCTGAACGGCGGGCGGCTCGCCGAGGGACGCCGAGGAGGCGGGCCGCGGCAGCCGCTGAGGTGGCGAAAGGGCGGAGCCGTCGGAGGCGGGGCGGGGCGGAGATGGGGCCTGGCGCGCAGCGGAGCTCGAAGGGACGGCCGGCGGGGGCGACGGTGGGCGGTGGCGGCCGCAGACGAGGTTGGGGAAGGGGAGGAGGCGCCGGCGGCGTGTGGTCGCCGGGGTGGAGGAAGGAGGAGAGGAGGGAGGCGTCGGTGGCGTGAGGAGGCGTCCGGGAGAGCTGGAGGGAGGGAGGAACGGCGCGTGGTGGGGCGTGTGTTGGGGAAAGTGGGGCCCAGGGGAAAGTAGCGGGCCAGGGATGGGGATCGGCTGTGGGGGAAGGTGGGGGCGCGGTGTGCTGTGTGGCTTGCGTGTGTGAGTGTGTGTGGTGTGGGTTGTGTGTGTCCCAGGTGGAGTGGAGGTGAGGGAGTGGGGGTAGGTGGCGGCGTCTGGTTGGTTGGGGGATAGGGAGAGGGCGAGGTGGCACATGGTGATTGGCCAGGGTGAGGTGGAGGAGGGGTGGGTAGAATAGGTTGGGTATTTTTAGGATTTAGAAGGGCGGGTTAGGTGGACCGATTTAATCTGGGGTGGTCGTTCGGGTCGAATCGGCCCGTTCGAATGCCCCCATTAAAATAATTAATTAATTTTATTTATTTCAACCAGCGTTTTTGCAAACCGACAGCGGACCAAACAAAATAATCCGGGGACCCGGGTTTGCGTGTTTGAATGAAGATGGGGCGTTTTAGAAAACAAAACTAGGTTTATCTGCAAATAGTTTTATACAAGCAAATGCAAGATGTTGCCGATGCTCAAATGCAATGTGGCATGATGACATGAGCATGCGGTCATGATGATGCAATGCACAAAAACAACGCGATTTTTGTGGCATCCCGCAAAACCACTACTAGAAAATCGCGTTGAATTTGTGCATTGCATTGTCATCATCATGCATTGTTTGCCAAAACTATTTGCGCAAAGCCGGTTTTTGTTTCTAAAACGCCTCACCTTCATTCAAACACGCAAACCCGGTCTCCGGATTATTTTGTTTGAATGCTAACGGTTTGCCAAAGGTGCTTTTAAATTAAATAAAAAGTTTATATTATTTTAGTGGGGAACGGCCGGTCAATGAATCCACCACCCCTTAAAACTAATCGGTCCAACCTCTAAATCCTATAGCTACCCAGCTATCTACCCCAACCCAGCCTCCATATCACCCTGGCCACTCACACGCTGCCACCTCACCTTTTCTCTCCCCCCAACCAACCAGAACCGGCCACGTGGCCCAGCCACTCCCTCTCTCTCTCCTAAACTAAACCCACCCCACCCTGCCAGCACACACACGCGTGCGCAGCCACACAAGCCACACACGCACTCAACACCACCCCACGCTCCCTGACCCGTGGCCCCAACCTGTGGCATCCCGCAAAACCACTACTAGAAAATCGCGTTGAATTTGTGCATTGCATCGTCATCATCATGCATTGTTTGCTAAAACTATTTTCGCAACACCCGATTTGTTTTCCAAACGCCCCATCTTTATTCAAACGCCAACACCGGGTCTCCGGAATTATTTTTGTTTGTTGCTACCGGTTTGCAAATAGTGTTGTTAAAACAAATAAAATTTATATTTATTTTTGCGGGGCAGTCGAACGGGCTGATTGGCCCGAACGACCACCCCTGGTTATTTTAAAACGGTCCGCCCTAATTCCTAGGTTCACCAACTAACCTACCCACTCCCCATCTCCCTCTCTCTCTGCACCTGGACCCCACCCCACAGTCCCCACTCCCTCCCCAAACCGACCCACTCTCTCATCTCTCCTCTCTCCCTGCGGGTCCCACCGGCCAGCCTCCTACCTGGCCGCGTGGCCCACCCAGGCCCCCGCGGTCAACCCCTCTCCCTTCCCCCCTGTCCCGCTGCCACCGGCCCCCCCCCACGCGCCTCCACGCGCCGCCACGCGCTCCCCACGCGCCCTCCACGCTCCCTCCACGCGCTGGCCACGCGCCAGCCGCCGGCCCCACGCGCCAGCCCCTCCTCACCAACCGCCTACCCCACGCAGCTGCCCTGCCCACCGACGCCCGCCCCTTCCTCCCACCCGCCGCCTTCTTCCTCCTTCCTCCTCTGCTCCGCCTGCATCGCACGCCCGCCCGACGCAACGCTTGCCGCCCGAGCACGCCCGCCGCCCCCTGCTCCCGCCCCTCGCGCTGCTGACCTCACTGCCCGCACCGCCGCCGCGACCCCGACTCGCCCACCTCGCGCGCCAGGCCGCCGCTGCCTCGGCCCCCGCCCGCCTTCCACGCGCCGCCACCTCCTTCACTCGCCGCGCTCTCCAGCAGACGCCACCGCTGCTGCCGCTGGCCTCGTCGGGCCCCTTACGGACCTCGCCGACCGCGACAGCCTCCGGCTCCGAGCCGCGCTCCTCCTCGCCGCGCGCCGCCCCTGCACCACCACACCGCCCGCGTCGGCCCCCCGCCTCCTACCACACCACTCTCCCGCCTTGGCGCGCTGCCGCTCCCGGCAGCCGCTGGCCGACTGCGGCCCGGCCGCCCGGCCTCTCCGCCCGCCTCCGCCTCACGTCTGCCATCTCCGACCCCACGCCTCGCCCTCCCGCCATGCTGCCCTGGCCAGTCCCCTCCCGCCTCGCCATCTCCCGCCGCCTGGTCGCTGCTGCACCCTCGCCACCTCTGCCTCCCGCCGCGGCCTCCTGCGCCGCTTCCCGTCGTCGACGACGGCCTCCGCCACGCTGCCGCCGGACCAGCCCTGCTGGCCGCCTTCCCCAACCCCCGGCTCCACCGCCAACCGCCCAACCACCGCCTCCGCTGGCCGCCATGGCCCTGGCGCCCTTGTCCTGCAGCCTCCGTGCGCCGCGTCTGGCCACCGGTGCCAAGGGCCCAACCTCGCCGCCTGGTGACCGTGTAACCCCGGCAGGTGTGTTTTGGATGTTCCACGTGTGTCCTGTAGCCGGCGTGTCAAGATCTTTTGCGACGCGTGCCGTGAAGACCGATCCGAGGCGCCTGGACCCGAACCGAGTACTCAAGTTCCCCAAGACCGTAGAGCAGATCCCGAGCTCGCCGACTCGATCGAACCCGACGAACCACAGAGCCGAACCTCATGATCTCCTCCCGAATCAATGACGTCACATGACAAGATCTTCGCCACGGAAACCCCGACGCCAGGATCTCCCTCTCGGACCCGAAGTCGTCAAGACCCCGGAGACCCCATGATCTTCACCCTCAGACAACAAGGCCGTTGGAATGGAATCGACAAGTTCTGCTTCATGGGCACGGAGCGCCAAGGTCGTCTCACGACCAAGCGCCGGACCCGGCAAGACCTTCGCGATGACGAGAACGGCACCGACCCAAGATCTGCTCCCCGAACATCGAGACCCCGATGCAACAAGATCGACCCCAGTAATCCAAGAACGCTTCCGCCGACCCCGGCAGAACCCTGGACCCCGAGACCGGACCTTGAACCCTGAGACCGACCCCGAACCCCGGAACCCAAGATCGTCGAGCCCCCCTCTGATGTGTGACCCCTTTTCCTCGAACCCTATTTTATAACATATCAATTTGTTGCATATTAAATTGTCATTCCCGCATGCATAGCATTGGTTTGGGGGCCTTATGCCGATTCATCTAATAATTAAATATGGGGCCCATATGCGGGCAAATCTAGCCTTATATTGGCCTCATCTAAACATGTGTAGCGAACCGGGTCCATCTGTTGTCTTGCTAAACAACATTTAAAATGCGGGGTATCTGAATAACTTGAACCACCTAACTAATTGTCGGGACCCCGGTTCCGCTTAATCTTGACCTAATTGCATCGCACCTTGCCATGACATCCATCATGCATGCATCATGCCGATCTTCTGCCATTGTATTAAATATTGCATCCGGTGTTTCTTCTAGTGATTTGGTTCTTCGCGGATAAGGCCGTTGAGTTGATGTGAGCTTCGCTCCGATCCTCGGATGAACCCTTCGACAATGTTTTCAAAGTAGCATCTCCTTTCTACCTATCTTACTTTTATAGTATTTACTTCCTCCTGTTGATCTATTGCTATCTCGTGTTATGCTTTAGTTTCGCATTCGTGATAAACCGCAGCCCTATATTGCCTTGGACACACCCTATTACCGTTGTTTGGTAGATAGTTGGACTTAGCCGTCGTAGTTGCTTGCTCAAGTGCGTGTGTCGTCATATGCCGCGATTGTATTGCCGCATGTTGATGTTGGAGATGGTGCTAGTTTTACTTATCGTCACTTTAATTTCTGTTTAACAACTAAAATTGAAATAAGCAGAGGCATCGGTGGGTGATAGAAAATATTTGGTTTCCGAACGCCCACTTGTGTCCCGTAAGACCCCGAGTACTTGATACCTGTTCCTTGATTTTTGCGCGCTATCCACATCCGGGAGGTATATGGGACCCCCCTGAGCCAGAGCTTGATTCAGACTTATTTCTTGGGGCCACAAACTAGTTTGAGGTTTTATTTACTATCCTGTACTTATGCCATGCTATGTTCTGTATTTAAATTGTGCGAGGAGCACACTGTACTGTTTAGGTAATCGGAATGTTTACGCGGTATCGACAAGCCCAGCCACACTTTCGGGTTCCCAGTCGCTTACAGCCATTGTCGCAACCTTGAGGCCGTCTCGGAGCTTGCTTACGCTATGGATCTACTCAAAGGGTGGCCCCTGAAATATTTCAATCTGTGATTGTTCACCGTGTGAAAGCCTCGTTGGGTTTTGATTTGGTTTTTCCGAGGTTGATCGAGCGTGTGTTGCTATTGGTGCACCCCGGGTAAAACTTTCTCGAAAGCCGTGTCCATGATATGGACGACTTGGAGCACAGTATCTCGATCATAGACAAGCATAACTAAAGTTTATTTGCTATAAATTTGACTTATAATGACTAGTAATCAGCTCCACTATAATGGAATGACTAAATAATACTGCCCACAATTGCTTGTTTGGATTGTCGCTTGCGACCATTGTACCTGACTAGTAAGTATTGCAACTACAACAAAAGGGCTGAATAAAAGTACCAACAACTGCTGGGTTTTGGGTTATCTCATGCTATCTGTACCGGATTAGTAATTGCTACAACTACAACGGAATGGTTAACTAAAAGTGCCCACTGCTTATTTTACCAGGACGATTATCTAAACCTAACTAGTAAAGCGCCGCAACTATAACTGAATAAGTAAAACTGCCAACGGTGTGAGTTCCTCGGTTGACTTCCTCGTTTGGTCTCGAGGGGGAAACACCAGGATGGGTTTGTTTGGTGTTAGCTTCAGGTTGGATCCGGATAGGTCATTCTTACCCCTCTCTGATAACCGCCAGTTGGTTCGAGTCTCTATAGGTTGTTTAGTGCATGCTGCCGCTGCCGCTCAGTCCACCATACCTATGTAGGCGAGGACCGCCGAATTCTAGCCTCGCTGTCTTGGCCTCGATCGACGCCCTTCTTTTCCTTTGCCCTTTGTCGGCACCCTTTTTGTTTAAGCAGTTTTGAGATCGACGTTAGTGGTTACCTTCCTTTGGCTCAGCAGGTTATGGACGCCATTGGTTATTCTTCGTGGCTCTTAGCCCCGCTTGCATCTTGTCCGTAGCTGGACACTCTATCGCTTTCAAGGTGATTTGGATCTTTGTATATTATATCTGTTCAGGTCCCATCGAGGACTGTTGTGTAATGTTATTACTGCTTTCCACCCGCATTAAAGTGCTGGTAGGCACCTTTGAATCGCTTTCTATGCGGGTTTGAATTTTGCTCAAACTTGCATAGGTCCGATTCGAGGGTGTTACTGAGTGGTATCGAGCTCAGCGATACATTTCACAAGTCCAAATCAGAGGATAACCTAGCTAACCGGAGTAGAGTGTCAAAACTACTTTGCAAAAACGGTTGGATAGTTCTGATTAGGTCTGATTTTACTCCTTACCCTCCGCTGCTCCCCTCTTACCTCTACGTGTTTTGAATCCGCTCTCTTCTCTTTCTTCGAGTCCAGGACTTCTCGTGGTTGGGTTTCCGTCGTACCTTCAGGGTTTCGCTTCCTCCTCTGATAACAGTGTTGCTACATCTGATCTTCATGCTAGCCGAGGAATCACCGTCTACCATGGTACCATTCTTTGTTCCTTGTTTGTGCCTTCCGGTGTTTCCCGACGCGACACATCCTCTATGCCAGATCCGATGCAGAGTCTGCATCCCTCCTTTGTTCCGAACCTCGCTTGTCGAGATCTTCAGTCTGATTCAGGGAATGGTTGCACGCTTTTCCACTGATTGTGCGGAGTAATAGTTTGGGTGCGTGATGGATTGGCCCCCATGCCGACTACCCTTCTATTCGCTTTTGTACATTGAAGTGGATGAGAATGCATCGGTTCCCTCTTTCCATCGAAGATAGGGGTGGCTTTATTGTGGATACCTCTACCTTCGCCCTTTTTATTTCCGGAGTGCTCTCTCGACGATCACGGACAACGACCTCTTGTTAGTGGTGTCGTGAGGATCTACACGATGCGAGAAGATTCAGATCGCCGACCTTCTTCCGGTACCATGAGGCGGATCTCGAGGGCGAGATCCCTTGTTAGTGGTGTCGAATTGTGGCATCCCGCAAAACCACTACTAGAAAATCGCGTTGAATTTGTGCATTGCATTGTCATCATCATGCATTGTTTGCCAAAACTATTTGCGCAAAGCCGGTTTTTGTTTCTAAAACGCCTCACCTTCATTCAAACACGCAAACCCGGTCTCCGGATTATTTTGTTTGAATGCTAACGGTTTGCCAAAGGTGCTTTTAAATTAAATAAAAAGTTTATATTATTTTAGTGGGGGCAGTCGAACGGGCCGACCGACCCGAACGACCACCCCCAGAAAACTAATCGGTCCAACCTCTAAATCCTATAGCTACCCAGCTATCTACCCCAACCCAGCCTCCACATCACCACGCCACTCACACTGCCACCTCACCTTTCTCTCCCCAACCAACCAGAACTGCCACGTGGCCCAGCCACTCCCTCTCTCTCTCCTAAACTAAACCCACCCCTGCCAAGACACACCTGCTGCCAGCCACACAAGCCACACACGCACTCAACACCACCCCACGCTCCTTGACCCGTGGCCCCAACCCCACAGCCAGAACCACCCACGCCCAACCCTCCTGGCCCCACCGCCTCACACACCCTCACAGGTCCTGGCCCTCTCTCTCTGCCTGTGGGACCCGCCCCCACTCCCCTGACCACGTGCCCACGGACCCCCGCGTCTCCCTCTCCCTATCTTCTTCTTTCCCGATCCCGCAAGCCCGCTCCACCGCGGCCGCTGCCGTCCCCTTGCGCCGGCGAGCGCGCCCTCTAGACCGCCCAGCCGCCCGCGCGCCGTCGCGCTGGCCCTCGCCGCGACGCCCGCCCGCGCTCACCCACCCCGGCCCGATGCACGCAGTCTCGCCTCCACCGCCGACCTTCCTCTTCGCCGTCGACCTCCGGCCCTCGAGCTCAGCGCCTCCACCGCTGCCCGCCGCTTGCCCGCCGTCGCCCGTTCAGCCGCCTGCCACCAGCCCCACGCCAGGCCGCGCCGTGCCCAGCTCCTCGTGCGCCGCCGCTCCCTCCGACCGCCTCTCCGCCGCCGCCGACGACGGCCTCCGCCGCCAAGCCCTCTCGCCCCAGCAGCGTCCGTCGTCCTCCTCGGCCTCGTCCGCCCAGCATGCGCGCCCGCGGCGCCGCCCGCCGTCCCCTCGCGCCCGGGCTCGCGCCGCCCGACCCTCGCGTGCTCCGGCGAACGCAGGCTTCGCCAGCGCCGCCCGCACGGCCGCTTCACCCTCGCCTCCCGCCGCCCTCGCCAGCAACGCCGCGCGGGGCCCCCTCGCCCGCCGCGTCCCGCGGCTCCGCCCGTCGTCCGCTCGCCCGGCGCCAACCCGCTGACCACCTCGCCCGCCCCAAGACCGTCCGCTGCGCGACCCTCCAGCACGATGCCATCTCCGTCGACATCGGTGTCGGTTCCCGATTTCGTCGGCAAACCGTGCGAAGTTTGGTACGTGTACACCTGCCTCTCTGGTCAAGTGGCGCATGTGGCTGCTCGTTTATCTGCTGATGTGAAGGTGCGGTAGTAGTGTGGTACTGCTACGTGCCTACCCTACACAAGTTCGACAACTTCTCGCAGAATTCGATGAACCACCAGCGGCCCCGGACCCGCGGACTCGAGTGCCCCGACGCCCCGAGCCCGAAGGACCCCACAAGACCACGGGAGCGAGGCGCCAAGACCGTACCAAGCCGAAGGTGTCCGAAGAATCTCCGACAAGAACTCCATCACGGAATTTCTAGCACTCCGACAGGGAACCCTGGAGACCCCGGCGTCGAGCCCCAAGTTCTTCCTCGATAATCAAGTCGGAAACCCCAAGATCTTCCCCGTCACCGAGGACGCTTACACGGGAACGACAAGTACTTCCTCCGGGAACGCCAAGATCTTCTCCACGGAACATCGGGAACTCCCCCGGACGCCCAGAACGACTCGATGGCGCGGGCCCGACAAGACCCTCGCAACGGCAAGATCGACCCCGTGGGACCCGACAAGATCTACCCCAGTAATCCGAGAACGCTTCCGTCGGACCCCGAACCCCAGATCCGTCGATCCCTGAGAGCGGCCCCGAACCCCGGAACCCCAAGATCGTCGAGACCCCTAATGTGTGAACCCTTTCCGAAACCCTACTTTATAACATAATATAACTTGTCGCATAATATTTGTCTTGCATGCATACATTCTTGTGGTTTGGGGGCCTTATGCCGAATCACCTAATAATTAAATATGGGGCCCATATGCGGGCAAATCTAGTCTCGTATCGGCCTCATTTAAACTTGTGTAGCGAACCGGTATCTTATCTTGCCTTGTTAAAACAACATTTAAATTGCGGGGGTTCTAAATAACTTGAACCATCTAATTAATTGTCGGGACCCCGGTTCCGCTTAATATGACCTAATTGCATCGCACCTTGCCATGCCATGCATCATACATGCATCATGCCGATCTTCTGTCGTTGTATTAAATATTGCATCCGGTGTTATTCTAGTGTTTTGCTTCTTCGCGGATAAGGCCGTTGAGTTGATGTGAGCTTCGCCCCGAGCTTCGGTTAAACCTTCGTCAATGTTTTCAGGCGAGCATCTCCCCCTTTCTACCTATCTTACTTTCATAGTATTTATTCCCTCCTGTTGATCTATTGCTATCTGTGTTGCGATGCTTTAGCTTCCGTACCTGTGATATCCCCTGCAGCCTTATATTGCCATGGCCACCTCCTATTACCTGTTGTTTGGTAGATAGCTGGACTTGCGCGTCGTAGTCGCTTGCTCAAGTACTGTTGCGTGTCGTCAAGTGCCACAGTTGTTGATGTATTGCCGCATGTTGTTGTTGAAGATGATTCTAGTTTTACTTATCGTCACTTTAATTTCTGTTTAACAACTAAAATTGAAATAAGCAGAGGCATCGGTGGGTGATAGAAAATATTTGGTTTCGAACGCATACTTGTGTCCCGTAAGACCCGAGTACTTGATACTGTTCCTTGATTTATCACGCTATCCACATCCAGGAGGTATATGGGACCCCCCTGAGCCAGAGCTTGATTCAGTCTTATTTCTTGGGGCCACAAACTAGTTTGAGGTTTTATTTACGATCCTGTACTTATGTCATGCTACTTTCTGTATTTAAATTGTGCGAGGAGCACACTTTGCATTAGGATCGGGACACGATTCCGCTGTGTCGACAAGCCCAGCCACACTTCGGGTTCCCGATCGTTCACACCGTATACCCAAACCTTGAGCCCGTCTCGAGTCACCGTTGCGGGATCTACTCAATGGGTGGCCCCTGAAATAATTCTGAATCTGTGATTGTTCATCGTGAAAGCCTCGTTGGGTTTTGATTTGGTTTTCGAGGTTGATCGAGCGTGCGTTGCTATTGGTGCACCCGGGTAAAACTTTCGGCCGCGTCCGCGGATATGGACGACTTGGAGCACGAGATCTCGATCATAGACAAGCATAACTAAAGTTTATTGCTATAAATTTGACTTTATAATGACTAGTAATCAGCTCCACTATAATGGAATGGCTAATTAATACTGCCCACAACCGCTTGTTTGGAGTGTCTTGCGACCATTGTACTGACTAGTAAGTATTGCAACTACAACGGAATGGCTGATTAAAAGTACCAACAACTGCTGGGTTTTGGGTTTATATCATGCTATCTGTATCTGATTAGTAATTGCTGCAACTACAACGGAATGGTTAACTAAAAGTGCCCACTGCTTACTTTATCAGGATGATTATCTAAACCTGACTAGTAAAGTGCCGCCACTATCACTGAATAAGTAAAACTGCCAACGGTGTGAGTTCCTCGTTTGACTTCCTCATTTGGTCTCGAGGGGGAAACACCAGGATGGGTTTGTTTGGTGTTAGCTTCAGGTTGGATCCGGATAGGTCATTCTCACCCCTCTCTGATAACCGCCAGTTGTATCGAGTCTCTATAGGTTGTTCCGTGCATGCTGCCGCTGCCGCTCAGTCCACCATACCTATGTAGGCGAGGACCGCCGAATTCTAGCCTCGCTGTCTTGGCCTCGATCTTGGCTCCTTCTTTTTCCTTTGCCTTTTGTCGGCACCCTTTTGTTTAAGCAGGTTTTGAGATCGGCGCGTTAGCAGGTTACCCTTCCGGCTGGGCAGGGTTATGGACGCCATTGGTTATTCTTCAGGGCTCTTAGCCCCATTTGCATCTTGTCCGTAGTCGGACGCTCTATCAATTTCAAAGTGATTTGGATCTTTGTACTTTATATCTGTATTCTTGACTCATGGAGTCGTCGCTGTATATATATATCTGTTCTGTGGGTCTCATCGAGGACTGTTGTGTAATGTTATTACTTCGTTTTCCACCCGCACGAAAGTGCCTGGTGGGCACCTTTGAATCGTTTCTATGCGGGTTTGGCGAATTTTGCTCAAACTTGCATAGGTCCGATTCTGAGGGTGTTACAATTTTCTAGTAGTGGTTTTGCGGGATGCCACAAGGCTGGTCTTATCCACTGGCCTGACAGAGTAGCAAAGTCCACGATCGTACGTGGTATGGCCGACCCCTGCGATCGGCCACAAAAAATAAAAAGCAGCAATCTTACGACAAGCAGATCATGCAGTCGTAGTAGGGAGATTCCCTGCCATTGTAAAGCACAAATAAGGTGTAAACCGTCTTTGACTAATGCAATCAAAAAGGGGGCCGATTCAGGCAATCGGCCCAAATTATTTTTGTTATCCTCACCAACTGTTTGCCCTATGTTTAGCATCGATTTAACAGGTGACGGAAAGCTAGGGTATGGGTTTACATCCGCTGATGAGCTAGAGGAGATTGACATCGGTCCTGGGGATAAGCCACGACCAACATTTATCAGCAAGAAGTTAGATCCGAACCAATGATAGCTTTGTTGAAAGAATATCCGGACTGCTTCGCCTGGGACTATACAGAGATGCCCGGGCTAGACAAGAGCATCATTGAGCATAACCTCCCGCATAAAAAAGGATTTCGGCCATTCCAGCAGCGAGCACGTCAGATGAAGGCCGAAATTTTGGAAGAAGTCAAGAAAGAGGTCGAGAAAATGTTGACAGCCAAGTTAATCAGGCCATGCAGGTATGCTGAGTGGATTTCTAGTATCGTACCTGTAGAGAAAAAGGATGGCCGCTGGCGTGTTGCCATAGATTTTCGGGATCTCAATAGAGCTACTCCAAAGGATGAGTATCCGATGCCGGTAGCAGAGACGTTAATCAACGCAGCGGCTGGTCATAAGATCTTGAGCTTCATGGATGGCAATGCCGGTTACAACCAAATTTTTATGGCTCCAGAAGACATACACAAGACTGCATTCAGAGTCCCAGGTTCGGTGGGGTTGTTTGAATATGTAGTCATGACGTTTGGACTGAAGAAAGCCGGCACCACATACCAAAGAGCCATGAATTACATTTTTCATGATCTGATCGGCAAGCTGGTTGAAATTTATATCAATGACGTGGTAGTCAAGTCTGCTTCAGTACAAGGACACTTGGACGATCTGCAAAAAGTCCTGGACCGAACAAGGAAATTCGGGCTACGGATGAATCCAAAGAAGTGTGCCTTCGGTGTGACGGCCGGTCAGTTCCTAGGTTTCTTGGTCCACGAACGCGGAATTGAGATCGGCCTGAAAAGTCAGGAGGCAGTGCGAACTATGAAGCCACCTACCACGAAGAAAGAATTGCAGTCTCTCATAGGCAAGATCAACTTCGTCAGAAGATTCATCTCCAATCTGTTAGGAAGAATAGAGCCGTTCATGGGACTGGTGAAAATTAAATCTGATGAGGAGTTCCGCTGGGGGACAGAACAACAACGAGCATTCGACGATATTAAAGAATATCTAACGAAGCCGCCAGTGTTAGTTCCGCCCCAGCCGGATAGGCCGTTATACATTTACTTGTCAGTAGCTGACACGTCCATCGCCTCAGTGGTGGTGCAAGTTTATGATGGTCTGGAGCGAGTTGTATTTTACATCAGCAGAAGGATGCTGGATGCAGAGACAAGGTATCCTGAGATCGATAAGTTGTGCCTCTGCCTGTTTTTCACCTGCACCAAGCTGCGCCACATCTTGCTCTCAGCGGAGATTATCATTATCTGCAAGTCAGATGTCATAAAACATATGCTGTCGGCTCCTATGTTGAAAGGCCGACTGGGCAAATGGATGTTTGCATTATCGGAATTTGACATCCGGTATCAACCCGCGAAAGCGGTTAAGGGTCAGGCGTTGGCCGACCTTATTGCCGAAAGAATCAGCACCGATATAGCAGCGCTGTCTATACGAGCGTGGGCTATGTTTTTCGATGGATCGGTTTGTGACGATGGTTGCGGCATCGGCATTCTACTCGTGTCGCCCCGGGGGGCAACATTTTCCTTCTCCATCAGGTTATCTACCCCTCGCACCAACAACGTCGCTGAGTATGAAGCGTCATAAGGGAATGGAGTTGCTCATGCCAGTGGGCGAAGCGTGGAAATTTTGGAGACTCCAAGTTGGTGATTTCCCAACTCACGGAGGAATACAAGTGTGAGAGCGAGTCGCTCTTCCCATTATGGCTGCAATGCCGTGAGCTGATGGCATAGTTCCGGTACATAAACTTCACGGATCTCGCGATCGCGAATACCGGCGAATGATCTTGCACAAATGGCTTCAGCTACAAGGACGTAGCGAGAGGAGCGATGTTCAGTACAGTTCTGGAGGCCAACGATCGAGAGCCGATATCTTCAATTACTTGAAGGATTATCGGGGCACCTAAACGGATAAGGTACAAGGCCATGAAGTATGTGCTTATTGGGGACGACATGTTTTTACAGGACTACGGAGGGTTACTGCTCAAATGTCGGGGCCAACGAGGCCAATCGGCTCCTACACGAGGTACACGAAGGCGCCTGTGGAACTCACCAATCGGCTCACAAGATGAAATGGTTGATCAGGCAATCAGGGTTTTATTGGCCCACCATGCTTGAGGACTGTTTCAAGTACTACAAAGGGTGTCAAGTATGTCAGAAATTTGGGAAAATTCAGATGGTACCCGCGTCAGCAATGAACCCCATCATCAAGCCTTGGCCATTCCGAGGTTGGGGCATGGATATGATTGGCAAGATCAATCTTCCATCAAACAAAGGCCACATGTGGATTTTGGCCATTACTGATTATTTCACTAAATGGGTGGAAGCTGTCCCTATGAAGTCAGTGAACTCGAAGGATGTTATCAATTTTGTGAAAGAACACGTCATTCATAGATTCGGGATTCCCCAAACTATCACGACCGATGGAGGTTTGGTCTTCATTTCTCATGAGTTTAGAAAATTACGTGAGGACACGGAATTAAGTGATCCGATCATCTCCATACTATGCTCAAGCAAATGGGCAAGCTGAAGCATCCAACCAGAGCCTTATCAAGCTGATCAAGAGGAAAGTCGACGAGCACCCTAGGCGTTGGCACGAGGTTTTGTCAGAGGCTTTATGGGCTTATCGCATGTCATGTCATGGAGCGATAAAGACCTCGCCATACCATCTAGTCTACGGACAAGAAGCCGTATTGCCCTGGGAGATTACGGCTAGATCTAGACGTGTCACTTTTCAGAACGATCTAACAACTGAAGAATATGCGGCTTTAATGAGTGACAGCATTGAGGATTTAACTGAGCTTAGGCTGTGGTCGCTCGAGAAAATCAAAGAGAACAAGGCCAAGGTAGCTCGTGCATATAATAAGAAGGTGAGACCAAAGGATTTCCACGTTGGCGATCTGGTATGGGAAGCTGTATTGCCATTGGGGACTAAGGATGCAACATATGGTAAATGGTCTCCAAATTGGCACGGGCCATACAGGGTCGATCAAGTTTTAAGAGGGAACGCGTACATGCTTGAGGAGCTGGACGGCGTGAAATTCCCAGTGGCTGTCAATGGTCAACATCTCAAGAAATATTTCCCAAGCATGTGGGATGATGGACAGTGAAATGTGGGGGCCGATACATGAAATCGGCCAAATAAAAAAAGAAAATATATAGCCGATGCACAGTCATCGACTCTAGAGGTTCAAACTGTTACAAGCAGGTGCCAGTTTACATGAACGCGCTACTGAAGGAATGCCTCAAAGGCGTGAAGGGCGTCAGCACGGACACGATCCACCTCGGCCTCATCTTCGTCATCTTAGCTTGCGTCACTAGCTGCTTGTTCAACGTATTTTCGCCAGATCGGTTTTCAGTTGAGCTTTGAGGCCTTCTGCTTCGTCTTGGGAGCGGGCGATGGATGCTTCCTTGTCGCGAATGAGCTGTTTAGTCGCCCAGACCTTCTCTTCAAGATCCTCCAACTCCCTTTTTAAGGATGCGAGCTCGTGATCGACAGAGGTGTCAGTTTTGGCATCCAGAGACGCCTTTTTCTCGTTGAGCTGCTGACATCTGTCTGCAATATTGGCCTTCAGCGGAAGTTGGGCGCGGCGCAGATTGATCCTTTCACGAGCTAACTTCACCCTTGACCCGTAGAAAGACAGAGTTACAACTGGCCAAAGCTTCACCTGCAATGCTACTGGGAGTTGGTCCTTGATTTCGGCAAGAACGCTCTTCACCTCCTCAGAACCCTCGATCAACTCCTCGATCGGGGAGGACAGCAAGGCTTTAAGACGCTGGAATTGAGGTAGAACAGCCCTGGCTCGTGGTTCATCGTTGGCAACAGAGGGAGTTGGTTCGATGGATTCAGGGTCGAACGTCAGCAAGCCTGAAATATCACAACCCTGACAGCCCGAAAAGGCGTCAGTATGCGTCCAACATGTAAGGATGAGCCGAAAGAAGCTAACGTACCTCTCCTAAGATCGAGGGGATAGCAGATGACGAGACAATCGGCTTGTGTGTGGTTGCTGGGGGCTTGGCCAAAGTGGTAGCCGTTTCATCTGCACCTTCGGGGATTGCTAGATCCGGCTTGGCTAAAGGCATCGGCACGGCCCCGGCCTTCCCGCTAGAAGCGTCGGTCGTCTGCATGAAAGGTGCTTAGCCGATGCAAATGGTGATGAATCGGCAGATGAAGAAACAAGTGGTAAGAGCATGAAGGGTGATGACTTTTGAAACCTCTTGGCTCGATGAAGAAGTTTAGGTCCTTGCGAGCCCGCTTGGGGCTCCACATGGCCCCTCGGCGGTGCTCGGCGATGGGTTCAAGAACCGGCCTTTTCCTGGAAGCCGATGGTGGTGAATCTGGATGGCTCGGTGTAATGGTCCTCTTAGAGTCTGTTGGGCCCAATTCTCCTCGATTGGTCTGAGTGTCCTCGCTGGAGGTGTCTTCAACGGAAGCCTGTAAGAAAGGAGAGCTAGTAAACACGAGCAGGTTTGTAAGGATGAGAAAGATCGACCAAAGCATGGGTCAGCGTACATGCGAACTTTCTGGAGAACGGCTCCGGCGCCTCAAAGTCTTCCTGGCGGCTACCTTCCTCGCCACCGTTCTTGTTTTAGTTGGAACTCGAGGAGCAGCTGACCTTGAAGTTACTTGGTTCTTAGAAGCCGATTGTAGTGATATCAGCTGGTTTTGCATCACGACCTTTTTCAAAGGTGGCGAGTTTTTGCAGAAAAGGACCACTGGAGCTGGTGGGAAGAACTCGAAGGGGGAGCCATCACTGTGCGTAGGTTCAGGACCATCTTGTTGCTGCAAAGAGAGAGAGTGGGTTATTAGAAGAATCATGTGTGAGATGCCTCAAGAAATTTTACAAGTAATGGTACCTGTTCTATGGGGATATCATATTCAGCATCGAGCTGTTTCAGCAACGGTCCCGGAGCTCTCCTGAAGGCATGAGTCTTCCACATCGACCACCAGTCTTCAAAGCCATCGGTTGATGAGGCGAAGGTGAGGTCGTTAGGAATTGGGATGGTCAGAGCATCGAAGAAGGAATAACACCTTTGACTGGTGAGAGGATCAGGCAGTCTCTGCTCTGTAAGATGGTGGAGAAAGAAATGGGGAGGTACTTGTCCAAGGCCAAATTGCCGAGCCACTACGACCGGCTGGTAGAATTCATACCCAGGCTTGATTATTCTGTTGGATGTACTCAGGCCAACTGGAAGGAAACAGGGACGGATCACAGTGGAAAAGAGCTGCCGAGTGCTGGTGTCATCGGCAAAGTTGTCTAGCCTGAAGGAGATTGGATTTTCAAAATGTTCCGATTCTTCCATGTAAGGAAATAAGATAGGATTGTTCAGGCCTTGAAAGAAAGTGCTGAACCATTTGGATGCTTCCGAGGATCGATTTACTACCGGCAGTCTATACAAAGCTTGGCCGTAGCTGGTGCATCGGATTTGCTTCCTTTGACATCCGGAAAGGTGCAACTCGCCAAAGGGGGAGTTTGGGACGTGGTTTTGAAAATACAGCGAGCCCATAGCTGAATGAACCACCAAGGATCTCTGTTTTGGCTATGCCGGAACAGTTTGTGACATCAACTGGAGATATCGATAGACCTCCCAAGGAACAGTTTGCCGATGCCAAGTTGAGTGCCTTTGGCAAGTTCGTAGGCTAAGGAGAGATAATTCTTGGTTGGAGCAAGGAAGGGCCACAGAATATGAAATGTTCCAAATGAAGTTGAGAAAGGCTGTGTTCTTTCTCCGTGAGGCCTTTAGTTTTCATATGGCGTTGGAGGTAGGCACCCATTCGTGCGATCTGCTTTGGAAGATAGCTTGTAGGGGACCTTGGTCAGCTTAAAAAGCGAGAGGGCTGGTGATGTAACATCGGACAGTAATCATCACCACGTCTAACGAGTTGGTGACATGGGGCCATGACCGAACATGAAGCGATTGAGAGTCGCACTGAAGTAGCCGATGGTTTTAGAAGATTTTCATGTTTCTCAAGGGGAGACAATGACAAATGCAAGGCATCGCCTATTCCGTGGTTTCCCATTGGGATTGGTAGCTCTAGCTACCTCTGAACCAAGAGACCCAATGTTCGGGGATTAGGCCGGGCCATGGCGATCGGCCCAAGAGTTCAAATCTAGGTCTTGGCTTACGAAGGGATTCTGTTTGCTTCAAGAGATCGGATGGGCAGGACTAGATTCATGCAGGGCCAAGATAGAGAGAATTTGGGAGAGAAGGATGCGGCGAGAATACGAAACCTAAAAATTTTAATGGTGGAATAAAGCATTAATTCAGGTGTTTGCCATTAATTCTATCATCGTGTTCGGACGGCGAGGAGTAGGCATACCTTCAGACCAGAGACCTCTGGGTTGGTGTTGGACGATTCCGCCATCTAGTTTGCCGGCGGAGATGGATCTATGCAGTTGGGGATCGAGGGTTCTTGTCGCTGTGAGCTCGATCTGGTCGGTGAGAAATTGGAGATCTGGGTCGCCCTTTTTTGAAGAGGGTCGTAGGCTACCGTTTGAAACTGGAAAGTGGCCGCCCAGATTTGTCTAAGTATGCGACCAAATTTGACCTTGTCAACGTTTTTGGGAAAGCCGATGTTTTACCATCGCCTCTTTGAGCTTTGACTTGGTTGACTGTATGAGCGCAGTGTGGTGAAAGCCGATACATTACTATCGGCTTCTGGAGCATTGACCTATTTTGACTATCGACAAAATCAAATTGGAAAAGCAATCTTTGTTGATTCAAAAGACGGTTATTTAAAATGGAGCCGATTGCTTACAAAAGGAAATCTACTGCTAGTACTACTACTACTAGTTCCTAATCTAGAGGCCGGTGTCGTCGCCGCTGTCTTCACCGTCGTCTTGTTCGCTGTCATCAGCCTTCTTCTTGGCGTCGTCTTAGCTTCTTCTTTGAAGATGCCAGGGGCCTCCTATCGTCGTCGTCTTCGTGTCCTCGCTGGAACCGGCGGAAGCTTCACCGGGCGGTACTGCCGGAGGAGGTGTCCTCCTCCTTCCTCCTCCTCGTCGGATTCGACGCCATCCAGACTAGGCTTCGTCGGAGCTCTCCACCTCAGTTCCCGTCAACAAGGAACTGAGGCCCCTCGCTCGGTCGTGGATTCGTCGCCCTCGAGACCACGGCGAAGTTCCCCTCTCGTCCCACCATTGTGGGCGAGAGCCATCTGCCGCCATTGGCGGGTGCTCCGGCGTCGTCTCTCGGTCGCTCATCGTGTTGGAAGACTGGGAGGAGAGGGCGGATGATTTGGAGGAAGAAGAGGCGGCCATGGCGGAGGAAGAGGGTTTTTTCGGCGGAGGAAGAGGGTTTTTTGGTTACTGGAGGAAGATGGGGTTGCAAACTACTCAGATGAATTTAAATAAGGGGAATAGTGGGAGGTGGTTCAATGCCATAGCGGTTTCCCGAATGTGCCAAAATTGTCAAATCATGCAATCATGGAGAAGTTGAGAAGACAGGGCATCATGATGAGGGGGTGGCGTTACGATTCTGCTCTGCAACGCGTAACCCGATAAAAAAAAGGGGGGAAGGAAAAAACATCAACAGAGTGGTTTTGGAATTATTATTGCCAAAACCAGGGGGCATGTTATCGCCATATTTTGGCCAAAGGAGGAGATGGGCCGTAATCAAGATGGGCTTGGAAGATACATATATGCAACGTGTTGTTGAATCGGCCTTGTGCGTGGATTTGGGCTAAATTGCCCGTGTATCTGTATATTGTAGTAGGTTCCGTTTCGGTTTAAGTAAGAGATAGAGTTGTAGGGTTATTCCAAAGATAGAAAGTCTCCGGACTATAAATATGTACCTAAGGTTATTGAGAAAAGGAGGACAATCACGTTCACAACACAATCTCGGCGCATCGCCACCCCTTGTTTCTAGGGTTTCTTTCGGGTAAGTGTCATGCTGCCTAGATCGCATCTTGCGATCTAGGCAGTATCTGCTTATGCGTTATTTGGTGTTACTCGTACTGAAGCCTTGTTGATGGCGAGTAATACTATTATCATAGATTTGTTTAGGTTAGCATCGGTACTTTTCGCTATGATTGTTTAGTTATGCTACCTCTAGTTACCTCGCTACCTTTGCACCTTTTCCCGGGTGTAAGGGTAGCATCTTGCTTGATCTTTATTTAGTTGATTTGATCTGTTATAGTTATGCCTTGTTTTCCAAGGTTTAGTTTGATATCCACGTAGTCAGGCCTTGCAAACGGGTTGAACGATCCAGTAGTACGTGAGGATATGGTTTGCCAATTCGAGAGGAGTTGTTCCGGGAATTGACTTTACGTCGGTTGTTAGGCCTTCTCTAGGGTTAGTTTTCCATTATCTTTTATATCTACCAGGCTCAATTACGTGTAGGACGTTCCAATTACGTGGTGAAAACGTTAAATTGTCGTAGATCGATTTAACTTGTATTGATGAAGCAAAATCCCATGTTATCATAGATCTAATGCAGAACCATGGGACAATCGGCTCCAGGAGCCGATTCATAGGGAAACCTGGGAGCCGGTCACGGCTCGAATTTTACGTATACTTGTTTACCATGCAGGAAACTGATCGAAGCAATCCATCACCTTCCTGACCAGGTATAGGTCAGGTGGCACGCCCTCGAACCAAGCCAGGACGTGTGCCGGAGTTTTGCGGGCCGTTGCCCGAGGGACCAGGGCCCACCAGCAGTTCTGGGAGCCTCCCGGCTCTTCGTGTTGCTCGTCGCTGCTCGCCGGTGGGTTTTGACAGGCAACAGAAACAAAGAGCACGCCGAGTTGTTGCGATGGCATAAAGAGGAACGTAAGTCAAACAGGATGTTGAGACACCCCGTTGATGGGTCGCAATGGAGAAAAATCGATAGAAAGTACCCGGACTTTGCAGACGACACAAGGAGTTTAAGGTTTTGTCTAAGTACATATGGCATGAATCCTTTTGGGGAGCAGAGCTCCAGTCACAGCACCTAACCCGTGACTCTATGCATCTATAACCTTCCTCCTTGGTTGTGGATGAAGCGGAAGTTCATTATGATGTCAGTGTTGATCCAAGGTCCGAAGCAACCCAGCAACGACATTGATGTGTACCTAAGGCCATTAGTTGAAGAACTTTTATAGTTGTGGCATGAACCCGGCATACGCGTGTGGGATGAGCACAAGCAGGAAGAATTTGACCTCCGAGCGTTGCTTTTCGTAACAATCAATGATTGGCCTGCTCTTAGTAACCTTTCAGGACAGTCAAACAAGGGATACAATGCATGCACGCACTGTTTAGATGAGACTGAAAGTATATATTTGGATCATTGTAAGAAGAATGTGTACAATGGGCATCGTCAATTCATTTTGGCCAAGCATCCCGTAAGAAAGAAAGTCAAGCATTTCAACGGTCAGGCATATCACCAGACGAATCCTAAGGAGCGTACTGGTGCTGATATATTTGATATGATCAAAGATTTGGATCAAATAGTAACCTTTGGAAAGGGTCCTGGCGGAAAATCTGTTCTAAAGGACGCTGACGAACACGCACCCATGTGAAAGAAGAAATCTATATTTTGGGAACTACCATATTGGAAATTTTTAGAGGTCCGCTCTGCAATCGATGTGATGCATGGGACGAAGAACCTTTGCGAAAACCTGCTAGGCTTCTTGGGCGTGTATGGGAAGACAAAAGATACACCGGAAGCATGAAAGGACCATCAACGTAGTTGAGCATGTACACAAGTCTTACGGGCGACACAAGTCTTACGGGCGAAAGAGCACTTAAAGTGCTATAGTAAAATCAAATTATATTACACAAACCTGGGAAAGTATTTTTTCTTTTCTAAAATAAATAAAACACGAGTGACTAGAGCATATGTAGACACAATAGCAAATGTAAGTCTTACGGGTGAAAGAGCACTTTGAAAGTGCTATAGTATAATGTAACCCCTCTTTTTTTAAAGAAAAATAATTTATAACCTCATCAATAATCTATTCTAAGATGGTGATTTCCCAAATGACAGAACGTCCTCGTAGCAGGGTCGATAGGTGAACACCTTGTCGACACAACAAGCCGGTTGCTCATAATCTTTGGTGAACTCGTTGTCATCGCCTAGATATTGCATCCTCAACGTCTCGAGATGGTATACCACCACCGCAGAGCGAATCACGAGTATGACCGCGTTTTTGTGAGGATGGAATCCCACGATACAGCCACCCCATGCTGCCACCCCATGCTGACGGACCAAGGTGTGCGTCATCTCCGGGCACGTCAATGAAGTTGTCCTCGTCGGAGTTCCAGGAATATTCAGAGCAGTCTAGGTCCTCCTCCTCCACCTCTGTATCAGCATAGTCGTCGTCATCCTCGGTCAAGCTGGCAGGTCCACTGCTGCTTCCAACAATCCCCCATGTCACCCTCGGCTGTATCGTAAGAGGGTGAACCATATGACCATGCCGATTGAGGTTGACGTCGTGTGCCAGTGTCCATGCTAGCTGACCATTTGTCGATTCGGTTAGCAACCATACTCGGAGCTTCAAATGGTCCATGGCCACGTAGTGTATCCCTCTCTCGTAGCTTGACAACAGGGAAGCTGTGGGCAGCGCGCCAAAGCCCTTTTGACGGCGGCTTTCTCGGGGGAGCGGCACCATGTCGTAAGTCCCCTTGGAAGGGCATATGACCATGAGGATATCATAGTGGCAATGCACATAGAGCGACCCGCGCCAGTACTCGGATGACCAAAACGCTCCCTCGTAGTCGGCAGGCGTCCTGGCAACCACATCATATAGGTTCCCTAGGGCACAAAGTCCTGGCACGAACACACGGCTCTCCCACCGCCCCGTGCAGGACGAGTAGACCAACAAAGGCACAACCTTCTTCTTCGGCTCCTCGGGCACCGCCTCTCCCTCCGGTGGTGGAGCCTCCTCTCCCTCGGGTGTCACGGATGATAATGACTCATTATTGACCAAGATATCCTTCTGAAAGAGGAACACATCATAATGCATCGACACGGCGGGGTCAAAGGCGAGGGATATGAAGTCGAAGGAATGTGACGCCGGGGGCGGGAGGTGAGCGTGGCGGCTCGTCGCCGGGTTGAGCACGTGGTACTTTCCCCAGTCGAAGAGGAGGAGGAGCCCGTTGCAGGACTGCTGGACCGTGGCGTCACGCGGATAGTAGAGGCGTGGTCGGTGGCCTGGCGGTGTGACAAAGGAGATATCGGAACGGCATCCGGTCTTGTTGACGAAGAGGCCGGGAAAGGCCCGGGGGAAGTAGCGCTCGAGGGAGAGGTTGTGGGCGTCGATCATGGCCCTCCAGGCGCGGCAGACGCACTTGCAGGCGGCGACGGCGCCTCCAGGAAGTCGGCGGAGGATGTCGAGGAGCACGTCGTAGGGGAAGCACATGCCATTGCCGTCGTCCATGGTGATGATGGAACGGTGGCAGATCTAGGGCGGCTGCGCGATTGTTGAGCGGCATAGGAGAGGGACTCGGTTTTATCCTGCTTTGAACAATATACGAGACGAATACGTACGGGTTGGTTTGGTTTCTTTGCTTTTCTACCGTACACGAGTGGATCTCGACTGCCTACATCTACGTGCTATAAGTCTGTATCTAGGCTGTCATGTGGGATTCTATTAAGGGAAGTAAAGGCTGTGGAGTCCCACGCGCAGCCAGGGAGAGAAAAAGAGATGTTGGCGCCCTAGGGCATCTATCTTTCAACGCCGGCCTAGCACTACTAGAAAACAGGCCTTCCGTTCGATCTAAACAATATCACCAGTCCCGGCCTGTTAGGCGTGATGCCTCCAACGGCTAATAATCGCGAGAGCCACTAGTCCCAGGCCAGACTGGACCTATAGTCCCGGTACGTAATACGGCCTGGACCAGTAACCTGGAGCGGGCCAGCTGTTCTTTTCAGGGACTATTAGTCCTGGGTCGTATCACGGCCCGGGACTTGTTGTCCCTCAGTATATATATAGCTTCGTGTCCAACTGGCCTAGCCATATGGTGGCCATTTTACTCAAAGAAGCAAGTCGAGTTCATGCCATTTTTTTCTCAAGATTTGTCAAAATTTAGTTTGCAACCCTTAAATCCAAAGTTAGTTTGCAACCCTTAAATCCAAAGTTTTAAAAGGTTAGAACTTCATTCTTTCATCCCTTATTGCTACTTTAGCTCTATAATGCTCTAAAAGTATAGAGATATGGATTTGCATGCATGCTCTAGAAGTAGAAGAATTTTGATATGTGTAACAAATTTTGATTAGGCACATAGTTACTGAAAATTGAAATGTGTAATTTTAGAGTTTCAAGCTTAGAATGGAATGAGGTTTTTACTGATAAAACAATAATCAAAAACTCCACATTTATTATGTTAATTGTTTTCTCCAATTCACAAATTGGTGCATGTAAATTTTTAAAAAATCAAACTTAATGCTCTAGAAGCTCTCATTATAACTTGTATTAAATTTATCATGTTGTGTAATGGTTTTTGATATAATTTTACTATAATGCAGATGGTCCGGGAATGGATGTACTGATCTTGACCGCCCACTGGAGTTCATTAATGGCGTGCATGAATTCATCTGTGTTGTTGATGCAAACAAGCGCAATGGTTTTGTATTCTGTCCATATAGTAGATGTAGGAATCAGAAGGATTACTCTGACTCAAAAACCCTTCACAGCCATCTGTTGAAGTCTGGCTTCATGCCTAGTTATAATTGTTGGACCAATCACGGAGAGAGAGGGGTTATAATGGAAGACAATGAAGAAGAAGAGGAGGATGACAACTATCATGGTTTCCCTGAGTACGGAGATACTTCCATGGGGAATGCTGAAGGGGAGGCTGAAGAAGAGACACATGATGAACCTGCTGATGATCTTGGTCGGACCATTGCTGATGTACAAAGAGGCTATGAAAATGAAAACGAGAGGGAGAAGTTCAATCACATGTTAGAGGATCACAAAAAGTTATTGTATCCAAATTGCAAAAAATGGTCTAAACAAGCTGGGCAGCACACTGGAATTGCTGCAATGGAAAGCAGAGTGTGCTATACCTGACTTCTCATTTGAAAAGTTGCTAAAAATGATGAAGAACATGCTTCCAAAAGATAATGTATTTTCCGCCAGTACGTACGAAGCAAAGAAGGTTGTCTGCCCTCTAGGTTTAGAGGTTCACAAGATACATGCATGCCCTAATGACTGCATCCTCTACCGCGGTGAGGAGTACGAGAATTTGGATGCATGCCCGGTATGCACTGCACTTCGGTATAAGCTCAGACGAGATGACCCTGGTGACGTTGAGGGTGAGCCCCCCCCCCCCCCCCCAAGAGGGTTCCTGACAAGGTGATGTGGTATGATCCTATAATACCACGGTTGAAACGCTTATTCAGAAACAAAGAGCACGCCGAGTTATTGTGATGGCATAAAGAGGAACGTAAGTCAAACAGGATGTTGAGACACCCCGTTAATGGGTCACAATGGAGAAAAATCGATAGAAAGTATCCGAACTTTGCAGACGACACAAGGAGTTTAAGGTTTGGTCTAAGTACAGATGGCATGAATCCTTTTGGGGAGCAGAGCTCTAGTCACAACACCTAACCCGTGACTCTATGCATCTATAACCTTCCTCCTTGGTTGTGGATGAAGCGGAAGTTCATTATGATGCCAGTGTTGATCCAAGATCCGAAGCAACCCGGCAACGATATTGATGTGTACCTAAGGCCATTAGTTGAAGAACTTTTATAGTTGTGGCATGAACCCGGCATACGCGTGTGGGATGAGCACAAGCAGGAAGAATTTGACCTCCGAGCGTTGCTTTTTTGTAACAATCAATGATTGGCCTGCTCTTAGTAACCTTTCAGGACAGTCAAACAAGGGATACAATGCATGCACGCACTGTTTAGATGAGACTGGAAGTATATATTTGGATCATTGTAAGAAGAATGTGTACAATGGGCATCGTCAATTTATTTTGGCCAAGCATCCCTTAAGAAAAAAGGCAAGCACTTCAACGGTCAGGCATGTCACCAAACGAATCCTAAGGAGCGTACTGGTGCTGATATATTTGATATGGTGAAAGATTTGGATCAAATAGTAACCTTTGGAAAGGGTCCTGGCGGAAAATCTGTTCTGAAGGACGCTGACGGACACACACCCATGTGAAAGAAGAAATCTATATTTTGGGAGGTACCATATTGGAAATTCTTAGAGGTCCGCTCTTCAATCGATGTGATGCATGGGACGAAGAATCTTTGCGAAAACCTGCTAGGCTTCTTGGGCGTGTATGGGAAGACAAAAGATACACCGGAAGCATGAAAGGACCATCAACGTATGAAAGACCCAGATGGCCTGCATCCAGAATGGTTTCAAGGTCATGCCAGCTACGCTCTTACCAAACAAGAGAAGGAAATATTTTTTGAATGCCTGGGAAGTATTAAGGTCCCGTCTGGCTTCTCGTCGAATATAAAGGGAATAATAAATATGACAGAAAAAAGTTCCAAAACCTAAAGTCTCATAACTGCCACATGATTATGACGCAAATGCTTCCGATTGCATTGAGGGGGCTTCTACCGAATAATGTTCGAGTATCCATTGTGAAGCTATGTGCATTCCTCAATGCAATCTCTTAGAAGATAATCATTCCTGAAGATCTACCACGGTTACAGAATGATGTGGTCCAATGTCTTGTCAGTTTCGAGTTGGTGTTCCCACAATCCTTCTTCAATATTATGACGCACCTACTGGTTCACCTAGTCGAAGAGATTTTTGTTCTCGGTCATGTATTTCTACACAATATGTTTCCCTTTGAGAGGTTCATGGGAATCTTAAAGAAATATGTTCATAACCGTGCTAGGCCAGAAGGAAGCATCTCCAAGGGCTATGGAACAGAGGAGGTCATTGAGTTTTGTGTTGACTTCGTTCCTGACCTTAGGCCGATTGGTCTTCCTCAATCGCGGTATGAGGGGAGACTGAGTGGAAAGGGTACTCTAGGAAGGAAATCAATAATATGTAGGGACGGACATTCTTACACTAAAGCATATTACACAGTTCTACAGAATTCTATCTTGTCAGCCCCGTATATCGAGGAACACAAGAAAATTTTACGCTCCAACAACCCTGGAAAACATGACTCTTGGATTAGAGATGAACACATGAAGAGTTTTGGCGGTTGGTTGCAACATCTCATCAAAAACAACACTCTTGGAGATCATCTATACTTGTTTTCCAGGTCACCATCTTCGACTATATCGACTTTTCAAGGGTACGAGATAAATGGGTATACATTTTACACGAAAATCCCAAGATAAAAAGAGGACCAACCAAAACAGTGGTGTTCGCTTTGATGCAACAGACAACAATGGGTCAAAGACCGCATATTACGGTTACATAGAGGAGATATGGGAACTTGACTATGGACCTACTTTTAAGGTCCCCTTGTTTCGGTGCAAATGGGTCAAGCTGATAGGAGGAGAGGTTGAGGTAGACAATAAGTACGAAATGACATTGTTGGATCTCAACAATCTTGGGTACTTACACGAACCATTCGTCCTAGCCAATGATGTAGCTCAGGTTTTCTATGTGAAGGACGTGTCTACCAAACCTAGAAAAAGAAAAAATAAGCAAAAGAATACATCAGACGATGAACCAAAGTGCCACATAGTTCTTTCAGGAAAAAGAAACATCATGGGAGTGGAGGACAAGACAGACATGTCAGAAGATTGTGATAAGTTTCATAAAATTTTGCCCTTCACAGTGAAGGATGACCAAAGCATCATGTTAATGAATGAAGATGCTCCATGGGTACGGCGCAATCAGAAAGGGACTCATGCGAAGAAATGATGTGTAATAATGTAACATTTTATGAATGAAGATGCACCATGTGTCCTTTTTTATGTATTAAACACGGTTATGAATGAAGATGCTCCATGACTGCATAGTGTTGTCTGCAAACCATCTTGAGTGTGTTAGTCCTGTTTTGTGGCTGGAACGGGACTAATGGGGGCCTTTAGTCCCGATTCGTACTTACCATTAAGATATGATATCCAAACGCGCGTGGTCACATATTAGGGAGTGCCTCTATGACCAACTTAAGGGACATGCCAGAGGACTGGGCTCCGACGGCATATCCCTCAAGATGGCCATAGTGGTGTCCCTGCTCTCGCACACCATCTTGCAGCTTGTAACTTCTCTAACTAGATCAATACGTCTGGGAGCTAACTAATTTCACATATTAGGGAGTGCCTCTCTGACCAGTTTGTTGGAGATGCCGGAGGACTAGGCTCCTCCGGCATCTCCCTCAAACTAGCCGTAGTGGTGTCCCTGCTCTCGAAGACCATCTTGGAGATGCCTCAAACTGGCTGGAGGACTGGACTCACAGAGATGCCTAGTTATAGTAAGGGCAGCTTGGCATAGTGTCGACACTTGCGACATAATGTCAACACTCACCCCTATTATTAGTGTTCACTCGTGTTTTGTCCCGGTTGGTGTCTCCAACCGGGACTAAAGCTCCCGGTTGGCGACACCATCCGGGACAAGGTACAAGACGTATTACATAATGTCGACACTCACCCCTATCATTAGTGTTGCGTGGCCCAGCCTGCCGCAATCCCTTTAGTCGCGGTTGGTTTCTCCAACCGGGACTAAAGATGAACCCTCTATTTATAGGCATTTCCCTCTATTTATAGGTCTTTCCCTCTATTTATAGGCATTTCCCTCTATTTATAGGCTGCCCGATCCATCATGCCCGCCCTTTCCCTCTATTTATAGGGTGACCGTCATGGCCACCCACACATACACACATTCCTCGCCGCCTACTTTAGGATGCCCATCCCGCATCCTCATAGTCAACTCGGCGGCAACGATGGAGTACTGGGCTCTGCCGAGCATGTCCGAGACTGGGCTCCGTCGGGCTGGCACTGGATGGTGCTACTTTCGGGACGCGTAGCTTGGTGAGAAATTCGGGTGTCGTCTTTGACCCAAAGCTTCTTTGGTGGAGGTCGCCTGGTCCAGGAAGGGTGCAGAGGGAGCCAATCATTGAGGAGGTGGTACGGCGTCATGTCAGGGAGGAGGACGAGCACGTCCGTCGCTATGTGGCTGCGTTGGACACCAGGGTCGATGATACCTGGCAGATTCTTTAGGGATCTCACCCGAGCTATGCTCGTGTGATGGTTCTGTCTCTTTGGGTTTTCACCTCCCGCGGTTTAGGCACCGGGAGTCATCGTCCAGTTTGATTGAGTAAGATGTATTAGTTTCAATACATTTATTATTTGCAATGGAAAAAGGGAAAGGGCGGGACTAAAAGCTCTGATAAAAGGGAAAGGACGGGAAAACTTGGCGGGAAGCGGTTGGAAATGGCGGGAAATATCTTTAGTCCCGGTTAGTGACTACAACTGGGACTAAATGATGCAAACATATGTATGGATATTATATTAAGATTCTTTATATTTTTCTGATAATAATAGACATATTATTTGTATTATTTGGATTTTTACAATAGTAGATATGATTTTCCAAAGTTTTATATTTGATTTGAATTAAAAAAAATGAAAATTTACAAATGACACAATTTATAAATGATGCAAACAGATGAATGGATATTATATTAAGATTCTTTATATTTTTTGATAATAATAGACATATTATTTGTATTATTTGGATTTTTAAAATAGTAGATATGATTTTCCAAAGTTTTATATTTGATTTGAATAAAAAAATGACAATTTACAAATGACACGATTTATAAATGATACAAACAGATGTATGGATATTATATTAATATTCTTTATATTTTTCTGATAATAATAGACATATTATTTGTTTTATTTGGATTTTTACAATAGGAGATATGATTTTCCAAAGTTTTATATTTGATTTGAATTAAAAAAATTACAAATGGCACAATTTCTAAATGATGCAAACAGATGTATGGATATTATATTAAGATTCTTTATATTTCTCTCATAATAATAGACATATTATTTGTTTTATTTGGATTTTAATAATAAGAGATATGATTTTCCAAAGTTTTATATTTGATTTGAATTAGAAAAAGAAAATTTACAAAAAAGACACTAGTACCGGGTCGTGGCTGGACCCAGGACTAGAGGGTGCCTGGCGCACGCGAAAATGAAGCGGCCGAAAAAATCCTTTAGTCACGGGTCGTGGCTGGACCCGGGACTAGAGGGGGTCTCTAGTCTCGGGTCATGGCTTAGCCCGGGACTAAAGGGTGCGGGGGTATAAGTACACCGCTCCCGCCCCTGGCCGCGCCCACCCAGCACTTGGCAAAATCGTCGAGGCATCAAGACGAATGCATTTAGCTCGAGAACGACGCAGGGGAGGTTGTAAACACCTCGGACGGACCTATGCAAGTTTGAGCAAATTCGCCAAACCCGCATAGAAACGATTCAAAGGTGCCCACCAGCACTTTCGTGGGTGGAAAACGGTAATAACATTACACAACAGTCCTCGATGGGACCCACACAGATATATATATAATCGCGACTCAAAGAGTCAAGAATAGATATAATATACAAGATCCAAATCACCTTGAAAATAGAGGGCGTCCGACTACGGACAAGAAGCAAATGGGACTAAGAGCCCCAAGAATAACCAATGGCGTCCATAACCTGCCCAGCCAAGCCGGAAGGGTAACCCCGCTAACGACGCCGATCTCAAAACCTGCTTAACAAAGGGTGCCGACAAAGGCAAAACAGAAAACAAAGAAGGAGCCAAGATCGAGGCTGACAGCGAGGCTAGAATTCGCGTCCTCGCCTACATAGGTATGGTGGATCGAAGCGGCAGCAGGCACTAAACAACCTATAGAGACTCGATACAACCGGCGTAATCGAGAGGGTAAGAAAGACCTATTCGGATCCAACTGAAGCTAACACCAAACAAACCCATCTGGCGTTCCCCTCGAGACCAAACGAGGAAGTCAACCGAGGAACTCACACGGTTGGCGTTTTTTATATTCGGTTATCGCAGCAATTACTAGTCGTATAGATAATTATCCTGATAAAATAATAAGCAAGGCACTTTTAATTAACCATTCCGTTATAGTTGTAACTCTTACTAATCGATATGAATAGCATGAGATAACCCTTAAACCCAGCAGTTGTTGGTACTTTTATTCAGCCATTTCGCTTGTAGTTGCAGACTTACTAGTCGATACATTTGTCGCAGCTTACGCCCAAACAAGCAATTGTGGGCAGTATTAATTAGCCATTCCGTTATAGTGGAGCTGATTACTAGTCATTATAAGGTCAAATTTATAGCAATAAACTTTAGTTATGCTTGTCTATGATCGAGATCGTGCTCCAAGTCGTCCATATCCGGACACGGCTTTCGTAAAGTTTTACCCGGCCGTGCACCAATAGCAACACACGCCGATCAACCTCGAAAACCAAATCAAAACCCAACGAGGCTTTCACGATCGAACAATCACAGATTCAAATATTTCAGGGGCCACCCTTTGAGTAGATCCGCAACGGAGTAAGCAAGCTCCGAGACGGCCTCAAGGTTGACAATGGCTGTAGCGATCGGGAACCCGAAAGTGTGGCTGGGCTTGTCGATACCAGTAATCACTCCGCATCCAAATAAAGATGTGCTCTCGCACAATTTAAATACGAGTAGCATGGCATAAGTACAGATCGTAAATAAAACCTCAAACTAGTTTGTGGCCCCAAGAAATAAGAATGAATCAAGCTCGTGGGGGTCCCATATACCTCCCGGATGTGGATAGCGCAAAAATCAAGGAACAGTATCAAGTACTCGGGTCTTACGGGACACAAGTGGGCTCGAAACCAAATATTTTCTATCACCCACCGATGCCTCTCGCTTAATTCAATTTTAGTTGTTAAACAGAAATTAAAGTGATAATAAGTAAAACTAGAATCATCTCCAACATCAACATGCGGCAATACATCAAGAATCGTGGCATATGGCGACACACATCAGCACTTGGGCAAGCAACTACGACGCGCAAGTCCATCTATCTACCAAACAACAGGTAATAGGATGTGTCCAAGGCAATATAGGGCTGCACGGTATATCAAGGGTACGGAATCTAGAGCATCGCAACACAGATAGCAATAGATCAACAGGAGGGAAATAAATACTATAAAAGTAAGATAGGTAGAAAGGGGGAGATGCTCGCCTGAAAACATTGTCGAAGGATTTTCCGAAGATCGGGGCGAAGCTCACATCAACTCAACGGCCTTATCCGCGAAGAACCAAATCACTAGAAGAAACACCGGATGCAATATTTAATACACGGCAGAAGAACGGCATGATGCATGTATGATGTGTGACATGGCAAAGGTGCAATGCAATTAGGCCAGATTAAGCGGAACCGGGGTCCCGACAATTGATTATATTGTTCAAGTTATTTAAATACCCCGCAATTTAAATGTTGTTATAACAAGGCAAGATAAGATACCGGTTCGCTACACAAGTTTAAATGAGGCCAATATGAGACTAGATTTGCCCGCATATGGGCCCCATATTTAATTATTAGGTGAATCGGCATAAGGCCCCCAAACCACATGATATGCATGCGTGCAACAAGTTGTTATTATGTTATCAAATAGGGTATCGAGGAAAAGGGTCACACATTAGGGTTCGGCAGTTCTTGGGGTTCCGGGGTTCGGGGTCGGTCTCGGGGTCGAGTTCGGCGAGAACGTTCTCGGTCTCCGGGTTAGGGTCTGGCGCATCCGGGTCTCCGTCATGTTGTCGGTCATGGCGTTCGACGAAGCACTTGTCGCGTCGGGGTCTCGGCGTCCGTGTGTCGGTCTTGTCGTTCGTGTAGGCGTCCTCGAGGTCGATGGCGAACTTGTCCGGATCGGGTACGGTCCTCGGATCCGTGAAGTAGATCTTGTCGCGAGCGTCGATGCTTCCAGGGAGAACTTGGCGATCGAGGTCTTGCTGTTCGACGGGGTTCGCACGCCGGGATCGGTCTTGGACCCGTGTAGATGGTCTTGACGTTCCGGGATCTTGAGTCGGGGTCTTGGACCGTGTCGGCGTTCTCATGGTCATTCATCGCCGCTCCGTTGATGTACTTGTCGCCAAATGTAGCCGAACTTGATAGGGTACATGTCCGTGTTGTGTTCTGGCGGTTAACGGGTTCGCCTTCGGTTCGGCGGAGTACTTGGTGCTCCGAAGAAGATCTTGTCGGGAGGCCTTAACCGAGTGTTCGTGAAGAAGTCGTTAGGCGTCTTGCCACATCCGTCTATCTTGGGGATATTGTGGTCCATCAAGCCAACGCCGGACCTGCCTCCATATCCACTCGATCGGCCTCTTGGGCAGCCTTGGCGAGGGAGGGGACGGCGACGCTGCGAGGCCTGCGGAAACTTCGCGGGCGACGAGGAGGTGAGGACAGGGCAGGCGGCCGGAGGCGAAGGAACCAAGCGGCGTGGCCTAGCTCAGAAGGAGGCCGAGAAGGCTGCCCAGTGGGCGTCGGGAGGCCTCGGCCAGGCGGAGCTAGAGGGCAGGAGGCCGGAGACGGCACGAGACGCGACGAGGAGAAGGCGGACGACGCGGATGATGTCCGGGCGGCGCAGCTCGGCCCAGGGAGGAGAGGATGGCGGCGCTCGGCGTGGGGCGGTCGGCAGCGAGGGTGGCTCCGGGCGAGGCTCTGCCGCAGCTGCGGAGAGCGGAGGCGATGGGGCTGAGAGGCGACGGGCGGAGAGGAGGCTGCAGGAGCTTGATGGAAGGGAGCACCGAGGGCGGGCCGAGAAGGAGGCACGCCTGAGGGGGGGGAGGAGGAGACAAGAGGTGGGGCGGAGGGAGGGAGGAGGAGGGCATGGGCGCGGCCTGGGCAGTGGCGGCGGATGAGGGCAGGCGCAGAGAGGATGGGAAGGGATGGCGGAGGGAGGCTTGCATCAGCGTCGCTGGGAGGAAGGAAGGAGGAGGCGTGGGCGCGTGGGGAGGGTAGGGGACAGGTGGGGTCGGGCGTGTGGGAGGGTCCTGTCGGGGGCCGGAGGAGGTGGGGTGACCGCGTGGGCAGCGGTGGGAGTGCAGGGTGGGGCCCGCATGAGTGGCTCGTGGGGTGCAGCGTGTGTGTGAGAGAGGGGTTTGAGAGGGGAAGGAGAGAGAGAAAAGAGGGGGGGGTGATTGGGATGAGGTGGCAGTTTTAGATTGGTTAGGGGGAAGGGAGAGGGTGAGGTGGCATGCTGCCATTGGGTGGGGTGAGGTGGAGGGATGGGTTGGGGTAGACTAGTTGGTAGGAATAGGATTTAGATGGGGCTGGTTGGGGTGGGCCGATTAAATTCTGGGGTGGTCGTTCGGGTCATTCGGCCCGTTCGACTGCCCCGCTAAAACAATTAATTAAATATTTATTTTCAAACAGCGCTTTTGCAATCCGACAGCGGACAAAACAAAATATTCCGGGACCGGTTTGGTGTTGAATAAGATGGGGCGTTTTAGAAAACAAAACGGGTGTTGCGAAAATAGTTTTGGCAAACAATGCATGATGATGACGATGCAATGCACAAATTCAACGCGATTTTCTAGTAGTGGTTTTGCGGGATGCCACAATTCGACACCACTAACAAGGGATCTCGCCCTCGAGATCCGCCTCATGGTACCGGAAGGAAGGTCGGCGTTCCCCGTCTTCTCGCTTTGTGTAGATCTCGCGACACCACTAACGAGGGTTCATCCCCCATCTTGAAATCGGCGACACCACCAACAAAGAGTCGTTGTCCCTGATCGTCGAGAGCGCACTCCGGAGAACCAAAGGACGAAGATAGAGGCATCAACGATAAGGCCACCACTAACTTCCGTTAGAAGAGGGAAAAGTTACATCGATTCACCAGTTCGATGTACAGAGCGAACGGTAAGAGTCGGTTAGGGTGATCAGTCCATCCCGGACCCAACTATCAACTCTATACATGGGTAGGAGAATCAGACAACTCAACTCTCGAGATTTAGACTGAAGACCTTCTTAGGCGGTATCCGGAACAAAGGAAATGCTGCCAGCAGAAATCGTATGAAAGACACACTGATTAGGTTTCGCGATGGTTCCATTGGCCTGAACAACACATGCTCAAGGTCGACTCCAACTTCACCAAAGCTCGTCCTTCTCATATGTTTTTCAACGACACTGATATCCAGCAAGGAACACATATGGGTTAGGAGCTCAAGAACAAAAGATTGGAGGAAGGGGACAACAGACAAATTGCAGATTGATGATCGTGGCACCTCCGTTACAAAAGGGAGAAAGCGAAACCCTGAAGGTACGACGGAAACCCAACCACGAGAAATCCTGGACTCGAAGAGAGAGAAGAGAGCGGATTCAAAACACGTAGAGGTAAGAGGAGAACAGCAGAGGGGTAAGGAGTAAAATCAGACCTAATCAGAACTATCCAACCGATTTTTTAAAAATAGTTTTGACACTTCTACTTCGGCCGTTAGCTAAGGTTATCCTACAGGCTGGACTTGTGGGGTATCGCAACTGCTGAGCTCTGATACCACTCTGTAACACCCTCAGAATCGGACCTATGCAAGTTTGAGCAAAATTCGCCAAACCCGCATAGAAACGATTCAAAGGTGCCCACCAGGCACTTTCGTGCGGGTGGAAAACGAAGTAATAACATTACACAACAGTCCTCGATGGGACCCACAGAACAGATATATATATAATCGACTCAAAGAGTCAAGAATACGATATAATATACAAGATCCAAATCACCTTGAAAGCAGTAGGCGTCCGACTACGGACAAGAAGCAAATGGGACTAAGAGCCTCAAGAATAACCAATGGCGTCCATAACCCTGCCAGCCAAGCGGAAGGGTAACCACTAACGTCGATCTCAAAACCTGCTTAAAAAGGGGTGCCGACAAAGGGCAAAACAGAAAAACAAAGAAGGAGCGTCAGTACTGAGGCCAGTACACGGCGAGGCTAGAATTCGGCGGTCCTCGCCTACATAGGTATGGTGGTGGCAGCGGCAAGGCAGCACTAAACAACCTATAGAGACTCGATACTGGCGGTAATCGAGAGGGTAAGAAAGACCTATCGGATCCAACACAAGCTAACACCAAACAAACCCATCCTGGCGTTCCCCTCGAGACCAAGCGGAAGTCAACCGAGGAACTCACACGGTTGGCAGTTTACTTATTCGGTTATCGTTGCAGCAATTACTAGTCGGTATAGATAATTATCACGATAAAATAAGCGATGGGCACTTTTAATTAACCATTCCGTTATAGTTGTAACTCTTACTAATCGATATGAATAGCATGAGATAACCCTTAAACCCAAAGAGTTGTTGGTACTTTTATTCAGCCATTTCGTTGTAGTTGCAGTACTTACTAGTCGATACATTTATCGCAGCTTGACCAAACAAGCAATTGTGGGCAGTATTAATTAGCCATTCCGTTATAGTGGAGCTGATTACTAGTCATTATAAGGTCAAATTTATAGCAATAAACTTTAGTTATGCTTGTCTATGATCGAGATACTGTGCTCCAAGTCGTCCATATCCGCGGACACGGCTTTCAGAAAGTTTTACCCGGCCGGGGTGCACCAATAGCAACACACGCTCGATCAACCTCGGAAAAACCAAATCAAAACCCAACGAGGCTTTCACGACTGAACAATCATAGGATTCAGAAATATTTCAGGGGGCCACCCCATTGAGTAGATCCATAGCAGTAAGCAAGCTCCGAGACGGCCTCAAGGTTGCGACAATGGTCATGGCGGTAGGAACCCAAAGTGTGGCTGGGCTTGTCGATACCGCGTAATCACTCGCATCCAAACAGTACAGTGTGCTCCTCGCACAATTTAAATACAGAAAGTAGCATGGCATAAGTACAGGATCGTAAATAAAACCTCAAACTAGTTTGTGGCCCCAAGAAATAAGAATGAATCAAGCTCTGGCTCAGGGGGGTCCCATATACCTCCGGATGTGGATAGCGCCAAAAAATCAAGGAAGCAGTATCAAGTACTCGGGGTCTTACGGGACACAAGTGGGCGTTCGGAAACCAAATATTTTCTATCACCCACCGATGCCTCTGCTTAATTCAATTTTAGTTGTTAAACAGAAATTAAAGTGACAATAAGTAAAACTAGAATCATCTCCAACATCAACATGCGGCAATACATCAGCAACTGTGGCATATGGCGACACACATCAGCACTTGGGCAAGCAACTACGACGCGCAAGTCCATCTATCTACCAAACAACAGGTAATAGGATGTGTCCAAGGCAATATAGGGTTGCACGGTATATCAAGGGTATGGAATCTAGAGCATCGCAACACAGATAGCAATAGATCAACAGGAGGGAAATAAATACTATAAAAGTAAGATAGGTAGAAAGGGGGAGATGCTCACCTGAAAACATTGTCGAAGGATTTTCCGAAGATCGGGGCGAAGCTCACATCAACTCAACGGCCTTATCCGCGAAGAACCAAATCACTAGAAGAAACACCGGATGCAATATTTAATACACGGCAGAAGAACGGCATGATGCATGTATGATGTGTGACATGGCAAAGGTGCAATGCAATTAGGCCAGATTAAGCGGAACCGGGGTCCCGACAATTGATTATATTGTTCAAGTTATTTAAATACCCCGCAATTTAAATGTTGTTATAACAAGGCAAGATAAGATACCGGTTCGCTACACAAGTTTAAATGAGGCCAATATGAGACTAGATTTGCCCGCATATGGGCCCCATATTTAATTATTAGGTGAATCGGCATAAGGCCCCCAAACCACATGATATGCATGCGAGATGACAAATTAATATGCAACAAGTTGTTATTATGTTATCAAATAGGGTATCGAGGAAAAGGGTCACACATTAGGGTTCGGCAGTTCTTGGGGTTCCGGGGTTCGGGGTCGGTCTCGGGGTCCAGGGTTCGACGGCCTCGGCGAGAACGTTCTCGGTCTCCGGGGTTAGGGTCTGGGCGCATCCGGGGTCTCCGGGTCATGTTGTCGGTCATGGCGTTCGAGACGAAGCACTTGTCGCGTCGGGGTCTCAGCGTCCGTGTGTCGGTCTTGTCGTTTCGTGTAGGCGTCCTCGAGGTCGATGGCGAACTTGTCCGGATCGGGTCCAGGGGTCCTCGGATCCGTGAAGTAGATCCTGTCGCTCGGGCGTCGATTCTTCCGGTAAGGAGAACTTGGCGATCCCGAGGGTCTTGCTGTCGACGGGGTTCGGCACGCCGATCGGTCTTCGGACCCGTGTAGATGGTCTTGACGCCCGGGATCTTCGAGTCGGTCTTGGACCCGTCGGCGTTCTCATGGTCATTCATCGCCTCCGTTGATGTACTTGTCCGCCAAATGTAGCCGAACTTGATAGGGTACATGTCCGTGTTGTGTTCTGGCGGTTAACGGTTCGCCTTGGTTCAAGCGGAGTACTTGGTGCTCCGAGAAGAAGATCTTGTCGGAGGCCTTAACCGAGTGTTCGTGAAGAAGTCGTTAGCGTCTTGCCACATCCGCTATCTTGGGGATATTGTGGTCCATCAAGCCCAACGCCGGACACCGCCTCCATATCCACTCGATCGGCCTCTTGGCAGAGCCTGCGCAGGGAGCCGGGACGGCGACGCTGCAGGGCCCACTTGAAACTCGCCGACGAGGGAGGAGGACAGGGCAGCTCGGGCGACCGGACCGAGGCAGAAGGAACCAAGCGACGTGGCCTAGCTCAGGAAGGAGGCCGAGAAGGCTGCCGCAGGGGGGGCGGCGGGAGGCCTCGGGCCAGGAGCTAGAGGGGCGGGAGCCGAGACGGCACGACGGACGCGACGAGGCGGGGCGACGGCGGATGATGTCCGGCGGGCGGGGCTCCCAGCAGGAGGAGAGGGGATGGCGTGGGGCCGACGGCAGACGCAGGTGGCTCAGCGAGGCTCTGCCAGGCAGAGGAGGGGGCGAGCTGCAGAGGGAACGGAGGGGCGAGGGGCGAGAGGGGCGAAAGGGCACCGAGCGCGGACGGCGGAGAGGAGGTCAGGGAGCTTGATGGAAGGAGCACCACGAGGGCGGGGCCGAGGAAGGAGGCACGGGAGGGGGGGAGGAGAGGAGGAGACGAGAGGGGGACGGAGGGGAGAGGAGGGCTGCGAAGGGCTGCGGAGCCAGTGGCGGATGAGGACGGCATAAGGCAGAGAGGATGGGAAGGGATGGCCTTGAAGGCGAGAGGAGGCTTGCATCGGCAGCGTCTTGGGAGGAAGGAAGGGAGGAGGGAGAGGCGTGGACGCGTGGGGAGGGTAGGGGACAGGTGGGGTCGGGCGTGTGGGGAGGGGTCCCACGGTCAGGGGCCAGAGGGAGGTGGGGTGACCGCGTGGGCCGCGGTGGACTGGGTCTGGGGTGGGGCCCGCGCGAGTGGCCTGTGGGGGTGCAGTGCGTGCAGCGTGTGTGTGAGAGAGGGGTTTGAGTGGGGAAGGAGAGAGAGAAAAGAGGGGGGGTGATTGGGATGAGGTGGCAGTTTTAGATTGGTTAGGGGGAAGGGAGAGGGTGAGGTGGCATGCTGCCATTGGGTGGGGTGAGGTGGAGGGATGGGTTGGGGTAGACTAGTTGGTAGGAATAGGATTTAGATGGGGCTGGTTGGGGTGGGCCGATTAAATTCTGGGGTGGTCGTTCGGGTCATTCGGCCCGTTCGACTGCCCCGCTAAAACAATTAATTAAATATTTATTTTCAAACAGCGCTTTTGCAATCCGACAGCGGACAAAACAAAATATTCCGGGGACCCGGTTTTCGGTGTTGAATAAGATGGGGCGTTTTAGAAAACAAAACGGGTGTTGCGAAAATAGTTTTGGCAAACAATGCATGATGATGACGATGCAATGCACAAATTCAACGCGATTTTCTAGTAGTGGTTTTGCGGGATGCCACAGAGGTGCTGCCCAATTCCCCCGTGTCGCCGCCCTCGTCTCCGGCCGCCCCGCACCGAGCTGCCGCCTCGCCGTGCTGCCACGCGCCGCCTCGTCATGCCGTCGTCGTGCTACCGCCGGCCCGCACCAAACACGTCGGTGGTAATTTGTAGCTAGTTATTAATATTTGTTTATATTTGTTAGTTATTAATATTTATTATTATTATTAGGGTTTCGTATATAAATGCTATTATTTTTTAGTATATTATTAGGAAATGTTAGTAGTATATCATTAATATTGTTAGTATATATTATTATTATTATATTATTAGGAAATATTATTTTGTGTAGGGTTTTGTATATTATTAGTAGTAGTATTGTTAGTACTCCCTCCGTTTAGATATATAAGATGTTTTAGATTTGTAAAGGAGATGTATCTAGACATGTTTTAGTGTATAGGTTCAAACGAATCTAGACATTACAAGGTGTCTAGATACATCTCATTTACAAACTAAAACATCTTATATTTCCAAACGGAGGGAGTAGTATATTATTTGTGGTAATGTTGTTAGTAGTATATTGTTAGTAGTAATATTATTTGTATATTATATTATTTTTATTATTAGTATATATTATTATAATTATTATATTATTAGAAAATATTTATATAATATATTTTTTCTAACCTGTTTAACTCTCTTGCTGTTATAGTTAAGTCATGGATCATGATATATCCAGATCAATTGATGCATAGAGGTAATATTAATCACGCTCTCTTCTAACCTATTTCCTCTCTTGCTTCGATCCCAAGGCCGGGTGGGCTTGAAAGAAGAGAGAAAGTCAAGGAGTGGGCTCTGAGCAAGATGGACGAACTGTAGCGGAACCACAAGAAAATTTTATATGCGAAATATGTCGTGAAAAAGAAAACTCCAGACTTCTTAGGAGCAAACGAGAAGTTGAGAGAACAGTGGAATGATTTTGTAGCGTACAAGCAGTCTGATAAAGCAAAGGCAAAGTCGGCAAAGAATGCGTTAAATGCTGCCAAAAGGAAATACCATCATAAAATGGGGACAGGTGGCTACAAGAGTGTCGTCCCTAAGTGGTAAACTATGGAGCAAGACATGAGGACTAGAGGCATCACTGCTGGTACAGATGGATGGCCCGAGAGGTCAAAGCACTGGTGGTACGGGCACGGGGGATCGTTGGACCTAGAAACAGGGAAGACATTATTTCATGAAAAAATTCTAAAACCCTCCGAAGACCTTGTTCAAGCAATGAACGATGCTCAATTGGGATTGTTTCGTCCCGACAGAGAGAACAACGAGCTGGAACGACCAGGAGGCGGACCGGATCTTGAAGGTAGAGCAGGACCTAGCTGATCTGAAGAAGCTCATGCAAGAAATTAGCCAAAGGCCGTCGTCAGCTCACCCGCAGGATGATGATCCTGCATTGGATCTTAGCCAGCGGAGAAGTAGCGTGGCTTCCACGGAGGTCCGGGCTGATGATCAAGCACTTCTGTATGATGCACCGGCTCCTCGCTACCCCATGGATGATGTCAGAGAGATGGCACAATGTGAGCTACATCAGCCAATGAACAACATGTCCTTCAAGGTGGTGATCGGCACTACTTTACTTTGTCTACCTGGAGCACTCCACCATTCACTTCCGATTCCACCTGGATATGCTCGTGTCACGGTGGATGACATAGTGGAGGATTTTGCGGACCTAGAGATTGACATCGCTACGCCTGAAGGCCTTACGAAACTAGGAGATGTCAAGCGCAACATCATTCTATGGAAGAAGAAGTGCATCAAGTTTCTAGGCTCGACGCCAAGGCCACTGACTCCGAGGAATCCAAGTCCACCCCACCTGATGATCGTCAACCTCCAAGTCCACCCTGCCTCGATTATCATCAACCTCGAAGTCCACCTCGCCCCGATTATAGTCAACCTCCAAGTCCACCCCACCCCGATGTCGATCGCCGCAGCAGGAGTACATCAACTCGATCTCCACCTCTGTGCAATACTCGATCTCCGCCTCCGTCTCCGTGCAATACTACCTCGTCGAAGAAACGGAAGGTCGCCACTCCCCCGCGCCCCACATCGAAGAAAGGTCAAACAGCGAAGATAGTCAACATCCCGCTGTCTCTTCCAAAGAGACCTTATGACAAGACCGACGAGGAAAATTCCGCCGATGTGGCTGCCCAAGTTAAGGCGCATTTTGCACCCAAAAAGCCTGAGCAAAAACCGGTATATGATGAAAAAAAATCAAAAAGTGGGCTAAGTCCTTTCTTGAGCAACCATCCTAGATATCGATGAATCTGGAATCAGACTATGACCGGGAGATTATTAAGCAAGCAAAGAAGAAAAAAAAAGCACAAGTGCAAAAAGCGGGAAGCAAGTTGCCCAGCTCGGTGATACGTCGGAAACGTATCTATAATTTTTAATGCTCCATGCTTGTTTTATATCTACTTTGCTTTGTTGTGTCTTTAATTTGAGGTGTTTTTATATCTTTTCTGGAACTAACCTATTAACAACTTGTCACAGTGTCAGTTGCCTGTTTTCTTCTGTTTTTGGTTCCAGGAAGGCATAAAATCAATATTCTCGAAATTGGATGGGACAAAAGCCAAAGTCATTATTTTTCCTGGAGCAACACGGAACCACGAAGCAGAGCCGGAGGGGGGCCACAGGGTGGCCGCACCCCCTAGGCGCGGGCAAGCCCTGGGAGTACCCACAGGGGGTGTGGGCCCCCTGGACCCCCACCGACCTTGATTCCTGTGCCTATAAGAAGCCTCCGATGAGAAAACCCTAAAACATCCAGAAGAAATCCACGAAAACCCCTGAGCGCCGCCGCCAACGAAGGGGAGATTCGGGGGACAGAAAGTCTCTGTTCCGGCACCCTGCCGGGACAAGGAAGTGCGCCCGGAGCCATCTCCAACGATCTCCATAGCCATCTTCATCACCGTTGATGATTCCCATGATGAGGAGGGAGTAGTTCTTCCTCAAGGCTAAGGGATCTACCGGTAGCTATGTGTTCATCTCTCTCTATGCATGATCTTGTGGTCATGAACTTTGGAATAAAGTAGATCTACCTTGCTACTCAAGTGCTTCATTAGATCTCTGCTCTCCCCATGTGTGTGGAAGTGACAGCGTGCACGCCATGGTGGCACTTAGGTTTGAGTCTACATAAATACTCTTTGTGCTTTAATAGATCTATGCTTTTCCCCACGTGTGTGAAAGTGAAAGCGTGCATACCGTGTGTGGCACTTTGGCTAGATTGAATATTTGTTATGAGTTATATTTGGAGTTGGATGTCTCTATGAAATTGTGGTGTTTGTTGGAACCATCTAGTGCTCATGGTGACAGTGTGGGGTTATCTAGATTGGGGAAGGCGGACTTTGAGGAGTGATGTTATAGCCCTACCGATGATTAGAGTGTCCAACCGGAGAGTAGTTAAGAGTAGTATAATGAAGAGAGGATATTTATATGAGAGAGTGTTCACTAGTGAAAGTATGATCCCTAGGCCTTGTTTCTAAACATTAAAACACCGTCTGCTACTAGATCTGTTGCATGTTGCTTGCTTCCTTCAGTTTGCCTTTAGTCTGTTCCTCCATGCCATCAGCTATTTTCTGGCACCATTACCCCACGTCAACAACAAGTCAGAAGCTCTTTTCTGGCACCGTTACCACTTGTATTTCACTATCTCTTCGTCGAACTAGTGCACCTATACACCTGACAAGTGTATTGGGTGTGTTGGGGACACAAGAGACTTATTGTATCTTGATTTTAGAGTTGCTTGAGAGATAATACCTTTGACAACTTCCTCCTTGAGTTCGATAAACCTTGGGTGATCCACTTAAGGGAAACTTGCTGATGTTCTACAAACCTCTGCACTTGGAGGCCCAATAACTGTCTACAATAATATAAGTGCATAGACATCAAGCTATTGCCGGGGAGGTAAGGTAAAAGGTACTCACATCCTCCGGTGTGAGTGCTCGAAGTTATTTCCTTTAGATTCTGCAGTTTTTTCTTTTTGTTTCTTGTTTTCACTAGTTAGGCTTAATGGAAAATAACAACAAAATTATAGATATCTATAGAATTTATCTTGAGTTAGGACATGAAGTGTTTGAAGAGAAAATTAAAAAACCTATGGAACTTTCTTTGCATGCTAATAGCACTGTTATTAGTATGAATTTTTTGAACACCATTGTTACTAATGGTATGGAAATGTCTAAGCTTGGGGAAGCTAGTTTTTATGAGAAAGATCTTTTTAGTTCCCTAGCTTTAGGGAAGAAAATTTGCTCTGGAGATACTTTATCTCCCATATGTGGTAATTTTAATGATGCTTGTGATCCACATACTGAAAGTGTCCCTTTTAAAATACCTATTGGAATTGTTGAACGTGTTATGAACAACTGCTATTTTGGAGATGGAACTATCCATCCTAGTGATCATTTAGTCTTTATACATGAATTATGCGAGTTGTTCAAGTGTGCAGGTATTTCAATGGACCAAGCTAAGAGGAAGCTATTCCTTTCTCCCTTAGGGACAAAGCAAGGGAGTGGTATGAGCTACTAGATGATCCTCATCATTTGGAGTGGAAGGAACTTGAATCTCTCTTTTATTCTAAATTTTATCCTTCTCATGAAATTCATAAAGATAGGAATTATATTTATAATTTTCATCCTCATGAGGGAGAAAGTATTTCCTAAGCTTGGGGGAGATTGAAGTCACTAATGCTCAAATTTCCCATTCATGAGCTCCCCAGTAATGTTGTTATCAATAATTTTTATGCAAGGCTTTCAGGTCATTACAAGGACTATCTGGATACCTGTTTAGAGGGATCCTTCACAAGTAAGGAGGTCAAAGCTAAGTGGGATCTTCTTGAAACAATTCAAAGCAATACTGAAGGTTGGGATAACGACAAAGGTAAAGGACTAGGTATAAACTATGAGTATGATTGCATTAAGTCTTTTGCTGAAACTGCTGATTTTCAAGAGCTTAGTGCTAAATATGGTCTTGATACTCAAATTCTTGTTAGATACTATAGAGCCTTTGCCTCCTATATTAATGCTCCTAAATAAAAATGGGACATGTATCATGAACCTTTTAAAGACACTTGCATGGAAAATGTTATTAATGATTACAACAAACATGCTCAAACTTCTGAAAGTACTATTTCTTAAAAGCATGTTAATTTTTGTGGTATGCATAGACCTTGTGAGAAGAATCAAACAGAAGAAGAATATTGTATCACCCACTGGAATGAAAAAACTAGAACGTGGTATAAGGCTCTAAATGATCTTGGTAAAAAAATTGTGCCATCTACCCTTTTATTTGTGAAATCTACTGTGAAGTGGGTCATTTCAATTTTCAATGCTCAGGCCATATGAGTACTGCAAGCTTGTATTGTGATAACGTGATCACTGATAATCAACATGATGAACTTACATTGTTTTGGGGGTGTGAAGAGTTATCAAGAAAAACTTCTTTGGTAGACATGAGTGCTTTTGGTATGAATTGCGTCTTGCATGGGTGTCATCTTTATTGTGTTGATAATTGCCACGCGAATACTTACATACAAAATTTTATAGGATGATATTTTACCAAAATATGACAGGACTAATATGAGTTTTGTTCTTATTAATGAAAAGGAGGAATCCTCCAAAGTTTCTTCTATTGTCTCTAACAATAAGCCAGGGTATGTGGAGAAGCTTCCTTTCAAGCCTCTCCCTCCTAAAGAGGAGAAGAAGAAGAAGAGGAGGAGTAAGAGGAGGAGTAAAAGGATAGAGGAAACGGTATCTTCCTCTAATCATGTTGCTCCTATCACAGTTTTTGCTGATGAGTCTAAACTAGATGATGTTCCTATGTCTGTTACCTATACTAGTGATCATGATTGGGAAAAGCACACTACTTTTGATATTGAAAATCTCTTTGGCACCAATTCTAAAAATGATAATATTAATAATTGTTGTGCTATTAGTGCTATCCATGTTCCTTCCAATGATGATATGTTTACAAATGAACACACTTGGGAAGATAGCTATTATATTGCTTATGATGATACCAAACCTCTAATATATGATGATTACAATGATGAATATGATATTTTCAGTCCACCTACTATTGAGGAGGAAATTAATTATGATTACAATATGCCTCCTATATTTGATGATTATGGTGATGAGAATAATAATGATAGCTATTTTGTTGAATTTGCTCCACTACAATTAATAAGAATGACTATTATTATGTGGAGAGTAATAATCATTTTATGCATGTGGCTCATGATAAGAATGTTTTATGTGATAGTTATATTGTTAATTTTATTCATGATGCTACTGAAAGTTATTATGAGAGAGGTAAACATGGTCTTATGTATCTCAAAAATATTAAGTTTCCCCTCTTTATGTTGAAAGTCTTGAAGTTGCACTTGTTTTGATTTCCTATGCTTGTTGCTTTGTGCTTTCATGACTTGTTTCTTCACAAGATTCCTATGCATAGGAAGTGGGTTAGACTTAAATGTGTTTTGAATTTTCTTCTTGATGCTCTCTTTGACTTCAATTCATAATTCTTATGTGAGCATCTTGCTTCTTGTGCCTAACTTAAAGGCGTTAAAGAAAATTACTTGTTGGGAGATAACCCAAGAGTTTACTTGAGTCTTGGAAGTTATTACTTTAGTAATGACCTCTCCTTATCCTTTTTGTTTGCCTTTTGTGCCAAAAATGACTTCTAATGAGAGGGAAGTAAAATTTGGGGAGTTGCTGTCCTGAAACAGATTTCTGTCCTCCACCATAAAAATTCGTGAGGAGTCTTTGTAAGTCGGATCGAGCTGAATATTTACGAATAAATACCCCAGTATGTTAGATAACTTTAGTTAGTTAAACACTTTTTGACTTGAGCAACAGTAGATGTTCGAAAAAATCGGTTTCTACCTGCTAGTCTATTTTGACATATTTCTGTCATTATTTGCATTTGCTTCTTGTTGATTCCTTTTTGAGTTCTCTTTAGGTGAATTGAGCATTTTGAAGGATTTGCTACAGTATCATGTGTTTTTAGTGAAAAGCCTTGCTGTTCCAAAGCTTTGCCAGAGGTCTAATATCTTTTGAATAAGCTAATGTTGCTAATTAAGATTGTGTGAAGTTTTGTATGAAGGAAAATTTTCAGGTGTCGAGAGAGAATGGTGTAATGAGATGAAGAATGGACAAAAGCTCAAGCTTGGGGATGCCACCCTAGTGTCACCCCAAGAAATATTCATGAGGTACAAGCGTCAAAGCTTGGGGATGCCCAAGGCATCCCCTTCTTCATCAATAAAAAGCTCAGGTTTGTCTAGACACTTCGTTTTTATTGTTTCATGCACAGTTGTGTTGTTCTTGGAGCGTCTTAGTTTTCGTTTTTGGTTTTCGTTTGCTTAGTTTGCTTGAGAAAGTTGGTTGGTTAAACCACACTTATTTTGGAGAGAGACACACTTTGTTTCCATTGCCTAGAACACTCTAGTTTTCACTCTTATTGTCTTGTGAATGTTCTCTTTTGCTAGCACTGTGTTTAGCCTTAGTTTTCTTGTGCTTATTGCTTAGAACTTTTTAGTTCTTCTTTGTGGATTTGTGAGACATGCTCACTGATCTTTATTGATTATTATCTTTGTGAGTTGTTTCGAATAAGTTGTTTGGTGTTGGAAAAGAGTAGAAAGTTTCATGCTTAAGTGGTACAAAAAGGAGCTTGCTTTGACTGTGGCTTAGACTTCATCATGTCATGCTATATGTTGTTTTGACCTTATGCTTAGTGATTATTTCTGTAGCATGACTTTTTCCAAACAATTGGGATTGCTTGATGTGCCTTGAAATAATCATGCGTTGTTTTAGCATACAAAATCATAGTATTGTGGTATTCTCCTTTGATGCTTTGTTTTAGTTGACTTGGCACATGCTCACACCATGTTATGACTCTAACAAGTCACCATTAGCCTCTATGATCATTTAGTACTTAACTTGTAGTACCACTTTATGCTTTGATTAGTAATGTTTTGTTGCTCTTCATGATTATGGCCCACTTGTATGAGTAAGATCTACTCATGCTTCCAACTCCCAAGAAACCAAGTTATTCCAAAGTGTCCACTATAAACTCCTATGCATGGTGTGTTATACCATTCCAAGAATATTCTTGTTTTTAGCTATCTTCCAGTTAAAAAGTCTCTTTGTTATGTGAAAACTTAGTGATTAAAGCCCTCACAAACTTGATGGCACACTTTATATTTCTTGCCCCTAATAAACTTGAACCATTGTGTCATCTATGTTGTATATGCTTGCACTTATACGTTGGAATTAGCAGAACCGTGCTGCCACGGGGAACGTTTTCAACATTGCACTTGTACTTTTTACTCAGTTGATATCATGCTCTTTTGTCTATGGATGCCACCGGTGTGAAATAAAAAGGGAACTTGTAAGTCCATGGAGTTTGTATCCTGTGTTAGAGAAACGCCTGGGCCGCTAGGCTAAGCCATGCCTAATCATGGTGGAAACTTGCAGCATCACCATAGTGACATTTATGAAGCATTCTTCTTATAAAAAAAGAGACACATTGAGAAAAGAGGAAAGAGAGAAAAAAACACCATATTCCAATGGTACATAAGAAGATTGATGAGATGATCATTGTCTGCTTGCCTTGTCATTTTGGTTATGGGATAGATCATGTACCATGTGCAAGGGGTACCCCGTTGGCGGTTCCCAATGATACGCAAATACTTACAATGACAAGAACTTACAGGTGACTAAAGTTGAGTAGCATGAGGTGTGGCCCTCGTATTCAAGGGACTTGAGATTGCCAACTTATACTTCGTCAAGCATATACTCCATATTTGTTCACTTTAACCTTAATCACTTCAAGATGCTTATGATAGGGGCAATGAGGGCTAAAAGCTAACAAGTACCATAATTTTTGGAAGCTCTTTTTGAAACTTGAAATCCTGCTTCCTTTATAAAAGGCCTTTCTTCCACCATTATTGAGTCACCACCTTCTACCTTTAGGCACCATTAAGAGAGCATAGTTGTCATTCTATGTGCAGTGTTCCAAAGCTTATTAAGTGATGCATATTGTGATATTACTTGTTCTTGTGATATTTTTTCTAGTCACCCTTGTGAACTTTGAAGGTGTCCTATGCATCTATATTGCTACTCTATGAGGGACAAGCTGATTGCCACTATGCTATGTTTTATGTATGTGAAACAAACAAACGTTTTTCAATGCATGTTATTCATGATCTTTGTTTGTAGCCTTTCATGTTGCATGCATAGTTACTATGTCCTATTGTTAGAACTCCATCTTTCACGCACATTTTTAGAGTTCCTTGATCCCAACTTCCAATGCTTGCAAATGGTTTGATCTTGGTTTTGAGGGTGCATGTCACCTAAAAAATTGTTCTTTTTATCACTTACCTACTCGAGGACAAGCAGGAGTTAAGCTTGGGGATGCTTGATACGTCGGGAATGTATCTATAATTTTTGATGATCCATGTTTGTTTTGTATCTACTTTGCTTTGCTTTGTCTTTACTTTGAGGTGTTTTTATATATTTTCTGGAACTAACCTATTAACAAGTTGCCACAGTGCGAGTTGCATGTTTTCTTCTGTTTTTGGTTCCAGAAAGGCAAAAAATCAATATTCTCGGAATTGGACGGGACAAAAGACAAAGTCATTATTTTTCCTGGAGAAACACGGAACCACGAAGCAGATCCGGAGGGGGGGCCACAGGGTGGCCGCACCCTCCTAGGCGCGGGCAAGCCCTGGGGGCTCCCACAGGGGGTGTGGCCCCCCTGGACCCCCACAGGCCTTGATTCATGCGCCTATAACAAGCCTCCGATGAGAAAACCCTAAAACATCTAGAAGAAATCCAGGAAAACCCCTGTAGCGCCGCCACCACCGAAGGAGAGATTCGGGGGACAGAAAGCCTCTGTTTTGGCACCCTGCCGGGACGGGAAAGTGCCCCCAGAGCCATCTCCATCGATCTCCATCGCCATCTTCATCACCGTTGCTGATTCCCATGATAAGGAGGGAGTAGTTCTTCCTCGAGGCTAAGGGCTCTATCGGTAGCTATGTGTTCATATCTCTCTCTATGCATGATCTTGTGGTCATGAGCTTTGGAATCAAGTAGATCTACCTTGCTACTCAAGTGCTTCATTAGATCTCTGCTCTCCCCATGTGTGTGCAAGTGACAGCGTGCACGCCATGGTGGCACTTAGGTTTGAGTCTACATAAATACTCTTTGTGCTTTAATAGATCTATGCTTTTCCCCACGTGTGTGAAAGTGACAGCATGCATACCGTGTGTGGCACTTTGGCTAGATTGAATATTTGTTATGAGTTATATTTGGAGTTGGATGTCTCTATGAAATTGTGGTGTTTGTTGGAACCATCTAGTGCTCAAGGTGACAGTGTGGGGTTATCTAGATTGGGAAAGGCGGACTTTGAGGAGTGCTGTTATAGCCCTACCGGTGATTAGAGTGTCCAACCGGAGAGTAGTTAAGAGTAGTATCATGAAGAGAGGATATTTATATAAGAGAGTGTTCACTAGTGAAAGTATGATCCTTAGGCCTTGTTTCTAAACATTGAAACACCGTTTGCTACTAGATCTGTTGCATGTTGCTTGCTTCCTTCAGTTTGCCTTTAGTCTTTTCCTCCATGCCATCGGCTATTTTCTGGCACCATTACACCCACGTTAACAACAAGTCAGAAGCTCCTTTTTGGCACTGTTGCCACTTGTATTTCACTATCTCTTCGCCGAACTAGTGCACCTATACACCTGACAAGTGTATTGGGTGTGTTGGGGACACAAGAGACTTCTTATATCTTGATTGCAGGGTTGCTTGAGAGGGAATACCTTTGACCACTTTCTCCCTGAGTTCGATAAACCTTGGGTGATCCACTTAAGGGACACTTGTTGTTGTTCTACAAACCTCTGCACTTGGAGGCCCAACAACTGTCTACAAGAATAGAAGTGCGTAGACATCACTCGGACAATAGAAGAATCTATCGGTCCTCCCGCTCAAAGTGATTTCAGACCTCGAAAAGGCCTTCAAAGCTGAAATGGATATGGACATGCAAATAATGGACCCCCAGATCCAGTACTAATGCTGCACTAATGGTCATCACTGTATCGGAGGCCAAAGCACTTTCTACTGAAGCAAATATGTCTCTTGGTCAATATTTAGGCTATGAAGATATGCCAGTGGGTCAGATAGTACGGAAGTATGTCCAAGGGGAGCCTCTAGTCAGTAATGAGGAGCTCGTGCGTCTATCCACATATATGCGAAATCTGCACACATGGTACCTGTTGCAAACAGAAAAAAAGCATCAGAAAGATTGGTTTGCGGTGGACATTAGAAAGGAGCATCACTTCAAACCATACTCGATACAGGTTCAAATGACCGAATTGTTTTAGTTATACAACCAGCACGCCCTCGACAAATCTATCATTGGTTGCTACTGTCTGTAAGTGATTTATTTCTATAATTAAGTTTGTAGCTCAGCTTGTATATTGCATTTAATATATTATCCTAACTATATATCCTTTTGTATGATATTATATTCTGCAGAATGAAGATACTTGAATGCAAAAGAGCTAGGTGATATGACGTTGGGTTCATTGAGCCATATATCGTTAATGAATATACGTTAAAGAATCACCCCAAGGACATGGAGGAAGACCTGTGCAGGTTCTTAATCGAGAATAATTTTGTTAAGGAAATACTATTTTCTTACAACTTCAAGTGAGTGTTTCTATGTTGTACACATTTTATTTTTGCTTACTCGATGTTAAGTGTAATTGATGAGCTATGCATGTATGCTTATGTAAACGTCCGCAGATTCCACTGGATCTTGCTAAACATTCAAGTTGACAAGTTCCTAGTTGAAGTCCACGACTCATTAAGTTGGGACCAAGGGCAGTGGAGCGACTTGAAAACAATGCTCCATAAGTAATTTCAATCATTATCACATTATATCGGCCTCTTTCGTTCATTTCCTGATATCTAGTAACTAATAACTCATTTGTTCATTTTCTTTGCCGAGTAGGTGTTGGACACAGTTCAGACAGAAAATACCAGGTCCATTCAAAGAGGAGCTAACTTATAAAATGGTGAAGAGTTTACAGCAGCCACCAGGAACTCATTTAGTATCCTGTGAGTACATCCGCGAGTTGACCAGTGAGCGGAAAATTGATTCACATTATATTTATGATTTGCGGGAGAAACTAGAGCAAGACCAGCGCATACAAGCAATTCAAGAGGAGCTGGCAGAATTTCTGACGAAGGAGGTCCTTGATGTACATGGAGAACATTATGCGGATGACGAGGAACCCTATATGCCTTAGTGATCTCCATGTAGTTGATATGATATATATATATATATATATATATATATATATATATATATATATATATCATCAATGACCATGTAATTTCAAAACATTTCTTTCCTTTGATATGATTGATTATATGTATGCTTGCAAGGGACCGATTAATTATATAGATGCATCAACGTGTACTGTGTATGTAGTAGCATAGAATATGTGTACTGAAATATATGTTTGAAATTATAGTGAAACACAAAACGAAAAAGGAACGAAATGGCAAAAAAAAGGAAACACACAATCTCTGTCGCGGTAGAGAAACACACGAATTCTCTGTCGCGAGTCCGCGACAGGAAGCCTTATAGTCCTAGGTGGTGTTACTACCCGGGACTAGAGGGTTTCCGCCCCCCGCCTCGCTGAAACAGCCACGTGGATGTCTTCTGTCGCGGTCCGTAGCGAGCCGGGACTAGAGAGGGGGGCCTCTAGTCCCGTTTTGGCAGTCCCGGGCCTAAAACCGGGACTAGAGCCCGTTACGGCCCGGGACTATATGCCCTTTTTCCACCAGTGTAGGTCATCGGTGGTGTGCCGGATCCACGCATGTGGATAGTTTAAGACCTAAAATAGCGTCGGTATTTAGGTTGCTCATCGTTTTGGCTTCGGGGCGACGATGACGGCTGAATAAATTTTCTTCACATTCTCCCTCAATGGATTTGGAGATCAGTCTATCCAAGCAAGGATGGTGTGGCAGTGACGACATCCTCGTGGCGGATTTGTGTCCTCAGGCTTCGCCTCTGCGGCGGCGTTTGCTCCAGTGCTGGCGTGGAACCTGGGAGGTAGTCCAGGAGCATATGCAGATTGTGGTCTGCATTGACGACATCTGGAAGATGGTGGACCGTGTGATGGATATGTGGTTCATGGATGGCAGATGTGGCTTGCTCCTTCGACGTCTTAGTCGTGCGGGGGTGCTAGATTTGGAGCTCGATGGCGTGTCCAAGGTGTTGTCCCAGTCTGATTCGGGAATGGTTACACCTTGGAGGTCCGCAAAGCTGCATGTCAGCAATGGAGCCACATCAAGCTCGGATGAGGAGGTGACCCATCATTCTTTACTTTAGTGGCTGCTATGGTGGTGCCAGAAGCAGTCCTTAGCGATAAGCTCAGAGGTTTCTTCGGTCTAGATTGTTTCTTTCTTGTCTATTGGTCCTTTGCGCAAAGACTTATGTTTTGCTGTCTTTTTTGGTTTTGCTAGGTTGTTGTTTACATGGCTTGTACTATGATCTTTATGATATATATAAATAACACACGTATTACCATGCAAAAAAATATGGGATTCTATTAAAGTTTCACTTCTAATTTTTTTTGTGAGAGAAGATCGGGATCTATTTCATGAGTTCACAAGAAATATAAAACACCCCAAACATAACAAAAATTATATTAAAATATTTGCACTGCCTAACAACCACTAGAAAATTATATTAAAATCTTTGCACTGCCTAACAACCACTAGTGCCACTAGAACGAGCCACGTCGACCCACCGCTCTCTTACCAAAGCCGGCCTGGCATTGTTGATGATAGTTAGGAAGTCTTCATGCACACACCCTAAGGACCAGCGCCCCGTATCTAAAGCTATCGCCATTTAAGCCTTCAATTGATCTAAAACTTATAACATCAAACCTAGAACACATGAACTTGTAACACCAAACCTAAAACACATGTAGACTAAACAAGATCCACTACTACGTGGAAGCGACTAGGCAAATCTTCACCCTCCTCAACCCCAGCAGACGAGGTGGAAGAGGAGGCACTTTGCCTTATTCTTATCCCTCTCAACGACGTAACATCAATGTCGGCTGACACCAGCCGCAGATTAGTTTGCTGCAGGAAAGGGACAAGTACATAGGTGGTAGACACAGGCAAAACGAACTCATTTCAGATGTGGCACAACATTAATAAATCAACTTCTGGAAGAAACAGGGGCAGATCAACTAGTACAAGGATCGATTCAAATGTGCCATACCAATATTCATATTCGGATTCGTACAGGAGAGCAACAGCTTCAGAATTTAAAAGTACATTCAGTACCGAGTATTATCAAACAATACACAAGTCATCGCAGAGCGTGTGATCTCCGAGTACAAATTCCAGGAACCAACTTTAGCACAGCAATGCTAAGCCAGCTGATCTAACAGAAGCACTCATCGTTGGCACCCCCTCGAATCACCACCTGAGCTCACAGCCAGTTTTACCTGCCAAGAGAAAAGAAGTCTTACCTGCCAGGAGCACATGTCACGAAGTTCTACTTGCGTGGCCTGGGAGAAGGTGAGCTGCTGCTCCCGCTGCCACTGGAGCTCCTTCCTCTAGGACCCCTGAGAGACACAGTGCCATATTTTAGTTACAAAGATGTGCATACTGCTATATTATTTCTATCTCTGGACATGATGCAGAACACCAGCAACCTACCTTCTAGGACTGCGGCTCCTTGATACCCTTCTTGGTCCCTACAAAAGTTCTCAAGATTAGATAACTTAGTGGATAGCACCATGACCATCAAAACATAAGCAAACGTTCAACTACTGTTTTCCATGGCAGGCAACAAAAAACACAACAGGTGCTACACTTACCTTTCTTGGAGGACTGGGTGATGCAGAATAGGATGAATCTGACCTTCCACGCCTCAATGGAGGTCCTCGGCCCCTGCTACCACAAAGAGGATTAGGAATATTATTTACAAAGTTGAGCAAAACAGATGAGGTCCCTTGGGAGATTAACAAGGCAGAGAGGCAGCAAAACTTCATTACCTACGAGGAGAAATCGATCTGGAGCGAGAGTGAAGAGGGCGGCGAGGAGGAGGTGAACGACTGTGACGACGCGGCGGTGGTGGTGGGGGCCTTCTCGGGGGGCTCCTCAGTCTCCTTGGGGGTGGTGACCTGCAGATAAAAACAAGATGAATTAACCCAGTTAATACAGATTAAAATGAGGAAAATGAGATCTAGTAGAACTTTCTATCACAACAGATGTACAGCATCCAATAGGGCAACACACACAGAACATGTGAAACAGGTGAAAGAAATAGAAACTATCTTATAAACAAGGTAACTGGCAAATGGTTTTGGACTTGTCCATCCAATTGTCCAAGTTTCAGCAATAAGCTCCAACACAATATTGACATGATCACAGCCAAAAGTGTATAGTAAAGTATAAATGGGAAGGCAAAACCTGCCATAAATGAAGAAAATGCCTGATACATGGAACATATCAGGCCAGTGTAAAATATACTAGACAGAGGTCTGAAAGCATGTAGGATATATATATTGTATTCATGAATGAGGTAGGCACATTGTATATCGTCATCCATAGAAAAAAGCTCAAAGTGACTTACCGCCTTCTAGGAGGCCCAGGTGAGCGCCTAAGAGGCCCAGGAGATCGTCTGCGCGGTGAAGGGCTGCCACGACCCCTCCTAGTTGACAGTTGCAATACCGGTGTCAGCAATTCTAGTTACTATACCCTAGATATAGGAATGGAAGTTAGATAACTCACCGCATTGGTGACCGATGCCTTCTAGGCGGTGAAGGAGAACGCCTTCTAATTGGAGATCCTGGTCTTCTGTCACCACGCCTAACAGGGGATGGGTCTGGTCGACGACGAATCGGAGAATCAGCACGTCGATTTGGAGGAGACCGCTTTCGGGGAGGTGAAGGTGGCTTTCTTCGTGGAGATGCTGCTAGCAGGAACGTTATAGGATTATGTCACTGTAAGGCTATAATATGCACCTACAAATTTTAATCGTAAATGGAAGCAAAAGAGGCAGAGAAATGCCTTTTAAAGAATCAAAAAAGGACTGGACTACTACCCCTGAATAAATGTATAAAGCTTCAGAAGCTTACATTCCCTAGGACGCTGCTGAGCATCCTTTTCAACACTAGTAGCACCTTTATCATTCTGAGGAGCATCTCTTTTTGGAGGAGGGGGCAGTGGCTTCACAGGTGAAGAAGCCTTTTGGCGTGGTGCCAGTGTGAATCTCAACTTAACAATATTCCCATCAATTTGAGCCTGAGATGTGTGAAGTTGTTAGTCATTTGCTTATCAAAAACAAAAAATAAAAACAGAGGGTAGGAGGCATACACCATCCATGTAAAGGAGAGCCTTCTCAGCATCAGCCCTCTTCTTGTACTCAACGTATCCATACCCACGAGGAAGATTAACCTACATTACAAAATAAGTTAGAGCAGGTTCCAAGAGGAACTTCCAGAGATAATGCCAATGCAACACATTAACTTACAACTCGGTCCATTGAAAGCTCCACATTCACCACTTCACCAAAATTTCCTGCAAAAATGGAGATAGTTATTATAATGTTGTGTTTTTTGCTTAAGTGCAACACTGTTAATATGCAGAATACTGCAAAACAAGAGCATTGTTTTCAATGCTTGTGCAAACACAAACACTGGTATCATGGAAAAGACAATAGAACAGAGTAACCAATTTTTGGCCTGCAACCATCTTAATGTGAATACTTAGTGCAAGGACATGCATAATTTACCAAATTCAGTTTCAAACTCAATGTCTCCTAGCCTACCATTCTGATGAAATCAATGGATGTAAAAATAACTTCTAGGAAGTATCAGCATTTTTTCCAGATTGTCCAAACAAAGTTCAGACCAATTCATTTAACGCCCAACACGTGGAAGAAGATGAGTTGTGGGTAACATTTTGAATGGATTATTTGCTTGACAATAAAATGGAAACAAAGCTCTGTATCATTACTAGACCTCGCAGAAGTAAGCATATGACAACATCAAACATTGAGACAAACTCACCAAATATCTCTTTTAAATGAGCCTCATTGACATTCCTGGATAGATGATCGACATGTAGAACAACCGACTCAGGAGCAGGAGATGATTTCCTGAAACAGATACCATCGATTTAATATGACATGCACAATAGGAGAGCAAAATACATCATAAGTACATTTGTATATGTTCTGTTAATACAAGAAAATGAAAAAGACGTTGAAATATATAAGGGAACAGGGGAACTACTTGTACTGGAAACAAGAATAGCAAATGCCCAACAGCAGCCTACAAATGTGAGACCGAGCATAAACTTTCCCCAAAAATACAGGGGAAGCATGGTCAAAGTAATATGAAGCCAAAGTAGAAATCTATCAGCTAAATAAGAAAACTTGTACATTCTTTTAGTGACGATGAGGATGCCAATGGTACTTGCATCATGTCAACATAACAGAACTGAAAGCTCAAAATAAAATGGGTATCATAGACTAGCTTTGCATTGTCACCCCACAAATGGCACTCCCTGAACTTCTAATCCTGAGTAACTATTTGTGACAAATGATAACAATTAACAAGTTCAAACAACATGCTTAACTGTACAGATACCAATGCAGCACCAGTAGAATAAAATAAATATGCAGATCCTCTGCAAGTTTATACCTAGGAGGTGAAGCTTTTTTAGGTGGAGGTGATGGTGAGCGGCCTTTCCTTGATGGTGAACCTTTTTTAGGAGGTGGTGAAGGTGATCGACCTTTCCGTGCTCCAGGGGAACTGGACAGATAATATTTTCCATAAATAAATGTGCACATGTGAAGCAGAACTAACATAAAAAACTCAGCAAAAATTTAACTATCTTTGTAAGCACAACAAGAAACCAAGCAAACTTAAATATGAGCAAATTCAGTGCGCCTTTTAATGTGGTTAACGTAACATCAATGACAAGTGACAGTAGTGGTTTTTAAAGGTAAAAGAGAGAAGGAAATAGTGCACCATGCAGCTAAAACAAACAACATTACATCCAAATTGTGAATCTCAGTCGGAGGCAGTTAACTGAAATTTTCTTTCCTATCTCAAGCATCATTCAAAAACTATTTTCTCAACAACACAGTTCTTATCAACACCTTGTCGTATCGATAAACCCCAAGAGGACTAAGTAGACTGAGAAACGACAAGGAACTTAAACATAAAATCAAATAACTGTATTTCAGCATATACTCCAGCTGCAGTCAGCTCCTCAAGAATTGGTTTTACTAAGTGTCATGTTCCACCTGAAACTGCAGATTTAGATGAACAAATAAGAACTTCAACCATCACATCACAGCCTTAGTACCTAGTCTATACAATACACATGCACAAGCTCTAGTGTTTGTATTACTTCGAACAACTGTCACTCAAGTCAGTATGTCCAACGAGAATCATCCGGTGTGGTTAACATTACATAGATGAAAGAGATGCTAGACATAAACGCATGAGACCTACAGGTTCCTAACAAGCCACTGTCTCCAAACTCTTCTCAGACGAACTGTTCCAAACTTTACTGTATTGGATTGGGTAGAGCAGATTCCTCAGCGCCTCCTCTATACCACAAACCTAGTGCGGGAACCAACACCGGCCTAGAATTCAAAACCTAGACACCCACAAGGCGCTAACGGCGGCGTGCATTCGAAATCCACAGCAAACAACTCGACTAAACCGCAGCACCTCCGAAGAAGAAACAGCGCCAGGAAATCAAGTCTACAGCCGCAACCGTATGGGATCCGGGCCGAGCGGTAGGGCACGGTCTCACCTGCGCTTGGCGGCGGGAGGGGAGCGGCTCCGGGACGGGGAGGACGAGGACAGGGAGCGTGAGCGCGAGCGCGAGCGGGACGAGCCCGAGCCCGAGGAGGCGGAGCGGGAGGAGGAGCCCGAGGAGGACCGCGAGCCGGAGCGGCCGCGGCGAGGCTTCGCCATCGTCCGTCTCCCGGCGGTGGCGGCGGCGGCAAGCGAGCGAGCGGGGGAGTTTTGGGGTCTGGGTCTAGGGTTTTGCTCGGGGAGGAAGGAGAGGGGGATATGGTGGGGGTGCGGGGGTACGGTACGGTAAGGTGGACGGGACGTTTGGTCTGAGATTTTTCATGGGGCCCACCTGCAGCCTCTCGGAGACTGGGAGCGAGCAATCCAGTTTTTCTCTTTTGGTAGCTTTCCAGTGTCTGAGTGGATGACTTCAAATTTAACAAATTTTGAAGGACAAATTCAAATTGATCTATTGTTAGAAAAATCAATTGTGCTCGGAACAGTTACTCAAAAAAATCAACCAATACCACATCAATTTTTTATTTTGTAGAAACTTCTGATATAATTGTGGGGCTCAAGTCTCGCAAATATTATAAAAAGAGGGTGTTGCTAACTCTCACTTACTTAATTCTCCGGGACAACACCCCAATATTTTGTACTACTTGAACATTTTTTTTATACTCCTTCTATCTCGAAATAGATGTCTCAGATTTTTTAAATTTTGGATGAACCTATATATTAAATAGTGTCTAGATTTATCAAAATTTTATTAAATACTCCATCTGTTTTAAAATATAAGATGTTTTAGCTTTATGAAGCAAATGTATCTAGACTATTTTTAGTATGTAGGTTCACGCAGATTTAGAGTGAATCTACACACTAAAACAAGTCTAGATGCATTTTTTTCATAAACTTAAAATATCTTATATTTTGAAACGGAAGGAGTATAAGACATCTATTTTAAGACGGCGGGAGTACTATATGATTATTATTTTTAACCACATGCAACTAGAAAAATCCCAGTATGAACCATTTTCTAAATTGCAACCTACTAGCAACCAGAAAATTTCCAGTTGCAACCTGCAACAGAGGAAACTCTTAGTCGCAACTCACTCACCGACTGGCACAAATCACAGTGCAAATCCAACAGGTAAGGATCCGACTAAGGTCTAGCTTAATTCTCAGTAGATTGAGAATTAGCAAAACAACGCAGTACTGTTTAAAAATGCAGTTATTTCAAGGAAAAAGATCTCATGTACTCCCACCGTTTCAAAATATAAGATGTTTTAACTTTGAAACTGAGGGAGTACATGAGAGAGCATCGGAAAAATAGGCTACTTTCCTAGGTATTTGACTGATCATATGTATATATTTTTCTGTGTTGCGACCCACATAGCGAATTCATCAGCAAAGAAGAACCAAAATATTCACACATTTGCTATTTCAGTTCACGAGTGGAGTCCAATTTCGCACTTTCTTCAAACATTTAGGCGTCCCCGAACGATGGAGGCTTCCGCCCGTCACCGTCCCCGTCATACGTGTCCCCAAATAGCTAAAAATTCCTCGTTTTGCTGCAAAACATCTCGCTTTTGCTACATATATCCGTTTTTTGCTTAAAGCAAAAAAAGCGATTCGTTCGAAATAGAACGTCCTCGTGGAGACCTCAGAGACCTCACGGAACCATGCAAAAAAATTGTGCTAATGCAGCAAAACCGACTTGGGAGATATCGTCGGAAAAACTTCGGTGACTCTACTTGAGAGACCTTGTAGCAAAAAGTTGACCTTGTTGTAGCAAAACCATAAGGTTGTAGCAAAAAGTTTTTCTAATGTAGCAAAACCCGGCTTTCAGGAGACTCTCACATAAACATCGCCGGACACCTCGTAGCAAAAATTTTTGTACAACTATAGCAAGACCTCAAACCTATTGTAGCAAAAACCATTTTGGTTTGTAGCAAATTCCCGTCAGAGCAAAAATTCTCCAAAATGCATAGTCCGAAGTAGCAAAAATAGGGGCCTTCGATAGCAACAACCAATGTCGTCGGTAGCAAATCCACCCGTCGTCGGCAGCAAAATCCATCGCAGTAGGTAGCGTGCATAGGAGCCTCCACCTCAAAATCTGGTCTCCCGGAGGTGAGAGAGGAGCACTGGCCCGGCTTCCAAGAAGGCCATGGCCGCCCAGATGGAGACGCACCTCCATGACGTGTTCGGCGTGTGGCTTCACAGGGCGAGGCGGCATAGACGATGGAGAAAATCGGCGAAGGCGCGCTATGAGGCGGCGGTAAACCACCACGCCAGCACCTTGGGCCGAGGAGCCATGGCGGAGAGTGTTTCACGTCGTGTGCCGAGGTCTTGTGCTAAAAGACAAAATTGCCCGGGCGATAGCCACCATCTTGCGGAAGAGGGAGGAGGGGTAGCGGGCTCGGAGGAGGAGGCGGCAAGCGCGCGTGCATGCGGGAAGCGGCTGGGGACGGCGGCGCTGGCACCGGAATCACGTGCGTACGCAAGGTAGCAGTTAGTTTTGGATGTAGAAGAAGTTAAGGAAAAGAGGAAGGACGGTTTTGCTTCAGAATCAGGTGGGGCCACCACGACGCGACTCAGGGCGTGACGCAAAGCGCGCGGTCAAACCCGGACGATGGAACGATTTCATCGTCCGGAGGATATGTATCATTTTCCTTTCTTCAAACATTTACAGCGCTACCATAAAAGTTACAGTAGTGTTATTAGTACATGTCCCAAAAAATTCAGCAGGATGCGTGCTCCCTTCATTCTATCTGTGGCCTGTGTCAGGTAGCATCTTTCGGAAATCTTGTAAAGTTTTCCTCTAGAGAAGCAACCTGCATAATAGTTTAAAAAACAAACAACTCAAAATCAGCAACCATTAATCAGGTATCATCCATAAAGAAAGGTAATTTGCGCAAAACCTAGTGGCTGGAATTTCACGTCAGATCTTTCTCCTTGTCAACAGAAAACCGGATAAGTGTACTCGGAACAGTTTAAGAGTGTCTGTTGCTCCGTGATTCCTAAGGAATTTATTTCACACTTTGGCTAGTACTTAGGAGTTATACCATAATTTTATGACATTAGACCAACAGAATGTGAATGCTTGTATGAGAAAGAGTAATGGACAGACAACTACTATACGGGCATCTCAGGGTTGCGATGCCAGCATTGAGAATTTCAAAGGAATGGAAGGGTGTAGAAGTTGCAAATAGCAGCTGCGCCGTTCTGAAGCACTCTTTCTCAGTGTCCCGGATATCCTATTATAAGGTGGTAATCACTACAGATCAGGACTGCCAGTTTGCAGAACTAAAGTACAATCTAAAAACAAAACATCTCATAAAGCGACAACTAGCAAGACTGAAAATTTTGAACAACTTTAAATAGAAACAGAAGTTACTATATTCATAAATAGAGCGATGCTACAGGAATCAGAAGATTGAGCTGTAACACAAGACAAGAATCAAGAAACAGATATAACATGCAGATGGACAAATGAAAAATTACATCTGTTCCATCATCAGCAACTCCTGCAATTTAACAAAAACTCGAGGAATTAAGAAAACTTACTTCTGCAATTTACATCTCTCATTGATTCGTCATCTTTCAGTGCCATCATCAGCAACTCCGGAAGCGGAGCTTGGTTAACTGAGCTGTTTAGCATTGATGTTTCAGAACAGCACAAAGCTTGTTGGTACATGAGTTCTTTGCTGCATCACAGGTTGAATCATTAATATCAGATAAAAACAACACCATAAGTGATTTAGTACAGGAAAAAAACAAGGTGGTAGTAGTAGTTGCAGGCTTTCAACTGGATACGATATGAATGGGTAGCAGTTTGATGATGGTGTGTGCGAGCAGTATTGCTTTGTACTCATGCATTTGCAAATGTGTACAGGGAACTAGGATATTGGTTACCTTGGACGAACCATGTCAGATCACAGAAATTTTCTAACTTAATAAGAGATAAAATGCATATAAGAGTAACAGTAGTCATCAATGTATAGGATTTACCACATTCACAAATATAAGCAAGTATTCTGCTGTATCAAAGTGAAAACTTCAGCAACTCCAACATATGTGCAATTCTTAGAAATATCCAAAAGGCCTAGAAATACATAAATCGTTAGTGTACAAAAATGGTGACATGTTCAAGCATCACAGGTTAAGACGGGCTCACCAGGGTGCATCTTACAGTTGTTTCCTGTAAGAAGCTCATAACAACTGGACAAATCACCAACATCTTTTGGATTTCTTCTTGATCTTACAAAATATCTTGGGGAACCATATACAACAGAAGAAAATATCAGCCACAATAAGAAGATCAGTAAATCATTTTACTCCCTTCTTCAGATAGGATTTACGAATTAGCAACCAAAGTAGAAGATCAGTAAATCATTTTACTCCCTTCTTCAGATATGGATACATGGTCAGATTTCTTTTTTCAAGATTTGAAGATTTGCTCGTGCCAAATAGGTGCGCAACTTTACAGATGGATCGCGTAGTTCTGAGTTCTGACCATTTGGCTTATAGGAATCTTTTAAGATTTTCTCCTCCAGTATATATGATTATAGTAAGATGCTGGGAGGGGAGGTGGCGGTTCAAGAATTCACCTTCCAAACCATTATACTTGTCATTACCAGTAATCACCACAGGAACATGAGCCGTCCCTGAAGTGATGGAAGCGAATCGCATCTCTCAAAATGATCTCTCTACTTTCGCTCTTGGATATCAACTTCATAGTCAAGTGGCAGTCACGGCAGACTCTCAAGTTCTTCATTACTCGTATAGGTGCTGACTGTGGTAAATGAATCATTCCTAAAGCCACAGCTAGTTTCTCACTGTGGCAATTCATCAATTTTTGCTCATTTCCAGTTATTTCATCTGACTCTATGCTGGTAGTATCATTGGCTATCAGTTTATCAATCTTGGAAAGCATCTCTGCAAGTTTCGTGTATACCGCATTGCTCTCTGGATGGGACTTGTCACCCGCAACAAAAGAGTGAACTCCAGACTTTAGTTCAATCCAACTAAGACCAGGTTCTTTCTTCACGCCTCGCTCTTTCATCAAATCTCTAATTTTTGAAGCTAAGGAGAGCTCCCCAGCATCCAGGTACATGTTGTAGAGATTTACATAGGATGCTGAGGAAGCGGGTTGTAGTTCCATTATCCTGTCCGCAACAAGTTGACCTCTCTCCATGTCTAGATGGATACGACACGATGCTAGCAATGACCGCCAGATGATAGGTTCGTCATGGAATACTGAATCTATTATAAAAGCCTCAGCATCAGCTAGTCTCCCAGCTCGTCCAAGGAGATCAACAACACATGTGCAATGCTTTGTGGTAGGGCTCAACCCATATTCATTTTTCATGATTTCATAATACCTGCATGAGACAAGGAAATCAGACGGACCTATGAGGAACAAGTAATAAAACACTAATCTAAGCCAGTAAGATGAACTCAAGCGACACAAAATCGTCAAAGTTCTATCCATGCATAGTTCTTTTTCTGATGAAAGATAGTTGCACAATAAATGATGGAATGATCTGAAAAAATGATTATGAAGGCTTACCTGAGTCCCTCATCAACCAACCCTCCATGGCTACATGCTGTAAGGACAGCGAGAAAAGTAATCTCATTTGGCACCACTTCTGCATCCACCATTTCATTGAAAAACTGTAAAGCTTCCCTTGCACAGCCATGTTGTGCATGGCTTGATATTACTGCAGACCAAGAGACAACATCATGTGATTCCATTTCCTGAAACCTCCGAATTGCAGCATCAACATCCCCTGACCTAGCATACATATGTATACAGGAGTTCCCCATCGCAGTGAATCGGCCAAAACCAGACTTTGTGGCAAAGCACTGAATCTGCTCACCAGCCCTTGCAACAGCCAAACTGGCACACGCATTCATCACGCTCGATATAGTGAAAGGATCAGGTTTCAGACCAGAATCTAATAATTCATGGAACAAGGTCAGTGCCTTCTCGAAAAGCTCATTTTGGACACACCCTGAAATCATCGCTGTCCATGTGACAATATCTTGCTTCGGAACAGATCTGAAACACCTGAATCCATCTTCCATACAGCCAGAGTTGAAGTACAAGTCAATGAGTGCACTCCCAATGAAGTCATCTCCCTGGAAACGGTGCTTCAGAACTTGCCCGTGTATCTGTTTTCCGAACTCAACATCACCTGCCAAGTTACACGCCCGTATCACGCTGGAGAATGTGAACTCAGTAGGCTCCATTCCTCGACTCTGCACCTCTGAATACAGACTTAAGGCCTCTCTCACGACTTCCTTACTAACTGCAGCCTCATCACGACACAGCCCCGCAATCATGGCATTGAACACAACCACATTTGGATCAAGCACCGACTTAAAGAGCGCGACAGCTTCACCCAGTGCGCCTTTCTTGGCATACATGTCAACCATCGCGCTCGCAAGAAACACGTCGGCGTCCAGCCCCGCCTTCACCACGCATCCATGGACCGCCGCCGCCATATCCTTCACCGAGTCATCGCTGCCAGCGCAACACTTGATGACGCTGCCAAGAGCGAATGAATTCAACCCCATACCGCAGTCGCGCATAAGAGCAAACACCCGCAGCATATCCTCGTGCGCACCGGCGCGCACGTACCCGGAGATCAGCGAGTTCCAGGAGACGTCGTCCCGCTCCTCGGCGGTGTCAAACACCCGCCTCGCCTCGCCCATGTCACCACACTTGGCGTACATGCTGACGAGCGAGTTTGAGACGAACACGCCCCCGGCGAGCCCCTCAAGGACGGCCAGCGCGTGCACCTCCTTGCCCTCCCTCAGGCGCCCTGCACGCGAGCACGCGGAGAGCGCGGCCGCGTAGGTGAACCGGTCAGCCTTGACGCCGGCGGCGGCGCGGCGAGCGCGCTTGAAAGTCTCCAGCGAGGCGTCGGGCTGACCGTCGCGGGAGTAAGCGTCGATGAGGAGGTTGAAGGAGACGGCGTTGACACGGGGCATTTCGTCGAGCAGGCGGCGCGCGGGGATGGGGCCGAGGCGGCAGTAGGCTGCGAGGAGCGTGTTGCGGAGGAAGAGGGACGGGGCAGTGTGCGCGCGGGCGATGTGGGCGTGCACGGCGGCTGCGTGGCGCGTCGTCGAGCAGGAGCGGAGGAGGTGGAGGTAGTACGCGTCCTTGGACGGGAACGGCGGCGGCGTGGCGTGGCATTGAGCAGGAGTGGAGGAGGTGGAGGTACTAGGCGTCGAGGGTGCATGTGACGGTATAGAAGAAGACGTGTCCGTGGCGTACTGGCCGCGGCGGCCGGGACCGGCCGGGCGGAAGGAGGAGGTGGGGACGAATCGGGCGATGTAGTGGGAGACATGGCGGCTCTCAATGTCGCGGAGGAAGCTCAGCATGGGAGAGGTGTTTGGTGAAATCCGCAGTAGCGGCGGAGGAAGCCTGGCTTGCAGGCGAGGGAGGCACACGGGGCCGTTGTGCGGGACGCGTCGATCAGCGGCGGCGGCGAGCAGTGAAGCCGTCCCGGCGGACGGTGGTGCCGGGTGAGGCCGCAAGTCAGTACTATTCGCTAACTTCCTTGGTGGGTATGGGTATAGTTGGTTGGACAAATGGGCCAGTACTTGGGTTGGGCTCGGGTACGTTTTTTCATCTGAGATTGTTTTTTTCTGTTGCGGAGTTCTTTCTGAGATTTTCGATACTTCCGGTCTCTTGACTAATATACTAGTACCTCCGTTTCAAAATATAACATTTTAGTTTTATAAAGTAAATATATCTAAACTCTTTTTAATATGTAGGTTTGGAGTAAACCTCTATAAACCTATACAATAGAAGTAGTCTAGATACATTTCTTTAAGATCTATCAGATTTTCGATTGAGCGATAACTAATATAGACTGGAGAAATAGTGTTTTTCATTTCAATTTTTGTTGGTTTTTTCCACCCATAACACAAGCATAAAGCTAAATTTTAATTCAAAGCAAAAAAAAATATGGTTAAAAAAAGACTTACATCGCATCAGTGTTTCCCGCCCCGAGCACAAATGAAATGACCGACGGTGACAGGCCCTTGGGGCCGAGCCCAGCGGGAAACCATGTAGCGACTGCTCTTGCCTCAACAGGCCTGGAGTACAGGCCTGAGTCCTCGGCGATGGAACCACACGAACATTTGCCTTTTACGTTGGAGCGGCCGAGCCGAGTTGGGCGATGTGGGACTATTCGGGCTCTATACCGCCTGCCTCCCTCGTCTGCTCGAACGGATTGGGATAGGGCTCGTCTGTCTCTTTGACTCTTCCTTCCAGGTATTTCTGATCTTCTCCAAGGGTGGACGAAAAGATCACAAGAAAAGTGTTACAAGTACTCCCTCAGTACCAAAAGAGGATGTGACAGTTTTATCTATATTCACATGTATCTACTCTCTCCGTTTTAAAATATAAGATGTTTTAGGTTTGTGAAGATGTAAGTATATTTTGAAACAAAGGGAGTATACAATAAAACATATCTAAATACATGCGAATCTAGAGAACATCCTTTTTGGGATGGAGGAGGTAGTAACTTGCATGTTAATGCAGCTGCACAATGATACCTCACTATTCAGCAGGATGTTAATTCAGAGCCAAAGTATTCACAAGAAACTACGCACTATTTCAGTTCAGAAGTGGAGTCAAATTTCGCTCGCTCTTCAAACATTTACAACGCTACCCAAAACACACGGATCAACGTCATGCTGCGGTTACTTCCTTCTATCTCAGTGATGATTTGTGTCGAGCTAGCACCTTTCGAAAATCTTGTAGAGTTTCTCCAGAGAAGCAACCTGTGTATAGGTTCACAATTAAACAACTCAAGTTTAGCAAATCGTTAATCCACTGTCATCTACAAAAAAGGTAAATTGCACAGCTTCTAGTGGTTGCACTTTCATGTCAGTTCTGTTTGCTACATGTCGACAGCAAACCAGATAATCTACCTGGAAAAATGATGTGTGTATGTAGCTCGGTGGTTCCTAAGCAAATTGTTTTACGCTTTGGTTGGTAACGAAACTTAACGACCTTATATGCAATTCTCTGAGCAAGGCAGTCTACACGCTTTGATGAGAAAGAATCATGGAAACAGAACTTCTAGACATGCGTCTCAGGTATTGCAGTGCCAGGACTGAGCATATTTCGTGGACAGGAGTGCAGTAACAGACTATAATGCCATATCGTAGAAAAATTCTAAATTTCTACAAGTCCAGAGCATATGTAGAAGACTGAAGCACATATAACTATCAAACATGCAGGAAAGCTGAACCCAAGTTAGAAGAGAACCTGCACAAACGTCCCATCTGTTGCCATGGACTTTGGGGGCTTGAGGAAAAGTCGCATGGACGGAAACAAGACGTGCTGGATGGTCCACTCGCGCTGAGCCCATGCTGCTTCTGCTTCCGCAAGCAGTTCTTGATCAATTTCATCTTCATCTGCAGTGCAATATATAATTATACACGGTAGATTAGAAAAAGAATACATACATAGAATTAACACTGCAATTGTCTTTTCTGATACCATACAAAAATGGCTCTATTGAATATATAGCTGCAGCATCGCAGATCACTGATGTTTCTTTAATATCAGTTTCAGTGTCATGTTATCTAGGTGGTTAATGAGTAATGAACTGGGAAGAACGACTCAATTACCACAATTATGGTGTTACACTAAGCATACATGTTCTTTGCACTTCAATGGATATAGAATACAGTTACCAACAATCTCACCTGTGTTTGTTAAATCGTCATCACATTCACCACTTGCCATGCAATCTTTACTTTTCTTGTATAACTGAATGCCATCGCCAGATGGATTTGGAAGGATGGGAGGATGAAGTGCATAGAAGTTCCCAATAGCAGCTGCTGCCGTTCTGAAGCAATCTCTCTCAACATCCCAGGTAACCTATTGTAAGATGGTAATCACTAAAAATGAGGATTGACAGTTTGGAGAACTAATGAAGAATCTAAAACAAAATATTTCATGAAGCAAAATCTCTTCGGAGTGAGATTATGAAACTACTTATAGAATGTAAAACAGGAAACAGAAGTTACTTCCAGATACCTAGCTGGCATATCTACATGAAACACCAAAACTAAAATTTGAACACGCAGTATCAGCCTGCAAATCTACATGCCATTGCCTCAGCAGGGAGTGGATAATCAAATAACATGCCCAAATTTAGTTACCATATACAATGAACGTGGTTAATAAAAGGAAACCTACATCATTTGCTAGAGTCAGCACGAATTCTGGAAGGCGGTCCATATCAGGCGTGTACTGGTCAAGTACAACAGGAAGTCTGGTCAGGTTGCCGCTTTGGTCAATGTGAATAGAGAAGTACTCATTAATCATCTCAGAATTTTCTTTCAGTATCTCTGTGTTCACCTGTACACAAGTAGTATCTTTATCTCGATCAAAAAAAAAAGTAGTATCTTTATCAACAGCATGATGCTACAGGAGTCAGGGGATGAAGCTGTAATACAGAAAATCAAGAAATAGAAACAGCATGAACTTGGACAGATAAGAATTTACATTTGTTCCATCATCTACAAGATTAACAAAAAATCGATCGATTAAGAAAACAACTTACTTCTGCAATTTCCAGTTTCTCCTTGTCATTTTCATCACTCATAGTCATTGATTCATCATCCTTCAGTGCCATCATCAGCAACTCCCGAAGAGGAGCTGGTTCACTGAGTTGTATAGCATTGAAGTTTCCAAAACGGCACAAAGATTGTTGGTACATGAGTTCTTTACTGCATCACAAAGTTGGATCATCAATTTATCACATAAAAAATACCATATAATGGTTTAGAACAGAAAATATCAATGCAATATTTGGAAGAGGTGGTAGTACTTGTGAGCTTTCAACATGATATGAATGCATGTATAACGGTTTGATTATGGTGCATGCCAGCAATATTGTCTGTCTACGCCTGCATTTGCATGTGTGAAGATAGAATAGAGTTTCAGTTACCTTCAATTCATATCTGATATTTGGAATTTCTAGCTTAGATAAATTAGGCATAGAACAATAACACTAGACATCAACATATAGGGTTTACCTAACATTTACCACATTCACAAGGTATAAGCGGGTATTGTGCTGTATCAAAGCGAAAACTTCATCGGCAACTCCAACATATGTGCAGTTCTTAACAATATCCAGAAGTCCTAAAACAATACATAAACGATCAGTCTAAAAATATGGAGACAGATTTGGACATCGAAGTTAAAATGAGCTCACCAGGATGTAAGTTTGAATCTATTTCTGTAAGAAGCTCATGGCGACTGGACAAATCACCAGCATCTTTTTGATTTCTTCTTGATCTTACAACATTTCTTGGGGAAGCAGAGCAATAGAAGTAATAATCAGTCGCAGTAAAGAAGAAATGTGAGTGTACCCTACTCTGTTCCTCGAATAAAATTTATGAATTAGCCACCAGTGTACGAAAAGGGCCAGCACTTGCAGCTAAACAAGTCATAGCATGCAAACAGCATGAATTATTAAATCCTCACATGAGGAAATGCGAACAACAGGTACTTCAGCAGCATTTGGAGGGCATAGAAATACAGAAAGTGGTGACGCTGTCAGCTAGCTAATGAGGAGTTCAGGACCACACCTTACGGAAACAAGGTCGGATTTCTTTTCAAGATTTGAAGATTGTCCGTGCCAATAAGTGTGCAACCTTCCAGATGGATCGCGTGGATCTGTTCTGACCATTTGGCTTGGAACCTTTTGAGATTTTGCTCCTATGGAATAAAATGATTATAGTAAGATTATTTGCTCGGTAGGGAGGTGTTGGTTTACCAGATAGCTCAATAATACACAGCTAACTAATGTGCTGTAGCAATGTAGTGTATACTTCAAAACTTTTTTGCTTGGAAAGGTATTAAAATTGATATTGAAGCATATTTATGGGATATATGCTACATACCAGTAGGTGTGCTGACCTCGGTACCTTTTTCCTTTTGTGTGTTAGGTTGAGTAAGTGCTGAAGAGTCTACAGCCTGCAATGCACAATGAAAAGCATCACTGATGCGCACAAAAGTTCGCATCAAAATGCAAAATATATCTGCACATAATTTGCACTGGAGGTAAGTTGCTTTTGCAAGCAGGTACATCTAAAAATTAGCTAAAAGCACCAGCATCAATTATTGAACTACAAGTGGGTCGTTGCCTAAATGTAGAAACCCCAGGTGAAGTTCTGCAATATACTGCATTTCTAAGTGTAGCAAATAGCCAAAGATCGTAACAATCTATTTTGAAAGGGGTATATAAACAGCATTGACCATAGACATACAATTGTACAAATACAGGGGTGATGATTGACTCAATATCTATGCTTGACTATTTCGCCGAGGATCATCTAGTGACAAGTCCATTTTCCATGAGAGCAATTTTTTAAGAAAATGACAATTGTACGAATTTGTGCGTAACTTTATGCAAGTATTACGCATATTTTAATGGACGCACCTATGCACCTGGTAGTAGCTTTGAAACAGATGCACATAACCAAACAGTTTTGTCAGAGAAGTAACCATATTTACACTTAACACAGGCTAAAAGGCCAAGTACCAGTGGAATTATGTAAAGCATAACCAATGGATAACCTGAGTTTGGAATATCCTTGTGGTATTACAGTTCATCAGCTTTTCCTCAATAGCATCTTTAATCATTTCAATAATACGCTCTTGATTCAAGAGGCTAACCTGCAAGCCGCAACAGAATCATTAAACCAATTGTTCGAATCTGAAAATTGCAGAAATACTTGCACATCAAGCACCTGATCTTGTCACAATTTACCTCTTTTTTGGTTGGATGTATATTGACATCCACGTGTTCCGGTGGAAGATTGATGGACATGTATATGAAGGGTTTAGATGCTTGAGGCAATATTGCAGAGTACACAAATTCAATAGCTCTTTTCAAAGAAGTGCAGTCTACAAGCCTATCTGGAGAGTAAAATAGAAACAGTTATTCGCTAAAACAAAAAAACAAGCACAGGCATGATAACATAGGAACTATACACAAGTTCAATGGATGCATAATTTGAAACTTTGTTGGCCTTAAAAAAGCATTCTGAAAAGATAAACCTGTGTCCATCAAATTACACATCAGTTGAATCGCCGAATTGCCAAACTCTTTTTTAACTGAAAAGTATATCTCTACCCTATATATTCAGTTAAATGGCCAAATTGCCAAACTCTAATTAGAGTTACATAACATGTATTATCCACACGTTTAGTACATCCAAAATCTCAACATAATTTATTTATGGATGAAAATCTCTAGAAACATGACTACTGCCATCTGTGTGATCTGCCTATGTCATCGAGCTGCAGCTATCTTATGTACTCCCTCCGTTCACTAATGTAAGACCTTCTAGCTATTTTTGAAACTGCATGTATCTAGACATGTTTTGTTGTTTAGGTTCATCCATTTTAGTCCGAATCTAGTCTATTTTGAAATATCTAAAAGGTCTTACATTAATGGAAGGAGGGAGTACCATTTATGAAAAGAATCATAGTAGTCTTCTTTGCCACATAGTTAGCATTGGAGATGAAACCATCCATCCTGAATATTTCATCTACAGCATTCTCATCTGAAACCTCTATTTCCATCAGATCACGGACAACAGAAGCCCCATAGACATTCCTGATAGCATCTAGCCTTGAAGTTGTGCTCGCACTATGAACATCTGCTCTATTCACTCCATGCTGTGACAAGAGAGGATGCAAATGTCACCCTCTAAAAAGTGATGAATTCACAAAGACAGTAATATTTACCTTTCTGCAAGAGAAGTTCACGTTGATGTGATGGACTGCAAACCGACTGATGAAGTCCACTATCTTGGGATAGTCATCATTGGAGTTCTGCAATGTTTTCCTGCGAGCTACCATATTGAAAAACAAATTTTCCACCTGCATAGACAAAAATTGCTGTAAGAATCGCAGTGCATATCAAATACATCTATAGTACTATATGCAAAACTGCAAACCCACCATGACTTGAGTCCCTTTAACCGCTGCACAGGGCTTCGGGTCACTTTCCATTACTCCATCCCTATATGACACTCTGAGGGGAAAACATGGTAATGATCATTAACAAACGACTCCTTTTTGCAGGAAATTACCAAATGACTTCAGAGTCAAGCAGAAAGCTTTGAAGTTGAACATGGACTGACCTGTAGCCATGCAGTTGGCCTTCTGTTATTGTTGTCACGGTAACATGACCAACGTAAGTCATACTAGCCAGAGCCTCTCCTCTAAAGCCCATGGATGTAATTGTCTGTAGATCCTCGTATGCAGACAACTTTGAGGTAGTATGCCTCTCACACAATATTGGCAGGTCCTCAAACTGTGAAATGAATCCAAGTTAGCAGCTGACAAAAGGTGCTGATGATGAACAGTGCATATGCATATGCTTGATCTCTGTGCTGCTTAAGCAAAAATTTGAACAAGCCCAACTCTTTATATGCCCAACATCAATATTGTAATCCTATAGAATAGGCTGCCGATGACTAGGATCCCTTGATAGCGCACCACAAGCCCAATATACATTAACATCATAGCGCAGCAAACCAGTAAAATGCTGCCTAGAAGCAACCGGCACTAACAATCTTGAGTTGCACTGTGCAATTTTTTACAGCTAAAGTCGAAACAAACAGATTCAGTGTGCAACAGCACAAGACTAAAATCGCCCACATGCTTGGAATTTCCCACCCACATGACCCTGTACGCACACGATTAGGCAGCAATCGCAATTAACAGCTCGTGAGCCCCAGCATTTTGCACGAATTTGGGACTAGAAGGTAGTGGAGTGGGGGGGGGATTGGTCTCGGGGTTTAGGGTTTAGGAAGCGGGCGTACCCGGATGCCGTGGCCGTCGTCGGAGACCTGGATGAGCTTGAGGCCTCCGTCCTTGACGGTGACGGATACGGTGGACGCGCCGGCGTCGATGCTGTTCTCGACGAGCTCCTTCACCGCCGAGGACGGCCGCTGGATCACCTCCCCCGCGGCGATGCGGTTCACCACCGACTCCTCCAGCCGCCGGATGCGGGGCGGTTCCCCGCCGCCGCGCGGCACCGGGTCGTCGACGTCCATGCCCGCCGCCGTGGCGCGCGGAGACCGGGCCGGGAGGGAATGGGGAGGAGGAGGCGGTGGAGGTTTGCCGATTTGGTTGGTATTCGCGCGGTACACTGGTTATTCAGGCATTTTCAAGCTCTTTTTATTAGATGGGCATTTGCAAGCTCAGGTTGCACGGTGAGAATCGTATCATCTGAAAAGCAATGGATAGATTTGAGTTGGGCTGTGGGCAAATTTTGCACATATAATATAATCTTTTATTTTATCAGAACCAACCCGTGGTCGTCGGTGCCTGGGTGGTGCTATTGGCCGCTATAAGAGGCACTGCCTCCACGCACGGCGTCGATCATGGGCTGCAGCCTACCCCCGTCGTACTCCTCACGTCTCTCGTCGCCGATTCCCCGCACCGCCCGCTCCTTCACCCTCCACCGCACCCTAAGAACGCTTTCCCTCTTTCCTAAGTTTTATTCCTCGCCTCTGTCGGCCATGGCGTCGCTGTCGTCAGCGAGATCCCAGCCAGCCAGCCGACCATTCCTCTACCCCCCCCCCCGACCGGCACTCCCAACCCTAACTTCGGTCGTCAGCGACATCCCCGCACCCTAACTCCGGTTGTCAGCGACATCCCCGCACCCTAACTCTAACTCTGACGAGACACCCCCACCCCCAACTTAAGGTTCTTCCTCGCCTTCGCTGGCGACATTGCGGCGCCCGTCGTCGGCGAGGTCCTCCGGTGCAACCTCGTCCTCATCTTCGGTGGTCACCCCACCCACCGTCGTCCTCATCTCCGGTCGCCCTCATCCCTATCGACTAACAGGCCTGGCCCAAAAGGAAAATCGCAGTAAAGGGGGTACACGGCGTTGGCGAGTAGCGTCGTGTCGAGCGGCAATTAGTATATGGTCTCATGGTCTAGTTTAGTTTCGTTGTGATTCCTATAATGGGCAGGGAAAGGCATTCGGTAACATATGACTTTGAGCTATTGACATGTGGACCCATCGTATGGTGGCCTCCCATGTATGTGACCCAACATTAGGCGACGTCACATCACTGACTGAAATATGAGCCCATGGGCACTTCCAAGTTTTTTTTCTTGGATGGGCATTTTCAAATCACCTTGTAAAAACGGATTGATTCGATTTATAAACAACACATAAGTTGAGATGTAGGATTATATATTTTTCAAAAAAAGAACTATGTTTATGAATGATTTGTACACACCACATAAGTTTCATGGTGAGAATCATGTTTCAACGTCATTCATTTTGTTATTTGAAAGGTTTCACATGGTATCTAGTGCACTCCATGCTTGTTTGGGGGAAGTTTTATGGAAAGATAGATTGGGTACGATTTATACAAGGTTGGGCGGTGGATATATTTAAAAACCTTACTTTCACTACTGTTACATTATAGTTTAAATGATTGTATCAATAATTCTAAGTTTAAATGTGGTTTCACATATATTTAGTCCAACTTCGAGTATTCATTTCAAAGCTCCACTTCATTAGTGTCTCAAATGTTAAAGAAAGGTTTCAATGGACAATTCAAAAAACAATTAAAACCGCATTGAAATACTTCCGAATCGATTCAATACAATAACATCAGTCTAGGCTTTGAGTTCAACCTACTTTCACATAAGGAACATGATACATCACGATGTCTAAAAAATACTCGTGAATGCATCAGTTTACTTCCTAGCATCTTCCTACGAGCTTTAAAAGATTAAAATTCACTAGCACTACCTAAACTTGGCATACTTCGGATATTTCGCTGTTGTTATCTTCTTGTGGCTCTGCTGTTATGTTCTACGTCTACTTTGAGGTCCGAAAACATCTATATTTCAATATGTTCTGCTTGTGGTTCTCATTGAATTCCATGGTGCCCACTTTTTCATTATCATAATTTTTTCCATTAACATCTATATAATTTAGCACAAAATATATATTTAAAACACAATTTGGCAATTAGAAACTCATTTTTCATATGTATAATATTAAATCTATATTTCATAAAATTATTAAATAACCTGCATGGGTGATGTAATGATATCATTTGGCATTCGTTCAATCTTACAGATTAACATTATAATAAAATTTTAACTTGAATATGTTGGTTACAAAATTAGTATAATTATCATAAGATAACACTTGTTTTACTCTATAAGTATTATAGTTCAATACAATCTTAAGTGGTACGTTCCTATTTATAATATCGTTGAATATTGAAGGTGAGCCATGGTATATGTTGCCTGGTATGGGCCACCTTTGAACAAATGTACCACGGAACCTTCTCATGTCATCAATAAAATATCTACAATATATAATTGTCACATTAAATATCTTGCCATAACATCTCAGGTTGATGATAATTAATCTATCTTGGAAGCATGTTTATTAATACTAAATTTTCTTCCTATTTTTTAATGGCTTTGAATTATTACATTTGGGAAATGATTAATTACTTTGTAAAACAGTTAAAATAGGATTATTATTTTTCAAATTTGGAGGTACAATGATGAATGTTACTTAATGAAACTTTTATATATAGTTTCTTCCAGTTTTTTTGTAAACCAACACTTCAAGGACAAGGCTCGAAAAATTACAATCTCCTTTTAAGTCAAAACTGGCAACAATTATCTAGAAAACGCATCATTTAACTCTTATAGTTAACTCACATATGAGCAGAAATAGAAAAATCATTATGAACTGACCTTACAAAATCAACAATTACATCAAAGAATGTGTTTTACAGAGAACAAATAAAATAACTTGACACCAACTAAAGCTTTACCATCTTGTGCGGCCTTCGTAAGGAGTACTTTTTTCATGCCCCTAACATCATGTGTGTCCAGCCTTGTCTCTAATTGAACATATCATACACCACCTACAAAAACATATTTTTCTTCTCGGGGTCTCTCTGTGAAGACTAGACTAGAACTTTAGTTAGAGCCACCTATATATTTATGCATTTCCGTTCTTTTTATGGCTAATGGTCTTATTGTTTAAAGATTTATGCATTTCAATTCTCTTTTATGGCTAGTCGTCTCAATGTTTATTCCATCTGCATTAGGTTGACTATATCATGTAACACCCTCAGAATCGACCCTATGCAAGTTTCAGCGATTCCCGCCAAATCCGCATAGAAACGATTCAAAGGTGCCCACCAGGCACTTTCGTGCGGGTGGAAAACGAAGTAATAACATTACACAACAGTCCTCGATGGGACCCACAGAACAAACATATGTACAACAGCGACTCGATGAGTCAAGAATACAGATATAATATACAAAGATCCAAATCACCTTGAAAATAATAGAGCGTCCGACTACGGACAAGATGCAAATGGGGCTAAGAGCCCTGAAGAATAACCAATGGCGTCCATAACCCTGCCCAGGCCAAGCCGGAAGGGTAACCCTGCTAACGACGTGTGGCATCCCGCAAAACCACTACTAGAAAATCGCGTTGAATTTGTGCATTGCATCGTCATCATCATGCATTGTTGCATAAAACTATTTCGCAAAGCCCGTTTTGTTTACTAAAACGCCCCATCTTTATTCAAATATCAAAACCCGGTCTCCGGATTATTTTTGTTTGAACGCTATCAGTCTGCAAAAGGTGCTTTTAAATTAAATAAAAATATTTATTATTTAGTGGGGGCAGTCGAACGGGCCAACCCGACCCGAACGACCACCCCCGTATAAAACAGATCGGTCCACCTAACCAGCCCTCCTAAATCCTAAGTTCACCCATTCTAACCTACCCACCCTTGCCTCCACATCACCCCACCCAATCACCGGACGCCACATCACCCCCTCCCCACCAATCCAGGCCACACGTGGCCTCTCTCCTCTCTCTCTCTAAACCCACCCCACTCTCCCACACACACCAACCACACCTGACCACCTCAACCGCCTGACCAAGGCCCACACCCCACGTCCCCGCCAGGCCCCACCCTGGCCCGCGATCCCCCCCACCTCCTCCTCTCATCCCCACGTCTTCCCCAACCCAAGCCCAGCCACCACGCCTGCAATCCCCCTTCGCCTCCTGTGGCTCTCGCCATGGCCGCCGCCTCCAGCCGCTTCACCTCCCTGCCTCTGTCCCGCCTGCTCCCTACTCCTCTCCCGTCCTGGCCATGACCCCATCGTCCACCTCCTTCAAGCTCATACTCCCTGGCGACTGGGCCTCCGCCTTTCCCTCCGCCTCCGCCTCATGCCTCAAGGCCGCTGGGCTGCACACCCAAGGCCACCCCCGCCCACCGCCCTGGCCCTCCTCCGCTGAGCTTCCTCCGCGCCCTCCCAGCGCTCCAGCCTCCAGCGCCCTTGAGCCTCGTCTCCAGCCACGCCTAAGCCTCCCCTCCTCTCCCGCCTCGCCTCTCTCCCGCGAGCCGCCGAGCCAGACCGCCCACGCCCCTCGCCGAAGCTCCGCCGCCCCGCCTCCGCTGCTCACGCCTCAACGGCCGCGATCCCATGCCGCGCGCCCCTCCGCCGCTCTCCTACGCCGACCGCCACCAGACGCTTCGCCCTTCACGGCTCCCCGAGGACCCTGCCGCTTAACCGGCTCCCTCCTGCAGGCCTGCCCTCGCCGCGCCTCCTCTCGTGCCCATGTGCTACGGATGTCGTGGTAGTGCTTTTTGTTTAGTGTTGATACATGCGTGTATGTGCTACAGATGCTCCACGATGACCAACGCCTAATATTCTAACCTTAGCTCCGGTGTCATATCGAGTGGCGATTTGATGTTGTGAATCAAGCCTTCCGTTGAAAGCACTGATCATGTTCTCCATGAACTCCTTCACGGATCCGATAGCCGAACCTCAAGACCGATCCGAGATCCTCGGACCCCGAGAACCCAAGGCCAAGGTCGCCGACCGGTGCGACAAGACCGCCTTCCCGACGCCGGAGTCGGATGCCAAGTTCGCCTCCAACGAGTTGACCAATGATCGAGATGGCACCAAGGTCTTCATTCCGCACGACAAGCACTTCGCCATGGAACGACAAGTACCGCCTCGGACATCGAGACCACGAGCAGCCAGTACTCCTTTCCCGGATGCGTCGTGAGAACACGGACTAAGGACGCCGACGCCACGCCAAGTTCTTCGCCTGGCGCAAGACCTCCCGAGACCGACTGGCCGCCGAGGACACACCAACACGGCACGACAAGATCTGCCCCGTTGTTCGAGAACGATCCCGCTGAGACCGAACCCCTGAGACCGACCCCGAACCCCGGAACCCCAAGTTCGTCGAGACCCCCTAATGTGTGAACCCCTTTTCCGTGAACCCTATTTTATAAATTGTCAACTATATAAATTGTTGCATATTTAATTGACATCTCGCATGCATATCTGTGGTTTGGGGGCCTTAGGCCGATTCACCTAATAATTAAATATGGGGCCCATATGCGGGCAAATCTAGCCTTATATTGGCCTCATTTAAACTTGTGTAGCAAACCGGTGATATATTCTGCCTTGTTAAACAACAGTTAAATTGCGGGGTAGCTAAGTAACATGAACCATCTAATTAAATGTCGGGACCCCGGTTCCGCTTAATATGACCTAATTGCATCGCACCTTGCCATGTCATGCATCATACATGCATCATGCCGATCTTCTGCCGTGGTATTAAATATTGCATCCGGTTTTTCTTCTAGTGTTTTGCTTCTTCGCGGATAAGGCCGTTGAGTTGATGTGAGCTTCGCCCCGATCTTCGGATGAACCTTCGGCAATGTTTTCAGGCGAGCATCTCCCTCTTTCTACCTATCTTACATTTATAGTATTTATTCCCTCCTGTTGATCTATTGCTATCTGTGTTGCGATGCTTTAGTTTCCGTACCTGTGATATACCGTGCAACCCTATATTGCCTTGGACACATCCTATTACCTGTTGTTTGGTAGATAGTTGGACTTGCGCGTCGTAGTCGCTTGCTCAAGTGTTGTTGCGTGTCGTTCAGTGCCACAGTTGTTGGAGTAATGCCGCATGTTGATGTTGGAGATGATCATAGTTTTACTTATCGCTCACTTTAATTCCTGTTTAACAATTAAAATTGAAGTAAGCAGAGGCATCGGTGGGTGATAGATAACATTTGGTTTCCGAACGCCCACTTGTGTCCCGTAGGACCCCGAGTACTTGATACTTGTTCCTTGTTTTATCGCGCTATCCACATATGGGGAGTATGGGCCCCCCTTAGCCAGAGCTTGATTCCGTCTTATTTCTTGGGGCCACAAACTAGTTTGAGGTTTTATTTACTATCCTGTACTTATGCCATGCTACTTCTGTATTTACGTTTGTGCGAGGAGCACACTGTACTGTTTAGGATCGGGACACGATTCCGCGGTGTCGACAAGCCCAGCCACACTTTCGGGTTCCCGATGCTCACCGTCTACCCAAACCTTGAGTCCGTCTCGGAGCTTGCTTACTTCGTTGCGGTTCTACTCAATGGGGTGGCCCCCTGAAATATTTCTGAATCTTGTGATTGCTCTGTCGTGAAGACCTCGTTGGGTTTTGATTTGGTTTTTCCGAGGTTGATCGTGTGTGTGTTGCTATTTGTGCACCCCGGCCGGGTTAAAACTTTCTGAAAGCCGTGTCCGCGGTTATGGACGACTTGGAGCACAGTATCTCGATCATAGACAACTATAACTAAAGTTTACTGTTATAAATTGACTTGTATCTGATATGACTAGTAATCAGCTTCAACTACAACGGAATGGCTAACTAAAACTGCCAACAATTGCTTGCTTGTGTGGTCGCTTGCGACCATTGTACCTGACTAGTAAATATTGCAACTACAACGGAATGGCTAAATGAAAGTACCAACAACTGCTGGGTTTGGGGATATCTCATGCTAATTGTATCTGACTAGTAAGTGTTGTAACTATCACGGAATGGTTAACTAAAAGTGCCCACTGCTTACTTTATCAGGATGATTATCTAAACCTGACTAGTAAAGTGCCGCAACTATAACGGAATAAGTAAAACTGCCAACTATGTGAGTTCCTCGGTTGACTTCCTCGTGTGGTCTCGAGGGGGAAACGGCAGGATGGGTTTGTTTGGTGTTAGTATCATGTTGTATCCGAATAGGTCTTTCTTACCCCTCTCTGATTGTCGCCAGTTGTATCGAGTCTCTATAGGTTGTTTAGTGCTGCTGCCGCTGCCGCTTCAGTCCACCATACCTATGTAGGCGAGGACCGCCGAATTCTAGCCTCGCTGTCTTGGCCTCAAGATCGACGCTCCTCTTTTTCCTTTGCCCTTTGTCGGCACCCTTTTGTTAAGCAGGTTTTGAGATCGACGTCGTTAGCGTGGTTACCCTTCCGGTTTGGCACAGGCGGGGTTATGGACGCCATTGGTTATTCTTCGTGGCTCTTAGCCCCATTTGCATCTTGTCCGTGGCTGGACGCTATATCGTTCTCAAGGTGATTTGGATCTTTGTCGAGTATATGTATTCTTGGCTCTTTGAGTCATTATATATACATTACGTGGGTCCCATCGAGGACTGTTGTGTAATGTTATTACTCGTTTTCCACCGCCGAAAGTGCTGGTGAGCACCTTTGAATCGTTTCTATGCGGGTTTGGCGGATTTCGCTAAAACTTGCATAGGTCCGATCTGAGGGTGTTCTGAGTGGTATCGAGCTCGGTTGCGATACCCCACAAGTCCAGCCTGTAGGATAACCTAGCTAACGGCCGAAGTAGAGTGTCAAAACTATTTTGCAAAATCGGTTGGATAGTTCTGATTAGGTCCGATTTTACTCCTTACCCCTCTGCTATTCTCCTCTTATCTCGTCGTATTTTGAATCTGCTCTCTTCTTCCTCTTCGAGTGCAGGATTTCCCGTGGTTGGGTTTCTATCGTACCTTTAGGGTTTCGCTTCCTTCCTGGATAACGGTGTTCTACCACCCGGCGTTCGAGCTGCCTGAGGAATCCGTCTATGGTGTTACCTTCTTTGTTCCTTGTTTGTGCCTTCCGGTGTTTTCCGACGCGACGACATCATCTACGCCAGATCCGATGCAGAGTCTACATCACTCCTTTGTTTCCGAACCTCGATTGTCGAGATCTTCAGTCTGTTTCCGAGAATGGTTGCACGCTCTTCTACTGATTGTGCGGAGTAATAGTTTGGGTGCGTGATGGATTGGCCCCCATGCCGACTACTCACTCTATTCGCTTGTGCACATTGAAGTGGATGAGAATGCATCGGTTCCCTCTTTCCATCGAAGTTAGAGGTGGCCTTATTTGTTGATACCTCTACCTTCGACCCTTTTGTTCCCGGAGTGTTCTCCCGACGATCACGGACAACGACCTCTTGTTAGTGGTGTCGCGAGGATCTACATGAAGCGAGAAGATTCAGTTCGCCGACCTTCCTTCCGGTACCATGAGGCGGATCTCGAGGGCGAGATCCTTTGTTAGTGGTGTCGAATTGTGGCATCCCGCAAAACCACTACTAGAAAATCGCGTTGAATTTGTGCATTGCATCGTCATCATCATGCATTGTTGCATAAAACTATTTCGCAAAGCCCGTTTTGTTTACTAAAACGCCCCATCTTTATTCAAATATCAAAACCCGGTCTCCGGATTATTTTTGTTTGAACGCTATCAGTCTGCAAAAGGTGCTTTTAAATTAAATAAAAATATTTATTATTTAGTGGGGGCAGTCGAACGGGCTAACCCGACCCGAACGACCACCCCCGTATAAAACAGATCGGTCCACCTAACCAGCCCTCCTAAATCCTAAGTTCACCCATTCTAGCCTACCCACCCTTGCCTCCACATCACCCCACCCAATCACCGGACGCCACATCAGCCACCCCCAGCTCCCCACCAATCCGGCGCTGCCACGTGGCCTCCCTCTCTCTCCCTCTCTCTCTAAACCCACCCCCACTCTCCCACACCAACCACACCCACAGCCCCTCAACCGCCTGGACCAAGGCCCCCACACCCCACGCCCCGCCACTGCTCCCACCTGCCGCCCCCCCCCACCTCCCTCGTCTTCCCCAGCCCAAGCCCAGCACCGACGCCTCAATCCCCTTCGCCGCTTCCTGGCCCCCCTCTCGCCCTCGCCTGGCCTCCGGGAGCCGCCACCCTCCTGCCTCCTGTCCCGCCCCGCCTCTCTCTGTCCTCCCGCCATGGACCCCATCGTCCACCTCCTTCAAGCTCCCGCGGCCCTCTCTGCCCTTGCACACGCGCCGCCTCCGCCGCTGCGCCTGCACACGCCCGCACCCCTCTCCCGGCCACGCGCCTCCTCCCGCTCGCCTCACCTCTCCCGCCTTCCAGCGCCCGCCCGCGCCCGCGCCCAGCCTCCGTACTCCGTCGCGCCTGCCGCCCACCCACGCCCCGGCCGCCTCGCCCCCCTCCTCCGGCCGAGCTTCCTCCGCGCGCCTCCCAAGCGGCCGCCTCCGCCGTCTGCCTCGTCAGCGAGCCTGCCGCCGCCCCAAGCCTCCTCTCGCCTCCCTTTTGCCTCTCCTTGAGCCAGCTGAGCCCGCCCGCCGCGCCCACCTCGCCGCCGAGCTCCGCGCCAGCCCTCACTGGCCACGGCGACCACGCCTTCCGCCTGCGCGCCCTCTGCCGCGCCTCCGTCGACCCGCGGCCACCGCATCGCTTCCCTTCTTCCGCGCCTCCCGAGGACCCTGCAGCCAACCGGCTCCCCTCCCCAGGCCTGCTCGCGCCCTCTCTCGTGCGATCCATGTGCCGAGATGTCGTGGTGGTACTGCTTTGTTTAGTGCTGATACATGCGTGTATGTGCTACAGATGCTCCACGATGACCAACGCCTAATATTCTAACCCTTAGCTCGGTGTCATCTCGAGTGGCGATTTGATGTTGTGAATCAAGCCTTCCCGATGAAAGCAAACTGATCATGTTCTCCTCCAAGAACTCCTTCACGGATCCGATAGCGAACCCGAGGACGATCCGGAGATCCTCGGACCCCGAGAACCGAAGGCCAAGGTCGCCGACCAGTGCGACAAGACCGCCTTCCCGCCGGGACGCCAGGAGTCGGATGCCAAGTTCGCCTCCAAGTTGACCAATGATCGAGATGGCACCCCAAGGTCTTCATTCCGACGACAAACGCCGCCATGGAACGACAAGTACCGCCTCGGACATCGAGACCTGACGAGTACTCCTTCCGGATGCGTCGTGAGAACACGGACGGTAGACGCCTTGACGCCGAGCCAAGTTCTTCGCCCGCGCCAAGACCTCCCTTGAGACCGACCAGTTAGCGAGGACCACACCGAACACGAAGCGACAAGATCTGCCCCTGTTGTTCGAGAACGATCTCGCCGAGAGCGAACCCTCGAGACCGACCCGAACCGGAACCCCAAGTTCGTCGAGACCCTAAATGTGAACCCTTTTCCGAGAACCCTATTTTATAAATTGTCAACTATATAAATTGTTGCATATTTAATTGACATCTCGCATGCATATCTGTGGTTTGGGGGCCTTAGGCCGATTCACCTAATAATTAAATATGGGGCCCATATGCGGGCAAATCTAGCCTTATATTGGCCTCATTTAAACTTGTGTAGCGAACCGGTGATATATTCTGCCTTGTTAAACAACAGTTAAATTGCGGGGTAGCTAAGTAACATGAACCATCTAATTAAATGTCGAGACCCCGGTTCCGCTTAATATGACCTAATTGCATTGCACCTTGCCATGTCATGCATCATACATGCATCATGCCGATCTTCTGCCGTGGTATTAAATATTGCATCCGGTGTTTCTTCTAGTGTTTTGCTTCTTCGCGGATAAGGCCGTTGAGTTGATGTGAGCTTCGCCCCGATCTTCGGATGAACCTTCGGCAATGTTTTCAGGCGAGCATCTCCCTCTTTCTACCTATCTTACATTTATAGTATTTATTCCCTCCTGTTGATCTATTGCTATCTGTGTTGCGATGCTTTAGTTTCCGTACCTGTGATATATCGTGCAACCCTATATTGCCTTGGACACATCCTATTACCTGTTGTTTGGTAGATAGTTGGACTTGCGCGTCGTATCGCTTGCTCAAGTCTTTATGCGTGTCGCTCATTACCACGATTGTTGGAGTAATGCCGTATGTTGATGTTGGAGATGATCATAGTTTTACTTATCGCTCACTTTAATTCCTGTTTAACAACTAAATTGAAGTAAGCAGAGGCATCGGTGGGTGATAGATAACATTTGGTTTCCGAACGCCCACTTGTGTCCCGTAGGACCCCGAGTACTTGATACCTGTTCCTTGTTTTATTGCGCTATCCACATATGGGGAGTATGGGCCCCATAGCTGAGCTTGATTCATCTTATTTCTTGGGGCCACAAACTAGTTTGAGGTTTTATTTACTATCCTGTACTTATGCCATGCTATACGTATTTACGTTTGTGCGAGGAGCACCTTTGTCTTTATTTAGGATCGGGACACGATTCCGCGGTGTCGACAAGCCCAGCCACACTTTCGGGTTCCCAGTCGTTCACAGCCGTCTACCCAAACCTTGAGTCCGTCTCGGAGCTTGCTTACTTCGTTGCGGTTCTACTCAATGGGGTGGCCCCCTGAAATATTTCTGAATCTTGTGATTGCTCTATCGTGAAGACCTCGTTGGGTTTTGATTTGGTTTTTCCGAGGTTGATCGTGTGTGTGTTGCTATTTGTGCACCCGGCGGGTAAAACTTTACGAAAGCCGTGTCATGCGGTTATGGACGACTTGGAGCACGATATCTCGATCATAGACAACTATAACTAAAGTTCGTTATAAATTGACTTGTATCGATATGACTAGTAATCAGCTTCAACTACAACGGAATGGCTAACTAACTGCCAACAATTGCTTGCTTGTGTGGTCGCTTATACCATTGTACCGACTAGTAAATATTGCAACTTCTAACGGAATGGCTAAATGAAAGTACCAACAAGCTATTTGGGTTTGGGGATATCTCATGCTAATTGTATCTGACTAGTAAGTGTTGTAACTATCACGGAATGGTTAACTAAAAGTGCCCACTGCTTACTTTATCAGGATGATTATCTAAACCTGACTAGTAAAGTGCCGCAACTATAACGGAATAAGTAAAAATGCCAACTATGTGAGTTCCTCGGTTGACTTCCTCGTGTGGTCTCGAGGGGGAAACGCCAGGATGGGTTTGTTTGGTGTTAGTATCATGTTGTATCCTAATAGGTCTTTCTTACCCCTCTCTGATTGTCGCCAGTTGTATCGAGTCTCTATAGGTTGTTTAGTGCATGCTGCCGCCGCTTGATCCACCATACCTATGTAGGCGAGGACCGCCTTGGTCTAGCCTCTCCGTGTCTTGGCCTCGATCTTGGCTCCTTCTTTTTCCTTTGCCCTTGTCGGCACCCTTTTGTTTAAGCAGGTTTTGAGATCGGCGTCGTTAGCGGGGTTACCCTTCGGCTTGGCACAGGCAGGGTTATGGACGCCATTGGTTATTCTTCAGGGCTCTTAGGCCCATTTGCATCTTGTCCGTAGCTGGACGCTATATCGTTCTCAAGGTGATTTGGATCTTTGTACGGTATATCTGTATTCTTGGCTCTTTGAGTCGCTGTTATATATATTTGTTCTGTGGGTCCCATCGAGGACTGTTGTGTAATGTTATTACTTCGTTTTCCACCCGCACGAAAGTGCCTGGTGGGCACATTTGAATCGTTTCTATGCGGGTTTGGCGGATTTCTCTAAAACTTGCATAGGTCCGATTCTGAGGGTGTTACACGACGTCGATCTCAAAACCTGCTTAAACAAAAGGGGTGCCGACAAAGGGCAAAGGAAAAGAGAGAGCGGTCAAGACGAGGCCAAAGACAACGAGGCTAGTGCCTTCGCCACATAGGTATGGTGTGGATTTGACTGAAAAGATGCACTAAACAACCTATAGAGACTCGATACAACTAGCTATCGAGAGAGGTAAGAAAGACCTATTCGATCCAACCCGATTCTAACACCAAACAAACCCATCTGGTATTCCCCTCGAGACCAAACGAGAAGTCAACCGAGGAACTCACACAATGGCGCTTTTATTTATTCAGTTATCATTGCAGCAATTACTAGTCAAGTATAGATAGTTATCCTGATAAAATAAGCAGTGGGCACTTTTAGTTAACCATTCCGTTGTAGTTGCAACATTTACTAGTCAGATACAATTAGCATGAGATATCCCAAAACCCGGCGTTGTTGGTACTTTTATTTAGCCATTTATAGTTGCAATACTTAATCGGTACAATGGTAACAGCGACAACCCAAACAAGCAATTGTTGGCAGTTTTATTTAGCCATTCCATTATAGTGAAGCTGATTACTAGTCATTATGAAGTCAAATTTATAGCACTACTTTAGTTATAGTTGTCTATGATCGAGATCTTGTGCTAAGTCGTCCATAACCGCGACACGGCTTTCAAAGTTTTACCTGCGGTGCAAATAGCAACACACACTCGATCAACCTCGGAAAAACCAAATCAAAACCCAACGAGGTCTTCACGACAAAGCAATCACCAGATTCAGAAATATTCGGGCCCCATTAAGTATACCACGAAGTTAGTTGACTTTAGACGGACTCAAGGTTTGTGGGCTGTCAACGGCAGGAACCCGAAAGTGTGGGCTTGTCGATACAGTAAACGGTCACGATCCTAAAGACAAAAGCTCCTCGCTGTCGTAAATAAAGAAGCAAAGCATGGCATAAATGCAGATAGTAAATAAAACCTCAAACTAGTTTGTGGCCCCAAGAAATAAGAATGAATCAAGCTCCGCTCGGGGTCCCATAATCCTCCGGATGTGGATAGCGAATATTCAAGGAACAGGTATCAAGTACTCGGGGTCCTACAGGACACAAGTGGACGGTTAACAACCAAATAACATTTATTGCCCACCTGTGCCTCTGCATTTACCTACTTCAATTTTAGTTGTTAAACAGTAATTAAAGTCTTGATCAACTCCAATAATAAACACACGGCAATACTCCAACAAATGTGGTACTTGACGACGCATAGCGACTTGAGCAAGCGACTACGGCCAGTCCAACTATCTACCAAACAACAGGTAATAGGAGGTGTCCAAGGCAATATACGGCTGCAAGGGATATCACGGGTACGAAAACTAGAGCATCGCAACACAGATAGCAATAGATCAACAAGAGGGAATAAATACTATAAAAGTAAGATAGGTAGAAATGGGGAGATGCTCGCCTGAAAACATTGACGAAGGATCATCCGAAAATCGGGGTGAAGCTCACATCAACTCAACGACCCAATCCGCGAAGAAGCAAAACACTATAAGAAACACCGGATGCACTATTTAACACAACGGCAGAAGATCGGGCATGATGCATGTATGATGCATGACAGGGCAAATATGCGATGCAATTGGGCAATATTAAGCGGAACCGGGGTCCCGACATTTATTTAAACGGTTCAAGTTATTTAACTACCCCGCCATTTAAATGTTGCATTATCAAGACAAAAGATAGCATCGGTTCGCTACACAAATTTAAATGAGGCCAATATAAGTCTAGATTTGTCCACATACGGGCCCCATATTTAATTATATGGTGAAACGACATAAGGCCCCCAAACCACAGACAAGTATGCATGCATGAACAATTTAATATGCAACAATTTATATAGTTGACAATTTATAAAATAGGGTTCTCGGATAAGGGTCACACATGGGTTCGGCGATCTTGGGGTTCGATGGGTTCGGGGTTCGACAGGCTCGAGGTTGACGAATCGGTCTTGGCGTCGGGAAGAAGAACTTGGCGTTCGTGCGGCGTTCTTCCGTCGTGTTCTCGAGCATCGCATCCGGGAAAGAGTACTTGTCGCACATGTGGTCTTCGGGTCCGGGGTCTCAGTCATGGCGTCCCATTGTAGATCTTGTTGCTGGTCCAGCAAAAGCCACCAGGTTCGGTCTTGGTTCCATTGTCGATGGCGATCTTGGCGGAACACTTCGAGTGGTGAAGATCTTGAGGTTCCAAGGGGTTCGACGATCTTGGTGCTCGGAGGTGTTCGGGTTCGGGCTCTCCGGGATCGGTCTTTGGGGTTCGGCATCAACGGCCTTTGGATTTGCATACACCATTTCACATCATCTATAGCACACCACCACATGCCATCGTCACATCATCTGTACTCTCTCAACATGGTTACCCTCTGAACAAGATGAGTTCGTGCTCTTGAGCAGAGTCAAGCCTGGAGAAGCGGAGGTCTTTGGGCCTTGGGAGGGGGCCGTCCGACGAGAGGGAGACAGGAGGCGAGCGGCGGCAGTCTGCAGATGTAGGGAGTACCGGGGCACGCCGAGCTCGATGCAGAGAATCGGGGGAAGGGGCGGCCGACGATGGCCCGCTGGGGAAGCCGGCGAACGGAGGAAGGGAGGGCTGCCGGCGAAGCGGAGGACGCTGCGGGAGACGAGGCAAGCCGGAGAGGAGGCGAACCTGGGCGGGCGAAGGCAGGCGGAAGATGGCAGCTCAGCGAGGCAGCGAGGCGCTGGGGCCGGGCAGCGGCAGCGATGGCGTTAGGGACAAAGGTTGCAGGGTCGGGAGAGGGCGAGGAAGGACGGGAGGAGAGACGCTGTCAGGCGGTCTGGCGAAGGGCGAGGAGGGAGGCCTGGCGCGCCAAGGCGGAGGCGGCCGGGCGCAGAGGCCTCAGTGGCTGAGCCGAGGAGGAGGTCGAGGAAGAGGCGGCGGGGAGGCGAGAGGCAGCGTCGCTCTGTGGAGGAAGGCGGCCGGGGGAACTCAAGGCGGGCCATGCGAGGCGCAGAGCGAGGGAGCACCAAGGGGCCGGGCCCATGACGAGGAGGAGGAAGGTCAGGTGGCGGAAGGCGGTCGGCAGGCGTGGCGATGCTGGGCTAGAGGAGGTGCGGGGAGGAGCAGGCGGTGGCGCACGCTGCAGAGGAGGCCGGCAGTGAGTCGGGAGAGACGAGGGAAGGGAGAGAGGGCCAAGGGTGGGCAGCCAGCGCGAGGAGTGGGTTCTGGGATCCGGGGTGCGTGGTGTGTGGTGTGGGTGGGGTTGACCAGGGGAGTGGGTCGGTTTTGGTGAGAGGTGGGCCAGAGGGGGCCGGGTGGTGCAGCAAGTGGGGCGTGGGCCCGTGGTGGCAGGGAGAGAAGGAGAGGGGTGGGTCAGGAGGTGAGGTGGCAGGCGGCTGTGTGGGTGAGGGAGGTGGCGGGCTGGGATTGGTTAGGGGGGAGGAAGGGGTGAGGTGGAGGCAGGCTATTGGGTGGGGTGAGGTGGCTGAAGGGTGGGTAGAATAGGACTGGGTAGGAAAAGATTTAGGTGGCCTGATTTTGTACTGGGGGTGCCCGTCTGGGTCGGATCAGCCCGTTTGACTGCCCCCTAAAAATAATATAGATTTTTATTTAATTTAAAATAACTTTTGTAATTAGTTTTTAGACAAATAAAAGACCCGGAAAAGCCCGGCGCTTTAATTTGAAATTGAGACGGGGAACATTTAGAAAACCAAACTAGGTTTTCAGAAAATAGGTTTCGACAAACAAATGCATGATGCCATGACGATGCTCAAATGCAATGTGGCATGATGACATGAGCATGCGGTCATGATGATGCAATGCACAAAAACAACGCGATTTTCTAGTAGTGGTTTTGCGGGATGCCACAATTCGACACCACTTACAATGGATCTCGCCCTCGAGATCCGCCTCATGGTACCGGGAAGAAGGTCGGCGATCTGAATCTTCTCGCTTCGTGTAGATCCTCACGACACCACTAACAAGAGGTCGTTGTCCGTGATCGTCGAGAGAACACTCCGGGAACAAAAGGTCGAAGGTAGAGGTATCAACAAATAAAGCCACCTCTAGCTTCCGTGGACGGAGTAAAATTGTTGGATCCACTGATTCGATGTACAAGAGCGAATGATAAGAGTAGTCGGATGGTGATCAGTCCATCGCACCAAACCATTACTCGCACACGAATAGGCGGATTATGCAACCAACTCTCGGAATTCAGATCAAGATCTTGACAAGCGAGGTTCGGAAACAAAGGAGTGATGCGCACTAGATCGGATCGCGTAGATGATGTCGTCGTCGGAAAACACGGAAGGCACAAACAAGGAACAAAGAATGGTACCACGATGAGCGGATTCCTCGGACGGCATGAACACCGGATGGGAGAACACCGTTATCAAAGGAGGCGAAACCACGAATGCACGACGGAACCCAACCACGAGAAATCCTGGACTTGAAGAGAGAGAAGAGAGCGGATTCAAAACACGTAGAGGTAAGAGGAGAGCAGCAGAGGGGTAAGGAGTACAATCAGACCTAATCAGATATATCCAAACGATTTTGCAAAAATAGTTTTGACACTCTACTTCGGCCGTTAGCTAGGTTATCCTACATGCTGGACTTGTGGGGTATCGCAACTGCTGAGCTCTGATACCACTCTGTAACACCCTCAGAATCGACCCTATGCAAGTTTCAGCGATTCACAAACGCATAGAAAGCGATTCAAAGGTGCCCCAGCACTTTCTGCGGGTGGAAAGCGAAGTAATAACATTACACAACAGTCCTCGATGGGACCCAGTAACAAACATATGTATAACATGACTGATGAGTCAAGAATACAGATATAATATACAAAGATCCAAATCACCTTGAAAATGATAGGCGTCCGACGGACAAGATGCAAATGGGGCTAAGAGCCACGAAGAATAACCAATGGCGTCCATAACCCTGCCTGGCCAAGCGGAAGGGTAACCCCGCTAACGACGTCGATCTCAAAACTGCTTAAACAAAGGGTGCCGACAAAGGGCAAAGGAAAAGAGAGGCGGTCGATCGAGGCCAAGATTACGGCGAGGCTAGAATTCGGCGGTCCTCGCCTACATAGGTATGGTGGACTGAAGCGGCATCGCAGCATGCACTAAACAACCTATAGAGACTCGATACAACTAGCGGCTATCAGAGAGGGGTAAGAAAGACCTATTCGGATCCAACCTGATTCTAACACCAAACAAACCCATCCTGGTATTCCCCCTCGAGACCAAACGAGGAAGTCAACCGAGGAACTCACACAGTTGGCAGTTTTATTTATTCAGTTATCGTTGCAGCAATTACTAGTCAAGTATAGATAGTTATCCTGATAAAATAAGCAGTGGGCACTTTTAGTTAACCATTCCGTTGTAGTTGCAACATTTACTAGTCAGATACAATTAGCATGAGATATCCCAAAACCCAGCAGTTGTTGGTACTTTTATTTAGCCATTCCGTTATAGTTGCAATACTTACTAGTCAGGTACAATGGTCGCAAGCGACAACCCAAACAAGCAATTGTTGGCAGTTTTATTTAGCCATTCCATTATAGTGACGCTGATTACTAGTCATTATGAAGTCAAATTTATAGCACTACTTTAGTTATAGTTGTCTATGATCGAGATACGGTGCTCCAAGTCGTCCATAACCGCGGACACGGCTTTCAGAAAGTTTTACCCTGCAGGGGTGCACAAATAGCAACACACACTCGATCAACCTCGGAAAAACCAAATCAAAACCCAACGAGGCCTTCACGACAAAACAATCACCAGATTCAGAATATTTTGGGGGCCACCCCATAAGTATACCCGCAACGGTTAGCTGACTTGAGACGGACTCAAGGTTTGGGGCCGGTCAGAAACGATCGGGAACCCAAAGTGTGACTAGGCTTGTCGATACCGCGAAGCGGGTCACGATCCTAACACAGTGCTCCTCGCACAATCGTAAATAAAGCAGCAAAGCATGGCATAAGTACATGATAGTAAATAAAACCTCAAACTAGTTTGTGGCCCCAAGAAATAAGAATGAATCAAGATCTGGCTCAGGGGGGTCCCATAATCCTCCCGGATGTGGATAGCGCGAATATTCAAGGAACATGTATCAAGTACTCGGGGTCCTACGGGACACAAGTGGACGGTTAACAACCAAATAACATCTATTGCCCACATGTGCCTCTGCATTTACCTACTTCAATTTTAGTTGTTAAACAGTAATTAAAGTCTTGATCAACTCCAACAATAAACACACGGCAATACTCCAACAATTGTGGTACTTGACGACACGCAACAGCACTTGAGCAAGCGACTACAACGCGCAGGTCCAACTATCTACCAAACAACAGGTAATAGGAGGTGTCCAAGGCAATATACGGCTGCAAGGGATATCACGGGTACGAAAACTAGAGCATCGCAACACATATAGCAATAGATCAACAGGAGGGAATAAATACTATAAAAGTAAGATAGGTAGAAAGGGGGAGATGCTCGCCTGAAAACATTGACGAAGGTTCATCCGAAAATCGGGGTGAAGCTCACATCAACTCAACGGCCCAATCCGCGAAGAAGCAAAACACTAGAAGAAACACCGGATGCACTATTTAGAACAACGGCAGAAGATCGGGCATGATGCATGTATGATGCATGACAGGGCAAATATGCGATGCAATTGGGCAATATTAAGCGGAACCGGGGTCCCGACATTTATTTAAACGGTTCAAGTTATTTAACTACCCCGCCATTTAAATGTTGCATTATCAAGACAAAAGATAGCATCGGTTCGCTACACAAATTTAAATGGGGCCAATATAAGTCTAGATTTGTCCACATACGGGGCCCATATTTAATTATATGGTGAAACGGCATAAGGCCCCAAAACCACAGACAAGTATGCATGCATGAACAATTTAATATGCAACAATTTATATAGTTGACAATTTATAAAATAGGGTTCTCGGATAAGGGTCACACATGGGTTCGGCGATCTTGGGGTTCGATGGGTTCGGGGTTCGACAGGGGCTCAGGGTTCGACCGAATCGGTCTTGGCGTCCGGGAAGAAGAACTTGGCGTTCTGCGTCGGCGTTCTTACCGTCCGTGTTCTCGAGCATCGCATCCGGGAAAGAGTACTTGTCGCACATGTGGTCTTCGGGTCCGGGGTCTCAGTCATGGCGTCCCATTGTAGATCTTGTTGCTGGTCCAGCAAAAGCCACCGGGTTCGGTCTTGGTTCCATTGTCGATGGCGATCTTGGCGGAACACTTCGAGTGGTGAAGATCTTGAGGTTCCAAGGGGTTCGACGATCTTGGTGCTCGGAGGTGTTCGGGTTCGGGCTCTCCGGGATCGGTCTTTGGGGTTCGGCATCAACGGCCTTCGGATTTGCATACACCATTTCACATCATCTATAGCACACCACCACATGCCATCGTGACATCATCTGTACTCTCCCAACATGGTTACCCTCTGAACAAGATGAGTTCGTGCTCTTGAGCAGAGTCAAGCCTAGAGAAGCGGAGGTGCTGGCCGGAGAGGGCGGGCCGTCCGGACGAGAGGAGACAGCACAAAGCGGCGGCGGCTGCAGATGTAGGGAGTACCGGGGCACGCCGAGCTCGATGCAGAGAATCAGGGGAAGGGGCGGACAACGATGGCCCGCTGGGGAAGCCGGCGAACGGAGGAAGGGGAGCGAGCACGCTGTGGCCGGGCGAGAGGGTACCAGCTCGGCGAGGAGCGAGGCCTGGGGCAGAAGGCCAGGCTCGCGGCCGGCGATGGCGTTGGGGGGACAGAGGTTGCAGGGTCGGGGAGAGGACGAGGAAGGACAGGAGGAGGCGGTCGGGCGGTCTGGCGAAGCGAGGAGGGAGGCAGCCGAGGCGGAGGCGGCGAGGAGGCGCGGGCTTGGGGCGCAGAGCTTCGGTGGCGAGGAGGAGGTCGAGGAAGAGGCGGCGAGGCGGAGCGAGGCAGCGGGCGTTGCTGTTGTGGAGGAAGGCCATGGGAGGCGCAGAGGCGAGGGAGCACCGGCGGCTCGGGGCCGGGCCTGCCGCGACGAGGAGGAGGAAGGTCGCGGGTGGCGGAAGGCGGTCGACGGGGGCGTGGCGTGCTCGGGCCGCGGGCTAGAGGAGGTGGCGGGGAGGAACGCGGGCGGTGGCGCACCACGCGGCAGAGGAGGCCGGCGGGCGGAGTCGGGGAGAGACGAGGGAAGGGGAGAGAGGACGAGCGGGGTGGGCCAGAGCGACAGGGGAGTGGGTTCGGTGGGATCCGCGGGGGTGCGTGCGTGGTGTGTGGTGTGGGTGGGGTTGACCAGGGGAGTGGGTCGGTTTTGGTGAGAGGTGGGCCAGAGGGGGCCGGGTGGTGCAGCAAGTGGGGTGTAGGCCCGTGGTGGCAGGGAGAGAAGGAGAGGGGTGGGTCAGGAGGTGAGGTGGCAGCCGGCTGTGTGGGTGAGGGAGGTGGCGGGCTGGGATTGGTTAGGGGGAAGGAAGGGGTGAGGTGGAGGCATGCTATTGGGTGAGGTGAGGTGGCTGAAGGGTGGGTAGAATAGGACTGGGTAGGAAAAGATTTAGGTGGCCTGATTTTGTACTGGGGGTGGCCGTCTGGGTCGGATCGGCCGTTCGACTGCCCTCTAAAAATAATATAGATTTTTGTTTAATTTAAAATAACTTTTGTAATTAGTTTTTAGACAAATAAAAGACCCGGAAAAGCCCGGCGCTTTAATTTGAAATTGAGACGGGGAACATTTAGAAAACCAAACTAGGTTTTCAGAAAATAGGTTTCGACAAACAAATGCATGATGCCATGACGATGCTCAAATGCAATATGGCATGATGACATGAGCATGCGGTCATGATGATGCAATGCACAAAAACAACGCGATTTTCTAGTAGTGGTTTTGCGGGATGCCACATATCAAGAGTGAGCTATATATCTAAACAAAAGGAAACTCTAAGAACTGTTGAAGTGCTTCAAACCATTTTTGCTATCGACTCACACGTAATGTTTAACTTGTTTCATTACTGAAGGGAGGTAGAAAACTTTGGTGGGCTTAGACCAGCCACACTAAGATCGAACCGACCCATTTAGCTGCAGTGTATTGAATCGGTTGGTATAGTAACATGGGACCTAGTTGCTGACAAAAAACTACCCATATTCATCGTGGCTGCTCTTCTGCTTGTATCGGATAGAAGCGAACCATGTATGTGAATCGCTTTTTTCTTGGAACAGATTGAGTTGATACTCTGTAGTGTACCGAAATGGTTCGAAGCATGGTTTGAATCGTTTTTTTCCAACACCGTGGCTGCTGGTCTTACGTCACGTCCCTGTTTCTGCTCTGTTTTTTTACCAATTTTAATTGCTTGCGACAAGAAGCCACATTAAAATAGTTAGTCAGCGTACAATGCTCTATTCTATTGCAAACTTGTGCACAATAATGACTGTAATCTATGCAGCTTTCACTTTTGGTTGGCACATGTACTACCTAAAATTATATCTTTCACCAAATAAAACATTATATAAATTGTCGCTAACCCCCTACTATATACTTCAAAACTTACACATGTTCACCGCATATTTAAACTAGCACATCAATAGAAGCAGTAAGAATTTAATATCTCACACTTTCAAATGATTGCTTAATAATGGAGTCCCGTAGACTACTCTCAAGTCCTACTAAATAAATTTAATATTGCATGAGAAAAATATTTCTACACATTCATAATTTGTACCACGAGAAAATATCGTCTTACAATGTCATAATTCAATCTACATACCACATATAATATATTTCAATAACAATGTATTGGTCTTCATATAGAATTAATAACTAGATGTTTCCTTTTACCATGCTATAGGCGCGGCATGACACCGCGCTAAAGTCTTCTAGTATATGTACATGTGCTATTACAACAGTACATAATGGTCCATCTCTTTTCACTCTAGTTTTTCTAAAAAAAATGTTTTAACTTCTCTACACTTTCTTTTTATCTACTATGAAATCTGAAATTCTGTTATCTGCTATACATTTTTTTATTCATTTTCACAAATAATACGCAAATTTAGAAATTTTCATTTCTGTCCGTCCGTCGTCCGTTCAACGGACGATCCGTCGTCCGTTCAACGGACGACAGAGCTGCTTCGTTGGTTGCGCGGACGACAGATGGGTTCGTCCTTTGAGCAGACGATACAGGTCTGTCGTCCCTTGAAGAGACGACACGGTCTGTCGTCCTTTGAGCAGCCGACGCCCCAGTGCTCCCGCCGCTAAATAATCTTCGCTAAATAATCGTCCGCTCCTCGGCAATCCTTCGCGCCGAATTTTTCCGCCGGTACTCCCCGCCATTTTTTCCCGCCGTTACTCCCCGCAAATTTTTCACGCCAGTAATCCCCGCCCTTTGTTCCCGCCACGACTTCCCGCCTTCTTTTTCCCGCCACGACTTCCCGCCCTTTTTTCCCGCCTATTCGGTTCGGTGCCTCTATAAATCCGGCAACGGATGTATCCTTTAACCAGTTCATCTCTTCCTCCTCTTACTCTCTCATTTCCTCTCTCCTTTTGCTCTCGCATTTTCCTCCACCTCTCCACTATGACCGACGTCTCCTCGCCTGTAGATATGTCCATTGGGCTTTTCTTTATAGCCAGAACTGTTGAGATAGCCGATAAACCAGCCGACTGGGATACGTTGGTATGGAACCATGATGCTCTCGTTATACTTGGTAAGTCACTTCATCGAAGAGGGTGGAAACTGAAGACCCCAAATCAGTGCAACGAGCTTCTCGTGATCAAGGCAAGGTGGGACAAGCTCACCTTCAAGAGTGAAGCTCGCATGATGGAGGTGACTAATACACCTTGGTCCTGGATAGAAGATAGCGAAGATGAGGATGATATCTTCATGCCGCCACCAGTTGGAAGCAAGGCAAGAGCTGAGTGGGACAAGAGACAGGAGAAAAAGAAAGAGCAGGCCAAGAAGAGTCAAGCTGACATGGAGCAGGTTGTGCGTGGGGCCTGGATAGAAGAAGGCGAAGATGAGGATGATATCTTCATGCCGCCACCGTTGGAAGCAAGGCAAGAGCTGAGTGGGACAAGAGGCGGGAGAAGAAGAAATCGCAGGCCAAGAAGAGCAAGTGAGGATCGTCAAGGGAAAGGCGAGGCATCATCGAAGGGAAAGGGAAAGGCATCATGCTAGGGATAGATAGGACTCTTATTTATGTACCAAGTTATGTTGAACTATGTTGCAAGTTATGTTGAGTAGTTTGTCGAATAAAATCATGAAATAATAGAATGATGTCTCATACATAGATAGGTAAAAGACCGATACATAAGTAGATATCACTAGTGTCGACGAGGTGGCGGAGGCCTCGGTGTACTCCATCCATATCGTGGGGTGGCATCACATCACGGGCAGGTGCGATTGACCTTCACCTTGATCCTGTGATTCGGTGGGGATAGGTGGTGGAGTACCGGTCGATAATCGACTAAACCAGTCTACACCTTCGTCTTTGTGTCTGCGATGACGTCGTCAAGATCTTGTCCCATGTAACGAGTATCCTACTAGTGTACAAGAAATTAAGTACTGGACAATGGCATGCTGCATCTAATAATAGTAGGAAGGGACACGCTTACCATGAGGATGAGATTGTGGTCGATAAGCAAAGTCCATGTAGGGGATCGGCTGCTGATGCTGCCATTGTTCAAAGTAATCTGTTCGGTGCAATGGTTGATATTGAATGCGATTGCTGCCACGGGTCGGTAAAGTGATTGCTGCCATTCCCAGCCTCCCTGGTCCGGAGGTGGTGCTCGGCGGCGCTGTGGGAGTCGTGGACGAGGCCCGTGGCGAGTGGTGGAGAAATATGCTCCTCGTGCGTTGCCCGAGCCTCCAGCATGGTCGAGAAGGTGGCTGCTCCATGGATCGTGGGCGCGCTCCTCCGAGTGACACGGTGGGCGCTGCGTGGATCGACGTGGGGCGCGCCACCGAGTGACGCGTGGGCGTTGTGCTGGTGTTGAACGACGTCTGAGACGCTGGTGCACGTGATGGATGCGTAGATACGCCGCAGCTTCTCCTCGACCCGCCGGGCAAAGGACTGAGCCTGCTGACGGGGCACAAGAGGAACGTTCGAAAGCGAGCGTCCGTACTGAGCCACCTCAGTCTGTAGCTCCCACGCCATATCGGCCTGCATTTGTCTTATAGTTAGGTATGCACTACATAGGCACTCATGTTGATTATGCTCTAAATAAAGTACTTACCGACCGTGCAGACTCCGGTGTTGGTAGCTAGGTATATCTCATCGTCATGTGCGTGTGGAATGGGACGTGGCGTGTCATCGACATGTACCTCAGAGGTATCCGTGGAATAGCTCCATATCAAACGGGCCAGCGTACACACTTGTGTTGGTGCATTCGCCACTCGTTGGCGTAAATCCCCACCGTTGGAGCCATTGAGTGGCGGTCTTGCTACTTTTCCGAGAGTACCTGTCATTAGAATTTGTTAGACCATCATTAAAGAACATAGATGAAGTATAAGATGCATTCCTTATGTACATATATTTACTTATGCGTGCACGACATCTGGAAGGGAACATCCGGACGGGGATCTACCATCCGTAAAGACCAAAGTCGCATGACCCTCTGTTGAGACATCTCCTCAACTTGGCAATCAAAGATGATCTTCGATGTAGTCACCAAGATTTCGATCTCTAGTGCACATAATAGATATCCCGCCGATATCGTGTCGTGTCTGCAGGGTGTACGCTCCCAAATCACGACATCCTCTTTCGGTGTCGAATCGTCACTGAACGATGGATAGCATCTAATGACTTGCTCTCCGAACGACATCGCATGACAAAATAGTTGTTAGTAACTTTCATATTGTAGTACCGTAAGTGCAATTTATTAAGACATTACATCGACCTTGCGACGGGTCCGATGAGTGCCAAATGTAGGCAAATCAATTTCCTCTTCGTCGAACAGGTCAGTGGTAGACAATTGTTTCATGTTCACGGTTGCCGACTATTTGGTTGACACTTACGGACGGCCGATAGGGAACCTCTCCACGACCACAGTTGCAGCAACAATGGGCATCCTAGCAAGGCGTAACTGTCCTTGGTTAACTGGCAAGCATTGCACATACCTCAGTACGTAGCTGCTAAGACAGCTGAACCCCAACTCCACTGTGTGCATTCTTCCTAGCACGTCGCCTCCGCGATCCCTCTAGCAAAATAGATGTATCGCGCACTAATGATCGACACATGGTTCTCAGTGAACATCACCTTCCCGAGCAGCCACATAATGTATGCCTCAAAGGCGTGTAATCTGTCAGGCGATCATCGGAGTGGCAAACCCAAACCTCTGTCTGCATTGGCAAATAGAACAATTTTCAGTACATGATACTTCTCCAACAAAATAGAACAAATAAATGAAACACACTGACATCGCTTCCAACCATCCAAATTTTGGCCCATGATTGTCATGGCCATAGGCCAGAGCTCCATCACGGATGCCAAAGAATCGTTGGGCCATGTCTTGGGCCCAATTTGCCGGTGGATCCACTGGGCCTATGGGCACGCCAGCCAACGGAAGTCCCAAAAATGCGAGACGTCCTGAAGGGTAGGAGCCATCTCTCCCCATCGAAAATGGAAAGTGTGAGTCTCGGGCCTCCATCGATCCACCAAGCACGTGAGCAAAGACGAGTCGTACTGTAAGCGACTAGTCTGGAACCCAAGTTGTCTCCCTTCTATCTTCTCCATACGAGTGGCCTCAACCAAACGAACGAATGGTAAGAGCCCAGCCCACTTCAATCTACATAAGAAGAAAGCAGAACAGTTTAGTCACATTGGCCCATAAATATTCCAACAGCAAGAGAAATAAATGTCACATGCCTCCGCCAATCGGGATGTATGCACCAGTTGAAATGGGAGTCGAGTCACTAGGTGCTTTAAGGACCCGGGTTAGCATCCAAAGTCACGATCGGTGCTTTCTATCTATGTCGAGATTCAAAGATCCCGCCATCTGCACATTAGTTCCACACATATTACAAATTTAAGACATAGTTCCACACATATTACAAATTTAAGACATAGTTCCACACATATTACAAATTTAAGACATAGTTCCACACATATTACAAATTTAAGACATAGTTCCACACATATTACAAATTTAAAACATAGTTCCACACGTCTAGTTTCTTCCTCTGCCTCTTCTTCCTCGGCTGCCACGTCCACGAGGAGCAGCTCCACCAGTCCCGAAGATGTGGCAACTGGTGTCTATATGACCAAATTGATTACACAGAAAACATTGCCTAGTAGTGCCTCCGGCTTCAGATTCATCCATATCATTACGGATGCGGACACATTGTCGCCTTCCTCTTCCTGTCCTCATCAGTATAGGATCTGGGATGTAAACCCTTTCACCTGGATTTACTTTATTGAAATTTCCCCATGCCCTATATCCCATCATCTCGCTTGTCCACGTATTGACCACCGCGTCCTTAAGGAAATAAGGAGACACAAACGAGATCGCATCCATACCCATCACCGCATGCTAGTACATGAGAGCAAGGCGGATGCAACAGCTTGAGTTTATTGCACGTGCACTCACACGTTGGCGTGCTTCGTTGCCTATCCTCACCTCCTGTGTCTTTATCTCTTCTCCTGCTCTAATCCGGTTGGAAGGCGTACCTCAAACCTTCTTTCCGACATTACGATGACATGCATGGACCGAGCCTTCTCCATATTGGCATCCATGTAAGGCATGATCTTTGAACAATACCGTGTTTGGGTTGTTCATGATATGCATCTGAGCCATCTGGAGTCTGTCTCTGAAATACTTCAGAGTTCCAGTGAAAATACACTCCACAATGGCTGTTAATGGTAGAGCCCTACTTCCTCTCAAGACAAAGTTGTAAGTTTCAGCCAGATTTGTAGTCATGACGCCAAACCTAGCACCATGAGTGTCATGCGTGAGACCACCTCTCTGTGCTCGTGTTGTATCCATTCTGAAAATTTTAATCCTTCGCCAGCCTTCTCCTAGTATCGGGTTGGTCAAATCCGGAAAGTCACAAAGGGCAATGGGTTCTTCCTTCGTGGTCTTGCTCATTGTTGCTCGCAGCTAACGCTTGCATGATGACCGCATTCCGCTCTAGCTGCTCTCCTCGAGTCACATGTTTTTAGTGAAGTCATCAAGATAGCCACGACACTTGATATACTTCCACTCTTGGTTCCTTGCAAAGCTTCTTGAATAGGTTCATAAGAGCTTTGTTCTGTGAGAAAAATTGGCCCCTAGATGCCGCATGCACCAACGACTCTGCATGTCCAGCCATGGAGTTACTTCATCAGGAGTGGGCTGTGTGAGCTTCTTTATCGCGCTTAGTATACCTGGATGCCTATCATGAAGCACGCATACATTCGGTGTATGTCTCACAATTGCTATCTTCAGCTGCCTGAAAAACCATACCCAACTCTCGGTGTTATCGCTCTCCACAAAAGCAAAAGCAAGTGGAACCACTTGATTGTTTCCATCTTGGCCCATGGCAGTCAATATCTGACCCCTATACTTGCCAGTGAGAAATGTACCATCCACACGGATGGTATCGACAAAGGAGTGAAAGCTTCTATGCATATAGAAAATGAGAAGAACACTCGATGAAGTACCCTCAAATTAGGTTCATGTGGCAATGTAAAGTGTTGGATGTCCATGTAGGTGCTCGATTCCTAACTGCGATGTCGGAGCATCCTAACAACAGTCATACCGCCTCGAAACGAACCAAACCTTGCCTCCATTGCCCTTTGCTTAGTCCTCCAAGCCTTCCCGTATGAAATATTGTAGCGGAATCGTAAACTTTGTTAATGATAGCTTTCACCCCATGGCTTTGCCCTCCACTATCTCTGTGTACAATCTAGCCAGAGGGTTGACGTGAGGTTACGATGGTCCTGAAGGACACTTTCAAGTGTGCATGTGTGCATCACAACATCGGTGACCTTCCGGTTTGTGTCATACCTAGGGACATGGGCATGCACCCTTGCAGACATCCAGCTTCCTGCAAACCAATGTCAAATATTGTTGTGATGACACCTTCGTTTTCATGACCCGCTGTATGGACATTGACCACTCAACAATTGCTTCCTGCAGATGTCTCTTGCTAGGATATAATGCACCAGAGAGATGCCGTCAAGGTGATAATGCCGCCGAATCATGCCCATCGCTCACGATCATTGTCTGTGTTGTCATTATTCCATGATGCCAAATAGGTTGGCCGATCTCTTCTTGATCGACTCGCGAATCATCACCGTATCACTGTTGCCTTCGAAGTCTTCGGCTTCCATTTGATGTTGCAACAAACCATCATATATCTCGTCCTCATCAACCGCCCATGAATATGTCTTCCCTAATCCTCACCACCGTCCTCTCGATACATAACCATCACCCCGGTGTGTGCATAGCTCGTGACTGATTCATATCCGCCACCCTCTTGGCCCCTCGACTACTCGCTATGATCATAACTACCTCCAAAGATGACCGATCGACTACTCGCCATGATCATAACTACCTCCAAGATGACCGGTCCGACTACTCGCCATGATCATAACTACCTCCAGATGACCGGTCTGACTACTATGGTCATGATCATACCCAGCCTTTTTCACCACAGTAACACTAAGAGACTGGGTTAACTTCTTTTCCGCAAGCTTGCACAAATTTGACCCATTTACATTGCTTTCTATTGGCCTTAAATAAAAATTAGGGTTTGCCTTGACTTAGTCCATAAAGCATGCACACCGACAGTATGGGTAGGAGGGAGCCCTAAACGAACACATAACCAATCCTTCAAAATAACGGCAATTGCTTCAGGATTCAAGCACTTCATCCATAAATCTAAACTCGCTCAAATCAACTCCGTCTGGTTTATTCGACGGAACCAGGACCATACAAGAACCTAAACACTACATTATTTGACATGATTTTCGACCTAAAAAATACCAAAAATAGTCAAAAACAGGTACATAGATACAAACCCCATCAAACGCTACCTATGAACATACACACATGACTGCAATAAGCAAGAAATTAGGGTTTACCCTTGAAGCGTGCGAAATCCTGCCGTGCAGCTACCTCAGGTCAACGGATCAGCACCTCCACCATGCACCTTCCTCAAGTCCCATCACCAGCCTCCACCATGGCCATTGCTCAACAAGAAGCTAAGAACACCACCAGATCCCTCCACCAAAACGCCTCAAATCACTACACCAGGCTATCCCATTAGTAGATCGGGACTCTACTAGCTTGCTAATGTGTTAGAGCAGCGAGTTTAAATAGAAATCTAGGCTACAAATCGGTGCAACGGCTGAGAAAATGAGAGCAAGCGAGAGAGGAAGAAGAGCTAGCAGACGGGCGAGCTGGAAATGAGAGCAAGGAGACGATGGGCACGGGCGGGCGAGCTAATATAGCCGGGGCTCGTCGTCCGTTCAAGGGACGAAACGGCCGTCGTCCGTTCAACAGCCGACGCGGCTGACCCCTGGCACGCCGACAACGCGGTCGTCTTTTGAAGAAAAGACGACAACTCCGTCGTCCGTTGAACCGCCGACGGTCAGATCCCTGCGAGCCGACACGCTTGGTCGTCTTTTGAACAAAAGACGACATGCTTGTCGTCCGCGCAACCAACGAAGCAGCTCTGTCGTCCGTTGAACGGACGACGGACGGACAGAAATGAAAATTGCCAAATTTGCGTATTATTTGTAAAAATGAATAAAAAAAATGTATTATTTTAAAAAAATTAGCCTGTTATCTGCTATCTATACTTTCAGATCACAAGCTCAAATAAAAAGGATTCTAGAAGCCAACATTGCTCTAGAAGCCAATTTGATTCATACAGTAGGAAGACATCATAAGGATAGAAACCAAAGGTACTTGGATCAGTGGACACAACATGTACATCCGCACAAGCCATCCTTGTTGGTTTTCAGGAAATCAAAGTTGTGTTCATCCTTGTTGGTTCTCAGGAAGTCAAAGCCACGTTCATCCTTGTTAGGTTTTATGAAGTCAAAGCGGTGTCTTGGGAGATAGTTGAGCTCCGCGTAGGCTATTCCGTAGCACATAGCAAGTGTCCCTGCTACCCATAACACCTTGTGGTGCACATAATAGGGGTGCTGTGGCTCCCTACGTACAAATCAAAGGAAAAACGAGTTACAAAGTTATTCTTCTATTACTATAGATCATAAGGAAATAAATCCGAGTTGAAATGTGTATGGTTACCATATTGTTAGTGGGATCTCCACTTTCATCTTCCAAAATGGCGAGTCAGGCGGAATGATGTTGTCTGAGATTGTGGCTACCTGCTAAGAACAAATATGCATGGTTTGCGAATAAAGTGTTTGATATAGCAGAATAGTTGTACTCCCTCAGTCTCAAAATAAATATCACAAGTTTGTTAAAATTTAAATGAATCTATATAATATTACAGTTCGCTAGGCGCTACACGAGGTCGGATTCCATGTTTAAACAATTAAACACGGTAGACAGTGAGGAAAAAATCGATAGTGAATTGCTGATCTCAACGCAAAAAAGGTGAAGTGTATTGTCGATTTCAAATACTCCCTCCAACCCATGTTAGTTGACGTAGATTCATCTAGATATGAATGTATCTAGTCAAGTTTTAGTGCTAGATACATTCGTATTTAGACAAATTTGTCAAGTAATATGAATCGAAGAAAGTAATAGAAAAAGCAGTGAGAAATACTCCCGGTCCGAGAAAAAGTACATCTGATCGACAGCTCGTCCTCTCGTCCTCACTAGAGGACTTCATTTTTTTTGAAAAGTATAAATGTAAAAGATTGAAAAAAAATACAAAAATACCGGAATGTAGATAATAATTAATAATACACTCACGTAGAAAAGTATGTGAAAATAATTTGTATTCTGGCCTTCGCAAAAAAAGAAATATTCAGCTCTAGATGTAAGCAATGCAAATTTGAATGGGCACCAGTTCTCCCAAAATTTGTCATCTTTGTGTTTTTTGCTGTGCCAGAAATACAAAGTATGTTCCAATGAAAATTTGCAGATTTGTATCCATATTAATGGCCTCATATGTAAGTATTTTTTTTCAAAAATATTTGATGCTTTTAAAAAAAATCAAAGACGGGCTCAAGTGAGCGTGTCCTCTAAAGTGAATTTTCGACATCTGATTTCGCTAATTAGACATAGCCTGGAAAGAGTGTCCATACCTTGCTATTATTAAGCACGTTTTGTGATTCGGAGGAGCTGAACCGGCGAAGCGGCGAGCTCCCGCCACGGCTAATCCTTGGCAGCAGCCGCCCCTGTTCCTCCTTGAGGGCCGTCGTGAAATACGCCTGCGGTCGCTCAAGGGCGCGGCCGCACACCTTCTTCGCAGCAGATCGAAGCGCTGCCGCCGCCATCGGAGAGGCGATTATTCAGGTCTCGACCGTCCTAGTCCTAGGTACTCTGTCGCCGCCGAGTTCCTCGATCCTCTTCCGCCGATCTAGTACACTCTCGCGAGGTCCATTGTATATCCCACCGGCTAGTTCGGCCGTGTCGGACTGGAACTCGGCCCGCTTGTCCTTCTCCGTCCCCGATCTCTTTCCTGGCTGGGCCAGCCTGCTCTCCACCCTTCTCTAAACGTCCTACTTCGGGTACTTAGCGCAAGCCACAAGGCTTGTTAACGACTTTCATTTTAATGCCAGCTCTAAAAAAAATTCTCTAAAAAGCAAAATTCTAGCTCTCGCTCAACTTTTTTTTGTTGAAATTCAACAGATCTATTAATAATCGTCAATAGTCGTACATAGAGGACTAAAATAAATTGAAATGAACACATAATAATAAAGTTATATTACAAATACAAGAATTAAAATTCTATTCATTTCAAAGTAATGAGCGATATTTATTATGGATCGGAGGGAGTACAAGATTTGAGAAAGATCTTGGCACCCAACCTACTTTCACATCAAAGAACATGATACATCATGTGCAGTATCTAAACTCACCCTTTTTGAGAAAGATCATGGACCTTAGAAATACGCGATCTACGGTTACTAAATATGGTCTCTCTCTCTCTCTCTCTCTCTCTCTCTCTCTCTCTCTCTCTCTCATTACGGTCAGTGGTTGATGTACAACAATACGGGGTGTTGACCGATCCAAACAATGCAATTTTTGCAGAAAAAGGTCTCCTTAAATCAAGCCCAAGCCTAGAGGCCAAGCCAACCCTTTAGTGTCACATACATCTTCATCCTCTTCTCTTCTGCCCCCACCTAACTCCACCTTCTTCCTCCCACTCCTCTATCTTACTCTCTCTCCACCAAACCACCACCAGACGCCAAAGTGCGTCCACTACCTCCCCACGTCGGTGCGTTCAGACTTTTGCTTGAGTAGCACATAAATGAAGCATTTGTGTAAACTTTTGCTTTTATCAGTTTTAGACATGAACTTAAATTTGAAACAAGTAGAGTGAATAGAATGGAGTATGTGCTTTTAGAAATGTTGTTTCAACTGATAACAAATACGTCAGCTAGATTTTTTGTCCATAACTATACATTTCATATACTTATATTGTTACCTAAGAGAATAGCATTGAATTAATTTTGAAAATATGTACTCCCTCCGATCACTATTAATTGTCACTGGATTAGATGTATCTAGCACTAAAATATGTCTAGATACATCCATTTCTGTGACAAGTAATATGGATCAGAGGGAGTAATAATTATCACATAGAAATGCTTCTAAGAGGTGGTTTCCTTACCAATTTGTTTGTACTTTAGTTTACACTTCAGCCAGAGTATCCGTGTATTGTTTGGTTTCCATCATTGCAAACCTTTCATGCAACTTGCAGTAGTAATTTCTTTGTACTAATCAATTCACGAGGTAAATAAAACCATTCTGAAGCTTGCATGGCCTAATCAGTATGCTCACTCTAGTGTGATTTAATATGTATATGCTTCTAAAGTATCATTAATTGAACATGAATAGTCCATGTATTTATTTGATCTCGTTGTCGTATTAGCACACAATTCTATTGCCAATAGTTAACACAACATACTAGAACTTGTATTTTTTATTAGAATCAAGTTATATAGTGCCCTTTAATTTAACCTCTTACCAAACATTCTGCATTGTTAATACACTCGTTGCACCTTATTTTATTTTTATTTTTCATCTTGATTAGTTCCGCTTTCTCTGCTTAGGTCTAAGTTCAAAGAGTATTTCAAGATAGCTAAGATAACACGAACTATCCCCGGGTTGTTTGGATTTTTCACCGCTACCATTTACTTGTGGTTTTGTGTTGATGTTCTATGTTTACTTATATGTGTGGAATGAGGTCCGAAAGCATCTACAGTTTGGTAAGTTTGTCGTTCTAATTGAGTTCCACTGTACCCACGTTTTCCATTAGCATCATTTTTTTACATTAACATTTATATATTCTATTATGAAATAGATATTTAAAACACATCTTGGCAATTAGAATGTCACTTTATATATGTATAATATTAAACTTATATGTTATAAAATTATTAAATAATCTGCATGGGTGATGGAATGATATCGTTTGGCATTCGTTCAATCTTATTGATTAACATTATAATAAAATTTTAACTTGACTATGTTGGTTAAAATTAGTATAATTATCATAATTTTAACACTTGTAAGTATTATAGTTCGAAACAATTTTAAGTGGTACCTTCCTATTTATAATATCGTTGGATATTGTAGGTGAGCCATAGAATTTATGTTGCCCGGTATGAGCCACCTTTGAACAAATGTATCCACGGAACCTTGTCATGGCATCAATAAAATATCTACACTATATAATTGTCACATTAAATATCTTGCCATGACATATCAGATTGATGATAATTAATCTATGTTGGTAGTATGTATGTTAATACTAAAATTTTGTTCAAATTTTTAATGGCTTATGTTGAATTATTACATGTTAGGAAATGATTAATTACTTCGTAAAACAACTAAAATAGGATTAATATTTTTCAAATTTGGAGGTACAATGATGAATTTCACTTAATGACTAAATATTGTTTCTTCTAGTTTTTTTGTAAATCAACCTTTAAGGACAAGCCTCGAAAAATTACAATCTCCTTCTTTTAAGTCAAAACTGACAACAATTATCTAAAAAACGCATCATTTAAATCTTATACTTAACTAGCATATGAGCAGAAATACAAACATCCTTATGAACTGACCTTACAAGATCAACAATTACATCAAATAATATGTTCTACAGATAAAATAACTTGACACCAACTGTTAGGGCCTTCGTAATGAGTACCTTTTTCATGCCATGTGTGCCCAACCTTGTATCTAAGAGCATCCCCAGTCGTTGGGCATTCCTAGGCCTAAATTCGGACGTATTTTTGTTCGGACGAAACTAGTTTTTGGCTTGGGAACACCAAGTTTTCCACTCGCCTTTCCAGGTGAGTTCCCGCGTTTGGCTAAAATTTAACAAATTTCGGCAAACCTTGGGCGATTATAGGCGGTTTTGGGCGAACTTTGGGCGAATACGGGCGAACATGGGCGAATATGGGCGAACTTTGAGCAAATATGGACAAACTTTGGGCGAATATGGCCGAATATGGTCGAATATGGGCGAACTTTGGGCGAATATGAGCGAACTTTGAGCATACTTTGGATGAATATGGGCGAATATATGCTGACTGAACGGGTCCACTCGTCGGCTGTTTTTTTCCGCCCATTTTTGCTTCGTCTGGCGTTACCAGGACGTTCCTTCGATCCTAGGAATGGCCTGAGAAGTCCGGACCAAAGTTCACCCAAATCCGGACGAAACTAGGTTCCTGAAAATGCATCTGGTCCAATTTTCGACGTCCGGACCTAATTTTCATTCTAGGATCGGTCTCCTAGGAAGCCAAGTGGAGACGCTCTAATTGAACCTGTCATAACCTACGAAAGCATATTTTGTTCTCAAGGTCTCTCTGTGAAGACCAAACTAGAAGTTAAGTTAGAGTCACCTATAGATTTCTGCATTTCCATTCTTTTTTATGGCTAATGGTCTGATTGTTTATAGAATTCTGCATTTCCATTCATAAAAAACTAAAACCGAACACCAAAACCGAATTAACCGGAACCGAAATCGAATACACTAAAGCCGAATGAACGGAAACTGATTTCGTTTTGATAAATGTGATAAATGGAAAAAAGATACGTGGAAAGAATACATTTGTGATTCCATCCACGCGTCCATTACCATACGTACATACTAGCTTTTTTTTAGGGAGTTCGACTCTTTATTGATTAAAACACATCAATGCACAGTTTATCCCCGATGAACTCCGGGCAAAAAGATAAAAATGAAACACTACTAGAGAGTTCTGCTCGACGAGCCAAACTATGAGCTGAATTATTACACAAATGTTTAACATGTTGAAAAGAAGCCGACACCAGTGCAAGAACCAGGTTCTTGATATCCTCAACTATCACGCCAACTAGGGAACGATCTCGAACATGTGAGGTGATCCTCTGGATGACCGAAGGGCAATCCGTCACAATGATTTTTTCCCGGCCTTCATCTTGAGTAAGGGTGACTGCACTCCTGACGGCTAGTGCTTCTACAATTTCTGTCAAGGTATCCTCATCACGTACCTGGCTGTAAGCAGACAAGAAAAACTCCGTTGACCCCCATTCGAGCTGTAGACGAGAACAAAGTAGCATCTACGTTGATAACAACCACACCATCATGCGGACTGCATTTCTGTGACGATGGAGGTACACACTCACGGATAGTAGGAGGCATGAAAAGATGTTGCAAGATCATCGCAATATATGAATTAATCTGCATAACCAGGCTGTGTGGTTATTTAAGAGACTCACCATTGCGGACCTCATTGTGTGTGCTCAAGAAATGCCACACGGTCACAGCCAAATTGACCGCCTCGCGATCGTCCGCTCTTGCCAAGAAGTCGAAAAGCCAAACCTTGATATTCGTGAACTCTTTGCGACTAAGATGCACATGATAGACTGCTTTGACTCTATTCCACACCCTATAAGCGTATGGGCAAAACAACATTGTATGTTCCACCCGCTCCTCCTCCCTATTGAAGAAAACACATGTCCGAAGTAGGGATATGTGCCGGCATAGCTTAAATCCAGATGGAAGGCAATCATGAGCCAAACGCCACAGCGTGATTAGCATCTTTCCAAGTGCTTTGATTTTCTAGAGATTTTTCTAGCTCTGCGATTCATCAGCAGGATGAGCGACCAGAGGGATTCCTCCTGCCGATCAACTGCCACTATAGGAAACAGGCCAGGCGCCGACGCCCAGACCCCTGTCGGCGTAGACACTAATTGTCGTCGGCCTATGCCGTCATGGGTAATCACCTACGCCGACGGCTGCCGTCGGCCTATCCATCGTACGCCAACGGCTGCGTTACCCGGCTGCCGAGCCCGTCCACCTACGCCAACGGCGCCGAACTTTTGCCGTCTGCTTTTGACTTTATTCATGTAGTGTGCTGCTCCCTTGCCATGTTGTACAACGAGCGCACCTTGTACGTGCCAAAGCTAGCATATGGCCAAGAAGCAAAATCGTCTCCACCAAGCCAGCTCAGGGGAACTCGTGAGATCTGTGATCTCTTCAAAGAAGTGATGAACCAAGTCCTCGTCCCAACTTCCGGTATCGCTGGTTAGCAGAAAATCAAATTTGTTAGAAGCGATACCAAAGTTGAGATACAATCTTTGGCATATGAACCAATCCGTGTAACTCGGCGTATTGCTATTATAGTGATTTATAGCAGGAGTAGGATTCCGCCACCGTTGTGGGATCTGAACCTGGGTAAGCTATGTTACCTCATATCCGTTAACCGTCCGCCTTACCCCACGTCTATAAACACGCACTGTGAGGACCCCTCCATGGCGTACTCATCGGCAATACCACGATAGTTGGCGTCCACCGTGGGACAAGAGGCGCTTCAGGCTCTTCAGCGGGCGAGATCCAAGATCTTCGCGGGAATCGGTGAAACCGTAGCCATCGGTCGCGTTCTCTTCCCCGGCAATGTTTCGATCGTCCCTCCTGGCGAGTTCTGGATCCCGGCGAAGACGAATCCTACGCGGTGCTCAATCGTCCCCATCAGAGATATCCACCTCTTTATCGGCGAAACCGACTCGGGCACTAGTTCCCTGGGAGTCGGAGGAGCATCAAGACCCGCACGGACCGCCTACGGGCAGGATACGTTCGCTGAAGGATCGATGTCGGATCTCTTTTCGGAGTTTGCTGACAAAGATCAGAAAAATTCAGGGCCCACCCAAACCGTCCCTATGCAGGATATAACGGTGGAAGATCGCTGCAAATCCGCCGGCTTCGTCCGTGCGTCTGGACAGCAGAGATCCAAGTTCGTCTGAGTGGTGACCATCTTCGATCTGGTGCGTTGCGTTTAGAGAGAGGGCGAAACCCCCCGCGATTACCTTTCCAGGTGGCTCCGTATACGGGCCAATCTGGCTCATTACCCCAATGATGATGCTATGTATCACTTTGTGGAAGGACTGGACCAAGGCACGCTTCTTGACATACGCTAATGCGGCAGCAGGCTTCAGGACGCCTCACCTTCGAAAGCATGGTGAACACCATCAACAGCTATGCGGAGGCTAAGGAGGAAGCTCAGGAAGAACTTGCGCTCATTGGCGGAGCCCCTCCGCCTCAGCCACCGCCACCACCGCCTCCGGTCATTGTCGCCGCAGCTGCGCCACCACCTCCAATCATTGTCGCTGCTATTGTACCTCCACCGCCCGTCATCGAGGAAGCCCCGGCATCCTCCGACTCGGTGCTTGATGCGCTCTACGCCGACATCAGCGCTGACTCGAATGAAATAGAATTCAGCCCAGAGGAGCTAGACTCTGCCATGCAGGAGATGGAGGCGGATTACAAGCGCGACGAGAAGGCCAACAACACCGTCACGTCCCGAGAGGTGTTCGTCGCCATTGGGACGGCGATGGATGAAGATCAACCCGGACAAGCTCCGCCTACAGCGCTGGACAAAGGGAAGGGACCACTTGTTGCTGCCGACAATGATCGCAAAGGTCATGCCCCTCCGCTAACCCAAAGGTCGTGCGAGAACTCGGCACCGGTCCGAGAAACAACAACATCGCAAACCTGCCGCCTCCGGCATCTACGTCTGCTGCTGCCCAAATTACTCCGGCTGATAGAGTAATGTACGACAATTTGCTCATCGAGCCCATGACCATGGACCATATACAGAACATAGTCCAGCTTGACGAGAAGCGCCAGCAGCTGCTGGAGAAGGCACAGGCCATCGCGGAGCAAGGCACAAAGCTAGATCGAGATCTGGCCAACACACAAAAGTCAATAGAGAAAGCTAGAGCAATGAAGGCCGAGTACAAGACTCTGCTCAAGAAGCAGAAGGCTAAGAAAGCTCCGGCTCGCATCATCAACGATCCTGGTGTACGGCAAAACCTAGGATGGGCTCCCTCGAAGCTGGCACAGGCCAAGCCATACATTGACAGTGAAGGCAGGCAGGTGATGCCCACCCCTCTCCTCAACCTCGCCGTCACCAAGACCCTAAAGCAGGATAGATCACCCGCGGCTGTGGACCAGGTCTATGACCTTGTGACCAAGGCGGTGAAACAGCAGGAAAAGACCACCTCTCAGAGGCTTGAGTCTGACCCAACGTTCTGCCAATCTAGCCAGCATAAGTCGCCAAGGGACCGATCTCCTCATGATGTCGGATCCCAGACGGGTTCATCAAAACAAAGACGGAGGGATGTGCACAACAGGAAGGACGCTATCCCCATATCCCTCGACCATGGAGGCAAGGCTCAACCTCGTCGCCCATCCCCACCGTCCCGGTCCTCCCGACATTGCAAAGATACCAAGGCTCAACGTCGTACGGATATGCCTCCGCCAAGGCAGGGCGGCATCGTTATACGCGACAACATGGAGCAGACCCATCATGACGGAGAGCGCAACCAAGGACACAATAGCAGGTCGCGCCATGACCCTCCATGTCCGACAAGCAACCGCGACAAGCGTGAGGCGTCACAGGAGGGTAACAGCAAGAAGGCTAACCCACCGCCACCTCCGCCTCCGTCACCACCCAGCAGCCACCATGGAGGAGGAGGACCGCGTCGATCACGCAGCCCATCCCCTGATGGCAAGAAGAAGAAAAGAAGCCCAGAGCCATACGATGCACATTCACGTCTGGACAAGATCCACGAGGCCCGGGAAGGACCTTACCTGGGACCACGTTGCTTTGGACCTGTGATACGGTCCGCAACTTACCCCAAGGGTTTCCGGATTGACAAGACCATCAAGTTCTATGACGACACCGCCAAGCTAGCTACATTGTTGCAGGATTACGGTAACGCGGTGGAGAACGCCGGGGGTAAGCCCAACGTCGTCGTCAAGTACCTCCCATTGATGTTGGCGGGCACGACCCGACAATGGATTGATGACTTGCCGGAAAGATCCATCTGTAATTGGTTGGACATGCAAGAAGCATTCACCAAGAACTTCGAAGGTACGTACAAACGTCCCTGTACTGTTGGCGATCTACAACGGTGCGTGCAGGAGAAAGTCGAGACATCTCGCGCTTACCTCTCTCGCTGGCTAGATATGAAGAATTCCTGCACAGGAGTGCACGCTCAGACCGCCATGGCCGCCTTCATTGATGGGTTGGAAAGGGGTACGTTGCTCCGACATAAGTTGAAGCGCCTGCAGGACAATCACCAGCTAGATCTCAACCAGATGATTCAGTTGGCCAGTGAGTTCGCGGCTGCCGATGACTATGCTTGCGGCTCCCTGCCGGCAACGGCCGTTCCAACTCAGGCTCGGAGGAACAGCAGCACCAAGCGGAAGACCACGCCAGAAGAAAAGCAAACCTTCGACATGGTCGCTATGAATTTTGCAGGATGAGGTGATGGCAGACAGCGTGGCCGAGGACGGGGGCTGGTCGTGGGCAGCAGCGAGGAAGTGAAACTACCTCGGCAGCGCTCCGCGTTCCCCAAACCTACGAGGAGTACCGTGATATGTCGTGCCTCGTACACCTCGACGCTAACGACAAGGCCACTCACACCAAGCGCCATTTCAAGTTTGTCAACAATCTCAAGGAGGACCCGGAGTCTGGCTACTAGCAAAGTCAGAAGAACAGACCGCGAGGCAAGGGCAATGGGAAGAAGAAGGATGAGGAGTCCAAGGATTCAAGTGATATGGATGAGGATGTTGACCCCAAGCACGCCGCCAAGGGCGATGGGAAGGGCAAGAACCCCTTTGAGAAGAAGGTGGCCGTTTTCCACACTTTCCTTGGGACCCCCACTGTCCGACAACAGAAGACCTCTATGAGGATACTGATGGCCACTTTACCCCCAGTTCCCCAGTACCTGCGCTGGTCGGAGATTCCAATTACTTGGGACAGGAAGTATCACCCAGACCTCATCCCTACGAAGAACCAGTACGCCAAGGTCATCAATCCCCTGATTGACGGCAATGAGTTCACCAAATGTATGGTGGATAGTGAAAGCCGCATCAACATCATGTACCTGGATACACTGCACAAGATGAACTTGACGGAGGCTAACCTAAGGCGTACCAGCACCACTGGTCAGGAGGCTCGGTCCCTTGGGTGCATCACACTTCATGTCGCTTTTGGCGATGTTAATAATTACTGCCAAGAACGCATGACCTTTGAGGTAGTCCCCTTCAAGAGCGTGTACCACGTCATATTCGGACGCGACATCTTCCACGCCTTCATGGCCAAGCCATGCTTCGTCTACAACAAGCTCAAGATACCCAGACAAAATGGAGTCATCATCGTATCCGGAAGCTTTACCAAGGCAAGAGACTGCGAGATTGGAGAAGCAGCCTTTGCGGAGGCTATCCTCTACAGCGAAGAATTCAAGGAGATCCAGAGCAAGGTCGATGCCTCGGAGATGCCGGTATCGAAGAAGCAGATTTCTAACTCCGCCCCATCTTTCAAGGCCGCCATCAAAACCAAGCCGGTGGAACTTGTGGTACGCGATGCCTCCAAGATCACCGCCATTGGGACGAACCTGGATCCCAAATAGGAAAGCGCGCTCGTCGAGTTCCTCCATGATAATAGGGACATCTTTGACTGGCAACCTGCCAACATGAATGGTGTACCTAGGGAACTTGCCGAGCACAGCTTAAATATTGATCCAAAATGCAAACCGGTGAAACAACCTCTACGACGCTTCGGAGACGAGAAGAGACGCGCCATAGGCAAAGAGATAGCTAGGTTACTTAAGGCTAGTTTTATCCGAGAAGTCCTTCACACCCGATGGGTGGCCAATCCTATACTTGTCCCCAAAAAGGGAACCAAATAATTAACAATGTGCATTGATTACACCGGCTTGAACAAAGCGTGTCCCAAAGATCCGTTTTCTTTGCCTCGCATTGACCAAGTTATTGACTCGACGGCTGGCTCGAAGCATTTGTGTTTTCTCGATGCATACTCATGATACCACCAAATTAAGATGAGGAAGTCGGACCAATTGGCCACTTTGTTCACCACACCTTACGACACGTTTTGCTATGTCACGATGCCCTTTGAGCTGAAAAACGCAGGTGCTACATACCAGCGGACAATGCAGCGTTGCCTACACGATCAAATTGGTCGGAACGTTCACTCCTATGTGGACGATATAGCGGTGATGTCTAAAAAGTCAAACGACTTAATCTTCGACTTAAAAAGAAACCTTTGATAATATCCGGAAATACAACATGATGCTTAACCCTAAGAAGTGTGTCTTCGGGGACCCAGCCGACAAATTGTTGGGTTTCATCGTTTCCCAGCGTGGAATCGAGGTGAACCCGGAGAATATCAAGGCTATCCTAAACATAAACCGTCCGACATGCCTGAAGGACGTACAACGGCTAACAGGTTGCGTTGCAACGGTTAGTCGGTTCGTCAGCCGACTTGGAGAGAAGGCCCTGCCACTGTACAAGTTGCTGAAGAAGGAGGATAAATTTACATAGACGGACGAGGCAGATGCAGCACTAAAGCAGCTAAAGGAAACACTATCCTCGGCGCCTATCCTTGCAGCACCCGAGCCTGGGGAGCCTATGTTAGTATACATGGCGGCCACCAACCGGGTAATCAGCATCGTCGTCGTGGTAGAGCGGAAAGAACCAGGGCATGAGTACGAAGTTCAACGACCAGTTTACTATGTAAGCGAGGTCTTGACGGAGTCCAAGCAGCGTTACCCGCACTACCAGAAGATAGCTTATGGAGTATTCCTTGCTTTTCGGAAGCTAAGGCACTACTTCCAGGAGCACTCTATCACAGTGGTGAGCAAGACTCCACTGTCCGACATCATCAACAATAGTGACGCTACAGGAAGGGTTGCGAAGTGGGGCATTAAACTTGCCTCCTTCGAGATCACCTACAAGATACGCGGCGCTATAAAGTCACAAGCCTTGGCGGATTTTATTGCGGATTGGACGGAGATGCCAGATATTACCCCAATGCCGGATCCAGAATATTGGGTGATGCACTTTGACGGATCAAAGCTACTCAATGGCTCGTGGGCTGGTGTACTGTTACAGTAACCAAACGGGGAAAAATTATACTACGTTCTACAGATCCACTTCGAGACTACGAACAACATGGCGGAGTATGAAATACTCATTAACGAACTACGCGTAGCCAAGGATATTGGCATCAAACGCATAGTTTGTTATGGAGATTCCGACTTGGTTGCCCAGCAGGTGGCTGGCACCTGGAACACGTGGAACCCTATGATGGCGGCAATATCATGACAAAGTGGATGAGATAGCCAAGAGCTTCTTAGGCTACGAAGTCAAGTATGTACCTAGGGAGCAAAACGTGGCGGCTGATCTATTGTCTAAACTTGGATCAGAGCGCAAGTGAATTCCGCCTGGCATTTTACTGGAGCATCTACGGACACCATACGTGAAGGGAGAAGACATCGACAACCCGGATAGAGTTGACTCTTTTGTTCACACAGTGACAAAGGTCCCTCTGGCTTGGACACAATCGTTCATGGAATATCTCGTACACGGAACTTTTCCTGACGATGAAGTCCAAAGACGCCAAATAGTACGTCGAGCAAAGGGCTATACCATAATCAATGGACAGCTCTACAAAAGAAGCACCACTGGTGTATACCTTAAGCGTGTTTCCCAGCAAGAAGGTATTGAAATCCTACGTGAGATCCATCTCGGAGATTGCGGGCATCACGCCGCTCCTCGATCATTGGTCGCCAAAGCCTTCCGGCAAGGATTCTATTGGCTGACCGTGAAGGCGGACGCTGACAAGCTGGTTGAGACATGTATGGAATGCCAGTATTATGCCCGACAACCCCATGTTCCAGCTGAAGAATTGCGAACAATACCAATAACTTGGCCGTTTGCAGTCTGGGGGCTAGACATGGTTGGTCCATTACAGACGACACCATGTGGGTTTATGCATCTGCTAGTAGTAGTTGATAAATTCACCAAATGGATAGAAGCTAAACCCATTAGAAAGTTTGATGAGGCAACTGCCCTTAGGTTTGTCCGGGATCTAGTGGTGAGATTTGGTCTTCCACATAGCATCATCACCGACAACGGCAGCAACTTATCACTCGGAGAAGTGGAAGCTTATTGTTGGGACAAGGGCATCCGACTTGATCTAGCGTATGTGGCACACCCACGGACCAATGGGAAAGTTGAGCGAGCCAATGGATTAATTTTGCACGGAATCAAGCCACGCCTAGAGGCACCACTACATAGAGCAGCTAGAGCCTAGGCGGAGGAACTACCATCTTTGCTGTGGAGTTTACGAACCACACCCAACAGATCCACCGGCTACACCCCTTACTTCATGGTATATGGAACATAAGCCATCCTGCCTTCCGACATCCTTCACGATGCACCAAGAGTTGCCGCCTATGATGAAGATGACGCTGAAGAATCCAGACGCCTAGATGTGGACCTTCTCGAGGAAGAGCGCGTTTTGGCATATGCCAAAGATCCGCCATCTACCAGCAGAAGCTACACAGCTACCATAGTTGCTGCATTTGGCATCGCTCGTTTAAAGAGGGGGATCTGGTGCTCCGACTTAAGCAGAATAATTCACACAAATTATACTCGCCATGGGAAAGACCGTTCATCATAAGCAAGGCGCTGCTCAATGGGTCTTACTACCTTGTTGACAATCGTGAACTCAAGGATAGACCCAGCGAAGATCATAACCGTAAGCGACGTGACCCGGATGATGACTACCCGGAGCTTGATCGGCCATGGAACATAGCACAGCTACGTCCTTTTTTACACTTAGCATATTTTCTATCTACCGTGTACCTCTTATATGATCAATGAAATAATGCTCTCTGGTTCACTCATTTTTCTGAGTCTTTTACCTCCTTTAATGTTCATTTTTGGATCATATAAAACCTTAGTTTGCATTTGCACTTGTGAAAATTCCACCTATGGGCATTAGCTTAAGTTTTCTAGTCTACACGTTCTTTGTTGTTTTTATGTGGATTCTGGAGTAGTGACTTTTGGCACTTGTTGTCGGTGATTTTGTACTTAGGGTTTTGATGGTGCCATTGGGCATCATCACCTAAGCGCATGGTTCCGACTATGAGTCGGTCAAGCATAAAAACAAAAGTAATGGATAATCCAACACTTGCTTAAAAAATAATTACATGCCAGAACCAGTGCTTAAGTAGCAGGAAATTACACCTATTGTTTTTCTGCCTTAAGATAACTTAGTAGTTTTTCCGCATACATCAAACTAGAGGAAACAAATATTACAAAGTGCTTTTCATTCCTCTGGCGCAGGAGACTTCGATGCAGCATCGTCGGCAATAGGAGAGTCATCGTCCTCGAAGTAGGTGGTCTTGAGGGACTCGGAGGAGCTTTGCTGGTCACCGTCAATGGTCTCTAAGGTCACGAAGACATTCTGGTTAACCAACTCGGAAACCCTTGTGTCATAGCCCGCGAGGGATGCCCAGATAGACTTATGGTCAATCTTCTGTCCGTCATCATCTATGTCGGGAAGACCTGAGGTTACCACGTTGATGTCGGCATCTTCATAGTGCGCCTTGACCATTGACAGTGTCATCCTTGCACCAGCCCGTGTACATGAAGCTTTCCAGCTTAGAATACGCTCAGGGGGCTTGGCGCGGGATCTCCGAGAACTTCATCACGGAATCCACCGCTTTGATATTGATCTGGAGGGGCTTGGCTATCTCCTTGGCCTGCCTGATGGCGGTGCTGATAAAGTTGCCAGCAAGGACCATGCATTCCTTAGGCATAGGAGGCGATTGGGTTAAACCAATAGGAGCTGCAATTCCGACAAGGGAGCTCATGAGTTCAATAACACAAAATTTCAAAGTACCTGGCTTACAGAAGTACAAGACGGAGATTCACTTACCAAAGATGTTCGCCTCATCTTGTTGGAGTGTCTCCGTCATGGAGTCCCGTTCTTGTCGGAGGATCTTGTATGCTTCTAGATTGCGCTGATTCTACTCATAGGCAGCTCTCTTCCGCTCTTTTAGCATCGCAATCCCCTCCTTCAAGCGGTTCATCTCAGTGTTGGCGGACTCCTGCAGGACTTTCATGGAGTCCTCGTGCATCTTCAACATATCTTTTCTCTCCTGCTTAAGGATCTTGTTTTCGCTGTCCAGCAACTGAATGTGCTTGGACTGCTCAACAATGTCCTTGGCCTTGGAGATGGCAACTTCAAGTCGGAGAAAGAACATTACACAATGAGTAGTCGGAGAATGGCGGCACAAGACCAAGCCGGAGTACGAAAACGGAAGGAAAAACAGACTCTTGCTCTTGGTGATTTGTTCCTTCAAGAAGGCAGTTTTACCCTTTTCATCTTCCAACTCCGCACACATCTTGTGGAATTTCTCATTGGCGAAACCTCTCCGAGCATTCTCATTCTTTGGAAAGAATATTTAAAGCGTTTAGTCTACTTGGAGCATCTAGCCAGATAACTATCCACCTAGAGGCTTAGGGGATACAGTGAGAGTTTTTCACTCAGAAGTTGCTTAGTTCTCTTTAAGCACCTAGTAGGAACTAATTTAGTTTTCAACTAGATGCTTGGGGGCTACAGTACGAGTTTTAAATTCAGCAAGTATGCTTAGTCTTTTTTATAAGCATCTAGTCGAAACTAATTCAGTTACAACTAGAGGCTTGGGGGCTACAGTATTGAAGTTTACAAACACTCGTATGCTACTCTGAAAATATCTAGTCGGAATAATTCATTCAAACTATATACTTGGGGGCTACAGTGAGAAGTTTTCTAGCTTAGTCACTCTTAGAGCATGAAGGGAATATGCCCTGAGAGGCAATAATAAAGTGTTTATTATGTGTATTCCAAGTATATGATAGATGTTTATTTTGCATGCTATAATTGTATTAATACGGAAACATTAATACATGTGTGTTTAATAAACAAACAGAAAGTTCCTAGTTATGCCTCTCTCATAAACTAGCTCGTTGATTAACAAGATGATCAAGGTTTCCTGATCATGGACATTGGATGTCGTTAATAATGGATCACAACATTAGTGTAATGGTGTGATGAACATTCATCCGAAGTATAGCATTACGATCAAAGTCATTGAGTTTATATTGCTATAACAACTTACGAAGTGATCCTAATCCTTAGACCATGAGATCATGTCAATCACTAACACCGGAAGAGTTTCTTGATAACATCAAGCGTCACACCGTAATGTGGTGATTATAAAGATGGATTCGAGAACTAATAAAGTGTTATGTTGAGGCTCATGGATCGAGTGGAATTTGTTCATCCGATGACGGATAGATATACTCTGGGCCTCTCGGTGATATCACATTGATTAGCTTGCAAGAAAGTGATTTGATCACTAGAATGTTATATCACGGAACGAGAAAAGAGTGCATGTCGATGTGAGATCAAACTAGGTATAGAGATACCGATGATAGAATCTCGGACATGTAATATATCGTGAAACAAAGGGATTAAGATACTAGCGTACAAGGTTAAACGATCACAAGAAAGTCATCGTTGAATCCCGGATCCGCGCGATTATTGATCGAGAGGGTCTCGATCATGTCCGCATTATTCACTAACCGTAGGGTGACACATAAGAGACAGACATCCAATTGGAGCAAAAGTTTCATGCCGAAAGAATGAACAAGCGAATTTATTTCACTAGATCTTAAAGCAGGTTTTCGAGTGAAATTGCATAAAGTGGTTATGCATGTGAAATAGAATTCTAGCAAGGGGTTATTTGTGAATGTTTGTCATTAAAGTAATTGACAAAATTCTGAATAAAATAAAAGAGTTTTATTTAATGAGAGTTTGCATTAAATTTGGTGGAAATTTAATGGGAATTTTGAGTGGAGAAAATTGAAGGGCCATTTTGTGAGTGGAGTGTCCACCCACATGAATGAAGGAGGGGAGGGGGCAACCCCCATGGCCGGCGGCCACCCCCTTGGATGCCCCCTCCTCCAATAAAAGGCACCCCTCTCCTCACTTCTCACTCACACCTCCTCATGAAGGATCTCTCTCTCCCTTTAGAATTTATCCCCCATGGTCTCGAACTAGCGAGATACATGTTCCCGGTGGCTATTCAGCAAGAAAGAGTTGTGCTTCCGCTGCATCGCTAGAGCGAGGAGGCGCAGGTTGCTCGGTGCCTCGAACGTGTGTACGAGCACGGATGCGCTGCTGATTTGCGGCGCTAGGACTTCCTCTCGATCTTGAGATCGGCAAGAGATCGTCTACATCAACCACGAGTCGAACTCGTTAAGATTTGTCGGTCTTCAAGGGTATGTTATCTACAGATATACATCTGCCTGTTGTTTGTATCTAATAGATAGATCTTGGTACATAGTTCACATCGTAGGAAAGTTTTTGTTTTCTATGCTGCGAAGCCTACGGTGGTATCAGAGCCGGATCTATGCGTAGATGCTTTACACAGGTAGTACACATATGAGTATGTGGGCGATGATGATCATGTCGTTGCTCCTTAGTTGTAATTTTGGATATTGGTGGCATAGTGGGATGAAGCGGCCCGGACAAACTTTACATGTCCTCGCACATGAGACCTATTCCACGCTTAACATGCAACTAGTTTTGCATAAGTGGCTAGCGGGTGTCTGTCTCTCCTACTATAGTCAATATCTATTTTACAACGAGTTGTCAACAATTTGGTTATCCTCGTTGTGGTTCATGTTCGTCGGTAAGAACGGTTCTATCTCGAAATCCCTAAACCACGTAAAACTTGCAATGGATAAATTAGAGGCGTCTAGTTTAGATTGTTGCTGGGCTAGTGTTATGATATGGTGATGTTGTAAGTAGAAGTATGAGATGATACTCTTACAACATACATAACATGTAATCTCCATAGACCTTGGACTTACACATATAGGTATGATAGTGATCATACCACGATGCACATGATAGAGATCATATGAAGAAACCATATCATTTCACTAATAAACATGTGATGTTTGATAGCATTTTATATTGCTTGTTTAGCGCTTTTTAGCATAATAAGATGATCCCTCATTTAAATATCAAGGTAAGAATGTGTTTTTCCTTTAGTATGCACCGATTATGTTTTCGTCGCTCCAAGACATCACGTGATGATCGGGTGTTCTTGGATCCACGACCATATTTCGGGTGTAAAACAGTTACACACGCGAATACTAAGGTTCTAACTTGGCGATCCTAGCATGTACAGACATGGCCTCGGAACACGGACCGAAAGGTTAAGCATGAGTCATATAGTACATATGATGCCCATTTGATGCTCGCCTTTGAAGCTATACCGACTTACGTGATGATCGGACTTGGTATAGTGGATTTGGTTCATGTAATCACCAAAAAGGCACGAGGGATGTCGTTTTTGAGTGGGAGTTCATTCATAATATGGATTAGTTGAACTCAAACTATCATACACTTAGTCTAAACTTTACAAATTCTGTTGTAGAATTTGTAGATGGCACCACCTACTTTTAATTTCAATGTGTTCATGGAGAAAGAGAAACTTGCAACGAACTGTAGCAACTGTACCGAATGGGCCATGAATTTGAGTATTCTCCTCTCTGCTGCACAAAAGCAATACGTGCTAGAAGCGCCACTAGGCCCCCTACCTTTTGAGGATGCCCCTGACGAGGAGAAGAATGTCTATCAGACTCGTCAGGAGGACCACAACTTAGTTCATTGCGGCATATTGTATGGGCTAGAACTGGAACTTCGAAAGCGTTTCGAAAACGGCAATGCTTTTGATACAATGGGTGAGTTGAAAATGATTTTCGACACACATACTGCTGTAGAGAGCTACAACGCTTCAGAAAAGTTCTTTAGCTGCATGATGGAAGAGCACAACTCCGTTAGTGAGCATGTACTCAAGATGTCGAGTTACGCCGATAAGCTTGTGTCCTTGGGAATAACCCCAAGGATTCCCATTGACTTAGGCATCCATCGTGTTCTGCAGTCTCTTCCACCTAGCTATAAGAGCTTTGTGATGAACTATAATATGCAAGGCATGAAGAAGTCTCTCCCGAGCTTACACAATGCTTAAAAGCTGAAGTGGAGATCAAAAAGGAACATCAAGTGTTGATGATCAATAGGAACACTGGTTTCAAGAAAGACAAGAAGAAAAACGGAAGGGAATTAAGGCGGCAAGCTTCGTGCTGAAAAGAAACCCGAGTTGGACCTAAGTCGATGAGTGCTACTATTGTAAGGGATCACATCGGGCATAATCGCCCCAAGTATTTGGCGGATAAGAAGGCCGCAAGGCAAACAAAGGTATATATGATATACATGTTATTGATGTGTACTTGACTAGTGCTCGCAGCACACGGTATTTGATACCGTTCGGTTGCTAATATTTGTAACTTTCGAATCAGGGGCTGCGGAACAAGCGACCGCTAGCAAGGGGTGAGGTCAAGATGCGTGTCGGCAATGGATCAAGCGTTGATGTGATCGCGTCAGAACGCTGCCTCTCCATTTGCCGTCGGGATTAGTTATAAACTTGAATAATTGTTATCGGTGCTCTGAGCATGAACATTGATCTGGATCGTGTTTGATGCGAAGTGGTTATTCATTTAAAAGAACAATGGTTGTTCTATTTATATGAATGAAATCTTTTATGGTCATGCACCGATGATGAATGGTTTATTTCTATTAGATCTCGATGATAATGTTACACATATTCATAATGTTGATGCTAAAAGGATTAAACTTAATGATGATATATCCGCATATATGTGCTGCCGTCTAGGTCATATTGGCGTTAAGCATGAAGAAGCTCCATTCGGATGGACTTTTGGAATCACTTGATTTTGAATCATTTGATACATGTGAGCCATGCCTTATGGGCAAGATGACTAGAACGCCGTTTTCGGTTCAATGGAGCAGGCGGCAATTTATTGGAAATCATACATTCTGATGTATGTGGTCCAATGAGTGTGTCGGCGCGAGGTGGATATCGTTATTTTGTTACTTTCACGGATGATTTGAGTAGATACGGTTATATCTACTTGATGAAACACAAGTCTAAAACCTTTGAAAAGTTCAAGGAATTTCAGAATGAAGTGGAAAATCATCGTAATAGAAAGATCAAATTTCTACGGTCCGACCGTGGAGGTGAGTATCTAAGTTACGAGTTTAGCACTCACATGAAAGAGTGTGGAATTGTTTCACAACTCACGCCTACCGGAAAACCACAACGAAATGGTGTGTTGGAACATCGTAATCGTACTTTATTAGATATGGTTCGATCTATGATGTCTCGTGGACTTCTTTGTTGTCATTTTGGGGTTATGCACTAGAAACTGCTACATTCACTTTAAATCGGGCACCATCTAAATCTGTTGAAAAGACACCGTATGAATTGTGGTTTGGAAACAAACCTAAGCTATCATTTCTTAAAGTTTGGGTATGCGATGTTTATGTGAAGAAACTTCAACCGGATAAACTCGAACCCAAAGCGGAAAAATGCGTCTTCATAGGATACCCTAAGGAAACTATTGGGTATTCCTTCTAACACAGATCCGAGGGCAAGGTTTTTGTTGCCAAGAATGGATCCTTTCTAGAGAAAGAGTTTCTCACGAAAGGTGTGAGTAGTCGGAAGGTAGAACTCGAAGAGGTTATTGAACCTTCTCTTCAAAGTATGGCGAGTAGCCTTGCAAGGAAGTTGTTCGAGTTGGCTTCACCTTGAAGAAGGAACTAATGATAATGATCATGAAACTCCGAAAGAGTACTATCGAACCTCGCGGTCTAGCAGACGTGCAGCTCCGTGTACGGAAATCTGTCATGAATTTCATGGTTGATGAAAATGATGACCTCGACGTACGAGGAAGCGATGATGAGCCGGATTCAACAAATGGTTAGAAGCCATGAAATCCGAGATGGAATCCATTTATGAAAATCAAGTTTGGAACTTGGTGGAATTACCTCACGACCGAAAGGCCGTGGAGAACAAATGGATTTTCAAAAGAAAAGCGATCTTGATGGTAATGTGACCGTCTATAAAGCTCGACTTGTCGCAAAGGGTTTCGACAAATTCAAGGAGTTGACTACGATGAGAGATTCTCTCCCATAGCGATGCTAAAGTCGATTAGGATGATGTTAGCAATTGCTGCATATTTCGATTATGAGATATGGCAGATGGATGTCAAAACCGCGTTTCTCAATGGTAATATTGAAGAAGAGTTATATATGATACAACCAAAGGGTTTTGTCGATCCTAAGGATGCTAACAAGGTGTGCAAGCTTCAGCGATCCATCTATGGATTGAAGCAAGCATCACGAAGTTGGAATCTCCGCTTTGATGAGGTGATCAAAGAGTTTGGATTTGTCCAAACTTATGGAGAAGCTTGTATTTACAAGAAAGTGAGTGAGAGCAATGTGGCATTTCTGATATTATATGTGGATGACATATTATTGATCGGAAATGATATAGATCTTTTAAACAGTGTTAAAGTTATCTAAATAGCAAATTTTCAATGAAGGACCTAGGTGAAGCGTCATACATATTAGGCATAAAGATCTATAGAGATAGATCTAGACGCCTAATAGGGCTATCGCAAAGTACATGCCTTGATAAGATTTTAAAGAATTTTAAAATGGATGGAAGTAAGAAGGGGTTCTTATCTATGTTGCAAGGCAAGACATTGAGTAAGACTCAAAGTCCGGCTTCGGCGGAAGAAAGAGAGATAATGAACAAGGTCCCCTATGCTTCAGCCATAGGCTCTATAATGTATGCCATGCTATGTACAAGACCGGATGTGGCACATGCTATTAGTTTGACTAGTAGGTACCAATCGGATCCAGGTTCGGAACACTGGATAACGGTCAAGAATATCCTTAAGTACTTACAAAGAACTAAGGATATGTTTCTTGTATATAGAGGTGAATAAGAGCTCGTCGCTAAGTGTTATGTTGACGCTAGCTTTGACACCGATCCGGATGACTCTAAGTCTCAATCCGGATACGTATTTCTCATGAATGGCGGAGCGATTAGTTGGAGGAGCTCCAAACAACCTGTGGTGGCGGGATCAACAACAGAGGCCAAATATGTTGCTGCTTCAGAAGCGGCTCAAGAAGCAGTTTGGATGAAGGAGTTCATATCCGAACTAGGAGTGGTTGCAAACGCGTTGTACCCAATGGTGATCTATTGTGACAACAATGGTGCCATTGCCAATGCCAAAGAGCCAAGGTCTCGCAAGCATTCCAAGCATATTAAGCGCCGGTTTCACTCCATCCGCGAGCATGTCAAGGATGGAGATATAAAGATTTGTAAAGTACATACGGATCTCAATGTAGCAGATCCGTTGACTAAAACTCTCCCTAGAGCAAAACATGATCAACACCAGAACTCGATGGGTGTTAGATTTATCACTATGTAACTAGATTATTGTCTCTAGTGCAAGTGGGAGACTGAAGGGAATATGCCCTGAGAGGCAATGATAAAGTGTTTATTATGTGTATTCCAAGTATATGATAGATGTTTATTTTGCATGCTATAATTTTATTAATACGGAAAAATTAATACATGTGTGTTTAATAAACAAACAGAAAGTTCCTAGTTATGCCTCTCTCATAAACTAGCTCGTTGATTAACAAGATGATCAAGGTTTCCTGATCATGGACATTGGATGTTGTTAATAACGGGATCACAACATTAGTGTAATGGTGTGATGAACATTCATCCGAAGTATAGCAATACGATCAAAGTCATTGAGTTTATATTGCTATAACAACTTACGAAGTGATCCTAATCCTTAAACCATGAGATCATGTCAGTTTCTTGATAACATCAAACGTCACACCGTAACAGGGTGATTATAAAGATGGATTCAGAACTAATAAAGTGTTATGTTGAGGCTCATGGATCGAGAGTGGAATTTGTTCATCCCGATGATGGATAGATATACTCTGGGCCCTCTCGGTGATATCACATTGATTAGCTTGCAAGCAAGTGATTTGATCACTAGAATGTTATATCACGGAACGAGAAAAGAGTGCATGTCGATGTGAGATCAAACTAGGTATGGAGATACCGATGATCGAATCTTGGACATGTAATATATCGTGAAACAAAGGGATTAAGATACTAGCGTAAAAGGTTCCGACGATCACAAGAAAGTCATCGTTGAATGTGTGGGAGTCAGTATGGGTCTCCAGATCCCGCTTCTGATTATTGATCCGAGAGGGGTCTCGATCATGTTCGCATTATTCACGAACCGTAGGGTGACACACTTAAGAGACACCGACATCCAATTGGAGCAAAAGTTTCTTGCCGAAAGAATGAACAAGCGCATGAATTTATTTCACTAGATACCAAAACAGGTTTTTGGGTGAAATTGCATAAAGTGGTTATGCATGTGAAATAGAATTCTAGCAAGGGGTTATTTGTGAATGTTTTTCATTAAAGTAATTGACAAAATTCTGAATAAAATAAAAGAGTTTTATTTAATGAGAGTTTGCATTAAATTTGGTGGAAATTTAATGGGAATTTTGAGTGGGGTTTTGAGTGGAGAAAATTGAAGGGCCATTTTGTGAGTGGAGTGTCTGTTGGAATTATGCCCTAGAGGCAATAATAAAGATGTTATTATTATAATTCTTGTTCATGATAAAGTTTATATTCCATGCTAGAATTATATTAAGCGGAAACATTAATACTTGTGTGGTTTGTGAACAACATCGTGTCCCTGGTACGCCTCTAAGGACTAGCTCATTGATCAATGATGGTTAAGGTTTCCTAACCATAGACATGAGTTGTCAATTGATAATGAGATCATATCATTGGAGAATGATATGATGGACAGACCCAAACTAAGCGAAGCAATTAGATCGTTTCATCGTGTTCATCTTTTGCGGCTTTTCCTATGTCAAATATTGTATTCCTTAGACCATGAGATAATGCAACTCCCGGCAGGAAGAAAGTTTTGAGGTCATCAAACGTCATCCTATGAGAGGGTGATCATAAAGGTGTCTCTCGGTGATCGGAAAGTATCATTGGGTTGTATGTATCGAGATGGAATTTGTCCCTCCCAAGTCGAGAGATATACTTGGCCCACTCGGTAATCGATATCAACACCGCTTGCAAGCATGTGGTTAAGGAGTTAATCACAAAGTGATATCGGATTACGGAACGAGTAAAGTACTTGCTGTGAACGAGATTGAACTAGGTATGACGATACCGACGATCGAATCTCGAGCAAGTAAAATATCGCGAAGCAGAGGGAATATATATATGGGATTGATTGAATCCTGGCATCGTGGTTCATCCGATATGATCATCGATGAATGTGTGGGAGTCAATATGGGTGCCTAGACCCCGCTGTTGATTATTGATAGAAGATCATGTCTGCATATTCTCGAACCCGCAGGGTCACACACTTAACGTGTCTCGACGCTAGGATAGATTGGATAATTGGTTTATGAATTTTTGTTCGGAGTCTCGGATGGGATCCGGGACATCACGAGAGGTTCAAATGGTCCGGAGAATAAGATTCATATAAGGCAAGGCAGTTTTGGAGTTCGAATTGTTCCGGTTAATCGGTATTGTCTAAGCTTCTAGAACCTTCCGGAAGGGGACCAACGTGGCCCCACCTTCCGGGAGGGGGCATGGGCCTATGAGGGAGTGTCCTGGCCACGTTGGGCCAGGGGCACAAGGCCCCATAGGGCCCAGCCGATTCTAGAGAGATTTGACTCGTTTAAATCTCGGGATAGAATTTCTAGATAAGGAGAGTTTAAATCGTTTAAACTAGAGATAGGATTTCTAGATAAGGGAGAGTTTAAATTGTTTAAACTAGAGATAGGCTTGGAGGAGGGTCAAGGGCTGGCCGCCTCTATATAGAGGGTGGTGCGCCTCCCTCCACACACCTTCCTCCAAGCCCTAGCGCCTTGCTACCTTCCTCTCTCCTCCCGACTGCTTGTAGGCGAAAGCAGTGAAATTCTCCACCATATACACCACGCCGTGTTGTAGATCCAATCTATCTCTCCACCATACTCGCTGGTCCGAGGAAGGAGGAGACGCGTCGAGGTCTGCACGTGCATCTCTCAGGAGGCACCGTCACTTGTGGTGCTAGATCGGATCGGATCGTGAGGAGGAGAAGCGAGTACGACTACATCACCCACGTTCCGACGAACGTTCCGCCCCATCTGTTCAAGTAGTACCGAAGGAGTATCTCCGAGTTAAGGAGTACCGAAGGGAAGGAAGAAAAACCAAGTGAAAGAAGAAGTGCTATCTCCCGCTATTGGAGATCCTATTTGCGTACCAACCCAAGACATGCTTATCGGGCTTTATGTATTAACGATTGGAAACCGCCGAGGTATTTGTTGGTTATAGGGGTATCCAAAGTACAAACCTGATGGTTGTTTGTTATCCCAACCATTCTTCCCAACCCTGATACGGATCAGGAAAGGGCTAATTTCTAACAAAGTTTTTCTCTTGTTCCACTGCCTTGATCCACTTGGCTACATCCGCCCCTTATCCAGCTAAAGGATTTTTCTCTTTTTTTCCATTCATCATTAGTCTATTTATTCTGACCTCCATACTTCGATCGAGATATTGGACATAGAATGCCACTCTTTAAAATGGAAAAAAAGGAGTGCGAATCTTCAAGGGTATGAAGATCTAATCCAATCTCTCTCGTTGATTGCATCTTCTAGATTAGATCTTAGCTTTCCCTCTGTTCGCATCCGTAGAAAATTTTGATTTACTATGTCGCGAAACCCTTCAGTGTCCACCCACATGAATGAAGGAGGGGAGGGGGCAGCCCCCATGGCCGGCGGCCACCCCCTTGGGTGCCCCCCTCCTCCTATAAAAGGCACCCCTCTCCTCACTTCTCACTCACACCTCCTCGTGAAGGATCTCTCTCCTCCTCTAGAATTTATCCCCCATGGTCTTGGACTAGCGAGATACATGTTCTCGGTGGCTATTCGGCAAGAAAGAGTTGTGCTTCCACTGCATCGCCGGAGCGAGGAGGCGGAGGTTGCTCGGTGCCTCAAACGTGTGTGCGAGCACGGATGCGCTGCTGATTTGCGGCGCTAGGACTTCCTCTCGATCTTGAGATCGTCAAGAGATCGTCTACATCAACCACGAGTCGAACTCTTTAAGCTTTGTCGGTCTTCAAGGGTATGTTCTCTACGGATATACATCCGCCCGTTGTTTGTATCTAATAGATAGATCTTGGTACATAGTTCACATCATAGGAAATTTTTTGTTTTCTATGCTGCGAACCCTACAGAGCATTCAGATGCAAAAACCTATGGTTTTTCCTTCTAAATCCTCAGGGGCTACAGTGGGATACTCATATAAAATGCAAAAAGCAAATAAAACTTACAAGTGCGATGATCTTGAGGTTGGTAGCGCTCTCGGCAAACAACTTGCTGAAGGAAAGGATGTTTCCTCGCAAGATATCTGCTTGTCGGAGAAGCTCCTCAAGACCGCAGGTTGGAGATGTCGGTGCTACACCAGGAACCAGAGTAGAGCTACTCGGCGTAAGCGCCGGGTAGACTATCTTCGGGAGCTCTGTGGTTATCCTGGGTGCAGAGGCGCCGCCTTCGATAGACGTTCCACCCACCATCACCGCCTTACCGCTACCGATGGCATCCTTAGCCGGAGCTTCAGCCATTTTGGTTGTGGTGCTTTCTTGCGTCGCCTGATCGCTGGCAATGATGAGATCCACGGAGGCAACTGAGTCCACTTCCATGGCGGAAGGGCCAGATGCATCCTTGGCCGGAGAACTTGTCGGAGCGGGTGAGGGCTGGACGCTGGGAGTAACAGGGGCGATGGCGGGAGATGCTTGGTGCAGAACATCTCGCTGCAATATATCTTTAATGTTTTTAGAAGCCCCCAAAGTTTTGGAGATCTTCTTCAAACTCAAGCTAGCTGTCTTCCTAAAACGTACAAAAAAGTATAAGTACAGAAATAAGACGAACAATGGACAATGTCGGAGGATGAGAGACTTACACAACAGTGGGTGCTTTGGTAAAATGGATCCCGGTGAGCTTTTTCTTCTCCGCCTGTGGCGGTAGTCTTCTTGAGGCTCCACCTCCGCTTCTTCTTCTTGCTCTCGTCGGCGTCAGAGGTGGAGCTCTTCCGCTTATGAGCTGGTGGGACATCATCGGACACGACGGTGACTTCCTTCATGTTGGGGTCGATTTGGACAACCATGCTATCCTCCTCTAGATCCGAGTTGTTAAGTGAAAACCCAAAGTGTTATATGAGATGGTAAGGGCTAGATGGAAGAACTGGAGTATATGTCATACACGGAAAATAAATGATACCTTTGGGCACTTGCTCTCCTCGAACATGTCGAGGTTATGGTGAAGCCACGCTCTCGCCCTTCACCTTGACGATGTCCTTGAGGCAGAGCTTGACGAGTCACTCGATAAATTGTCCTCGGAGATGGAGGCTATCCTTCCTCTCCTTAGAGTACACGTGCATCGCCTTGGAGCGGTGTCAGAGGCTGGATCCTCGTGACGAACCATCACATGGCTAGGTCCAATCCGGTTAGACCCGTCTCCACGAACCACTCTATCCGCCTTTATGGCGGGAGGCGTTGTCGAGGGAAGGGTGGGATCTCCATGTCGGGCTTGGTAGTGGCTCCCGATGAAGTCCGGATACATCGCTTCGCCATCCAAAGGGATATCTCGCCGTAGAAGTACGCCCTGCCGCTCTTGCAGATTCATGGCGACGATGTCGGGAACCGCCGCCAGGCCGGATCTTAAACTAATCGCCCCACGCCTCGAGCTCATCCTTGTTGGCTCCATCTTCCCTCTTGACGGTGAAGAAGTAAATAAAGAGATCTAACCTAGGCCTAATCCCTAGATAACCCTCACAAAGCGTCGCATAGTTTCTAAGCGCGAGGATGCTATTGGGGGAAAGGTTTTAAGGTTGAACTCGGTAATGGTTGAGGACAACTAGGAAGAAATTGGAGATGGGCAAGGAAACGCCACATACCAATTGTGCTTTGAGGTACACCTTCTCTCCGACTTGGAGAGAAGGGGTGACCTCACCGGCCGGCGCCGCCCCGCCAGACGAGCCCCTCCGTCGCAGGGAGGTAACCCTCGACTAGAAGCTCCTTGATGTCGTTGTCCGTGATGTCTGAGCCGCGCCAATCCCCCTTATGGGAATCGTTCTCTTATTCCAGTAGCTCTAGCGCCGCTGGATTATGGTCGCCGCCGGTGAATTCAACCACCGCGGACTTGGGTAGCACTAATCCCTTTGGGGGCACGTAGACAGTGCTCGCCGGCTTCACCGCGGCATCGCCTGATGCCGCCATGGAGGGAGTAGAGCTGCTGCTCGCCATTGAGAGGGAGAATGGTGGTTGGAAAGATTGGGAGGCTAGGGTTTTTTCGCGTGTCGCGTAGGAGGGCTCGAGGAGGTGCTCGCTGGAGGAAGAAGATGACGCAGAGGATGAATGAGGTGAAAAGTAAAATTCACCGCAGATGTGATTTATAACCCCAGGCGTCAAGATTCGTGAAAAGTGATTGAATGGTCGGCGCGTGGACGACGTGTGCAGGCGCGTGCGCGAAAATTTCGGCAAGTTCCCAACCGTCGCCGCCAATGGTTCGTATCCTCCGCGTGGGAACAACGGACATGATTGTGTTCTATGCATGTGTGAGTTACGAGACACTGCTGACCTATGTCTACGTCGTCCTAGCTGTCACTGGCAGGTGAACCATCACATCAGAATATTTCGGCATGCACGGATCCAGTCTGGCTACGAGAAGAGTACGATGGAAGATTCAGCGTTTCTCCGACTTATAAGTTGAAGACGGAGAATATTGCAGGGTTCTTAGGAGGACTACAAGATATTGCTTGACGATTTGCCGACATCCATCTAGATGGAGCATTCAACTTGAAGAGGAAAGACGACGCAAGATCTCAGAGTTCTCCAGGGGCTACTGTTGGGGATATGCTATATGGGTATCCTCATAGCATGTCTCTTATCCGGATAACCTAGGTGGCCCATAGTTGGTAGCATGGCCCAATTAGATGCATCTAGAAGGAAGGCCTATGCCGGACAAAGAAAGGCTACGGAGGAGTCACCGACGTACCCGGAGCCTTGGAGTGCAAGACACGCTAGATTAATTGTATGAAATGTAGGACTCTGTAACCTGTCCGGATAGGACTTTCCTTGTAACCCTGGGACCTGGCGACTATATAAGTCGGGCCTATGGGATCTTTTAGGGCACAACCTAGTATCGATTAACATACACCTTGCATAGCAAACCAATCCCTATAACTCGGCGTATTGCCATTATAGTGATTTATAGCAGGAGTAGGATTCCGCCACCGCTAGGGATCTAAACTGGTAAGCGTGTTACCTCGCTCCAACCGTCTGCCTTACCCCACGTCTCTAAACACGCACTGTGAGAACCCCTTCATGGCGTACTCGTCGGCAATATCACGACACCGGTGAGACAAAAACACGCAAAAAAGCCACCAAGACAGCCCATGCATGTACACATGTCTCCAGCCCCATGCACGTAAACATCTATCGATGAATTATCAAGTGTGTCTATGAATTTTGTTGCAAGACTTTCAACTGTGTTCCAGCTCAGAAACATAATCATGCATTTTAGCTGAACTTTCAATACCTACGATTTGTTCAGTATTTATGATGTGGAAGATTGACATCATTTTTCCTGAACGAGGAAGCTAGACATCATGCATATTTTCTTTTTCTAGACATGCGTTCATGACTTCAACTAGCCATGTAATTTACTTCTGCATGTAGCTGTAGCCAGCCGACATGTACTCGTATTTCTTTGGCTTACGGCGTGCCGGAGTGTGGTTTAGCTCATCTGGACCCCACATATAGACATAAATTATTGTATAGTGGTTGTTATTTCCTAATAGTTTGATTAAAAACCGAACACCAAACTGAATTGTTGACTAACCGAACTGACAATTGATATGCATTTCGTAGAAACCGAAATACCAAAAACCAAAAACCCAACCAAATTAACCGATAAATCAAAATGCCCACCCCTAGCTATTGGTCTCATTGTTTATTCCATCTGGATTAGGTTGATTATCAAGACTGATCTATCTAAATAAAAAGAAACTCTAAGCGTTGTTGAAGTGTTTCAAACCATTTTTGCTAACGACTCACAATGCATGCAGAGAACTTTGGTGGGTTTATGTTACGTCTCTGTTTCTGCTTGTTTTTACCAATTTTAATTGCTTGCGACGTACACTGCTGGTTATCTATTCTACCAATTTTAATAATAACCGGCATTTATGCAACTTACTCTTTTGGTTGACACAAACTGGATTTTTCCTCTTCTGTATATATATACATGTGCTATTACAACAGCACACAATGGTCCAACTCTTTTGGGTCTAGTTTTTCTAAAAAAATATTTTAACTTCTGTATACTTTTTTTTATCTACTATGAAATCTGAAATTCTGCTATCGGCTCTTTATACTTTCAGATCACGAGCTTAAAAAAAGGATTCTAGAATCCAGCATTGCCCGAGAAGCCGATTTGATTTAAACCATTTTTTCCTATCGACTCACGGGTAACGTTTAACTTGTTTAGTTACTCAAGGCATGTAGAAAAACTTTCGTGGGCTTACTTTACGTCCTTGCTTCTGCTCTATTTTTTCTACCATTTTTTTCATTAGCATCATTTTCTTCCATTAACATCTATATATTCTAGTACAAAATAGATATTTAAAACACAATTTGGCAATTAGAATGTCACTTTTCATGTATATAATATTAAATCTATATGTCATAAAATTATTAAATAATCTAAATGGGTGGTGTAATGATATCATTTGGCATTCGTTCAATCTTATTGATTAACATTATGATAAAATTTTAACTTGAATATGTTGGTTACAAAATTAGTATAATTATCCTAATATAACACTTGCTTTACTTTGTAAGTATTATAGTATGATACAATATTAAGTGGTACCTTCATATTTATAATATCATTGAATATTGTAGGCGATCCATGATATTTATGTTGCCTGGTATGGGCCACCTTTGAACAAATGTATCCACAAAACCTTGTCATGTCACCAATAAAATATCTACAATATATAATCGTCACGTTGATGATAATTACTCTATCTTGGTAGGATATATGTTAGTACTAAAATTTTGTTCTAGGATATTCCCATTTGGGTAATATTTTACACGGAGAATCTGAGCACACAAGGAATTTGGGAACAGTATTAAGCGCCATGCCTGTCTAGCCAAGAGAGATTGATTGAACATTCTCAAATCCTTGAATCCCATCCCCTCTTGTTTCTTTGGGTTTAGCATAATATCCCCGGCTACCCAGTGCGTCTTGCATTTTCCATTTTCCGACCCCCACCAGAAATTCCTGGTGATTTTGGTACGATCATCGCACATGCCTAAAGGTAGTTTATAAACACCCATCACATATGTAGAAAGGGCTTGTCCTACTGCCTTTATCATTACCTCTCTACCTCCTTGCGCCATCTGATTCTCGCCGACTTGCATCAGTCTTTTTGCTAGGTTACCTTGCAAACTCTGGAATTTTCCTTTTGTCATTCTGCCCTCCGGGGTGGGTAGCCCAAGGTACTTAGTTTCAAAACTTTCACTTGTCACGTGTAAAACTTCCATGACCGCAGCCTTTTTTTCAGCAGAGCACAAGGGTACAAAATAGATTGAGCATTTTGCCGGACTAATAAACTGTCCAGTACCTTGGCTATACCTTTCTATAATTTGCAGCACCTTACTTGCTTCCGTAGGTAGGGCTGGAATTATAACTCAAAACTCGCGAGCTAAATGAGTAACTCGTGACACAACTCGACTCGGCTCGAACTCGGTGTCTAACGAGTCGAGCCAAGTTTTTGATTTGAGCTTGTTTGTTCACCCAAGCTAAATGAGCTACTCGCAAGCTACTCATTTATCTCGTAAAACTCGTTCAAATATAGAGTTTGAAAATTTTCATAGATAAGTGCCACACTATAAATGTTCGTTGAACCTGTAATGGTGTAGAGGTACTATATTTTTTATTGATCTTCCTTCGTGTTATTATGGAAGTACTATTGTTGTTCTAGTTTCAAACTAGTAGAATAATTACTAGTTTTTCTTATATGTGCTCATATTCATAACTTATAACAATCTAAACGAGCTGCTCGCGAGCTACTCGTGAGTTTACCGAGTCGAGCCGAGTTTCAAATACGAGCTCGTTCTGTAAATGAGCCGAGTCGAGCTAACTCGTTAGTTGAACGAGCTTTAGCGAGTCGAGCCGAGTTGGCTCGGCTCGGCTCGAATTCCAGCCCTATCCGTAGGGTCTGCTTAGAAGGGTCTGCTTAGAATAACAGACTATCATCTGCGAAGAGGAGTTGCGAGATTCCCGGGGCTCGCCGACATATCTTCACTGGTGTGGTACTTTGTTCCTGAACTTCTCTATGCAAGAGTGCAGACAGACCATCAGCAATAAAGAGAAACAAAAAGGGTGAAAGGGGATCACCTTGACGTAATCCACGTGAAGGCGAGAACGATTCCAGTATAGCTCCATTAAATTTAACCTTTTACCTCACCGTGGATACACACTCCATAATCCACTCTATCCATTGGTGAGAGAAGCCCAACCGTTCCATCGACCTCCTTAAGAAACCCCAATTAACCCTGTCATATGCTTTAGATAGGTCTAGTTTGTAAGCATAGAAATCATTAGCATCGTTAGAGTTATGCTCAATATAGTTAAGGCATTCAAAGGCAATAAGCGTATTATCTGTAATTAAGCTCCTAGGAATAAAAGCTCTTTGATTCGGCGAAATTAAGTCCCCTAATATAGGCCTCACCCGGTTCACTAAGCATTTAGCCACAATCTTGTACACCACTATACATAAGCTGATTGGCCGGAATTCTTTTAGTTCTGTTGGGTGATCCACTTTTGGGATGAGGACAATGGTTGTCTCATTAACGCCTTCTGGCATATATCCCATCTCAAAGAAGCGCTTGACTGCCACAATTATTTCTTTCTTGATCAGGCCCCAATTGCGTTGATAGAATCGAGCAAGAAATCCATACAGACCCGGAGCCTTTAGTGGACCGATCTGAAATAGAGCATTAGAAATTTCCTCATCTGTAAAAGTTCTAGTCAGCATCTCATTCATTTCTTCAGTAACCTTTCCTTCAAGGACATGAAGTACTTCATTCGGATTTAAGTTTGGGTCCCTGGTAAACAACTCTTTAAAGTAGGAGGTGGTCATCAATTCCATATATGTAGGGGCTGTTTGCCATGCACCATTTGCATCTTTTAATTTGTTCACTTTATTTTTCCTCGCTATCCAAACAGCATTTTGGTGAAAGAATCTCGTATTTCTATCCCCTTCTTTTAACCAGGCTATACGCGACCTCTGCAACCACAACATCTCCTCCCTATAGAGCAATTCATCAATGTGGTCGGAAACTCTTTTGATTTCTTCTTTGTTCATATTTTGCAGCATTAACTGTGTTCCAGCATTCTCCTATGTTTGTCTAGCTCATACAAAACATTGCCAAACTTTTTTTTACTCCATTCTTGTAGTTTGGACATCATATGGTCAAGTTTGAGCATGACGCCATTCAGGTCGTATTTCTCTTCTTCTCCCGCCCACATCTGATTAATAACCTCATTTAGTTCCCCTGCCCTTTCCCAAAATATTTCGTACTGCCTTGATGTTTGCCTTCTTGGGATACTTTCTTCTTGTAGGAATTTAATCACAAGAATTAGATGGTCAGAAAGGGGGTAACCACATGACTCACTACAGTACCACTATAGATGTTTCGCCAACAAGAATCCGCCACAGCACGGTCCAAGCGAACCTTGACATTGTTGTTGCCTTGTCTCTTATTATCATAAGTATAAGGTAGACCCACAAACCCAAGGTCATGCAGGCCACAAATATCTAGGGTATCTCTGAATAATGCCATTTGAATATCTGATCTTTGCAAACGTGAAAAATGCTCAAATTGCCATAGTGCTTCATTAAAGTCCCCTAGTACTAACCAAGGAAGATCAGAAGTGGCCTGTAGGTTCTGCAATTGGGACCAAAAGAGGTATCTATTTTCTACTCTAGGTTCTCCATAAACACATCTCAATCTCCACATAGGGTCATCAGGAGAGAGCCGAACATACACATCAATAAATATTTTATTCATATCCTTGATTTCGACGTACATGTTTTCATGCCAAAAGAGGTCCAGCCCTCCACTAGAACCATCACTACTCACACCAGCAAAACCATGAAGACCTAAACGACTCCTAAGACGATGAACTTTATTTTTATTTTGCCTAGTTTTAGAAAGAAAAACTAATCTAGCATGCGAAGATTTAGCGAGGTTTACTAATTCCTGAACTGTCGAGGTTCCTCCCGCGCCTCGACAGTTCCAACCGATGCAACTCATTGTCCCTGACGAGACCAAACATGAGGTCTCGTCAGTGAACCGAAAGCCCCACGTCCGGCTGCCATCTTGTGTCTCGGAGTTGTCCCAGAAGTACCTCCAGCCTTTTGTCCGGTCTCCTGTTTCCCATGCCCATTGCCCACCTGCCTGCCATGCTTTTGTTTTGCGCTGTCCTCTTCCTCAGTATGAAACGATAGTTGCAGATTCATTTTTTCCCCCTGAATTTCCTTCTCCTCAGCCGTTCGCTTGCCCAACACCGAGTCAACTACAATCATCTGGACATCGCTGCTCAGGGAGTCTGTCGAAGCTGACAGGTTTTGGATTGCAGGGATCATGTCGCTCACACCTGGTACCGACTTAATTGGTAGGAACTGGTGAATATTAGGCGGAACCTGCATTGGCTTAATGTGACTCCCTGCCCCTCCTCCAAAAGTGAGTTCAGGCACCTGAACCTGAATCGTTTCCTTAGACACATAGCTAGTCCCCGGTTCCTCCTGCACAGGCTTGATATGCATCTGATCAACCACTTTTGCAAGGTCTCTCTCCACCTCCTCCACGGACTTATCCCCTTCTGTATCTTCAAAACCGTCATTTGCACCCACCGGAGCAGGAACATTCAGGTCCACGCTTTTGCGGTGCCTTTGAAAGAGGTTAGCTCCACTATTCGGCTTACCCAAGGATGATGAGCCTACGCTGCCCGCTGGTGAGTTGAAATCCAGTTGTTGCTTAGCTGTTGGGTTGTACGTGGCGCTGATGGTGCGTCGCTCATACTTCCTCTTTGGGGAGCATTGCAACGTTGTACAGCGATGGTGTTCCTCTAACTTTCTTCTCACACATCTCCTCGTCATGCCCAATGAAGCAACAATGAAAACAAAAGTGAGGAACCCGTTCGTATCGCAGTGGGCAGTGGTGGAACTTGCAAAGAATCCGTGGGGGGGGGGGCGAAGTTCCAAAATGACATGTAAATTTATTACAAATCAAATCAAAGCAACTAGGTAGAATTTCTAGTATTTATCACGAACACATATATTGATATTGATCTCGTCTACAAAATACAGTTATAAGATCAATGTATGCATAAGGTAGTCTAAAACGAAAGAAGCCATCTACCGTGACTACCATCTACTACTTAATCATGGATTTCACTCATCACTACAGATCAGCTCTTTGCCTCTTTGCGCTAGTGAAATGTAGAAGAATATCCTTATAGTCGTACTTCTCGGTGATTTCTCTCTTTATGTTTATTAGCAAACTATTGACAAGAAACTCATCCTCCATTTTATTACCAAATTTTTGGACGCAAGGCTAGACCCCGCACCAAAGATGCAATATGAGAGAATATAACTTCATTTGTTTAAGTTTGATGTACCTGATCTTCATGATTTTGCTGTCCAAATTCGAACAACAAAAGAGGAGGCTGCACATGAATGGGTACGATTCGTTATTGGTTCTTGGTCATTAGCTTTAGAGTCACCTCTATCTTTTCTAAAAAATGAATCAATAGTTTTTCTCTTGCCCATCGTTACTTCCTGCCAACATAGTGAATTAATAATCTTAAACCAACGAGTTTAGTTTACGGCAAAATATGTGACTAGCTAGCTTTTCCCCCAATTCTAAGATGCAAGAATCAGGACATCAAGATTCAAGAAATTAAACTGATAGTATGGGCATGGTTGTACCGAAGGGATTACCAGGAGGTTGCTCACCGGACGGCCGGACAGCAGGAGCCTGGAGGACTAGGCTTGCACACGGGAGGACGGAAGGATGTAGATCAAACTGCCTTGAATGTCTGTGACTGCGAGTCCCTGCCGCTGAGCTACTCGGCGCGCCGGCGTGACGAGACTATCTAGTCTCCGGCAGGCCTCCTCGGCCCTCCGTCACCTAGCGCCACCGGCGCCTTGGCCCTCCGTCCCGGTCGCCGCCTAATTAGTCATTCGTCGTAAGAGTCGAGAGATAAAGAAGACGCGACGCTTCCAGACAGTCTTTTTTTCCGCTTCCACCATAGAACGAGAAGGGACATATGGACCTTATGGGCTGAACACTACAAGGTAGTCAACAAAAATACTTTTTGCTGGGTGGGGACGACGGCCCAGGTTCGCCCCCGCGAAGGTCCGCCCGTGGCAGTGGGTATATCCTCGCAGTGGTCTGACCCTTTACCGTCGTTTTGAACCTTGCTTGAAGACGCCGGTCTAGAGGTAGATCAATGCATATCCGCAGGTAATCCTCATATTCCAGTCCCTCCCCTTACCAACGTCAGCCTTCATAAACCTCTGTAATTTTCTAATTTTGAGCCAATAAGTTCTTCATATTCCTTGGTTTGCTTGTTCCATGGCACGTCATAGACTCTCACCCAGATTGGCATTGAGTTTAGCACTGTTTCTGATGGTTGAGCTTTCTCCACAAACGGTTCCGTCAGGTAGACCACTCCCAGATGAATCCAGGACCCCCCGCTCATCACGTATTTATAGTCTCCTTCAGATGTGAACATGATTATGAAGAAATTATCCTTCAACGGTTTAAAGTGGATTGTAGCACGGATCCCCCATACACGCATGAAGTGTTTCTAGATGTCTACATAGTTTGCTGCCTTCGTCTGAGTAGTACCTCGCAAACAAACACCAGAACTTGGGGTTTTCTGGCATGTCTGTCTCCTCCTCCAGTTCATCCTCCATGCATGCCTCATCATCAAGATCCACCTCTCCATCAATGTGTGCGTCTGGTCCGACGTTCGTCCATACCGCCTCTGCACTTTGCCAGTTCCCCTCTTTCCCATCCTCTTGCTTGAACACAACAATCTGATCCTCCTTCCCCACGGCAACAATCCCTGATTCCATCAGTGGCACGATCGCGCCTCCAATTGGTGGCTTCGGATGGGCAGGTTCCTTACCGGATCCCCCATGATCACCCCCACCACCAATTAGCAACATCGTTCTTGCACACCGAGATTTAGGTTTAATACCTGGATCGTGGACAGTAGGTTGGTGGTCGAAAATCTTGGCGAGGTTCTAGATCCGATCACCCAGCGGGGGTTTTATATCCAGCTTCCCTCCCGATTGGTTTCTATCCAATTCTTGTTGGGCAAGAAGATGAGATCACCCATTGTCCCTCGTAGGCTTTCTGGATACTAACAGTTCGTCTTCTCCCCGATTTCCTTCCCCCAGCACCTTCATATGCAACCTGGACTCTGCAGAAACACCGTATCCTCCAATCCATCCCTTATCGGGCGTGCTACCGTCCATGGTTCGGTGGCGGCGCACGGAGTCGCCTCCCAGTCGCCAGACGAAACCCTAGAGACGTAGCGCAAACTTCCATTAAGAATCTTCAGCTCATGGGTTACATTACTATTCCATCTGGATTAGGTTGATTATCAAAAGTGATCTATCTAAATAAAAAGAAACTATAAGCGTTGTTGAAGTGCTTCAAACCATTTTTGCTAACGACTCACAATGCATGCAGAAAACTTTGGTGGGCTTATGTTACGTCTCTATTTCTGCTTGTTTTTACCTGTTTTAATTGTTTGCGACGTACACTGCTGGTTATCTATTCTACCAATTTTAATCATGACCGGCATTTATGTAACTTGCTCTTTTGGTTGACACAAACTGGATTTTTCCTCTTCTGTATATATATGTGCATGTGCTATTACAACAACACACAATGGTCCAACTCTTTTGGGTCTAGTTTTTCTAAAAAAATGTTTTAACTTCTGTATACTTTCTTTTTTATCTACTATGAAATCTGAAATTCTGCTCTTTATACTTTCGGATCATGAGCTTAAAAAAAGGATTCTAGAATCCAGCATTACCCGAGAAGCCGATTTGATTTAAACCATTTTTTCCTATCGACTCATAGGTAATGTTAACTTGTTTAGTTACTCAAGGCGGGTAGAAAAACTTTCGTGGGCTTACTTTATGTCCTTGTTTTCTGCTCTATTTTTTCTACCATTTTTTTTCATTAGCACCATTTTTTCCATTAACATCTATATATTCTAATACAAAATAGATATTTAAAACACAATTTGGCAATTAGAATGTCACTTTTCATGTGTATAATATTAAATCTATATGTCATAAATTATTAAATAATCTACATGGGTGGTGTAATTATATCATTTGGCATTCGTTCAATATTATTGATTAACATTATGATAAAACTTTAACTTGAATATGTTGGTTACAAAATTAGTATAATTATCCTAAGATAACACTTGCTTTACTTTGTAAGTATTATAGTATGATACAATATTAAGTGGTACCTCAATATTTATAATATCGTTGAATATTGTAGGCTATCCATGGTATTTATGTTGCCTGGTATGGGCCACCTTTGAACAAATGTATCCACAAAACCTTGTCATGTCACCAATAAAATATCTACAATACGGTGAGCACCCTCCTCCCTGCCTCCCCAGCATGTTCTCCATATCGCTTCATTTCAGATCGCTCAGACGCTGGCGCCAAGACTCGCAACAAAGAGACTCACAGACAGACAGACAACCAGCAGCAGCTCCGCACCTCTCTGTTCATCCATATTTTCTGCAGGGTACAAACCATCTCTGACAAATCTTTAAACATGGAGGGGAGGATCCTGACAGTTGAGCTGGATAATGACCAGGCCGCTGACGGACTCCCTCGCCCTCCCTCGGTCCCCCCTTTCGGCGGTCACTCCACAGGAGGGGGGATCTCGTCAGGAGAGGACTCCGAAGACACCGAGGTGGGGGGGAGGGGAAGTCCCGGACCTCGACACCTTCTCCCTTGGCTCCACCGCCCACGAGCACGACCTCAGCCACATCGTATCCGTCCCAACACCTGCCCTTGGCCCCCCCTCGCAGGGACCCCCCGACCTCCAGATCACACAATACGGCTCCAACTTCAGGCAGTCCGAGGGGTTTACCGGCCACATGGCCATGGACCTGCTCACCGTGGAGATTCTCGCCGAGGCACTGGAGGAGTCACAGGTGGAGACTGACAGAGACTCTGGGAGTGTGGGGATGGTGGTCACCGCACCCTCATCACCTCATTCCCCAGGAGTCCTCTGCTATGCGCTGTCCTCGGGCTCCACTCCAGCTTCACCTCGGGGGTCTCCTACGTTGGTCCCAGCGACCCCGGCGCCCCACCCTGCGAGCCAGCGACGGTCTTCCCCATCACTCCCGCGGCTGGCTCCAAGGCCCGTCAGCCCCGCCCTCTGCCCTGTGCCTCCACCCTCGCACCAAAGTTCACGGCTGGCGCGTGTCAGGGTGGAGAGCCCGGGGGTGGTGCCCACGGTGTCCCAGCTGGCGTCCCAGAGGACTGCAGCCTGCAACCTTGACTCAGGTACAACCCAGAAAGCTCTTTCTCCCTGCCCCCTCCCTCCCAACCCTCTCTTTCAGGCTCCGGGTTCTCGGTCTTATATGATTCCCCACTTAATCACCTCGCACAAGTGGCAGCGGACAGCGGCGTGGTATTCCGCGGGGAACGAGGCCCGAGGCTCGATCAGATTGAGGCCATTAGATCTAGGGAGATTTACGAGGGGTCCCTCGCTGCTGCTCGTGCATGTGTTGCACACCATCAGGGGGAAACCTCGACATCGCCAGGAACTGGGACATCTGATCCTGGATCCATGATGGTGGGTTCTCCTCGACCTCCGCCAAGACCGAGAACCTCTAGGGGGTCTCCTCGGCTGGGGGGGGGGTCTCTAGGGAGGCCGCCAAGACTGAGCTCCAGGCCTCCGCCTGTCGAGAAGGCACGATCCATCCCCCATAAGGGGACAAAACCCAAGAATGTTATCCAATGAATTGGCCAGCAATCATAGCGCTCATTTGGAACATCAAGGGGTTTGTTAATGACGGTGGTAAACGCCAAATAAAGGATAACATGCGACAGGAGAATGTTGACATCGTGGGTTTCCAAGAGACACTCAAACAAGACTTCCAGATCTCGGAACTTCAGGGTCTGTCGCGACACAAGTTTGCTTGGAACTGGCTCCCGGCATCGTGACACTCTGGGGGCATCCTCCTTGGTGTCAAGGAGGATACCTTCGAGGTGGAGGATATGCACCGTGGGGAATTCTTTGTGAGCATGTCTCTCACCCATAGACGATCCAACCTCCATTGGGAGGTCATCATCGTCTATGGCCCGCGGATCATAGTCAATCCCCAGCCTTCCTCGAGGAACTAAAGGACAAGATAGAGCGCTGCACCATTCCAGTTGTTGTGGCAGGTGACTTCAACCTGATTTGCTCCCCTGAAGACAAGAGCTCCCGCAACGTGGATGTCCCACACATGAGGATGTTCAACGATTGCATCACTGACCTTGCTCTTAGAGAGATCACACGAGTGGGAGCCCGCTTCACGTGGACGAACAACAGGGCCAATCCTGTCAGGAGTGTCCTCGATCGAGTGTTGGTCTCAGTGGATTGGGAAGTTGCATTCCCTCTCTGTTCCCTCCGCGCCATTACTAGGGTAGGCTCGGACCACATCCCACTGCTTCTTTCGACAGGAGGGAGCTCGCCACCACGGCTGAACCGCTTCCACTTCAAGAACTTCTGGCTTCACCAGCCAGGCTTTATGGAAGCGGTACAGGCCAAGTGGTCACGCGGCTACTCCCCTAGACGATTTAATCGTGGACGCCCGCACCATCATGCCAAAACTGCGCCAATTCATGAGGGGTTGGGGGCCAATTTGTGCGCAACAAGACTCGTAAGGCGCTTTGGAAGATATCCGTACCTTGGACCTGGCGACAGACTCGGTGGGCCTCTCTGTAGACGAGTGGTCCCACCGTTATGCCTTAGAGACCTCTCTAGTTGAAATTTACAAGGGGGAGGATCTGTTTTGGAGGCAGTGCAGCCGCCAAAACTGGCTCCTCCAGGGAGACGCGGACACAACATACTTCCATGCGGTGGCCAATGGACGCCGTAGGAAATGCTTGATACCCTGCCTCTGGGACGATGAGCACCTCATCGAGGAGGCTGGGGTGCTCTCCTCCCATATTTACTCCTTTTATAAGGAGCTTTTCTCGGCAGGATCCCATACGGGGGTCGCGTTGGCAGCAGACTTCTGGCCGAGTAGGGCCAGGGTCATAGCTGACGGGAATGCGGAGCTCACCCTCCCATTCTTGAAGAGGAGGTAGAGAGGGCGGTGAAGGCCATGAAGGCCAACTCCTCCCCGGGTCCCGATCGCCTCCCGGTAGCTTTCTTCCAAACCTTTTGGAGGGAACTCCAACCGGTCATCATGCCCATGTTCCAGGAATTCTACGCGGGGACGCTCGTGATGGGATGGCTGAATCTGGGCGTAATCACCTTGATCCCTAAAGTGATAGGGGCCTCGGACATTCGCCAATTTAGGCCCATCACGGTCCTCAATGTCATTCAACGGATCTTCGTGAAAGTCTGAGCCTCTCGCCTTGCCCCGGTCATGGAGCGCCTCACCCACCAGTATCAATTTTCCTTCCTCAAGGGCAGATTTATACATGATGGGATTTTGGCCCTCCATGAGATTATCCATGAGGTCAAGTCCAGACGAATGAAGGGCATCTTCTTGAAGCTAGACTTCCAGAAGGCCTACGATCGTCTGGACTGGCGGTTTCTCCGGCAGATCCTCATTAGACGGGGATTTTACGACCGCCTGATCACCTGGGTGATGCAATTCATCATGACTGGGAGCAACGCGATTAACATCAACATCGAGATTGGGCCATACTTTCACCCCTCCTGTGGTGTTCGCCAGGGAGACCCCTTGCCCCTACTTCTCTTCAACGCGGCAGTGGATGCCCTCGCAGAATGCTTGAAAAAGCCAAGGCAGCTGTCCACATCTCCGGAGTGGTAGGCCACCTTATTCCAGGGGGCATCACCCAACTCCAATACACAGACGACGCAATGATCATAATTGAAGGATCCACTCTGGACATTGCGAACCTCAAGTTCCTCCTCCTATGCTTTCAGGAAATGTCTGGTCTCCGGATCAACTTCGACAAGAGTGAGATCATCGCACTAGGGTTCTCTCAGGACGATCAGCAGAGGATAGCTAGCAATTTCAATTGTCGGCTTGCCTCTTTCCCCATCACTTACCTGGGGATGCCAGTCCGCGACACCAGGGTCCTTATCAGGGACCTGGACCCGCTCGTGGATAGGGTGTGCTCAAGATCCGAACCTTGGTGTGGGAGATTCATGTTCAAAGGCGACAAGACCGTCTGATTGACTCACTGCCTAGCTTGCCCATGTATATGATGGGCATGTACCTCCTCCCCGAGGGGGTGCATGGGGCATTTGACAAGAAGATGTCTAGGTTCTTCTGGCAAGACCCCTTGGGACGCCAGAAGTACCACATGGTCAAGTGGGTAGACATTTGCGCCCCCAAGGAATTTGGGGGCATATGTATCCTCGCATCCCTCAATTCAACAAGGCCTTAATGCTTAGATGGGTTTGGTGTATTCTGCGTGATGATGGCGGTCTTTGGATCAAACTCATTAAGGCCAAGTACCAGTGAGGTTGCCCCCTTCTGGAATGTGACCAGCGAGACGGCTCCCAGTTATGGCACTCCATCCAGGAGATCAAGAACGAGATCAGGCTTGGGGTCTCCATTTCTATTAGGAACGGCAAGGGGACCATGTTCTAGATGGACTCCTGGCTCAGGGAGCGTCCTTTACAGGAGGTATACCCGAGCCTCTTCGCCATCTGTTCCGATCCAGCGCTTCGAGTTTCCACCGCAGTGCACGAAGGAACATGGAACATCTCGTTCCGTCGTACCTTCGGCCTGGAGGAAACTGAAGCCTGAAGGGAACTTAGGGCGGAGCTCCCGGTCTCCTTGGCTGACGAACCCGATAGAGTATCTTGGACCCTCACCCCGTCCGGATCCTTCTCGGTTAGCTCGGCCTATCGGGCCCTCTTTGGCTGCACGGCCCTCCCATGGACCAAGCCCCTCTGGAAGGCTCCCCTCCCGCTGAAGACAATTTTTTTGTGTGGCAACTTCTACGCGATAGGCTCCCGTCGGGGGTGGAGGTGGCCAAGAGACATGGGCCGGGGGACGGGTTATGTCCATTATGTGGGATCCCCGAAACGGGCACCCACATAATGTTCACCTATCCCGCGGCCCGGTTTTTATGGAATTTCACCAGAGAGGCGTTGGGCCCGGATTGGCTAGCCCACGATCTCGGTGAATTCCTAGAAACCCAAGCAAACCAGGCAAGAAAGGGCCGCCGCCTTTTCTGGCTAGTGTTTGCAGCGATGTCGTGGTCCCTCTGACTCGGTTTTCCACTTTCTGGCCTCTCTGCAGCTATGGTACCCGTTGTGTAGACAACAGGACAAGGCGAGGCTGGACGCGACTCTTCGACGGCTCTTGGAGGCGGCCCGGCGGCTCCCCCCTAGTCCGGCGTAGTTCCTCTTCTTTGGTGTACCCCTTTTTTTTGTTTTGTTCTCTGTCGAGTTGGGTCGTTTTGTGCTGTGGCCCCAGCATGTGGTGTATGGTTGACTTTGACTTGTGATACTTGTTATGGAGCGGTTGCTTTATTTATAAAGCGGGGCGAAAGCCTATTTCGAAAAACATAGAATCGCTTCAAGTATGTCCCATCAACACGCATGATCAAACGGATTCCAAAATTGTGGTCTATATCTCTCAATCTCGTCGGCTGAAGTCAGCTTGATCTATCTGTCGAACTGAAGTTCCTCTGTCAGTCGACTAACACAGTTCCCGGCCTTTGTTCTCCTTCATTTTTCCGGCGTTCTCGTCCATTCCAGGTTACGTTCTTCATGTCCTTTTACTCGTGGATGTACCAGCTCGCCATTTCAGCGAACGCCGCTGGTTTTGATGCTTTACATCGCTTGGGATCCTCCACGGAAGACACGAGCATTTTTCTGTTTGTCACGTGCAGTTCATCAGTTTTAGTAAGTTAAAACCCCCAATGTTCTCAGCTATCTCATGTCTGTATCGGTGATGTTCCGGCCAATCCTTCTTGCTCATATGTACTCCCATGTTCCATCTAATCTTAGAGACAAACGGCAACTCATTTCGTTCAGAGATGAGCTCGCAATCATCCGTCGATTTCGCTCAATCTCCGTCAGACTACATATGTGGGATGCAGTGTGTTTTCGGCGCTGTTCTCGAATTTATTCCGGATTCAGATGTTGATCTCCGAGGAAACCATTTGCATCTAATTTATTATGGATCGGAGGGAGTATAAGATTTGCACAAGTCAATTTTTTTTTTCAGGGATGCACAAGTCAAATTTACAAGAAAGGTTACAAAAATAAGAAGAAAATTCTAATACAAACTACTAAAGAAAAAATTATCTAAAATAAACCTATCTACATTTCTATCTATCTTCTTCTCATCTTCGTTTCAGCTCATCATCTTATCTTCTTATCCTTGCTGAAACCTGCAAACAAAACAAAGCAAAAAAAAAAAGTGGTTAAAATATTGTTTCCACCCTAATGTAATGAAAAAGAGAACATTAACAATCTTCAAGATTTACCACTAGGCTTAGCAACATATGATTATGCGACATTAACTAACGTCGAACATTTATTTTTGAGAAGAACTACCTCTAGATTGGAACATCTGATTTTGTGCTTTGGGTCTATGAAAAACACTGGTAGTTCTGCAAAGTGTAAACAACTCCGTTCAACAACTTGGCAGCGATATGGTTCTCACCAGTCACTGTGATGCTTTGGCCGGTCACCACATCGCTTACTATCAACAATGCACTTTTAAGTGTCTCTGTCAATCTAATGTGACATTAGACGGCGTTGGGCTTGCGGTCACTTACCACAACAAATTAAGTGTCGACATGCTATGTACCACGGCGCATAAGCGGCCACCAGCTTTGCCAGGCACCAAGAAAGCTCATCCATTGGGTAAAAAATCTTTGCATGTACTTTTGGCTTGTGTCGTAAAAAAATGTCATACATGGGGGGAGAGGTATTTTTGTAGTGGAGCCGATCCTCGCCGCAACAAGGTTGTGCGATGTTGACCTAAGCTTCCAAGGGGATTCCAATTCATCTCCAGCGGGCCATCTCTATCTTCTCCTCGCAGTAGTGAGCCAGGTTGCATGCTGACCATAGGAGATGATAGGCGTGGTCAGGAGGAGTGGTCGGGGAAGCGAGAGGATAAGAAGTACACTGTGGTTGATTTTCAAAAACCCAAGGGCGCAAAAAAGTGACAAATAAAAACCGAAAGGTATAGGGAAACGCATGAACCCGCAAGAGGGGCTAAAATTTTGGGATGTTGCCAAAAATTGCAACATCAAATAGGTATAGGGAAACTGTTGTAGACCATTTTTAGGCCTCAGCTGCTCTATAAATTAGTTTTTCGGGCACTTGACATCATTTGTTAGAGATTCTGTAATAACTTTTGTTGTATGTTGCAGTTACAAAACCCTTAAGAACACCAAAAGAGGTGAAAATAAATAATATTTATGATTATATGTCTTGATTTGTGATAGCAAATAGTAAATCTGCTACTAAATTCTCATGTTTATTCCCTTTTGTTCCAATATGCAGTGGAGTTTTGCTGTAAAAAATATAAATATGGTGAAATTTTACAAATTGTTTTCCACGGAGGAAAGGCAAGTTATGCCCTCCCAACCAGCGACAAAACTCAACTGCGTGCGTCGCCGCTTCCTCCTCCATCCCGGCAGCCGTTCTTCGCCGCGCTGCCGACCGCGATCTCTGCCGCCGGCTACGTCTACGGTGCCCCCACGCCAGCAGATCATTCTGCCCTCAGTGACGAGCCCTTGTAGCAGTTTATTCTGGAATTCCCACCAGATCACACGCACGCACGGAAAATCTGATCCCAGGGTTTCCAATAATTAAGGGGGACGAGATCGATCGATATGCTGCCCGAGCAGACCGTCCAGTCCGATCCACCGGCCGACGATGATGGAGATGGATCATCTTCCGATGCTAATCCAGACCCGATTTCTCCTGCAACAGATGAGGGCATCGTCAAGATTGGACTGCCAAGATTGGACTGGGGACCACAAGAAGAAGAGCTTTGGGGACCGGAAGTAGACATCAGCCCCGACGATGTCGCCAAGTACAACAAATGTTTAGCTCCCGACATTCCTCCCATCTACACCCGCTCTATGATGACATTGGAAGACTCCGTAGATTTAGAATTGCGTCTTGCACACTATCGCATCGCTTACTACAAGGTACCTAATCCTCCAGAACCCACCCTTCATATAAACCAAATGCCCCCTTTTGATATCTGCATAACGTATGCGATTCCTCTAGTCCTCTGGTTTGGTTTGTGCAAGTGATTTTGTATTGTGATCTTGTTTATCCATATATGTATAGAATATTGCGGATCCGGAGTCGGCAAGCGAGCTCAAGGATCCAGAAGATTACTCTGCGGAAGAACTTCAGGACAACCGATACTTTTTATATTTGGAGCGACATCCTAGTTTTGAGGGGTGCTTCCATCCTGACGATACCTGGGTTGCTGAATTCGATGACTACCAACGGCTTCTCGTTTATAATGGTGTAAGTGTTCTGTCTATTTGATTCAGTCCGTTTGACTAGTTTGGTCCCATATTCCCTGCCGTGAATAGCTTGATTCGACCATGCTGCTCTGTTTTGCTCTGATGCACTATATCTGGACCCCAAAATGTTACAGCTAGAATTATCACACCAGGTATTTTCGTGGCATTAAATTATTGTGCTTTTAACAAACATAACAAATGTGATGCTGAGTTCTGGATCATGAAAAGATGAAACTGTCAAGATTTCTCGGATTTTATGTAGCGGTCCAGGCTATGATGTCTGATTTTATTACCACAAACATTGCTCTTTTCAAATTTATTGTCAGCTGCGGGGAAATGGAATCTGTGTTGATATTCTTTGGGCTGTTGAAACTAGTTGATGCTGATCTCAAAAGAACATTGCAGAATTAGACATAGCGAAGAACCCTTCTTCGGCCGCTCCCACCTACCCCGCTCCTCTACCCCCCCCCCCCCCTCGAGAGCGACGGGGGGCACCTCCCCCAAATCCGTCCGAACCCTGCCCTCCTCCCTCCATCCCCGGTCGCTGCCGTTGGCAGGGGTCACCGGGCGAAGCCCGGGTGGCGGCGACATTGGTTTTCCTCTCCCTGCGCCCCTGGAAGGCGGTTGGGGATGACCTTCTCAATGTCATCAGTGCTCCTCGGGATTGGATGGCTCGGAGATCCTCTGAGTGATGCTGGGTAGAGGCTCCGTCGACGGCAAAGTGGCACCGACGCAGACACAACGGTTTGGCGCAGGTCTCGCCCGGCCCAGATCTGAGCCCCTTGGGTCTGATATAGGCTTCGACGGCCCAACGCGTCTGGAGCCACGGTGCCTCCTGGAGATGGCGGCGATGCCGGTGCGTGTGTAGGGGATGGCGGTGCAGCGGCTCGCCTGTTGTAGCAAGGTGGTAGGGGCTTTACAAGCCCATCTTGTCCTGGCAGGGCCTGCCTGGGCCTGGTGTGCACCTGGTGCTCTGTCCGGACGTCCACTTCGCGGTGCTGGAGGTGGGCTCGTCCCGCGTGGCTGTAGTGCTGTCATCCCTAGCTTGAACAATGGCATGTACGTCCGTCTTGCAGGCTTGGTTGAAGTATCCACGATGAGACGATAACGATGGTGACCGCAAGATTGTGGTGGCGCGCGGTGGTGGGCAGTGAGGTTGGTAGTGGTGCGCCGAATCTCCAGGGGTTCTTTGTGGGTGGGGTTAGGGAGAAATCCTTGTCGGCCTGTCCGAGTCCGTCATGCCGCCTCCGGGTGGCGCTAGTCCTTCTTGGAGGGCGTTACGGATATCCCTAGTCTACTCTACTTCGTGTGCCACAGAAAACTCTAGGTCTGCTGCGCTGGCACGTTCCCTTCTTGAAGGTACCGTTTGGCACTGGGTGCTTGATTGTACTAGAAGCGTGGTGGGACAAATTCAGAGGACATGGCAGTGGCCGGTCGCCCTTGTTTCATCGACTCGCCGTTTCTTCCATTTTTTTCTTTTCTTTTTGGGTGTGTTTTAGTTGTTGGCCCAACACTTTCGATTGCTCGAACTCTTGTATCGTGTGGTTGTTTTATTTATAAAGCGGGACGAAAGCCTGCTTCGAGAAAACTAGTTGATGCTTCATTTTTTCCTGTCGTTCTCACACTATGGGTTGACATCTTAAAGCCCACTTAGTTACATAGTACAAGCATTTCTAGCATGCTAGTTCTGACTATAAAGAAAACAGAACCCTTTTCCACGCACAAGTGCACTTTCAAACAAGTAATAGTATATGTTTATGCCTTATTTTTTATTTCTATTATTGTGTGTAGTTGTGAATTGGAAGCATTTTTTGGGTTAATCTATGACATAAGTGATGCAACCCTTGTTGTTTATGTAAAACGTTAACTAAGATGGTAATTATTTTACGCTTCAAGCCAGAGCTCAGTTAATAGATAGTGCTTTCCTATTCTCTGATTGCAAGATTATACAAATCAGAAAACAGTTTGTCTAGTGTTTGGTTATTAACCAACTACATATTTTACTTGAATCTTGAATGTGTGGCTTAATTTCTAAAGAATGTCCATAATTTCTAAACTCCATCCATCTAATTCTTGTATTTTTCTAGTTGCCTGATAGTTCTGACACTACATACATCTATTGGGAGGACTACCATGCATATTATCGTACGTATGAAGTTGATGAAGATTATGTCAAGTTTTATGGAGAACTATCAAGCAAAGTCCAGGTATACATCATGTGATCAAGCTAAGGGAACTTAAGATATTTCCTTTGGCTGGATTAAGTTTACACTGATAGGCTTCTATATTGTTATAGTGGCTTAAAGAGTATTTGCATCTGGAACCTAAATCCCAGAAGGTATGTATGCCGCACAGAAAATCATCAAATATAGGTATATTAGTTATATACGCATGGATGTTCCAGTACTGTGATCATTAACTTCTCTGCACTTTAGTGGATAGAGATAGGTAATATAGCAGCGAGGCAAGCATTGAGGATTGCATCACACTTTACAAATCTGAGTTCTTATTTAGTTGGCATGGCATTTGATGTAAGATATTCTCTCCTTTTTAATTTATTGCTGTTCAGCACTGGGATTCTCCACAACTTTATCGATTTGGTTCAGGAGTATATTTCTGAGCTGCGTGATGATAAGATCATCGAGCACTGGTCCCTTTTCTATTTTGAGGTTTGGAAGCTTGACGCTGTGAAAAAGGTTAGCTACGTGCTATATTCAAACCTCTTGCGTACTAAACCATTGATGCCCTCCGTTCGTAGTTTAATGCATTGCTTACTCTTGCACAAAATTTCAGAAGAGTTTGAGAGAGGCCGTGCATGAAGCTTTCGAAATGGAAAAATTCGGTTTAGATTTTGAAGGAATGTGTGCTGAAAGGAAGTCAAAGGCCATTTCTATATACAAACAAAAGGCAAGCTACTCTCTTAACTTGGATCTATTCCTGGATCTATTCCGCAAGTTTATAGACACGTCTAATGAGTTTATGATGATAATTATGAATTATATATTGCCATTTATAATTTCTCCTGTTTTCTTATCCAGTTTAGATTCCTTACAAATGAAGGTGGCATTACCGTGAATGTAAGCATGATATTCTATGTTTGACCTGATGTGAAAGTAATGGTGTTGCTAACATTACTGTCACCATTGTGTGCAAATTTAGACTGAAGAGGATGAAGTGTGGGATTTGCTGAGAAAAATAGTTTTCAAGAAGGTAATTAATCCTCATAAGCTCTGCATGAATATCATAATAGTAGCTGTAACTAGATCCCTTTTTCAGTTTAAACGAAAAAACATGGCGAAGTACGCTCAAAAGAAACTAGAGATTGCAGCGCTGATGAAGTTGGCCCCGAGGTAAAATTCGAGTACGCTATTTGGATATGGAAAGAGAGCGCTTATGTGTGTGTATGTGTACATGTGTGTTGCAGGAAGGCTTGAGGTTCCAAGTTTAAGAAAGAGGAGAGGAGATGACAGCACAACAATTTGGATATATGACCCAGACGCTCGCGTCCTGAAATGAGCGGAGTCCAACTACTGCTCTTCTAATGTTCTTGTATATCTGTTGGATGTCATTTTTTTTTCAATTGGGTACTTTGCACTATATATAGACTGATAAACCTTTGGGCTTATCAAATACTTCCTCCGTTTCAAGATGTTTTAGCTTTGTGAAGTAAATGTATCTAGAATTGTTTTAGTACGTAGGTGCACTCAGGTTTGGACTGAATCTACACACTAAAACAAGTCTAGATACATTTCTTTACAAACCTAAAAATCTTATATTTTAAAATGAAGGAAGTAGGTCAACTCACTTATAAATTCATGCTTAGGTAAGACATTATTATGTTTCTTCTAAGATATATAACATGCACATCTTAAGAGGAAAACAACGCCTGTAGGTCAAATGGCTCCTGTTTGTGCTCACTCCACACACATACACCTGGTTTGCCTCGTAAGTGTAAGAGTTTTCCAACTAATGGCTTTAGGTACACATCAATGTCGTTGTTGGGTTGCTTCGGATCTTGGATAAACACTGACATTATAATGAACTTATGCTTCATGCATAACTATAGCTATGTTCTCTAAAAGAATTCATACCATATGTATTTAGACCAAACCATAAGTTTCTTGTGTCACACATAAAGTCTGGAAAGTCTCTCTCGATTTTTTTCCACTGCAACCTATCAGCAGGGTGTCTCAACTCCCCTATTTTTACCGTCTTCTTTGTGCCATCACAAAAACCTGGCATGCTCTTTGTTTCTGAATAGACGATTCAACCGTGGTATTATAGGAGCATACCACATAACCTTAGCAGGATCCCTCTTCCTGGGAGGCTCATCATCGCCCTCAACATCATCAGGGTCATCTCGTCTGGTGTTAATGCAGTGCAGTGCATACCGGGTATTTATCTAAATTCTCGTACTCCTCATCGCAATAGAGGATGCGGTCATTAATGCATGCATGTATCTTCTGCACATCTAATCTTAGAGGGCAGAGAGTCTTCTTTTCTTCGTACGTATTCTCGGGCAATTCGTTATCCTTTGAAAGCTTCAGCTTCATTATTTTCAGTAACTTTTCAAATCCCTTGTCAGATAAACCAATATATGTCTTCCATTTCAGTAATTCCAATGTGGTACCGAGCTTTGTGCTGCCATCTTCACAATTTGCATACAACAATTTTTTGTGATCCTCTAACATTTCCTCCAACTTCAACTTCTCTTTTTCTATTTCACAGTCTCGCTTTGCATCAGAAATGACTCGACCAAGATCATCAGCAGGCTCATCTCATGCCCGTCCTTCACCCCCTTCTTTTTCATTGTCTTCCGTTGCAGTATCACCGTATTGAGAAAACATATGGTAGTTGCCATCATCCTCTTCTTCTTCATTGTCTTCCATCATAACCCCTCTTTCTCCGTGTTTGGTCAACCAATTATAGTTAGGCATAAAACCTCTCCGAACCAGGTGACCGCGAAGGAGTTTTCGAGGAAGAGTACTCCTTGATGTTCCGACATTTAACACATGGACAACGCATAAAACCATTCTCTTTGTTTGTCTTAGCCACATCGATAAATTTATCCACGTCTTTAATATACTCGGATTCACGTCGGTCACCATACATCCATCCCCGCGGTTCCATCTACATCATATAATTAATTTTATAAAAAACCATTATAGAATATAATGAATAGTGAAATGAGCATTTTACATCGACAAATGCATTGTATCATTGACAGATGAAAGGATAAGGTTGCTAACCTCGATCGAGGAGGAAAGAAAGAGGAGAAAGCTCATGTGTGGCTCGGGCACCTCATATTATTTTTGTTTTGTGTGAAATCAAGCGGCATCATTCTCTCACGCATTTCATCGAACACCTCACGTGCATAGTAAAAAAAAACAGCACACACATCCCACACCTTCCATTAAGAAAAAACAGAGGAGAGTGGGAGAGGGCTGGATGCGTATTTATAGACAGACTAGTCGTCTCGGCTTGTACCACACAAAAGGTATGCGGCAGGCCACGTGTCTAATGCAACACCTTTAGTCTCGGTTTGTGTCACAAACCGGGACAAATGGTTCCTTCCATTTGTAGGACCTCTGGGATCTCGAGATCGCCACAACTAGCTACAAAATGACTTGAGGAGGAGGCCACCACCACCATGCTTGGGGCTTCTGCCCCAGGCGTTGGGGGAGTAGCCTGGATTTCACTAGATACAACAGCTTTTTTTTTAATTTTATGAGCTAAGAATCATTTAAACAAATTATTAATATTGTTCATCATCATATATAGACCACATTTTTATTAGTTACAACTATAAAACTGTCAAAACAGTTGAAGTAAGGGCATAATAGGCATACATAAAATGTTCCTCGGTACTCCCTCCATCTTAAAATAGTTGTCATCACAAATTTATTTAAATTTAGAAGTAGTACTACTCCCTCCGTTTAGAAATATAAGATATTTTAGGTTTGTGAAAGAGATGTATCTAGACACCTTTTAGCGTAAAGGTTCAAATGAATCTAAACACTAAAAGATGTCTAGATACATCTCATTCACAAACCTAAAACATTTTATATTTTTAAACGGGGGGAGTATTTCTCGGAGCACCGCGCCAGAATTGAGCTGAACAATGAAGCAACGTGTGTGTACACAAACCGACCTCCGTGGCTTCATGTGTGTGCACGGATGTCGACTGGAGCAAGGTCCACCGAGTCTATCAAGTTGTTCATCCTGGTGGTCCTGAAATTCATGAGCAGGCTCTTGGACATGGATCCCGGCATGGCTGCGCGCTGCCACTGGTGCGAAGTTAGCCAGGAGAGCATGAAGGGTATCCCAGTCTCAGCGTCCTCCATGCTATCAAGATCCCTGCTCAGGCCTTGCCATGTGTCCTTGGCTGCCTTGGCCTCCGGGGTGTCCTCGATGGTCCTCCGTACGGCCGCCAAACTGAAACCGCCGGAATCGGTCCTCCCATCTGCTGCTATCTTGGCGACCTCCTCGAGAACTCTGGCTCTGGTGACCTCGCCTGCCACTTCCACAGCCTGGCTGCTCGCCTGAGTCTGACCCTTCCTCTCTACCGACACCTCGACTGGATCATCCAACCACACGAAAGATTCGCTCACCGGACTGTAATAGTTGGCTTTCACGGTCAGGAGCTTCGTTTTGGTTGTCGTCCACCGGAAGAAGCCTCCGGCTGCGTCGTCTCTCGGGACGTTGACGTAGACCAGGAAGTTCTTCTCCTCGCTGTTGTAGATGTCGTCGACGATGATCGATCCAAATGTACCGTTCTCGTATACGTGATTGTGGTAGGCCCCAGATGTGATCCGGGATATCCTCACCCCTGCTAGTTGTTTCGCGCGGATGGAGATCTCCACGCGCCGTGCGGCGATGGACGTCAGGCCGCCAATGCAGAGTGCCATGGCGGCTCCGATGCTCTTGAGGTCCGTGGTGGAGTCGAAGGAGTAGGTGCCTTGCCCCTGGGATGCGATGTCGTAAGCCTTCCACCGGTCATGTTCGGGACCCAAGCCAAAGGTGTAGGTAGGATAATCTTCTTGGGTAGTGATGGCGGCTTTCCCTTCTACACCGTCGGTTAACACCATGACGCGGGCCAAACGGATGCCATGACGACCCTCCCGTTGGGCTAGAATCTGCATTTTACGTAATTTAATTAAGGAGATTACTTTCCCAATCTATATACTTAATAATGAATAAACATGGTACTTTCTTTGATCCATAATAGGTGTCGCTAATTTAGTATAACTTCATCCATAGACAACCTGATGGACAGCTTCCAAGGCGGGTGCGTGTATGATGTCAACATCTGCGGCAAATGATGGCCACTCCTCCATTTTTGTTCTCGCCCACGCTTTCTTCCCATCCTCGTCCGACAAGTATGTCAGCGGGAAGAGCAGATGCGTGCAGTTGTTGTGCAAAGCCACGACTGAGAGCCGGTCCTCCGCCTGCAGGTTGCGGAGGACGAACAGAGCGCCCTGCTTTATCTGACTCAGGTTCTCGCTGCCGGCCATGCTCCCGGTGATGTCCACCACCATGACCAGGTCTATGGGTGAGCGAGACCCGTAGTCGTACCTTGGCGCCTTCACTCGTATCATCACAGGGATGCTGTCCTCCTCCTCGGACCGTGGCAAGGCCATGTACCTGCTGAAGGCGCTCAGCTCCAGCTTCTCAAGGGTCTCCGAATTCTTGAAAATAACGTGAGTTAGCTGAAACATCATCAGGATCAATATATATCTTCATAATTAGCTGTCAAGTCTTGCACCAGGTGCAGAGAGTCCGTGAACCCGCTAGTTAAATGTTTGACCTAAAAAAAAATCAGTTTTCTGATTTCCCTATTTACTAGAAATAGATAAAAAGTGAAATAAAGGAAAAAGGAAATGTGTGCACCTTCCCGTGGATCTCTTGGGATATATCTGTATTTCATATCGTTGATGTTGTTTAAGGTTAGTTTTTTCTGATCTACATTTCTTATTTTCGACCATGATTACTGCTTGCTCTGATGTGCTGGTCGTCTGGTCCTTTGTGGCCTTAGCACGACTTTCCGTATGTCTGTTACAACAAACTCTACTACGACAACATTTGCCCGTCTCAGGTAATGGAGGGGCAGGGATGGCGGCACGCAATAGATGCTCGTGCTAGTTTCTGTATAGGTGGTCCAGTGACCTATTTATAACTTTTAAGATGTATTGTACTGATGTTGATGATTATTAATAAATCGCTAAAATTTTGCAAATAAAAAAACTTGAAATAGCCTTTTTTTTATGCAACGTGAATAAAATAAAATCAAAGGAAGGAAGAAGGCTAATGTATCCCACATGTCATTGAGGAAAAATGAGATTGACATGGGTGGCCTAGGAATCCACATGTCTCGATTTCACCTTGAGTTGACCCCAGCAGGCTCAATTTCGGTCCACCACACAAGATAAAGGGCGAGTTTGAATAATGCCCAGATGTGCCCAGCCACAATTTTGGAAGCCTATGATATTTTGGTCCTCATTTGTTGCCTATGTTGCCCATGCAGCATCATCACCCTCGCCATCGGTCATCTCTTCCCATCCAAGCGCGTCTTCCATCACTAACTCCCGCAAGGCTCATCCTCTAACCCCACACCAAACTTCAAATTTCGTTTATAGCGGCCTTGTTACAAATTTTTGAACCCTGGTCGATTCCCGCGAGTGACCATCCTTTTGAAGCTTCGGACACACAGGTGATGAGAAAACAGGAAACCCTATCCCCCCGCGTCGCTCCCTCCAGCGACCGGGGGCTCCTCCCCGCCGCCGCCCCTCTCCTCCTCTACCGTGCCCCTCCTTCCTCGCTGCCATCAGGACGCGCCCGCTAGTTAAATGTTTGAACTAAAAAATCATTTTTGTGATTTTCCTATTTTACTAGAAATAGATAAAAAGTGAAATAAAGGAAAAGGGAAATGCGTGCACCTTCTGATGGATCTCTTGAGATTTGTCCGTCTTTTGTATTCATTGGTGTCATTTAAGGCGAGTTTCTTTCAATTTATGGTTCTTATTTTCGACGATGGTTGCTGGTCTGGTGCGCTGGTTCTACGTGGCCTTAGTAGGACTTCTCGTATGTCTGTTATCGTAAGCTCTATTACGATAACCTTTGTATGGCTCCCGTGATGGAGGAGCGAGGACGGCGGCGCGCCATCGGCTCGTGCTAGTGTTTGTAGTCGTTGATAGGTGGTCCAATGACCTATTTCAATTTTTTATTACTTTTAAGACTCATATTAGTCCTTTCGTTACTTTTAAGTCTTGCGCGTATATCTAGGTTATCAATTTGCCAAATAAAATATTAATTTTATAGCATAAAAATTATATCATTGGAAAATATAATATCAAAAGTTTTTAACAGTATAATTTGTGTGCTATATAATTTACTTTTATTGAGTAAATTAATGACCTAGGTATACATATAGGACTTGTAAACCGAAACATGGGGAGTACTAGTGTTGATGATTATTAATTGATCCCATGAAATTTCACAAATAAAAAATCTTGGGAGAGCCTTTTTGTGATGGAAGGAGGAAGGCTCATGTGTCCCCCATGTCATTGAGGAAAAATGAGATTGAGCTGGGTGCTGAGCAATAGACTAGGGATCCACATGTCTCGATTTCACATTGAGTTGAGCCCAACAGGCTCCATTTCGGTCCACCACACAAGATAAAGGGTGTGTTTGGATGATGTCCAAATGTGCCCAGCCACAATTTTGGCAGCCTGTAATATTTTGGTCCTCATTTGGTTGATAGCCAAAATTTTGGTTGCCTATGTAGCCCACGCAGCAGCATCACCATAGTCATCGGTCATCTCTTTCCATCCAACCACCTTCTCCATCACCAACTCTCCCAACGCTCGTAACGTTTCCACCTAGGGTCCCGGGAGGCGACTCTCGGGGCTACGAGCGTTTCTTCCTCCGCCGATGATTTCCTCTCCGGCTGGGAGTCTATCTTTGACCCGCCTCCGAATCACTAATACCTCCGGGTAGTCGTATCCTTGGGTGGGGTTTCTTGGTTCGTGGAGCAAGCTTTTGGTCTTCTTGCGATCTAGGATTTTTGGTCTCTAAGTGATGGCAACGCCAACATCAAGTGAATTGAGTAAAATCGATGGATCGGAAGGGAAAAGGAAGGCAGAAGCCATTGATGACATGCTCCAGAGGCTAGGGATTGAGGAAGACGAGTTTGACGATCTTGTTTTTGAAGATGAGGAGGAAGTGCCGAAGGAGGGTGTGAAGTGGATGGCGCTTGCACGTGTACACATCTCTAACTATTTTAGCCCGCAGACCTTTGAACAACACATGCGGGTGGCATGGAGTCCGGCCAGGGAAGTACAATTTCAGCACCTTGAAGGTAATTTGTTTGTTGTGCAATGTTTTTGCCTCGAAGATTCGTTAAAGGTAGAAAGTGGTGGTCCGTGGCTCTTTCGTCAATATGTGGTTTGCATTGAGAAGTATGATGGGTTGCCAACAGAGTCTGTTGATCTGATATTTTTTACTACATGGATCCAAATCCATAAATTGCCAGTTCGGTACAGACAGAAAGCTCTTATTACTAATTTATTGGATAAAAAGGTTAGCAAGGTGGTGGAGGTTTAGACTGATTTCCAAGGAGCTGGTAACTTTGTTAGGGCTAGGATTAAGATAGATGTCAGACAACCACTTAAACGCTTTGTTTCTATGGTTCGAGGTGGACAAAGAGAGATTTCTCAGATCAAATATGAGAAGATGCCCAGATTCTGTGGGGCTTGTGGAAATATTGGTCACTCTCACCTTGATTGTGGCACAGGGGAATTCGATGAAGTTTTTTTTTTTTTGGGGAGAGTGGTTAAAGGATGATTGGAATACATGGCATGGACGAGGCTTTGGGAATCGAGCGGGAGGACGGGCTGGCCGAGGAGGTCGTGAAGGCCGGGGTGGGCGAGCACTAGATGGTGCAGGCCGTGGTTACGGTCAGGAGAGGAATGAAGAAGAGCCTAATAGCTGGAGGCACAATACCATGCCTTATAATGGAAAATTTAATCATGTTGAAGGAGACTTTGAGGACACATGAACTAGCCCGGTGAAGCGTACCGACTCTATTCTGTAGGATCGGGATAGTACCGATGCAGGTGCAAAGAGGAGACTTACTCTAGAAGAGACTCCTCCTACTGAGGCTGTACCAATGATTACTGATGGAAAAGGACAAATGGCTAAACGAAATGAGGATTTGGAGAAGGAACAAAACAAGCACTCAAAGAAGGATGGAGCTATATCCCCTTCGCTAGGACCGGAGGGGTCCCTAGAGGAGTCTGTCCAGTCGCAATGAAAATATTAAGCCTTAACTATTAGGGTCTCGACAAGACCCGGCAGTTAGAGCGCTTGTGGATCTCCATAAGCGATGTTGCTCAGAGGTGATGTTTTTATCGGAGACACACCTTATCCGTCTGAGTGTTTGAGGAGGAGACTACAAATGGATTTTAAAATTGTAAATCCAAGTGATGGGAGAAGTGGTGGAGTTCTGTTACTTTGGAAAAAGGAATTGAAGGTCGAACAATTATTTTTGGCTCCAAAATATATTGATGTCAAGATCACTGAAGGATCTAACAAAATATGGCGGTTTACCGGCTTGTATGGTGAACCACGCTAGGAAGATAGATATAAAACTTGGAATAAGATGAGAGAGCTAAAAAATAATTATACCCTCCTTTGGGTAGTCATGGGAGATTTTAATGAAATTTTGTATTCACATGAAAAAGAGGGCAGCAATCCTCGACCGCAAGGTTATATGCAAGCGTTTCGTGATGCACTGGTGGATTGTGAGCTTGAAGATTTGGGGTTCTTAGGTGAAGTGTTCACGTGGAAAAGGGGAAGAATTCGAGAACGGCTTGATCAAGCGGTTGTTTCTGGTTCATGGCTAGAGATGCATCCTGGTGCTAAACTTCTATACTTGGGGTATATCAGATCGGATCATTGCCCGATATTACTTGACACGGAATATCAAGATGCTGTGTTATCAGGTGGTAATTGACCTAAACGGTTCGAAGCGAAGTGGTTGAAGGAATCTGATTTTTATCAAGAAGTCCAGCGGGCTTGGGAGGCAGCATCTGGTGCTGAAGGGGGAGTGTTGAGACGGTTAAGTCATATGCATACGACACTACATGCATGGGACAACCAGGTGCTAAGAAATCCGGAGCGTCGACAGCGCAAGGCACAACATGAATTAGAGAAAGCCATGAATGGCCCGATAACTGATGAAAGTGAAGCGAAGGCCAAAGAAATGGTGAATCTGATTGAATTGCTGTTAGAACAGGATGAAATTTATTGGGCTCAAAGGTCGCGTGCTGTTAGAGTATATCATGGTTTGGACTATATTTGGTAGTTTAAGTTTGTAATCCAATTATATCTCTAGTAGTCTTTTTGGCCCCCAAGTCTTGTAATCTATATAAACAACCCTTTGAGGCTACAATTAATACAGATAATATTTCGCAATTCTATATGATATCAGAGCGGTTCTCTCCGTCTAGGGTTTAGCACCACCGCTTTCGCCGCGCCGCCCCCGGGGAGATCGTTCTCCGCCGGGAACCGCGCAAATAGTAGATTAGATCTTTCTTCGCCAAATTCTTCTCGCCGAGCGCTTGACCGGCGTTTCTTCTTCTTTCGCCGATCATAGATCGGATTGCTTCGTCCACAACCACATGTCGTCATCACACGCCTCTACTTCAACCTCGGCGTCGACTCATCTCCGACAAATCATCGCCAACGATCGTGCCAAGGAGGCTCCGCGCGGCGCCCCAAGGGACGCCTTCACGCGCTACATCGGCTTCTCCGTCCTCACGTCGTCACCACGCCGGCCCGTCTTCGCCTACATCAATCGGGACGCAAGTCCCCGAGTACGTGCCTCGCCGTCAACAAAGGGATGCACCTTCATCACTCGTGGTCATCATCGCCGACAACCATCTACACCAACAATATCGTCACATCGTCGTTGCCACCACCAATCGTGGTCATCGTCAACGCCAACAAGTTCTTCTCCACGAGCGATGCCGCGCTCATACAAGCGAAAAATATGGGTCTAATCCCCGAAATCAACTACAGCAACAATTTAATCGCCATCAACAACTACCTCGTCGTCTTCGTCCACCACGACCTTGCCGCCAGAGTCGCAGTCTAATTTTTTTATTTGCACAAGTTTGTGCTCAATTTTCTTCTTGCAGCCGCTTCATCTACTCCGACATGGCGGGCAACTTCTACACCGACCGTTTACGGAAATTTTCTTTGCTCCTCAATCCGGCTTCGACACGCATGGCTCGTGATGGTCCCTGTCTTCGCACGCTCGGTATCGGCAACACCGACGCGTGCCTTCGTCCCCGACATGCTCCCAAGTCTGGCAAACTCGGCATTGCGGGTCGAGCTACTTCTCAAACTACGTCTACTTCAACCACTACGGTGAATTCTCCCGGCTCAACGATGACATCGACCACAACACAACGACATCATCAACTTCATCGACTTCATCAACGGCGACTACATCACCAATGGAATCATCGACCACAACTACAATGCCCTACTTCCGGCTACATCGACATCGACATTCTCTCCTATCTCCGCCTTCGGATTATGCTCCAGTCAGACCATTCGCGTCACTACCGATCCGACTGCGGGGGAGTGTTAGAGTATATCACGGTTTGGACTATATTTGGTAGTTTAAGTTTGTAATCCAATTATATCTCTAGTAGTCTTCTTGGCCCCCAAGTCTTGTAATCTATATAAACAGCCCTTTAAGACCACAATCAATAAAAATAATATTCCGAAATTCTACACGTGCAAATTGGCTTCAGCATGGAGATCGGAATACCGCCTTTTTTCACAACTATGTGTCAGCCCGTCAAAAGAAGAATAGTATAAAAAAACTGAAAGACGAAAATAATCTATGGGTTTAAGGTAACGAGTCTCTAAAACCTTTCATTCAAAGTTATTTTACTAACTTGTTTACCTCAGAGGTTCAGGAGACAGACCCGGCTATTTTAGAGAAGATTCAGCCTTGAGTGGATGATGTGATGAACGAAAAATTACTTGAGACTTTTGATGTTGACGATGTCAAAAAGGCAGCTTTTAGTATTGGGGATCTCAAGGCCCCTGGCCCTGATGGACTACATGCCGTCTTCTACAAGAAATTCTGGGATGTGTGTGGTAATAAAATTACTCAGGAGGTCCTACAGGCGCTGAATTTTGGAGTTATTCCGAAGGGGTGGAACGATACCAGCGTTTTTATTATTCCGAAGGTTGAGGATCTAGAATCTATTACACAGTTCCGGCCTATTAGTTCATGTAATGTCATTTACAAAATTATCTCGAATATGTTGGCTCATAGGCTAAAAGTAATTCTTCAAGAGGTTATTCCTCCAATGCAAAGTGCGTTTGTTCTTGAAAGACTGATCATAGAAAATGTTCCGGTGGTTTATGAGTGTGTTCATACTATAAAAATAAGAGGTCAGGGACCAATGGCCTTTGTGCGGTTAAGCATGATATGCATAAAGCTTATGACCGCGTGGAGTGGGTTTTCTTGGAGAATATGATGCGGAAGATGGGTTTTGCGAAGAGATGGATTGGTCTTATGATGGCTTGTGTAAGTTTGGTTAGATATCAAGAGATTCAATTCTAAAGAAACTAACATGTTTATTCCTATAAGAGGTTGCAGACAGAGAGACCCATTATCTTCCTATTTGTTCCTTTTATGTGCAGAAGGTCTTTCTAGTCTATTATTGCATGAAGAAGAAATTGGTGGCATCGATGGGGTTAGGGTGTGCAGAAATGCACCATCATGCTCACATTTACTCTTTGCTGATAATTTCCTTATTCTCATGAAAGCTGATATGAACAATGCAACTTCCTTGAAACAAGTTCTAGATACCTATTATGCAAACTCTGGACAAATGGCGAGTTTATTAAAATCAAGTATTTTCTTTTCCCCTAATACTAATGCTCTTAGGAGAGGGGAGATATGTGAAGCACTACATATTGATACTAAAGCTCTTTCAGATAAATATTTGGGTATGCCAGCGCTAGTGGGGGCAGATAGAAGTGAATGCTTTCTACACTTTGTTGACAGGATTATATAAAGAATCAATGGCTGGAAGGAGAAACTATTATCTATTGGTGGTAAATAAATCTTACTGAAAGTAGTGGCACAAGTTATTTCAGTGTATGCAATGTTGGTGTTTCTTATACCAACAGAAGTATGCAAACGTATGATGGATGCCATTGCTCAGTTTTGGTGGGGTGATGATGATAACAGTAAACATATGCACTGTCTCGTTTGGTGGAAACTTTGCTACCCCAAAAAGTTGGGAGGTATGGGATTTCGTGATCTAAATTCATTCAATCTTGATATGCTCGCTAAACAAGCTTGTAGACTTATCACAGATCCATAATCTCTCTGTGCTCGTGTTCTTAGATCTAAGTACTACACGGATGGTGATATTTTGAGGGCTTGACCAAAATCGGGATGCTCTTACACTTGGCAGAGTATTTTATCCGGTCTAAATACTTTTAAGAGGGGGCTATATTTGGAGAGTTGGCAATGGACAGAAAATTAATGTTTGGATGGATCCTTGGATCCCATCAAATCCGGATAGGAAAGTTACTTCGCAAAGGGGAGCTACGATCTACACTAAAATAAGCGATTTGATAAGTACTTTGACAGGGAACTAGGACAAGAAATCTTGAGGAGTTATTCAACCGTGTAGATAAGGGGAGGATCCTTCAAATCCCAGTAAATAACCAGGGCTTTGATGACTTATTGCTTGGAGCATGACAAGCCATGGACGATACGCTATTCGCAAGGTATTATATTCAATGGAAACATAAATTTGGAGCTAGAGCAAATTAACTTGCACTAGCAGGTACTTTGGGTTTAACCCGGTATGGAAAACTTTATGGTGATTAAAACTACCAAGTAAAGTGAAAATATTCACATGGAGAGCTTACATGGTATTCTTTCTTTGAAATGTATTCTAGCCAACCGACATATTGGAGCAAGTGGTTCTTGCCCTATTTGTAGTCAAGGAGCAGAGGGACGTACGGCATCTTTTATTTGAATGCCAAGCAGCAAGAGATATGTGGCAGGTTTTGGGACTGCATAATTTTATCAATGATGTAGCCCAATTGGACAGGGTTCAGTTATCCTTGAGTCCATTACCAGACGTGATGATATTATAATGCCAGGGTTCCAAATTATCAATCAAAAGGAATTAGTGCTGACTACATGCTGGTATTTATGGTGGACTCGCCGACGCCTTACTCATGATGAAAGTATCCCTCCATTGTCCAAACGCATGTTCTCTACATTGGCTATGGTAGCAAACGTAGAAAAGGCATATGGTAAGAAAACACAGAGGACTGATGCAAGATGGACCAGGCCAGAACCGAGAAAAATAAAACTAAATGTTGATGCACCTTTCTATGATGATTCCAAAACAGGTTCAATTGGTGCTATCCTTTGGGACTATATGGGGAATTTTGTGGCGGCTTGAGTCAAATATTATACAAATGTTGCATCAGCCACTATGGCGGAAGCTTATGCTATGAAGGAGGGATTGGCATTGGCAAGAGACTTGGGATGCAATAGGATCATAGCGGAATGGGACTCGACAAATGTCATAGAAGCTTGCAAAGGGGAAAGTACATGGTGGAACGGACTTTCAGCTATCTATGCATATTGCACATATATTGTTGTCTCGATTGGAAGCATTTCTTTCAGCCATATCATGAGGGAGGCAAATGAAGTGGCTCATGAATTAGCAAAGTATAGTTATTCTAATAGAGTCTCTTGTAATTGGGCTAGTGACCCCCTAGTTTTATCCTTGATAGGGTTGTAAACGATGTAACTGTATTGTGATCGGAGCAGCAAGTTTTAGACGCACTATTTTTTTTACAGTGTACCTAAGGGGACTAGAATTTTTTTAATGAGACGGCTTGCTAGCTTAATATATTATCGTTTACTTAAAAAAAAACTCTCTCAAGGATTGTCCTCTGACCCCACACAAAATTTTAAATTTTGTTTCTAGCGGCCAGTTACAAATTGCTGAAAAATATTTACCACCTAGATGCAATATGGACATTTCCTATGACAAAAGTTCAGATCAAAATTTGTTCCATATATTGAGAAGATAAACAATAGAAATTTTCATAATATTGATAGTCACATAACATGTGTTTATTCTTTTCTCATCGTAAGAATGCAATTTGCATTTAATTTCTTTTGGCATTGTAGTTTTTCTTTTGTTGGCAAAACGTCTTGGACAAATAAAATACTTAGTTTTTCGCCAAAAGGAGGGACGTAAAAGAGCGTCCCCAAGATACCTTTTCGTTCTAAGCTCCACTTTCTCCTCTCACAAGCCACCGAACTTGGTGGTCAGAGCATCCCCACTCGTTGGGCAAACCCAGGCCAAAATCCGAATCTTTTTTTGGTCGGACAAAACGCGTTTTCGGTCTTGGTCCGCCGAGCTTCCCACTCGCGTACCCAGGCCAAGTTCCCAGGTTCGGAGAAATTCAGTTAAACTCGGAGAAATTCAGGTAGTCCGGACCAAAATTGGCCCAAATCCGGACGAAAAGAGGTGTCTAGGTACGCGACTGGGCCGAATTCCGGCGTCCGGACGTAATTTCGGTGTCCGGATCGGCCTCCCGGATAGGCAAGTGGAGATACTCTCGGGTCCACCTACTACACACTTAGCTGCAGCAAATAAAATCCTCCAGACAAGCCCATAATAAAGACCAAAAAGATCGTTGACAAACAATAAATCTTTGAACCAGCGGTTCAATTACCTCACAGGTGTCTTTTAGGTTTGCGAGGGATAAGTTGAGCAAAAGGACAACTCCGATACGCTTATGTTTGGGCCCAAGATTCGGGTAATAGCTCTAGTCCTTACTTTATCTAAAGGATTCTAATCCGTATAGAGAACATGTAGATTTACACCGTAGATCTCGAATTCTCAATGATTTATAGGAAACACGTAGGCAGCTACGGAATTCAAATTCAATGCTTATTACCAGCTGCCCACTCCCAAATTTGAAAGCACGATAGTATTTGAGAGGGGATTGTGTTTTTCAGATTATGGGTTCCCACCTCCTAATCTTAGAGTACTTCTTCCCATATTAGGTTGCGCATAATTTTGCGTGCTAGTCAAACTATACAAATTTTGACCAAGATTATGCAAAAATAATATAAATTTATAAAATACAAAAATAATATTATTAAAATTGACTTAGTGTATACTTTCATATTATATAAATTTTATATCATACAAATTTATATTATTTTGTATAATCTTGATCAAACTTTGTATAGTTTAACTAGCACGTAAAATTATGCGCAACCTAATATGGGATGGAGGGAGTAACTCTAACTGATACCGTAAATCTCGAACCATAAAAACACAGATATATGGCACATGTTTTACAGGCTGAAACTGGAAGGATAGAACAGGCCCCTAAACCGACCCCTAAATATGCAGGGTCCACCATGGCCCACAATTTCTAAAAACTCCTGGCTCTCTTCTTTCTCAGTGCGTGCTTGCAAAGTCCGCTCCACCTGGCCGCACGCCGCCCCCCTCCTCCCCTCCCCGCATGCAACACGCCTACTCCATGCCTGAGCACGCCGTGCCCCGTGCAGGCCACGGATGTCGCCCTGGGCCTTGCCTTGGTCCCCGAGCGCAGCCCCGGTGTCTCTGGCTGTAAGCGGGACAAGATGCGGGAGCCCGCTTATGCATCACATATGTCCGCCATACTTATGTGGTCGCCGCCGCAGCCCGCAAAGGCAGGATTGTAGTTATGCGGCACCCGCTTTTACTCGCATAGCAATTTATATTGAATAAGATATTTATATATGTCTATCTACACTTAAATATAAGATATTTATATTGAATAAGAATCTTCATGCTCGTCGTTTTGACCATAATTTAAAACAGACATAAAAAATTAAAAACCGGTCGAAACAATGCGAAACCTTCGCGTGGTGTCATATTATGTGACATAGTTGGAAAAAAATATCAAACTTGGTATATTGATTATGTCTCAAAAAACCTTCGCAAAATGACATCTCATTCGAGGATTCCTGGCTTTCGGGTCAAATTACCAATTTTATGGCTAGAATCAAGACATAGTTTGTGATAATATGCTTATATTGTGCATGCATGTGCATCATGGGATGCCGAACAATATTGCAGGAGAAAGTTTTTTCCTTTTTGTCGCACCAAAAAGCTATTTTTTATTTTTCGAGTGCAAAAAACTGAGGGTTTTGTGAAGCAACCACCAAATAGATAATTCAAAATGCCACCACCCTATTTTTCAAAAATACTAGACCACCTTACATGGACAATGTCCTAACATGGGGATCTCAAACCTTTCCGTTCACCCCAGGTGAAAAGACAAATTCCTGCCGAATCGGTAGGAAGTGGGTCACATATGAACTACGGGTATATGATCCAATGCTTATTATTTAAAAAAACATTTTTTGTTCACAATATGCTATTTCATCAGAGATCCATTCCAAGTTTAGAGTGGCTCAGCCTCGAGCTAAGAATCTTCATACCCGCCGTTTGACAAAATTTTGTTAATAGTTTAAAGCGGGCATAAAAAAATCAAAAATAATCGAAACAATGCGAAACCTTCGCGTGGTGTCATATTATGTGGTATAGTTGGAAGTAAAAATATCAAACTTGGTATATTGATTATGTCTTAAATAACTTTCAAAAAATGACCTATCTCATTCGAGGTTTTCTACCTTTCGGGTCAAATGACCAATATTATGGCTAGAATTAAGGCATAGTTTGTGATAATGTGTCCATATTATGTATGCATGTGCATCATGGGATGATGAACAATGTTGCATGAGGAAGTTTTCCTTTTCATCGCACCAAAAAGCTATTCTCTATTTTCCGAGCGTAAAAAACGGGGAGTTTTGTGAAGCAACCACCAAATGGCTAATTCAAAATGCTACCACCCTATTTTTCAAAAATACTAGACCAACTTAGATGAACAATGTCCTAACGGTGGGGTCTCAAATCTTTCTGTTTATCCTGGGTGAAAAAGACAAATTCCTGTCGAATCGGTAGGAAGTGGGTCAGATATGAACTACGGGTACATGATCTGATGCTCATGATTTTTTAAAAAATCATTTTTAGGTTCACAATATGCTATTTCATCAGAGATCCAATGCAAGTTTAGAGAGTCTTAGCCCCGAGCAAATAATCTTCATATGGATCGTTCGACAAAGTTTGTTAATAGTTTAAAATAGGCATAAAAAATTCAAAAACGATCAAAACAAAGCGAAACCTTCGCGCAATGTAATATTATGTGATATAGTTTGAAGAAAAAATATCAAACTTGGTATATTGATTATGTCTTAAAAAGACATTCACAAAATGACCTATCTCATTCGAGGTTTTCCTGGCTTTCGGGTCAAATGAACAATGTTATGGCTAGAATCAAGGCATATTTTATGATAATGTGTCCATATTATGCATGCTTGTGCATCATGGGATGACGAACAATGTTGCAGCAGGAAATTTTTGTTTTTGTCACACCAAAAAACCATTTTCCATTTTCCGAGCGCAAAAACGGAGGGTTTTGTGAAGCAACCACCAAATGACTAATTCAAAATGCTACCACCCCATTATTCAAAAATACTAGACCACCTTACATGGACAATGTCCTAACTAGGTCTTGAACTTTTCCGTCCACCCAGGTGAAAAAGACAAATTACTTCCTTATCGGTAGGAAATGGGTCAGATATGAATTACAGGTACATGATCTGGTGCTAGGGATTTTTTACAAAAATCATTTTTAGGTTCACACTATGATATTTTATCAAAGATCCAATGCAAATTTATCGAAGCTCGGCCCCGAGCTAAGAATCTTCTTGCCTGTCGTTCGACAAAGTTTGACGATAGATTAAAATGGGCATAAAATATTCAAAAACGATCGAAACAATGTGAAACCTTCGTGTGGTGTCAATTACGTGACATATTTGGAAGGAAAAATATCAAACTTAGTATATTAATTGTGTCTTAAAAAAATCTTCACAAAATGACCTATCTTATTCGATTTAGACATTTTATTTGTCGAATTCTGATTTACGGATTTTAATATATAAATTATTCCCGTCCCTTGCCCATAAATATAAAAATGCAATCAGGACCTCCCGTCCCTTGCAAGAGCTGCACGCACGCCACGCATCGGCTTCGTTGGAGACGCTTCTTGCAAAGGCGTCGCCTTATGCCTAGGACCCGCCCGCGCCGCCACCCGGACATGGTGGTCGGAATCGTGGCCAACGGTGGACGGGGAACACGACAGGAGGTCAGGTTAGGACCTTGCAGGTGAGGAGCGTTCAGGGGACGCGGTTCTCGTTGATGGGTGGCGGGTGGTGGAGCTCGCATGTGTGGTGGAGGCGAATCGAGCCCGACGACGCGTCAACACGGTCAGTTGCGGCGGCTCCTTGCTGGCTAAATTGAGTGCTACGTCGCAGGGGAAGCCAGCGGGCGGCGAGTGTTAGATGTATATTTGTATATTGTATGTCTCTGTTTGTTAGAGAGTTTTTCTGTATATTTTTATCTATACATGTACTATATGTTGTGGTCTTTGGCTCTGAGAAATACACGTTGCATATTCCTAATATGGTATCAGTGTTAGGTTAGCCTTTTCCTCCTTGCAACTTCGTCGCCGCCGCCACCGTCCCTGTCGTCGTCGGCTTTGCCGTCGTCGCCGTCGCTCTTCCTCGTCTCCGTCCACTCCTCCACCAGCTGCTCCTCCCCCGTCTTGGGCCACCGCCGCCCACCCGTCCTCTGTCACCGCCGCTTACATCTACACCGCCGCCCGCCTTCGCCGTCAGCCGCCGCCCGACGCCTACATCGCCACCGCCCCGCCTACATCGCCGCCGCCAGACGGGCCGCCGCCGCCCGCCTCGCCTCCGATTCGTCCTTGCCGATCTCCGGCCCCTCCGCCGTCCGCCAGCACCATCCCCCCGCCGGCCTCCAGCCGCCATGCCTCCAGCCGGCCCCTGTGCCTCGATAGGGAGCGATTGATCCGTCGGGCCGCGTCCTAGATCGATTCTGAGATCGAGCATTGACTTAAAAAAAATGAGAGAGATATGTCTTCTGCATCGGGCTATGTTGCGATTCCTCGCTGTCCGGTGATCTTCGATGGCGCGAATTATCCTGATTTTGCTGCCATTATGCGCGTTCACATGCGCGGTCTCCGTTTATGGGGTGTGCTCTCCGGCGAGGTCTCCTATCCGCCGTGCCCCACTGCTCCTATGGCTCCTCTTCCACCGCCGCCGATTGTTCTCGACGCTGATGCTTCTTAGGAGGCCAAGGATGCTGCTCAGAGTGCCGATAATAGTGTTGTTGCTGCATATGAGCTGAAGCTCAAATAGTACTCTGCTGATCTCAAAACCTATCGCCTCGATCTGACCGCCTACACTCAGTGGGTCGATGAGGATGCTCGTGCTGCTGCTGTTCTCACCTCCAGTGTTCTGCCCCAGTTTGCCGCTGAGTTCATGAGTCTTCCTACTGTTGCTGCTCAGTGGGCACATCTCCGTCAGCGCTATTAGCCGTTTGGGGATGCTCTTTACTTGTCTGTGGTTCGCCGGGAGTATGCTCTTCAGCAGGGTGATTCCACTATTGATGAGTTCTATACTCAGAGTGCTGCTATCTGGCGTCACTTTGATTCTCTCCATACTACTGTTTGTGGCACATGACCGTGCTGCCAGATTGTGCGCTCGGATTTGGAGTTCCACCGTATCTATGAGTTTCTGTCTCGGCTCCGCAAGGAGTTCGAGCCCCGCCGTGCTCAGTTGAATGTTCATGGTCGTGTTCCACTCTCTGAGGTGTTGTCTGAGCTTCGGGCCAAAGAGACTCGTCTCCGTGGTGCTGGTCTTCTTGAGGTTCCGTCTTTGCTCACTGCTCGTGGTCCTCCTCTGCCGTCTGCCCCCTCGACTCAGCCGCGGTCCTCTATGCCGCCGCCGATACTATCCACTCCTCCAGGTCAGGGCCAGAGTCATCACAGCAGTCTCGTGGTTAGGGTCGCCGTGGTTCTCTTTGTAATTGCACTTACTGTAACAGGGATGGCGACACTTGGGCCACCTGTTATACGGGGGATCCCAGCTTACGTCAGCAGCACCAGGATCGTGTGCAGTCTGGTCCTTCCGGATCTTCAGCAGTTACCCTCTCTGATCAGGACATTATCAGGAGTCTTCGTAGTCTGCTTGCTGCTACAGGCTCTTCTTCGACCTGGTTCTGTGACTGATTCTTCAGGCATTGCGCGACCACCACCTTCTACACAGTCAGGTACGTCCCCGTGGTATCTGGATTCTGTAGCTTCTTTTCATATGACCTCTGAGTCTTCTCTTCTGTCCGCTATTCTTTCTTTCACTTCTCATGTCCATGTTCTCACGGCCGATGGTACCTCTCTTCCTATTTCTAGTCGGGGCATCCTTTCTACTTCTTCTTTTTCTGTTCCTGATATTTCTCATGTTCCTCGTCTTAAGATGAACCTGTTCTCTGCTAGCCAGCTTACTGACTCTGGTTGTCGCGTCATTCTTGATGCTGATTCTTGTATTGTCCAGGATCGTCGCACACAGACCATGGTTGGAGCTGGCCCTCGCAGCCGTGACTCTTCAGGACTTTGGGAGTTAGACTAGCTTTGTGTTCCTTCCGCTGCCACTTCACCTGCCAGTTCTTCTCCGGTCTCTGCCTCTACTACCAGCTCTTTTCAGCAGTGGCAGCATCGTCTTGGTCACCTTTTTGGCTCTTGCCTGTCGTCATTAGTTCATCGTGGTCTTCTGGGGTCTGTCTCAGGAGATGTGTCTTTACATTGTCAGGGTTGTAGGTTGGGCAAACAGATTTAGCTACCCTATCCTACTAGCGCGTTTGTATCTCAGCGACCTTTTGATTTAGTTCATTCCGATGTTTGGGGTTTGGCTCCTTTCGCTTTGAAAGGGGGCCGTTGATACTATATATTTTATTTATAGATGATTTTTCTCGGTACACTTGGTTGTATTTTATGCGCTCTACCAGTGAGATGCTCTCCATATATCAACGTTTTGCGGCCATGGTCCGTACTCAATATTCTACACCCATTCGTGTGTTTCGTGCTGACTCTGCTGGTGAGTATATCTTCCAGATGTTGAGCGGTGTTCTTGCTGAGCAGAGTATCCTCGTTCAGTTCTCCTGTCCCGCTGCACATGCCTAGAATGGCGTAGCTAAGCGTAAGCATCGCCATCTTCTTGAGACCACTTGTGCCATGATGATTGCTTCTTCTCTTCCGCCGCATTTCTGGGCCGAGGCTGTCGCTGCGTCGGCTTACCTCATTAATATTCAGCCTTTTTCCGCTCTACAGGGTGGTATCCCTCTCGAGCACCTATATGGTCATTCTTCGGACTACTCCATGCTTTGCTTGTTAGGTTGTGTTTGCTATGTTCTCATTGCTCCTTGTGAATGCACCAAACAGACCGCTCAGTCTGTTGAGTGTGTCTTCCTTGGATACAGTGATGAGCATAAGGGCTATCGCTGTTGGGACCCCGTTGGTCATCGGATGCGTATCTCTCGCGACGTCACTTTTGATGAGATGCACCCTTTCTATCCTCATCCCACCGCTGGTACCTACCAGGTGGAAGATATCTCTTTTCTTCTTTTTCCTGACACACCTCCCTCTACTCCTATTGCGTCTTCTTCAGGACCCACTCTCCCTGATGTCTCTTCTTCGACACCATCCTCCTCTACTCCGTCTAGTTCCTCTAGTTCTCCTCGTTCTCCGGAGCCTTCCTTTGCTATTCCTTCTCCCTCATCATCGTCTCATGAGTCGTATTCCTCTGATGAGCTTCCCTCTACTCGTCATGTTCGTCAGCGTCGTGCCCCAACCGTTACTCTCCTAGTCAGTACGGTCTTTCTGTTGCCTCTGAGCCAACTTCTTATCGAGATGCCGAGCATCATCCTGAATGGCAGCTGGCCATGGCTGAGGAGATTGCTGCGCTTGAGCGCACTGGCACCTGGGATCTTGTTTCTCCCCCTCCCAGTGTTTGTCCTATCACGTGTAAGTGGGTCTATAAAATTAAGATCCGCTCTGATGGATCTCTTGAGCGCTATAAAGCGTGTCTTGTGGCTCGTGGTTTTCAGCAGGAGCACGGTCGTTACTATGATGAGACCTTTGCTCCTGTGGCTCATATGACCATTGTGCGCACTCTTCTTTATGTCGCTTCTGTTCGTCACTGGTCTGTGTCCCGGCTTAATGTTCAGAACGCATTCCTCAATGGTGAGTTGAGTGAGAAGGTTTATATGCAGCCTCCTCCTAGGTATTCTGTTCCCGATGGGATGGTTTGTCGTCTTAGGCGTCCTCTTTATGGCCTGAAACAAGCCCATCGTGCCTGGTTTGAGCGCTTTGCCTCTGTGGTGACTGCTGCTGGTTTCTCTCCTAGTGCTCATGATCCAACGCTGTTTGTTCACACTTCTCCTCGTGGACTCACTCTTCTCCTTCTCTATGTTGATGATATGATCATTACTGGTGATGATCCTGAGTATATCGCCTTTGTTAAGGCTCGTCTTCATGATCAGTTTCTTATGACTGATCTTGGCCCTCTTCGATATTTTCTTGGGATTGAGGTTTCCTCTACTTCTGATGGCTTTTTCATCTCCCAGGAAAAGTATATTCAGGATCTTCTTGCTCATGCTACTCTTGGAGATGAGCGCACTATTGAGACCCCTATGGAGCTTAATGTTAAGCTTCGTCCTACTGATGGTGATCATCTTCCTGATCCGACGCGTTATCGCCATCTTGTTGGAAGTCTTGTTTATCTTGCTGTCACTCGTCCTGACATATCTTATCCTGTTCATATTCTGAGTCAGTTTATTTCCGCTCCTACCACTATCCACTATAGTGATCTTCTCCGTGTTCTTCGTTATCTTCGTGGCACGATCACTCGTCGTCTTTTTTTTCCTTGTTCCAGCTCCCTCCAGCTCTAGTGCTATTTGGATGCTACGTGGGCAAGTGATCCTACGGATCGCCGTTCACTTTCTGCTTACTGTGTGTTTCTTGACTGTTCGCTCATTGCTTGGAAGATGAAGAAACAAACAGCGGTTTCCCGTTCGAGTGTTGAGGCTGAGTTGCGTGCTATGGCCTTGTTGATTGCTGAGGTGACCTGATTACGGTGGTTGCTTGCGGATTTTAGGGTCTCTATTACCACACCCACGCTGGTTTTGTCTGACAGTACAGGTGTTATTAGTATTGCACGTGATCCGGTCAAGCATGAGCTTACCAAGCATATTGGTGTTGATGCTTTCTATACACGTGCTTAGGTGCAGGCTTAGGTTGTTGCACTTCAGTATGTTCCTTCAGAGTTACAATTGGCGGATTTCTTTACGAAGGCACAGACCATTGCGCAGCATACTTTTTTTCTCTCCAAACTCAGTGTTGTGGATCCACCATGAGTTTGAGAGGGGGGGGGGAGGGGTGTTAGATGTATATTTGTATATTGTATGTCCCTACTTGTTAGGGGGTTTTCCTGCATATTTCCACTTGTACATGTACTATATGTTGTGGCCTTTGGCCCTTGAGGAATACATGTTGCATATTCCTAACATCGAGGAGAAGGAGGAGGAAAGCGGGCGCGTCCGGCGGCGAGCATATGGGCGGCGGTGATCCGCGACAGCATCGGGCGCAGACGATAAAATTTCCCTCAGAGCAGTTGGAAGCCTCCCTAGTGCATTTTCACTGACGTGGCAAGAAATGGGTAGAAGTTGTCTCTTACCCAAATTTTATGTCTATCTAACCATATATGGATAGAAGGTGCAAAAATATGGGTGATCACCTAAAATAATTGTTGGGGACCACAGATAGGTAAACCGTTTGAGCTACATTTTTGTGCATCTTACCCATAAAAGCCAGTTTTGCACCTCTTACCCATATATGGGTAAGCTGTCGGAGTTGCTCTCGGGAACACCGCTACACTAGCATTAGTTTGTGGTAATAATAAGTTTTAAAAGCATTACTAATCGCAATTGCACATTTTGATTTCAAAATTCGTTTAAAAAGTTCCGGTTGGTAAATGGTCAGGATTTTTCCGTAACTACTATTACCGGAAATCCCGGCCACCCTCGGAATTTGTTTTCATTCGGGAACTAGAACTAAGTAGACTTGCCAATAGTTTTCGTCTCGCTATGGCGATTTTGTGGGCGACCTAGGGTTTCGAGTGCCGTCGCCGGCGGCAGCTCCTTGGCCGGTGCGTGTACGAGGCTCCGTCTCTGTCCTGCTGCGCGTGGCCTAGTCCGGTGCATGCTGTCCTTGTTGTCACTGGTTCCGGAGAGGACGTGATCCGGATAAAAGTTTTCCCAGATTGGGACTCGTTGAGGAGGTGTCATCGCTGCTTTTCTTTGGAAGGATCCGGAAGATCTGTTCCGTGCAATTTTGTATGTGGTGAAGTTGGGTGGCTTGTAGATCGTCTTACGGAAGGCTGCAGCAGTTGCTGTTCTGATCAAGCAAGTTTGGTATGGTCGATTTCTTCTGAAGTGTGTGGAAATCCAATCTAGACAGAGAGGATTTGAGCTGTTTTATGTAGCAGTTCTGGCGGGCTGGTAGTATCGCAATGAATTGCATCAGCTTGAATTGCCGTGGATGTGGGAATGCCGCGACAATTCAGGAGATCGACGTCTTGGTTAAGACGCACAATCCCAAGTTGGTTTTCCTTTGTGAGACTCGTCAAAAATGTGACCGGGTTGATCGGTTAAAAAGGAGGCTCGGACTAAGTGGTTTTGCAGGGTGCAATAGTGATGGCATGAGTGGAGGTCTGGCCCTCTTTTGGCATGAGAGCCTATACGTGGATGTGAAGGAGGTTACTGGCCACTTTATTGATGTGCACATGAAGGAAGCTGCTATGGCACCCCTATGGCATGCCACGTACGTCTATGGCCCAAAACTGAACATCGACATCGGATGTGGACATCAATGTGTGATCTGAAAGCGTCATCATCTCTTCCTTGGTTTGCAGTGGGTGACTTTAATGAAGCATTTTGGCAGCATGAACACTTATCAGCGTGTCGAAGATCAGAAAATCAGATGGGTGGCTTTTCGTGATACACTGATGATTTGTGATCTAAAGGATTTAGGACAAGGGTTTCCGTTTACATTTGATAATGGACGGTGGGGGCAAGCAAACGTTAAAGTTAGATTGGACAGAGCACTTGCTGATGATCAATGGCGAGATATCTACTCTGATGCCTCAGTGGTACATCTTGTATCACCTTGCTCGGACCATAGTCCTATACTAGTGAAACTTAAGAGTGAGCCAGCAGCTGGTCCGAGGCGGACGTGTAAGAGATATGAGATTATGTGGGAAAGAGAACAAGTGTTACCAGAGGTGGTAGCGAATGCATGGCAGGAGGCTGGTTCAAAATCTGACCTGGGGGAGGTCAATGAGGCGTCAAAGCAAGTAATGACAGTACTACACACGTGGGGTAGTCAGAAATTTGGTAATGCTACACGAGAATTGTCTCGTTTGAGAAGAAAGTTGCAAAATTTACAAAAGGATAATGCTCCTAGAGAAGTTATAAGAGATACCATGGATGCAATGAACGAACTATATATTGTACCGAGAGGGGATGTTATGGCTGCAGCGTTCTAGGATATCGTGGTTGAAGGAAGGAGATTGCAACACAAACTTTTTCCATCGCAAGGCAGTTTGGCGTGCAAAGAAAAATCGTATTGCGTCGCTCAAGGATAAGGATGGTGTGGTCCGTGACACACCAAGTGATATGGAACGTATGGCTACTTCTTACTTTCAGTCTGTGTATACAGGTGACCCTTCGATACAACCGAACCCTGTGGTTAATTTATTTCGGGAGGCGATTTCAGGTGAGGTAAATGAAAATTTGTGTAGACCATTTTCAGATGAAGAAATCTCATATGCAATTTTTCAGATAGGGCTTCTAAAGGCTCCGGGCCCAGATGGCTTTCCAGCACGATTCTATCAAAGAAATTGGGGTGTTCTAAAGCAGGAAATTATCCAAGCTGTTCTCAAGTTCTTTGATATGGGGCAAATGCCAGAGGGCATAAATGAAACCTCTATTGTGTTAATTCCGAAGGTAGACAATCCTACTGAGCTCAAAGATTTTAGACCAATAAGTCTCTGTAATGTGTTGTACAAGATTATTTCTAAATGCTTGGTCAACAGATTGAGACCTATACTTGGTGATGTAATTTCAGAGAACCAAAGTGCTTTTGTCCCTGGTCGTCTTATTACGGATAATGCGTTGTTGGCCTTTGAGTGTCTACACTTCATGGAACATGGTGCAACCGCAAACAATCCTTTTTGTGCTTATAAATTGGATTTGTCAAAAGCATATGCTCGCATTGATTGGGTTTTTCTCGAGGAGGTGATGCATAAGATGGGCTTCTCTCTCCGGTGGTATAGTGGATAATGGTGTGTGTGACCACGGTGAGATACTCTGTAAAATTCAATGGAGGCCTATTGGAAGCGTTCTCCCCCACGAGAGGCTTGAGGCAAGGTGACCCGCCATCTCTGTTTCTTTTTCTCTTTGTTGCTGATGGGATTTCTGCTTTGTTGCAATCAGAGATTAGTATGGGTGGCATTACACCTATTAAGGTGTGTAGAAGAGCACCAGGAATTTCCCATCTCCTGTTTGCAGATGATACGCTATTGTTTTTCAAAGCTGATGTGGAACAAGCGGCGAGAGTTAAACAAGTGATCGACACTTATGCATTGGATACAGGGCAACTGATTAATCCAGCCAAATGCTCAATTGTTTTTAGTCCTCAATGCAATGGTAGTGTCTAGGAAGGAATTCGAGGCATATTAAGTGTTCAACATGATGATTTTGAGGAGAAATATTTGGGACTTCCTACGCCTGATGGTAGGATGGGTAGGGATAAATTTGATACTCTGCAAGCTCAACTTTGCAAGATATTGCTCCAATGGGGTGATTTATCTCAAGGTGGTAAGAAGATTATGATTAAAGCAGTGGCACAAGCTTTGCCAACTTATGTTATGGGTGTTTTTAAGCTACCAATGTCGGTATGCGATGATCTCACAAAACTTATACGGGATTTCTGGTGGGGAACGGAGAGAGGGAAGAGGAAAACTCATTGGATCAGCTGGGATGTTCTAATAAGGTCCAAACCCCACGGTGGTTTGGGCTTTAGGGATATGCGTATCTTTAATCAGGCTTTGTTGGCACGTCAAGCATGGAGGCTTATAAGCCGGCCTGGTAGCCTTTGTGCCCGGGTGCTACGTGCAAAATACTACCCCCAAGGTAAGCTTGTCGATACAGTGTTTACGGGCAATCCATCTACCACTTGGACTGCCATTGCCTACGGGCTAGAGCTATTGAAACATGGACTGATCTGGCGAGTTGGAAATGGAGGATCTATCCACATATGGCATGACAGCTGGATTCCAAGAGAAGAGGAGCTCAAAGTTATTGGCTCTAAAGGGAGTTCAAGGTTGGAGTGGGTATCCAGCCTGTTGGATGAACATGGCAATTGGAATGAGGCTCTCGTACGCAGAACTTATCCACCGATTGATGCAAATATTATCATGCGTATTAAAACCTCACAAAGGAAGCCAGAGGATTTCTTAGCTTGGCAACCAGAGAAGACTGGCATTTTCTCGGTGCGAAGCGCATATCGTGTGGGGCTTCGTCTGGACCAACAGAGCTTAACGGTGGGTGCGAGTAGTGCATCACCACATGGAGACAAGCCAATATGGAAGAAGGTGTGGAAGTGCAACATACCTGAGAAGGTCCGGATCTTTGCGTGGAAGGCCATTTCAAATGCCTTAGCGACTGAAGATAATAAGCTGCGACGCCACATGCCGGTGTCGGGAGTGTGCCAAATTTGTGGCGGTGTGAAAGAGGATACTTACCACGCCTTAATTTTATGCCCGCATGCGGCCGGTCTCTGGGAAGCGATGAGGCAAGTTTGGAAAATTCCAAAGATAACTAAACCTGTGCATGATGATTGGCTTGTAGCATGGTTATTAGCTATGTCAATGGATATGTGTAGGCGCGTTCTTATGATTGCATGGAGGGTTTGGTATGCCCGCAATAGGTTACTCATGACAAGGCATTTCCAACAATTGAAGGGTCAAGACGTTTCATTTGCAGCTACCTACAATCTTTGGAGAGCATTCGCAAGCTATCGCCTGAAGAGATTGTGAAGGGGAAGCAACCTGTTGGTTCCCAGCCGAATGAAAGGAAGGAGGTGTTGGAGATATGCCCAAGAGGCAATAATAAAGTGGTTATTATCATATCTTCACACTTATGATAAATGTTTACATACCATGCTATAATTGTATTAACAGGAAACATTAATACTTGTGTGATTTGTAAACTAAAATAAGAGTCCCTAGTAAAGCCTCTTGTTAAACTAGCTTGTTGGTTAATATATGATCATGGTTTCCTGATCATGAACATAGAGATGTTATTAACAACAGGGTCATATCATTAGGAGAATGATGTGATGGACATACTCCTATAGATAAGCGTAGCATAAAGATCAAGTCATTTCAATAGTTCAATTGCCATATGCTTTACGATACATAGTAACCTAATTCCTTCGACCATGAGATCATGCATATCACCTTTACGGATGGATGCTTTGATGACATCAAACACCACACCGTAATCGGGTGGCTATAAAGGTGGCATTAAGTGTTAGGAAAGTATTGGTTGAAACACATGGATCAAGAGTGGGATTTGTCCATCCTCATGACGGATAGATATACTCTGGGCCCTCTCGGTGAAATGTCATCCAATTAGCTTGCAAGCATGTGACTTGGTCACAAGGGATCACATATCACGGAACGAGAAAAGAGTACTTATCGATGTGAGGTTGAACTAGGTATGCGAGAATCTGACGATCATAACCTCGGATAAGTAAAGTATCGTGAGACAAAGGGAAATTGGTATCGTATGTAAGTGGTTCATTCGATGCAAGTAATCGTAGAAATATGTGGGAGCCATATGAATTTCCAGATTCCTCTATTGGTTATTGTTCGAGAAGTGTCTCGATCATGTCGCATAATTCACGAACCGTAGGGAGACACACTTAAGGATTCGACGTTGTTTGAGTAGTTATGGTATTATGAAAGAGACCGAATGTTGTTGAGTCTCGGATGGGATCCGAGATATCACGAGGTGATCCGGAATGGTCGGAGAATAAGATTCATATAAGGAAAGTCCGTTTGGAGTTCGGGAATGATTAGTGTTTTCATCGGGAATGTTCTAGAAGGTTCGGATTGTCCCGCACTCGGGGAAGGGTACATGAATGTGTCATTGCTCATTGAATGATTGCATCATGTACTAAGTGTTCTTGCTGTCCCAAATAAAGGATTAAATTGAATCCTAAAACAGAAAAGTCAAATGTCGGTTTGAAAGTCAAACCGCAAAACAAGCTGTGGGAAACAAGCAAGAGGAGTTGGAACCAACCTGGAGGAGGAGTTGGACTCCTCGGGCGCGCCAGCCCAAGGCCGAGTTGGGAGGACTCCTCCCTCCCCTGCGCCATGACCCCCTCCCATAAAAGGAGGCGGGGCTCCTCCTAGAGACACATAACTTTCTACTCTAGATCTCCGGTTTAGAGCCGTTTGGTTTAGAGCTTCTAATTGCTTTAGCCGTGGTTTAGAGCCTTCTAATTGGTTTAGAGCCTTCTAATTGGTGTGTCTAATTACTAGACCACTAATAGCCTCTCTCATAAGCTCCACCATACTACTTGGCTTAAGCTGAAGCCTCAGGATCTCCCTCTACTTAGGTACCACGTTGTCTTCTTAGGAATCGCAAGAGTGCTACAACCTCCATTCTTTGGAACAAGGAGAGGAAGGTCTTCGTCAGTACCGAGCGTGTGACCCATTGAGGCGCTTCTTGGAGCGATGGCGCCGGAAGGATCGTCTCGATCTTGAGATCGGAAGTGTCGACTACATCACCCACGAGAATCTGCTCTCGTTAACGCTTTGGAATCTTGAGGTGAGTTCCTCTATCGACTCGTTGCTACAATCTAGTAGATAGATCTTGGCTTGTTTGTTTGTATGCGATAGAAAATTTTTGTTTTCCATGCTACGAACCCTCTGATGGTATCGAGCCGTGTCTATATGTAGATCTGTTGCAGAGTAGAACACAATGGTCATTGTGGGCGTTGATGCTTTATTGTCGATTGCTTCTTGTGTACTTTGTATCTTGCGGTATGTTGGGATGAAGCGGCCGGGCTAACCTTACATGACATCGTTCATGAGACTTGATCCACGCTTGACATGCAACTTGTATTGCATAAGTGGCTTTATGGTGCATGTTTCTCCTAGCATAGTTAAGATCCAATTTACAACGGGTGATCAACAATACTAGTATCAATGTTGTGGTTCTTGTTCGTAAGTTAGAACGATACTTATTGAAAGCCCCAAACCACGTAAAATATGCAAAGAAAGTAGAAGCGTCTAACTTTGTTTTGCGGGGTGTGCGATGATGTGATATGGCCATGATTGTGATTGTATTTGATGTATGCAATGTTCCTTATTGTAAGTCGACAACCGGAGAATATATGGTTGTCTTTAATTTATGTTAAGACCAGCGTGTCTATTCAAAGTAGTTGTAATAGTTGAAGCGGTGGGCGACAACCATGGAGTAGCGTCATTGACCTTGATGCAATGCGGTGATGATGGAGATCATGTTAGTGCTAGAAGATGGAGATCGGAAGCACAAAGAAGAAAAGGCCATATCATATCACATATTATGAATTGCATGTGATGTTAATCCTTTATGCATCTTGTATTGCTTAGTAGGCGGTAGCATTATAAGATGATCCCTCATGCACATGAATTTCAAATCATAAAGTGTTCACCCTTAGTTAGCACCGTTGCTAAAGCTTGTTGTTTGAAACACCACGTGATGATCGGGTGTGCTAGATTACGCAAGTGTATACAGCGTGAGCAAGCAGATTGCTCATGCGAAACTAAGGTTTGATCTTGACGAGCCTAGCATGTACGAGACATGGCCTCGGGAACACGGATTCTTGAAAGGTAGAGCATGAGTCATATAGTAGATATGATGAACATGTCGATTGTTCGCCATTGAAGCTATATCAACTCTCGTGATGATCGGTTTTGATGTGGTGGATTTGGTTCGTGTGATCACTAAAACAATGTGAGGATATTGTTTTGAGTGGGAGTTCACCTAGATTAATTTAATTATTAATTATAACTCAATTTATCATAAACTAAATCAAAGTGAATTTGCATAGTTGTTGTAGTCATTGGCATCCGTTTACCACCTTGCGCTTAGTTATAATTGAGATGATAGAGCTATAGAATTACGGTTAGTTACTTTCTGAACTGGTATCGTATTGTTTTGAAGTGTTAATCTAAAGTTTAAAAGTCCTATTGCAAACTTTTAGTAAGTTCCGGTTACTCCATGAAGTTTAATAATTGGTATTAAAACAAGAGTAACAATTCCAATGTTAGTATATAAGTATCATGTTTGTCTCCACGATTCTTGATATTCAAAGGATTCTCTTAATATCAAGGTTATCTAGGATCTGAAAGAGTTGTTTCAGAAACCATGATGTGTGGAAGATATTGTGATATCTGAAACAAAGTTTTGGTTGCAACATGATAGAGTATAATATGGCAAAAGTCATGTTCTCATATTTGATGAGAATTTGCAAAAGGTTGGAGACACTTGTTGTCCTGATCCTCCAAAAGGTTTTGGATAGCAACATTATACTCATAATTCATCGTTATAAGCTAAAAGTAGCTTGATCATGGACGATTCCATGTTAAGTGTGAATATTTGATGTAGGTAAAATGTTTACTACACCAAGAGATTACTAAAGAAAGGAATTTGAAAGAACACCAAACATTTGATGATGGTGATCTACTTCAAAGTGCAAGTCCAAAGACATTGGTATTTAACTGTACACGCTTTGGACTATATGTCATATGTATGACTCCACTGTTGATGTTGATAGATTCTTTCAAACAGAAAAGGAAATCTTGAAGAGAATCTCATAAATATATGGCAGAAAGGAAAAGACTAGAATTGTTCAGTTTAAGTATATAGATGATATACATGTTATGGCTATATTCTTTGCTTATTAAACAATGTGGTTCTTAAGTATTTAATACTGAATTTGTTGGTGTGAATCATCATACGAAACAACACAATTCATGAACTACAATGGCCTAAGTAACTAGCAAAAGAATATGTGATGATGTTCATCGAGAACAAAATAAAGGGTTATTGTGTTGCTCGTTAAACATCAAAGTTTGCCTTCAAGATTTGTTTTATCAGGTATTATGAGAACAAAAGGGTTGTTCAAATAATTGCCGTAATCCATAAAAGATGGATGATTTACAAAATCTCGTTGGAGAAATCACGTCCATAAAACTAGTGCTAAAAAAAAGTCGAAAGACAAATTGATTGAAAGATCACTTAGGAAGTGACATCGCCGTTTAAATTATATTGGAAAAAACACATGAAGAAACTCCATGTGGATGGAATTTTGGAGTCTTTTGATTTTTGATCACATGGCCTTGTGAAACTTTCCTAGAGATAATTAAAACTTCGTTCATAGGCCAAAGGGCGAATGACTAGCTTATTGGAAATTGTACATATTGTTGTACAAAGACCATCATGTGTAGTCAAAAGCGATGGATTTCAACTTCATATGCTTTCTCCGAGAATTTGAGTGAATATTTGAATATTTACTTAATAAGGATAAAGTATGAAACACTTGAAAAGTTCAAAGACTTTCAAGATGAAGTGCAAAATCATAGTAACTAGAATATAAATAGTTTATGATAAAGATCATAAAGGAAGATATTTGAGTTACAGAGTTTAGCATAATACCTAAGATTTAAGGAATCGTTCCATGGATTTGCATTTCCCGAAACACCATAAGAGTATGGAGCATTCGAGATATGTAATTAAACCTTGTTTGACATGGTGAGATCAAAGGTGTAATTCATAAAATTGCCATTGTATTTTAAAGATTAAAAGCTTTAGAGATTACCGTTTTCCACTGAAAAGAGCTTCATCATAATCCGTTGAAATGACACCATATAAGGTTATGGTTTGGGATAAAACCCAAGTTGTCCTTTCTTAAACATTGGTATGTTATACATAAGAAAGATGTTTGCAACCAAAAGTCGGATGAATCTGTCTTTGTTAAGTATTTCTCCATAAACAGGAGACAAAAGTGTTTGTCGCTTAGAACGTCAAGTTTCTTTAAGAAGGAATTTTTCGTGAAAAGTTAAGTGGGAGGACAATAGAACTTTGATAAGGTTGAAAGAACCTTAGCTATATGTGCAGAGTTGCATAGCAGCGAAAAGTGTTAGGAGGACAACAATGCTCATGGCTCACGTGCCTCAAAGGTTGTGATCACGGAGATCTAAGTTCCTATTGAAACAAGTAGGTCGGGTAAACAATCAAATACCAAGATTTGAGGGTTGAATCATTTTTGAGAATAATGAACCGACTACATGCAAAGAAGCGATGATGGGCCCTGACTCCGTAAAATGGCTTGAAGCCATAAAATCCGTGATAGTTCCGTACGAGAAAATCAAGTTTTGAACTTGAAGGACCCTCGAGAAAGGTGTAAGACCTTATAGTTGTGTCTGGATCTATAAAGAAATAGACATGGATGTTTCACATCTATGAAATAGTCGACATGTTGGGAAAGAGTTCACAACAATGTTCAAAGGTTGACTATGACAAGATTTGATCTGTCATAGTGATATTTAGTCTAGACGGATTAATGTAGCAACCACTACATATAATTTTGTTATATGGTAGTAGAATAAACAAAACAAGTTCTTCTAATAGAATCGTTACCTAGGACATGTGCATAACACGGTCCATAGGGTTTTGTTAATTCAAAGGATGCTAAAAGCATGCGAACTTCAATGGTTAAAGTAAGCATAGCGGAGTTGGAATCTTCACTATGATGAAACTGTTAAAGAGTTTAATTTCATCGAGACAATGAAGAAGCTTGCATTTGCAAGAAATTAAGTGGGGCGCTAAGACATGTTTCTAATACATTATGTGGAAGACATATTGTTGATTGGAAATAATGTATCTTTTATTAACACATATTAAGAATTTCATCGATGAAAGACTTAGGCAAAACCAAATATTTGGCATTAATAGGCGCTAATATGGTTGTGCGGAAGTACATAGACAAGATATTGAATGAGTTCAATATAGAAACTATAAGAGAGGTTCTTGTCATACGAGAAAGGATTGAACAAGTTCAATGTTGATGATATATTCAAGTGTATTGACATTTGGCAAGTGAAACAAAATTCAAGTATAGATTGATACTTGATCACAAAAGTATTTATATCAATCATCTTTGTGATGTGTACAAATCCGGATATGTCCTATGCTCTAAATGTTATGAGCATATACGAATGATTCATAAGATGATCATTGGACAATAGTAAGGATATTCTTATGATCTTTTGGAAGAACTAAGAATATATTGTTTGTAGAAGTGACAAATAGATGGTTAGTTCATTGTAGAAGTACTACATTGATACTAGTTTTGTCACAAAGTGCAAATTAAGTTTATCTCAATCTAAATTAAGGGTGGCACAATATAATGGAAAGTAAGTTCCATAATGGATTTGGATGAGTTCCAAAGTTAAGACATTGTGATGATACTACAACAAAAGGCTAAGTATATGATCGCTATAATAGCACTAAAGAGGGCATTTGTGTCAAGTAGTTTGTTATCAAACTAGGTGTAGTTCACAATGGGATAATACTATGAAGATATATTATGCGACAATATTATCAACATGTTTTAACCCCAAAGAGCTAAAGGTCACAAAAGACCAAACTTATACAAAGCCATCTCATTAGGGAATGAGTGATGCGTGAGACGCAAACACATGCAATTACACGGACACGGAAGTGTCGGATCCAGGAATCGATTGACCACTAGCAATCGTGTACATACAACCTTTGGAAAGCCATAGGTGTTGAATACACAAAGGTTTGAAACTAGATTATTGACTCTGGTGCAAGTGGGAGACTGTTGGAGATATGCCCAAGAGGCAATAATAAAGTGGTTATTATCATATCTTCACACTTATGATAAATGTTTACATACCATGCTATAATTGTATTAACAGGAAACATTAATACTTGTGTGATTTGTAAACTAAAATAAGAGTCCCTAGTAAAGCCTCTTGTTAAACTAGCTTGTTGGTTAATATATGATCATGGTTTCTGATCATGAACATAGAGATGTTATTAACAACGGTCATATCATTAGGAGAATGATGTGATGGACATACTCCTATAGATAAGCGTAGCATAAAGATCAAGTCATTTCAATAGTTCAATTGCCATATGCTTTACGATACATAGTAACCTAATTCCTTCGACCATGAGATCATGCATATCACCTTTAGGATGGATGCTTTGATGACATCAAACACACCGTGAATCGGGTGGCTATAAAGGTGGCATTAAGTGTTCGGAAAGTATTGGTTGAAACACATGGATCAAGTGGGATTTGTCCATCCTCATGACGGATAGATATACTGGGCCCTCTCGGTGAAATGTCATCCAATTAGCTTGCAAGCATGTGACTTGGTCACAAGGGATCACATATCACGGGAGCGAAAAGAGTACTTATCGATGAGGTTGAACTAGGTATGCAGAGATACAAGCGATCATAACCTCGGATAAGTAAAAGTATCGTGAGACAAAGGGAAATTGGTATCGTATGTAAGTGGTTCATTCGATCGCAAAGTAATCGTAGAAATATGTGGGAGCCATATGAATTTCCAGATTCCTCTATTGGTTATTGTTAGGAGAAGTGTCTCGATCATGTCGCATAATTCACGAACCGTAGGAGACACATAAGGATTCGACGTTGTTTGAGTAGTTATGGTATTATGAGAAAGAGACCGAATGTTGTTGGTCTCGGATGGGATCCGGATATCACGAGGTGATCCGGAATGGTCCGGAGAATAAGATTCATATAAGGAAAGTCCGTTTGAGTTAGGAATGATTAGGTGTTTTCATCGGGAATGTTCTAGAAGGTTCGGATTGTCCCAAGCACTCGGGGAAGGGTACATGAATGTGTCATTGCTCATTGAATGATTGCATCATGTACTAAGTGTTCTTCTTGTCCCAAATAAAGGATTAAATTGAATCCTAAAGCAGAAAAGTCAAATGTCGGTTTGAAAGTCAAGCGCAAAACAAGCAAACTGGGAAACAAGCAAGAGGAGTTGGAACCAACTTGGAGGAGGAGTTGGACTCCTCGGGCCGCCAGCCAAGGCCGAGTTGGGAGGGACTCCTCCCACTGGCGCCATGACCCCTCCCATAAAAGGAGGCGGGCTCCTCTAGAGACACATAACTTTCTACTCTAGATCTCGGTTTAGAGCCGTTTTGGTTTAGAGCTTCTAATTGCTTTAGCCAGCGGTTTAGAGCCTTCTAATTGGTTTAGAGCCTTCTAATTGGTGTGTCTAATTACTAGACCACTAATAGCCTCTCTCATAAGCTCCACCATACTACTTGCAGAAGCGAAGCCTGGGATCTCCTCTACTTAGGTACCACCTTGTTGTCTTTGGGAATCGCAAGGAGAGTGCTACAACCTCCATTTTCTTTGGAACAAGGGAGAGGAAGGTCTTCGTCGAGTACCGAGCGTGTGACCGATCGGGAGGCGCTTAGAGAACGTGGCCTAGGAAGGATCGTCTACGATCTTGAGATCGGAAGTGTCGACTACATCACCCACGAGAATCTGCTCGTTAACCGCTTTGGAATCTTGAGGTGAGTTCCTCTATCGACTCGTTGCTACAATCTAGTAGATAGATCTTGGCTTGTTTGTTTGTATGCGATAGAAAATTTTTGTTTTCCATGCTACGAACCCCTACAGGAGGTACTGGCTCCTTCATCTACGAGTGAGACATGGTCTAAACCTATTAATGAAACTTTTAAATTAAATGTTGATGGCGCATATTTAGCTCAAAGTGGGCCGGTATGCAGTATGATCCTCGGTAGGATGGTTCCATTGTTTCTCACTTGTCATACATTGAGATTTTGTTCATCGGCACTTGATTCGAATTGAATCCATGCCTAGAAGGTATCAACCTAGCACTTGATCCGAGTCATGAGAACATTGTGATTGAAACGATAGCATGGGCGGTGAAGATGGTACGAATGTCTACGAGATGGATCTTGTTTGGGGCACCTGATGGAAGATCTGCGACTGCTTCTTAATTCTCCTCGTATTGTATCGTTTACTAAAATTTCTAGAGGGCAGAAGTGCTAGTCATGAATTAGCTAGATTTGGCATGCTACAAAACATAACTGTTGTTTGGTTAGGTGCGGCTCCAGATGATCTATTGGGTCGTATCCTTCGGGATTGTAATGTCACTGTTATCTAATTAATACAATCCCATTTACCCCGCAAAAAAAGTAGACTTGCCAATAGTTTTATTACTCCACCATGTCAATCACAAAGATCCCACTACGGGAATAACTAAATAGGCCGACGGCCTTTTTATACGCCGACGGCAAAATGTCGGGGCCGTCGGCCCAGTTTATTCAAAAAATACATAAAAATACAAATACTTTCGTATAACATATTTTTCATTTTCCAAGTGCAAAAAACGGGGTGTTTTGTAAAGCAACCACCAAAAGAAAGTTTCAAAATGATAATACCATATTTTTTCAAAAATACTAGACCATATTGAATGGACAATTTCCCAACCTAGGAATCTCAAACCTTTCCGTTCACCTCTCGTGAAAAAGACAAATTCCTGCTGAATCGGTAGGAAATGAGTTAGATTTGAACTACAGGTACATGATATATTGCTCATGATTTTTTGTAAAAATCATTTTAGATTCACAATATGCTATTTCATCAGAGATCTAATGCAAGTTTAGTGAGACTCGTCCCCGAGCTAAGAATCATCATGCCCCTCGATTTAGGAAGTTTGATGATAGTTTGAAATGTGCATAAAAAATTAAAAAACGATCAAAACAATGCAAAACCTTCGCGTGGTGTCATATTATATGACATAGTTCCATGGAAAAATACCATACTTGGTATATTCATTGAGTCTTAAAAAAACCTTCACAAAATGGCCTATCTCAATCGAGGTTTTCTGGATCTCATGTCAAATGACCAATGTTATTGCTATAATCGTGGTATAGTTTGCGATAATGTGTCCATATTGTGCACACATGTGTATCATGGGATGGTGAACAATGTTGCAGGAGAAAGTTTTCCTTTTCGTCGCACCGAAAAGCCATTTTTCATTTTCTGAGTGCAAAAAACGGGGTGTTTTTGTGAAGCAACCACCAAATGAAAGTTTCAAAATGATAATACCACATTTTTTAAAAATACTAGACCATATTGAATGGACAATTTCCCAACCTAGAAATCTCAAACCTTTCCGTTAACCTCTCGTGAAAAAGACAAATTCCTGCTGAATCGGTAGGAAATGAGTTAGATCTGAACTACAGGTACATGATATATTGCTCATGATTTTTTGTAAAAATAATTTTTAGGTTCATAATATGCTATTTCATCAGAGATCTAATGTAAGTTTAGTGAGACTCATCCCCGAGCTAAGAATCATCATGCCCCTCGATTTAGGAAGTTTGATGATAGTTTGAAATGTACATAAAAAATTAAAAAACGATCGAAACAATGCAAAACCTTCGTGTGGTGTCATATTATATGACATAGCTCCATGAAAAAATACCAGACTTGGTATATTCATTGAGTCTTAAAAAAAACCTTCACAAAATGGCCTATCTCAATCGAGGTTTTCTGGATTTCAGGTCAAATGACCAATGTTATTGCTATAATCGCGGTATACTTTGCGATAATGTGTCCATATTGTGCACACATGTGTATCATGGGATGGTGAACAATGTTGCAGGAGAAAGTTTTCCTTTTCGTCGTACCGAAAAGCCATTTTTCATTTTCTGAGTGCAAAAAACGGGGTGTTTTTGTGAAGCAACCACCAAATGAAAGTTTCAAAATGATAATACCACATTTTTTAAAAATACTATACCATATTGAATGGACAATTTCCCAACCTAGGAATCTCAAACCTTTCCGTTCACCTCTCGTGAAAAAGACAAATTCCTGCTGAATCGGTAGGATATGAGTTAGATTTGAACTACATGTACATGATATATTGCTCATGATTTTTTGTAAAAATCATGTTTAGGTTCACAATATGCTATTTCATCAGAGATATAATGCAAGTTTAGTGAGACTCGTCCCCGAGCTAAGAATCATCATGCCCCTCGATTTAGGAAGTTTGATGATAGTTTGAAATGTGCATAAAAAATTAAAAAACGATCGAAACAATGCAAAACCTTCGCGTGGTGTCATAGTATATGACATAGTTCTGTGGAAAAATACCAGACTTGGTATATTTATTGAGTCTTAAAAAACCTTCACAAAATGGCCTATCCCAATCGAGGTTTTCTGGATTTCAGGTCAAATGACCAATGTTATTGCTATAATCGCGGTATAGTTTGCGATAATGTGTCCATATTGTGCACACATGTGTATCATGGGATGACGAACAATGTTGCAGGAGAAAGTTTTCTTTTTCGTCGCACCAAAAAGCCATTTTTTATTTTTCGAGTGTCAAAAACGGGGTGTTTCATAAATCTTGACATAGTTTCAGTTGGTATAATATTTAAAATTTATGATATATAATTAAATAGATGATAGGGATGTCATATTTGGATTTCTCTCATTTTTTAATTGATTTGGATATATTATTTGTCGAATTGTGATTTACGGATTTTAGATATGAATTATTCAAATTTAAATAAAAAAGCAAAATAAATAAAATTTATTTTATTTTTATTTGAATTTAAGATTATTATTAATTATTTATTGTTGTTTACTCAAAAAATTGTATGGAATGTAAAAAAACAAATATGTCTAACATTATAGTGTAATGGTTAATAGGTTTGATATGATAATATTCACAACAAGTTCTAATTTCTTTGTCGGAAGCTCATGTGGAAGGAACGAAGAAGTTAAGCTTGCTGGGGCTGGAGTAGTATTAGGATGGATGACCGGTCGGGAAGTTTGACTAATTGTGCAATTTGACTTGAGACTAAGTATACTTAGAATTAAAAATGTCCATGTGAGATTAACAAGTTAAACAATACAAAAATGTTAAAAAAAAATTTGGAAAAAAATTGAAAAAATCTAAGCCGACGGTAAAGCCGTCGGCGTAGCAAAACGGCCGTTAGTCATCTAGGTGGGCCCCATATGATCTACGCAGACGGCTTTTGCCGTCGGCGTAGCTATATACGCCGACGACTTTTCTACGCCGACGGGAGAAGAGGCTACGTCTATGGGGCTGTACGCCGACGGCAGCCGTCGGGCCAGCCTACGCTGACGGCATTTAGGGCCTACGCCGACTGATCTTGTTCTAGAAAAACTTTATCATCATTTACAAAATGAAGAACAATTGTAACACGAATACTGCGTTTTCTGAAACGCCGCTTGCAAAGGTCCTCTCAGATGGTTGGATACTAATGAACTGCAAGGATGAAGACTAATGCACACAGGCTTGATTTGGCCAGGAGGGGTAATCGTGTAAACGTAGAAGAGAGAACAGTTAAATCAATTCATAGCCGGTATTGATGTATGTCCCTCCGTCCAAAATATGGAGCGCCTAAGTTTTAGTCAAAAATCAACGTTTTTAAAGTTTGAGCAAGACTATACACAAAAATATAAATATTTACAATTCCAGATCAATATCTGTAGATTTATTATAAAGTATATTTTCTTAATGTGTTCATGTACATTTTTTTCATAAATATTTGGTTAAAGTTAGTAAATTTTGATTTTTGACCAGTACGTTGATGCTTTATATTTTAAGGACGGAGGAGGAAGTACCTCATATTCGTCTTCACTGTCGACCGCTGAGTAAAACGCAAAACGGGGACCGGGACGGGGACCGGGACGGGGACAGGGGCAGAACAATTCCTCGGAGTAGCGCTCTAACTTAAATGATGAGGGTAGACTAGTAAGTCAAACAGGCTAGCCAATGACTATGATTGTGAACGCGGGTCCGTGGTTGAAGTTTGCTATACCTGTTTTACTTTGGGTATGAGGTTATAGAGGTCTTGGAGCACATCCGGGTAGCTGGCGCCTGCAAGTATTGCCACTGTGTCGTAATCTTCTTTCTCATACGTCTCACCATCTGTGTAGTGCCCGATGACTTCCACCATCACGCCGAGAGCATCCATGTTGATCTGCCGGCTCGCGAGGACGGCGTCGCAGGGGCAGTGGAGCATGGCCTCAGCGGCGCTGCTGTCCGTGTGGCGATCACGAAGCTGGACGTACCGGTCCACAATCACTTGGACGCGCGTGCTATAGTCCAAGCCCTTATGGATCCACTCTATCGTCGACTCCCGCGGTGACCAACGATTCTCGCAGATCTCCAGTAGCTTCCGCGCCACGGGTTGCATCCTGCTCCTCAGCTTGTTCATGGACTCCGTCATCTTCCTCACGGTCTCCCCTGTTGGCTTCAGGTACTGAACCAGCCAGGGCACGGCACCCTTCAAGTCCTCATACATCTTAAGACCCAGCTCCTTGGATAGCAGATTACCCATGGCCGCCATTCTTTCTCTAAAAAAAACATTAATAAAGGAATCAGTAGACGTTCTTTTTGTTCTGCTCCCAAGTCTCGACTCAGCATGCATGGAATGGAAGATCCTCTACGTACCTGCTTGATCTGGCTGGAGATGAAGAAGCACGATTTTCCTTAGTTTCCCCCTTGTTTGGAGAGATGATGAGAGGACAGTGGGGTATGTGCTTGCTCAATAATAGGGGAGCCCCGGACGGTGCGGTCTCACTCACACACATATAATTGGTAATGTCTCCTTGTGTTACTAATTAGGTTGTAGATCTGAACTGGCAACCCACGACATGGATGGATATAAGGGCAACATGCTGTGGATGACTGTTACAGAATAGTCTGCTGACTTGCATTATTATTTTTTGCTCCCATCTTAATCTCTTTTAATCTCCTTGTTACTATAAAATGATGAACCAGGAGATCAATCTCACTCAGCCGTCATGATGATTGACTAGTAAAGGAAGCTGTCGAGTCGGGGACCACCTAGTACGGCACCATGGTTGTCTAGATGGTGCGTAAGTCGACGGCGACTCCACATTTGAGCCATGACCCGTGCTTTGCATTTGTCCCGATGAAGGAGCAGTTTTGGTAAGGAGAGCATGCCCATCCGACTGGTTTATGCTTCTAAGTTGGCATCCCAATCGCATGCTAGGGTCAGCCTAGCATCCCAAACTGGCAGCCAAAATCGAGGGAAATTAAATTAGGTAAAATCTAATAGCTTTAGGGTAAAATATGGCACAAGTTTTATATGGGCCAGGGAGTAAATAATAAAAATTGTGCAAATAGGGGTGAAACATACAAGTTTTATATGGCACAAGTTTTGGCTTTAATAAAGGTTGTGTGCATCCGAGGATGCACGGGTAAGTCACCTCTTTAAAAAAGTTAATAAAATCGCCAAAGCAGACGAAGTTAGAAGTCTTTCTGGTGGATCAGCGATACCTCGCACTGCCACACTGGTGGAGCCAACAGAGGAGGATGGAGGGGGGACGATCTACCGGCGGAGGAGGGGTGGTGGTGTGGTGCGCTCACAAGATCGCATATCTTTTGCATTGGGCGTAGATAGGCTAACCTCTATTAGATTGTTCTGTTTGACATAAGATAATATAATACTACTTGTGTGTTCAATTTTTTGGATGTAATCTAAGATACTAATAAGGCGTCCTAGGTTTGATAGGATCGCGAAAACTATGGAATCAGGATAACACGAGTGATTGCAAAGTCACGCCTCCTTTATATTCTTGTAGGATGGAATTTGCACAAAGTTGTTTGACTGCAAAGGAATAATCCTTGGAATTTATTCCAGTCTTCGTATGAAATATAATTAAATCCAGCAATTGGTTTTATGCATTAATATGACCAAATTGCCCCATACGAGTGTGCTATGAGCCCACCAGATATGATGTTGTAGGAGGAGTGTGAACACGAGTGTACTAGTGTGATTTGGCGCCAATATATACACCAATAATATAAGGGCAACATACTGTGGATGACTGTTACAAAATAGTCTGCTGACTTGCAACTTTTTTGCTCCCATCTTAATCTCTTTTAATTTCCTTACAATAAAATGATGAACCAGGAGATCAATCTCACCTGGCCTAATGACTCGTGACTAGTAAAGGAGGCTCTCGAGTCGGGGACCACCTAGTACGACGCCATGGTTGTACGAGCGTCGCGGCATGGGTACCTGGTGGACCTGATACTAGATGGTGCATAAGAGCAAGACATAAGGGTGAACAATGACTATAAGACTTAAAATACTATATTCGTCTTTGAGTTGGCGAGAGAGAATAGGAGAGAGAATAAAGGGCTCATGCAGCTCTTAGCGTCTTGCAAGACTTTGAGAGATTGAAAAGTGGGTCATATGTTAATAAAGAATATATTTTTAGAATTCATATTATACATGTATTATATGGTTATGTATTTATAGCGTAGCGATAACTTATAATGATCCAATTTCAGTACTATTGAACTTGCTCTAAGTCGACAACGACTCCACATGTGAGCGAGCCTTGACCCATGTTTTGCGTTTGTACCGATGAAGGGGCAGTATTTGTAAAGAGAGCATGCCCGGCCGACCGGTTTATGCTTCCGATTTGGCATCCCAATCGCATGCTAAGGTCAGCCAAACATCCCCAACCTGGCGGGCAGAATCGAGGGAAACTAAATGAGGTAGTATTAGATTGGTGTGTTTAACATCCCCAACCTGGCGGGCAGAATCGATTGGAGTATAATACTACTTGTGTGCTCAATTTTTTTGGATGTAATTTAAGGTATTAATAAGGCGTCTTAGGTTTGATAGGATTGCAAAAACCGTGGAATTGACATAACACGAGTGATTGCAAAGTCACACCTTCATTCTTGTAGGATTGAATTATTTGCACAAATATGTTTGACTGCAAAGGAATCCTTGGAATAAATTTCAGTCTTTGTATGAAAAATAATTAAATCCAGCAATCGTTTTTTATGCATTAATATGCCCAAATTCTCCCACACAAGTGTGCTATGAGCCCACCAGATACGATGTTGTTGGAGGAGTGTGAACACGAGAGACGGAACTTTAGTAAACTCGTGTCGTGACAAATCAATCTGCCAACATTTCTAGCCACATGCCCACATGACGTAGTAGTATGTAGTAGTACGTACGTGCGCATTTATAGCATCTTGTTGATTTGATGAGTTGTTCAACTGTCTCTACTCAACAGGGCCCCATCAAATTAATTGTGACAGAGCCCTATTTTTTGTCATTTTGCGCCAATACATACACCAATTAAGTGACAACGAGCGAGCTCTACTACGCCGGTGATGGTTCGGCTCAGTTGGCATAGATGGAGCCATCGTCTTCGCCTGGGAAGAAGCTGGCGAAGGTGAAGCTGTCATGGTGGGAACGAAGTATTTTCATTTGATATGACTGCAAATGGAAAACAACAAAAGAGGAAATCTTCCAACTTGAGCAGGAGAAGGAGACGATAGTTGATGATGATCAACTAAAAACATATATTTTCTAGTACTCCCTCCCTCCGTTCACTAATGTAACATATTCTATCATTTTTCCAAAATACATGTATGTAGATATGTTTTACTGTGTAGGTTCACTCATTTTGAAACGTATCTAAACTATTTTATAAAATATCTAAAAGGTCAAACGGAGAGAGTACAAAAGTTATTGGCTTCGGGTACTGAACCAGCCAGGACACGGCGCTCTTCAAGTCCTGATACATCCTGAGAGCCAGCTCCTTGGATAGCAGATTACCCATGGCCGTCATTCTTCCTAGGAAAACAGATTAGAGGAAGGAAACATTGCACGTCTTTTTTTCTGCTCTCAAGTCTCGACTCAGCATGCATGGAATGGAAGATCTTCTACATACCTTGACCTCTAGCTGGATATGAAGAACCACGATTTTCTTAATTTCCCCTTGTTTGGAGGGATGGCGAGAGGACAATGGGGCAAGCTTTATATGTGCTTTCTCAATAATAGGGGACCCGGACGGTGCGGTCTCACTCTCACACATATAAATGGTAGTAATGTCTCCTCGTGTTACTAAGTAAATAGTAGATCTGAATTGGCAACCCACAACATTGATATAAGGGCAACATGCCGTGGATGACTATTACAGAAGATTCTGCTGACTTGCAATTGTTTTGTCACACACCTTAATCTATTTTCCTTACTATAAAATAATAAACCAAGAGATTGGTTCCACCGACGATGTCGACTCAGGGACCACCTAGTACGGCGCCGTGGTTGTACCAGTGTCGCGGCATGGGCAGCTAGTGGACCTGATACTACATGGTACATAAGCAGGTGACGACTCCACCGATGAGCGATGAGCCATGAGCCATGACCCATGTTTTGTGTTTTCCCAATGAAGGGACAGTTTGGGTAAGGACTCCTCGTGATACTATAATAATGGAGGATCCACGTAGTACCTTATCGGCTGGTTGGACTGGAAAAGGAATCAACCTGTGCTCCCCGCCCCGGGAGGCAGGAGCACCGCCTGATCCCGGCTAGGCGCCTCTGCTCCTCCCCTCGCAGCCGTCGAACGCCGCAAAGCCTTGGCCATGGACTTGACTTCCCGGCGCATGGCGAGATCGGGCTCTCCTGCCTTGCGGTGCACCATCGTGACGCGGATGCTCGGTGGCGAAGTCCGTCTGGCAGCAGACGAGTGGCGGCGGCGTGGCGGCATATCCCTCTCATAGGCGCTCGACGGCCGGGCGAGCTTCGCCGAGCCCGGCGGCGTTATGGCGGTTCGCCAACGCAGCGTGCGGGTTTGGGATCGCGGGTTGCGGTGTATTGGCGTCGGCGGCATGGATGCGATCGCGGCGGCTGAGGGCCGCAGGTCCGATCTGGGCCTGGCAGACGGGCCAGGCCTGATCCGGACCTGCTCTGGCCCTATTTGGTTCTGCTGCTTCGTCCGGACGGCACTCACCCCTGGTGATGGAGGGTAGTTCCCCTCCCCCAAGCCGTCGGGTGTCTCGTTGTTTGCGTGCCCGCGATACCTACCCGTCCCTCTTGTCGACGATGCGTTGTGTGCTTGGTCAGGAGCTTTGGCTAGAGTTCGTGGATGCCGGGGTGGCGGCCCCGGAAGGTGGACTGCGTGGGCGTCTCTGCGGCGAGCGTCGTGTCAGTGGTGGTGGTTTCTTCCCTTGCTCATGTGGATGGCGAGGTGAGGGCGTTGGGAGGCTTTGGTGTTGGCGGCGCTTCGGCTTCGACAGCTCCCAGATCATGTGTCGAATGCCTATCTTGGGGACAACTGGCGTGGCTGTAGATGGGGAGCGGTACGAAGGTTTTTTCGGGCGAAAGCTCAGTGCTTCGGCACCATCGGCGGCGATGCCTGCGGGTACCGTTACCCTCTTGGGGGCGCCGATGCGGCTACCTTCCTCGCGTCAGGGCTCCGGGTGAAAACCCTTGACCGTTGGTCTCGGCGGCGTCGTTACCCTCTTGGGGGCGTTGTCGTGGAGCCCCGATTCATCCCGGTCTCGGCCCTTTGTCTCGGGTGCCAAGTTTAGGTTTTTCGCGTTTTTCATGTTTATTTTGATCTGCTTTGTATAAGGGGTCTCCCCTCCACCTTGTATCTGTTCGGCCGATGTGGCTTTATTCTATAAAGCGGGCCGAAAGCCTATTTCGAGATACTATAATAATGAAATAAAAGGTTGCATGTATGGATTGATGTAGAGGCCGGGGCGTTTCCCCTATTTCAAAAAATTGTCTTGGCCGACTGGTACATGCTTCCGAGTTGGTATCCCAATCGCATGCTAAGGTCGGCCTAACATCCCCAACGAGCTGGCCAGAATCGAGGGGAATTAAATCAGATATAATCTAATAGCTTCAGGGTAAAATATGGCACAAGTTTTATATGGGGCGGGGGTAAACGTTGCCAAAATTGTGCAAAAAGGGATAACATCGTAGAATTAGTTGATGGTTAATAAAAAACCCCAAAATAGGACAAAGTTAGACGTCCCTCTAGAAGGATCAGGGATCCCTCGCACTGCCACACTGGTGGAGCCGACAAAGGAGGGGGCAGGGACGATCTACCGGCGGAGGAGTGGTGGTGCGGTGCACTGACAAGTGACATGGTTATACCCCGTAGGTACATGATCTCAGCATACCTGGTCGAGCCCAAGGAAAGCCCACGACAAATATACGCCGGCCCATGAAGACTTTCGGGTGGCCCAGGCCCATGATGCCTTCGGATCCTTGGAGAGCAAGACTAGAGTAGATAGAAATTCAAAGGGGTAAAACCCTAGAACACAGAACCGACTAGGTCTATGCCCGGACCTGCACGAGACTATATAAAGGCTAGGAGGCGCGACCTAGATCTCTCTCTCATACTTTCGCGCCACGCCCACGCCAGATTGCATCTGCACCTTGTAACCTTGGTTCCGCGTAATCAAGAGCAGACAAGCAGGAGTAGGGTTTTCCCTTCGGGGGCCTGAACCTGGGTAAACCTCGTGTCCCGTGTTGCTTGTTTGCTAACCGTTTCGCGATCTCCAGCATCCCATCTTCTCCAAAACCCAAGTCCATAACAATGGGCATTGATGAGATCAAACCTCGTCAATTGGCGCCGTCTGTCGGAACTGGGGACGCTGATTGTGCGGTCGTGACGGTCCTAACCCGATCGATCTACAACTCTGCGGCGACGGAGAGTCACCTCCTCTTCGGCGCTTTCGACTTCACCGCTCACTCACCGGCCACCATGAAGGACTTCGAGCCCGTAGGCGACGGACTCGAAATCCTGTTCGGGAGCTTCTGCTTCTAGGTGGGGAAAACCGGCACCCTATGCCTCCCGGAGTGGGTGCCCCTACCATCAATCAGACCCGCTTCATGGACCCCACACCCCGTGCTACGCACAACATCATCAACAGATGATTCCTCGACAAGAATCGCAACTCCGATCTGCGATTAAGTCGTCGGATGAAGGACCTCTGATTCCGGATCTGAAAGCTTCGTAGCAATGGACCAATCTGGCGCTACCAATGCGCCGTAGTCATCTGGTGACGGGATCAGCAAACACCCAACCCACCGCCCAACCCGCCACCTAACCCGCCAGATCGAAACAGCGGGAATAGAAGAAGCCAGCCCCCCCACCCGAAGGGGAAAACAATGGCCATGTCATCCGCCTTAGAAAAGAAGGATGGGCCCGAGCACTAACGTCGTGGCGAGCAACATAGTCCTGCCAGACTCCTCCGGGATCTGGCGATGGCCTACCACCTGCTCCTGATCGAGGAGCACAAGAAGCAGGTCAAGATGCAGGAGGTGCTTGACAAACGCAAGCAAGCAGCCTCAGAGTCCAGCGCGCTACGAGCCGCGCTCTCTGCCATGGGCATCGGCTCCAGCTCGAACGCCAACCAAGGCAACAAGCACCGCTCTCGGATGGAGAACATGGATCCCAAGGAGCGCCATGAGGTGACCCGAACTCTCCACACATCGTTCATGGAGATGGACGCCGACGGCAACGTCATCCCGAAAACGCCGCAGGCTGCGATCATGGCAGCCACTGCGTACCTCGCAGCCCACCCACCTCTAGAGGGGGACCCGAAGAGGGCCATGCACAAGTCCGCACTTACCGGACTCGGACTCGTCGGAGCGGCGCTCCACCAGGAAGCTCCTACGGAGCCAAAGAAGAAAGCTCCGGTCAGGTTCGACCGCAGCCCCACCCCTTCATCCGAAGAACAAGAACATGACCTTCCTCGAAGGAAGAAGAGTTTGCGCCACCGCAACCGCGACTACGACGCCAGATACGCGCTCACACAGCGCAAATTCGACAAAGCGCGAGCAAAGTGCGCATGCTCATCTGAATCCGAGATGGACGAAGACGAAGGAGAACTCTGCGGAGCCCGATGCTTCAGCAGATCTGTTTGGCGAACAAAGATGCCGCACAATTTCAAGCTCCCTTCGGATACTCCGAAGTTCGACGGCACACATGACCCAAAGGCATGGCTCAGCGACCACCTATCGTCCGTCAAATTGCACGGCGGAAACAAGGAAACCTCCATGCAATGCCTTCAGCTGCAGCTGACAGAAGCGGCCCAGATCTGGCTCAGCAGCCTATCTTCAGGGTCCATCCGAAGTTGGGATGAGTTAGCTTACAGCTTCATCCGAAACTTCAAGGGCACCAGCAACAGGCCCGCCTCAATCGAAGAATTGCGAGCCTGCACTCAACGAACGGGCGAATCCATTCGCTCGTACATACTACGCTGGTCCAACACAAAAAATTCCGCAGCGCACATCTCCGAAGAGAGGGCCATCGACGCCTTCAGGGACGGCGTCAAGCGCCAAGACTTCAAGGAAGAACTTGGCGAGTCAAGCCCAAAACACTCGACCACCTCATGGACATCGCCAACAGGTGGGCTGACGGAGAAGAATCCATTCACCAAGCACAATCGGAAGAAGAGGATGACTACGGTAGACGACAAGAGCGCCGTAGTAAGAGAAGTCGTGCGTCTACGACGATCGCGACGGAACCGACATGGTCGCGGCCGGCTACGCCGATCGCCGCAACGACGCCAATCGCAACAGCGGAGGATACCGCGGAGAAACTTCCATGACGGGGGCGCCAGTGATCGTGCACAGCGACCGCGATAACGGACCCTCAGCATACGAAAAGCTTTCGGGTCCATGCACCATCCACTTCTACATCGACAAGCAGGATGGCAAAAAGAAGGCGAGCCACATGCTCAAGGACTGCCGTGAGTTCCAGAAGTTCAGCGAAAGCATGGTGCAGATGAGGCAGCAAGCCCCAATTCCTGCGTTCGGAAACGCACCCGCGCCAGGTGAAATAGCGCATGGAGCTCCTCCACCGCCACCTGTAGGAGGCCCAAACCAACCAGTCGCACTAGCACAGAACAACGCTGGGAACGGGTATCCCCCGCCGAAAGGAGCCCTGATGATCCAGAAGGGGCACCCCACGAATAGGGTGTAGAAGAAAATCACCCGACAGATCAACCTGGCCGTAGCAACTCCACCCGCCATCCCTCAGTACCTCAGCGGATCGGAGTCCTGCATCACGTTCAGCCGTTCGGATCACCCTTGCTAGATCCCTCGCCCAGGTCATGCTGCACTGGTGCTGGAGGCACAGATCGGAGGTTTCGAGATGAGTCGCGTCTTCATGGACGGCGGCAGCGGCATCAACCTGATGTTCGCAAGCACTCTAGCAGCAATGCGGATCCCGCAGTGCAGCCTGGAACAATCAGACATAACGTTCCACGACATCGTTCTAGGGAAGGGAATATTCCCCCTGGGCAAAATATGGCTCGACGTCATCTTCGGCAAGCCGAACAACTTCCGACTGGAACGGATCGAATTCGAAGTGGTGGACTGGACATCACAGTACCACGCCATCCTCGGGCGTGTAGCATTCGCAAGGTTCTTGGCTGTCCCACACTATGCATACCTGCTACTCAAGATGCCAGGGCCGAAGGGCGTCATCACAATCCACGGGAGCTTCACCCGATCGGACCAATGCGACAGAGATTTCAACAGAATCTCCCAATCATTCGGCATGCAGGAGGAACTCGTCAGGCTCCTCGAGGTGACGGACAATGGGGCACCCCCAGTCGCATGACAAAACGCACCTGACATGTCCTTCGACTCCACCGTCAACACGAAGAAGGTGCAAGTCCATCCGACGGATGCCTCCAAGACGGCGCTGATCGCCAACGACCTCAGCCCCGCATAGGAAGGCGCGCTCGTCGAATTCCTCTGTGAGCGCTGGGAAATATTCGCCTGGTGTCCTGCGTACATGCTAGGAGTTCCCAGGGAATTCGCCGAGCATGCACTCAACGTCTTTCCAGACACCAAGCCCGTCAAGCAGTCCATCCGGAGACTGTCCGAGCCACGGGCCGAAGCTATCGGCAAAGAAATCAACAGACTACTCGCTGCAGACTTCATCAGGGAAATCAAAGAAAGCGAGTGGCTTGCAAATACAGTGATGGTCCCAAAGAAGGACACGGACATCCTGCGGATGTGCGTGGATTTCACGTCGCTAAACAAGCACTGCCCAAAGGACCACTTCCCTCTTCCTCGGATCGATCAGATCATCGATTCGACTGCAGGTTGCGAGAAACTCTCCTTCCTCGACGCCTACTCAGGCTACAACCAGATTCGACTCAAGGTCGAAGATCAGGAGAAAACGGCGTTTATCACACGCTCGGAGTGTTCTCACATAACACAATGCCCTTCGGCTAGAACGCAGTGCCACGTACTAGCAATGCATGCAGCATGCCTCAAGGACCAGATCGGTGCATAGCGTTCAAGTCTATGTCGGCGACATAGTCATAAAACCAGGAGGCGAGGACACTTATCGGCGATCTCCGCGAGACGTTCGACCTCGACCGCCGGTGTCCCATCGGGTCACCGCTTGGGTACTTCATCTCTCTGAGGATCGAGGCGAACCCGAAGAAAATCGAGCCATCATGGCGATGGAGAAGCGAAAAACCTCAAGGGTGTCCAGCATTTCGCAGACGAATAGCGGCGTTGAGCAGATTCATCACCGCATGGGAGAAGGCCCTGCCATTCTACCGCCACGCAAGGCGAGAATTCAGTGGGCCTTGAAGCCGGCGATGCGTCGAAAGCCTCAAGCGGTACTCTCCACCTCTTTGTCTGGTCAAGCCTAAGGAGTGCGAGCCTCTGCTTGTACATAGCAGCCACACATCGTGGTCAAGACCGTGCTAGTGGTCGAACGACGAAGAGGCAAGACCCACGGGTCCAACGCCCAATCTACTACCTCGGCGAGGTACCGACGCCAACAAAGCGGTACCCTCACTACAGAAACTTCGCCACGGCGTGTTCATGACAGCTCGAAGGTGAGCCACTACTTCCGTGAGCACCGGTGATGGTCGTCAACGAGGCACCCCAAAGCATCTGAATAACCCGGAGGCCACAGGACGCGCGTGGCCTATGGGGCATCGAGCTATCACCGGACATCGTCTCGAAGCGACTCGCAATCAAATCTCAAGTCATCCTGTACTTCCTTGTACATTGGATGGAGCTGCAGCTGCCAGACACCCCAGACATGTCGCAGTCATGGACGATGCACTTCGACGCCTCCAAGCGTGAAGGCGGAGCGAGGTCATCTTGACCTCATGAGGCGATGAAGTACGTCCTCCGGATGAAATTCCAAGCTTCCAACAACGAGGCCGAATACGAAGCCCTCATCCACGGCATGAGGATGGCAAAGATCTGCGGCGCAACACGCCTGGTCATCTACGGTGACTCCAACCTCGTCGTCCAGCAGACGATGAACAAGTGCGACGCACACGCCGAAAATATGATCGCGTACCGCGTGCTCTACAACGCACTCGAAGGAGAATTCGACGGCTGCGAGCTTCGGCACGTCGGAAGAGAAAGCAACGAGGAAGCCGACAGACTCGCCAACATTGGCTCCACCTGCACCAAGGTGCCACCGGGTGTGTTCCTCGAACAGATCTGCGTGCCATCCATCAAGCGGTAATTCCCCAAGGGATCACCCGAAGAAGCAGAACACTCGGGGGCTACGCTGCCCGAAGGGCGACCCGAAACCGGACAGTAGGTCGCTATGGTCAACCTGATGCAGGTCATGGCGGTCGAAGAAACTTGACGCGACCATACCTCCGCTTGATAAGCGGAGAAGCGACAGCCGACAAATGCCCGACGCATATCTCGTCGGTCAAAAGCCTTCACCATCATCAATGGCGAAGCCATAAGCGCGATACGGGTATACTACAAAGGTGCGTCACCATCGGTGACGGGAAAGCCATCCTCCAAGACATCCACGAGGGCATCTGCGGCCATCACGCAGGCAGCCGCTCCCTTGTTGCCAAAGCTCTACGAGCCGGATTCTACTGGCCAACGGCCATGAGCGATGCAAAGGACATCGTTCGAAGATGCAACGGGTGCCAACGGTTCGCCGATAAACCGCACGCACCCGGGTCAGAGCTCAGACCCATACCTATAGCCTGGCCCTTTGCTCAATGGGGCCTCGACATGATCGGCAAAATGCCAAAGTCCTCGAAAGGGGGGCACATTTACCTCCTGGTCGCAGTCGATAAATTCACCAAGTGGGTCGAGGCCATGCCGGTTACTAACCAAAAGGGCAAGACCGCCGTCAAGTTCTTCGAGTCCATTGTCTACAGGTTTGGCGTACCTCACAGCATCATTACCGACAATGGATCGAACTTCATCTCCAAAGAATTCCAAGACTTCTGCGAAGGCCTCGGGATCAACATCACATACGCCTCAGTGGCTCACCCGCAAACTAACGGGCATGTCGAAAAGGCCAACGTCCTAATCGGCGCTGGCATCAAGAAGCGCCTCATGATCCCACTCGAACGAAAGGCCGGAGCCTGGACGAAAGATCTGCCATACGTCCTATGGAGTTTGCGTACTACGCCAAACAGCTCCACCGGCTACACACCGTTCTTCATGGTACATGGAGCCGAAGCCGTGCTACCAGCCGAAGTACGCCACCAGGCCCCCCGGGTCGTCGCTTACAGCGAAACCAAATCCACGGCTGCACTCGAAGATGCCGTCGACACACTCGACGAAACAAGAGACGTAGCGGCTCGATCGGTGATGTACCAAAGCCAGTCTCATAACTACCACCGCCCGGCTCAAGACAAGGTCCTTCGTCGAAGGAGACCTCGTCTTGACTCAAGCAAGAGCGACGAATAAATTCAGTCACCATGGGAAGGACCCTACATCATCACCGAGGTCATCCCAGGTGGCGCCTATCGCCTCAAGCACGTGGAGTCTGGAGTCGCATACTCCAACCCATGGAACATCGCGCACTTGCGAAGATTCTACCCCTAGCTATCTACCCCTTTAATTTCAATAAGGCTTTTCAGCCAAGGCTATTCAGCCGAACAATGTACTTACTCCACTACGATATAAATAAAGCTAAGTTTCTTGCCCCAAAATTTTGTTTCGCTATCTGCAACCTTACTTTATGCTACAAACACCCTGAGTAGCTGACAACGTCAGGCAAACAAAAAGGACACGTACCCAATCAAAGCACTGCGTGCTCAAACAACAAATCAAACCTTTATAACAAAGGGCACAACACGCCCAGTCGAAATATACAAATTTTACATCTATCTCTTTTACAGGTACTACCTATTCTGGAGAATAACTTGAGCACGCTGCTCAAACAAATCTATGACCTGTTCGGCATACTGCCTTACAGCCGCATAATGCGGACGCATATCCCACTCACCACCATCCGGCCGAAGAGGTGGCCCAGCTGCTACAACAGACAGATCTACATCAGGACGATGCAGCCTAGCAAGGGACAACGCAGCCTTCACCCCTGCGACGAGCTGCTGCCTCACCAATTCCTGGACACGGGTCACGCTCCGAAATCTAGACAGAAGGCCGGACAGGGTTGTTGGCACAGCATCTAGGGGAAACATCACATGCAGAACCGATGAGAGCGAAGTGCTTGATGAAGCACCCGCGACACTTGGTGAACGCGATCCTGCACCGTTGCCAGAGCCATGGCACGGTCACAATCCATCCAGAAGAAACCGCCAGTTTCCATGTCTTGCTCCTTCTAAAGACTAAGAACACGGTCTCGAAGAAAAGAAAGTTATGACGAATCATCCAAAGATGGCCGCTGCCATGCTGCAGGCGGGGTGTCAACGGGATCAGCACCCGAAGGAACCTAGAGCAGCAGAAAAGAAAAGGACATAAACACTCAGACAGCAAAGAAAACAACTCAGCAAAATTCATTAAGTGGATAAAAGCCTGGCGTGGCAGAATTTTTGTTTCTTCAACATAATTACAGCAAAAGAAAATTACAAACTATCCTACAGCTGACGCCTAAGCGGCGCCCTGAGTCGCCTCGGAGCCGGATTGCCTCGCTTTGGCTTCCCCCTGCTGCCGTAGCGCGTACTCGGCTAGCAGATCAATCAGCTTGGGCCCATATCGCTTGCAGCGAGCAGAATAGGTAGCGAAGGCTACCTCGGATCCATCCACAGTTGTCGGCATCCGGGAGGTGATCTGGGGAAGGTCCAGCTCCGCTCCAGCCGCCAAGGCCATCGCCAGCCCGACAGACGCGCTGATGCCCTTCTGCTTGCACTTGTACGCCGCAGGCGCTTCGACTGACAACGCCTCCGCCAAAGCGTCTACATCATTGGGGACAAGCTCCTTGTAGAAGCGGCCAAGGACCTCCTTGGCCTTGGCAAGTGAGCCGACGACGGTGCTGCAGCGATCTTCGACCGCTGCAGTAGCATCATCTAGAGCACTCCCGTGCTCCAGAGCGATGCTGTCAAACTCGATGCCTGCGATATCTGCGACATTAAAGCAAAGGAATGAAGAAAGCACTCAGAAGAAAGACAAGAACAATAAAAGGGGCAAAAGAAGATACTCACCCGAAACAGCCTTGGCAGCAGCCATGAGCTTATCAGCCACTTCTCTTTCACGCGCAGCCGCAGCAGTGGCAAGCTGCTCCTCGCGGTCCGTGGCCTCCTGCTGCAGGCGCTCCTTAGCCTCGGTCCCGATGGACTCCACTCAAAGGCGCTCCGCTGCACGGGCGACCTCGACCTTCTTCTCCGCTTGACCAAGGATCTTTTTGAGAGCATCGATCTCACGAAGGGAGGTGTTATGCTCCTCTGCACCCAAAAAGTACAGGTGTCAGATAACAGGACAAGAATATACGAAGAAGCAAACATCAAAGGCATAATAGTACCTTGAAGCTGTTTGAGGTTGGCCTCCAGCACCAGGTGCTCCTGCACCAGTCGCTTGGCATCCTGCACAAAAGGCTGCAGGAAGAAGATCTACCAGTCAGAAAAAGGACTCGGGGGCTACGCCTACCAGAAAAGAACAGAAGCAAGATACACACACGAAAACGCTTGGGGGCTCCCCCCGAGACTCGAAGAACAAAACAAGAAAACTCTTTTACAAACGCTCGGGGGCTCCCCCCGTGGCAGGAGACTTACATGATCCAATGGCGACGTCGAAGGTTCGCTAGCAAAATTCTGAGGCGCAACCACCTGAATCTCCCGTAGAAGAGGGTTCGGAGCAGCACCCTCAGAAGTCGCCACCGTCTGAGGAGGAGGAGACACAACTTTCGACTCCCCCATCATCTCTCGAGCACCATCACTGGAGGAATCGTTGGAAGAGCGCCTGCACAAGGACAAATTAGCACAAGCACAAAGTCAACAGCACAGGAAAAGCAGTACAGAGGAAACTTACGAGTCCAGCGAGCTCAGGTTGAAGACAGGAGGGGTCCTTCGGACTCTCTTCTCCTCTTTCTTCTCTTCCTTCTTCTCTTTCTTCTTTTCTTCCTTCTTCCGCGGGTGCGGCGCTACAGCCCGCACAGGAATAGCAGGAATAGGGGAGCAAGAGCCTCCACGCCCATCACTATGGCGTTCAAGACACAGAGGATTCCTAGGAGTCGGAGGAGTCGAAGCATCCGAAGACTCACTGGAGCTCCGCGATCGTTTACGAGTGTGGTCCTCGCTCGACTCGTTGGCATCTTCAGCCGGAGATCGCGCCGATGGCAGCTCGGACAGGGAATCCACCAAATCATTGTCCGGAGCATCCGGATATACTTCGGGTAATGGAGGCGACATACCCGGCACTTTGAAGCTCTGCACAAGAGAAGAACAATTTGTTAGCAAATAAATACAAAACAATGCAGTCAAAAAATAGCGCTACAAGCACGGATCAGGAAGCGAAGAAGAAAACGGAGGAGTCAGCGACTTCCCCGGGATTTCCTCTCCGGCCTTGAACTTCAGCAGCAAGCGAAGGGCCCTGTCAAGATCTCCCTGGGAGATTTTCTCAGCCGAAACCCTCGTCGGATCACGCCGGCCAGCATAAAGGAACATTGGGTGCACCCTAGCCTGGAGTGGCTGCACCCGGCCGAGAAGGTGCGGATGATATCCACACCATTCACTTCCTTCTCCGGAATCAGCGGAGATCCTCCACCCGGATATAGAGCCTCTATCTCCGCCACCTCGCCATCCAAGATCTTGTTTTCCAAGACCTTTTGGCTCAATCTTTTGGGAGGGGAAAGGAACAAGACCAAAGTCTTGCCCGGGTACTCTGGTCGCGGATATAAAACCATCGCCTCACTTGATCTTGGACAGATTCGGACATGGAAAAAGAAAAGTAAAGCAGATTGGGCCTGAGAGAGATGATGCAACCCCCAATGGGATAAACACCATCTAAACCAGATTGCCTCTTCACGGTATAAAGTTTACGGAAGAGGCAAAAGTGCGGCTCAATACCGAGCCAGCACTCGCAGAAAGTGATAAAACAAGCAATGTGAAGAAGATAATTGGGGGAAAGATGGTGCAATTGGACACCGTAGAAAAAGCAGTCCACGAAGGAAGTCGTGGGTGGGAAGAAAAATCCACAAGACAAAAGCAAGAAACATAACCGATACCCAGAGGGGACGGGATTACCTAATTGCACAGGAGTTTAACGGCCTCCCTATCCTGAGATCGAGGCCCTTTCATGGCTGCGGAGATCACTCTCCGCGTCTCCGATCGCCTCCAAGCCACCGTTGGTGACACGGGTAGCGACCGTTTCTTCCCTCCGGCAACCTTTGGTGCCAACCGGCAGCGACTTCTTGGCTTCCCCATCTAGATGCACGGCGCCGTGGCGAAGCGCGGATGGAAATAGGAAATGTGAAGGAATATTCCGGTAGCAGACAAGAGCTCTCAACACAAGGCGGTGAAAGCAAGAATCGATGCGGTGAAAACAAACTGAAGTTTTCCTCAATGATTATAAAGCGAAGGCGATGCACGGCGTCCATCGAGAAGACCTAACGCCCGTAGCGGGATCTCGCCATACGTGTCGGCATCACGAACCGTCGCTAACACGCCGTCCACTGCGTGCGGAAATCGAGGCGATGCCGTAATTATCTCCACACCGCGCGTGACCGGTCAATTCAAGGTCAGCAAGTGGGACCCACGTTCGTCCAGTCAAGTCACCTCTGGCGCAGCAGACGTTTGAGGTCATTGATCGTCAGCACTGACATCACCAAAAGCTATACTAGCAACAACTACAAATTCTTCGGCTACAAAGCTAAGAGTACTCACTCGAATCTGCGATTCGACTAAATACTCGGGGGCTAATCCTATCAGGAGCGCTGGCCGCGCACCCAAAAGATGAATAGAGGCAAACTATTTTTTTTTCGAGTCCCACGTCGAGTCTACGACTCCACTATGGACTCGTGGGCTACTCCCATAGGGAGGATAGATTTAAGCATCCGAATTTTTTTGTGTCCTACGGACTTAAGAACTAAACAATGTTTGAACTAAAGTCTCCGCTCGAGTCTACGACTCGAACAGACACTCGGGGGCTACTCCCATAGGGAGCGCTGGTCGCGCACCCTATGAATTCTTCGACTGCGATCTTTCGGATCAACATACAAAAACTTTTCGGCAACTCTGCCCCAACAAGACGCTGAGTGAGCAACGTTCTCCTTGGCCACCCGAAACACCTCTGCGGTGATAAATATTCGGATGTTGTGTCTGCGACACAAAGATAAGACCTACAGATACCATCTGATGGCCTGGCAACGCACACGACTGCGCTCTGATAGTAAAAACCCGTGCCAACAGGCGCGATGAAAAATCCCGACGGACGCGTTGGGTACATCAATTAAATTCACTGGAATTCCACTCATGTAAGTCCTCCGCGGCCTGAGTCGAATTACACCAGCATATGTTCCAGGTTCGAATTGAGGGATTCGAACCTGAAGAAGATCGTGTTGTTTCGTCCTAAGACAGTTAACTGACCCTGATCCGTCGGGTGAGTCAGGCACACGCATCAACAATCCCTACACATGAACTATTAAAATACATAGTTGCACCCGAAAGATTGAAGAGTCCTCAGCCGAATCTACGATTCGGCTGATCACTCGAGACTCTTGACATGGTTATACCCCGCAGGTACATGATCTTAGCATACCTGGTCCAGCCCAAGTAAGGCCCACGGCAAATATACGCCAGCCCATGAAGACTTTCGGGTGGTCCAGGCCCATGATGCCTTCGGATCCTTGGAGAGCAAGACTAGAGTAGATAGGAAATTCAAAGGGGTAAAACCCTAGAACCTGTAACCGACTAGGTCTATGCCCGGGACCTGCCTGAGACTATATAAAGGCTAGGAGGGCGCGACCTAGATCTCTCTCTCATACTTTCGCATACACGCCTCCACGCCGCCAGATTGCATCTACGCACCCCTTGTAACCTTCAGTTCCGCCGTAATCAAGAGCAGACAAGCAGGAGTAGGGTTTTCCCTCCGGGGGCATGAACCTGGGTAAACCTCGTGTCCCCGTGTTGCTTGTTTGCTAACCGTTCCACGATCTCCAACATCCCCATCTTCTCCAAACCCAAGTCCATAACAATGGGCATTGATGAGATCAAACCTCGTCAACAAGATCATATTTTTTTCGACATGGGAGTGACCCGGCCTCTGGATCAATAGATGCACACAACCTTATCTATTACATTAGATGTATCTAGTGCATTAGGCATCGATAGGCTGAAATCTATTAGGCCTAGTTCTTTTGATGGCTTCTTCGAGAAGTTGCCCTACCCCTAGCTTTCTGGGGAAGCCGGTTCGAAAATTTTGTGAGGCTTCGAAATCAATTTAGTCTTAAAACACTTTGGGGGCCTCATAATTTTTTTGAACCGGCTTTCCCGGAAAGCTAGGGGTAGGGCAGCTTCTCGGAGAAGCCGCCAAAATAATTGGGCCTTAGATTGTTGTGTTTGACATAATATAATATCTGGATTTGCTAGTTCTCGGTGGCGAGAACTTCTTAGTTCTCAGTCACATCTCTCGCCATTGGATTATCTCGATTAGGTACAGCGTGAGACTTTCACATGAGTTGCAACTAGGTTGTAACTGAGATTTTAATGAGTTGCAACTGAAAACAAATTATATAAGTTACAACTAGGTTATAACTGAGAATTAGCATAAATAGTAGGATGATGTTAGCGACTTAGACATAAGAAGTTCCCAGGCGCCTGAGATATGGGCACTCCCTGTAATATAGTACTACTTGTGTGTTCAATTTTTTTGGGATGTAATCTAATGTACTAATAAGGAATCATAGGTTTGATAGGATTGCAAACACCATGGAATTGGGAGAACACGTGATTGCAAAGTCATGCCTCCTGGATTCTTGTAGGATTGAATTTGCACAAAGTTGTCCTAGAAACAAATGAACAAGAAGCAATTAAATCATGGAATTGGGAGAACACGTGACTGCATAGGAATCCTTGGAAAAAATCTAGTCATTGTATGAGAAATAATTAAATCCTGCAAAATTTTTTTATGTATTAATATGACCAAATTGCCCGACACGAGTGTGGTATGAGCCCGCCAGATATAATATTGTGGGAGGAGTGTGACTGTGAACACGGGAGACGGAGCTTTAGCAAAGTGTGAGGTAACAAATTCATCTGCGAACATTTCTACCCACATGCCCACATGCACGTTTTTCTCTTCTTCATTAATTACTTACGTGTGCATTTGTAGCATCTGGATGATTTGAGCCGTTTAAGTGTATATATCACTAGTAAAAAGCGAGGCCTTGGTTAAGATCGGAAATGGGCTACGCGGGGGATACCAGTACCAGCGCGGTTCAGAAAGCAAAAAGGCGTACACCCTTTAACATCGGTTCTAGCCACGAACCGGTGTTAAAGGCCCTGCACCACCGTCCTTCGCAGCCCCCCTTTAACATCAGTTCGTGGCTTGAACCGGTGTTAAAAGATGGGGCATTTATTTCGTACATTAAATGGGTGGGGCCATTTTTAATTTAAAAAATAGGATAGAATTTAAAAAATTCATATCTTTTTCATTTCAACTCAGAAAAATATGAATAATATATCATAATTTTCAAAAAATAATATCTATCCATTCATATAAAAACATTTTATAGTTACTGTAGATGAAAATTTTCAAAATGATTAAAACACTTACCTATAAATTTTGATTATTCAATTAAAACAAAAATAAAATAGTCAAACCCTAAAACTTTGAACATAAGAAATATTAAACATCTGAAAAGGAATCTAACCCTATTTTATTAGAGCAAATCATATTTTATTTTGTATTAACATTTTTGAATTGTTTGGATATTTAAATTTAGCATCTTTTGTATACTTTGGAATCTGACAATTCTTCCCGCCATTTTTCTTCCCGCCATTTCTTTCCGCCAGTTCTTCCCGCCATTTCTCACTATATATATGTAGGATTAGCCTCCATTGTCATTGCACATCTCTAGGCTCATATCTGCAACCTCATCACTCTTTTCCAAGGCTTCCACCATACCACTAACCCCCGGGGAGGCGGAGGCGCTCTGCGCCTCGAACTACCCCTTGAACTCTGCATTCCCATCGTTTGGATCTTGGCCGAGGCGTGCAGTTCCTCTGTCCCTCTAGGTGTGACGCGCCGGATGTCCATCACGAACCACTACTACTTCGAGCTCACGCCGGAGCAGTGGAGGAATTCCAACTAGCATCCCGACTATTTTCCGACTTGGGAAGCCTACTTCGGGGATCGGCGTGAGAGGGCGCTTGCCAGGCACGAGGAGGACGGCCCACCTACTCCGAACTTCAATGAGGCCGGCCGGCGGCTGTGGTGGCGCGGCCGGACTCTCCAGAGCGTCATGGCCTATGACACGGCCGCCGACTCTAACCCCTGCCTGCGCTACCCTCAAGTCCAGCCCACGCGTACTCAGCCTTCAAGGTTCAATTACGGCGACCCGATGACGATAGCGACGACGGCCGCGGCGAGTACGACGACTACAGTGACGAGTAGGAAGTGGGTCAGATATGAACTACCGAATCGGTAGAAAGTGGGTCAGATATGAACTACAGGTACATGATACGATGCTCATGTTTTTTTACAAAAATCATTTTTAGGTTAAAAATATGCTATTTTATCAAAAATCCAATGCAAGTTTAGCGAGGCTTGGCCCCGAGCTAAGAATCTTCATGCCCGTTGTTCGACAAAGTTTGACGATAGTTTTAAACGGGGATAACAAATTAAAAAACGATCGAAACAATGTGAAACCTTCGCGTGGTGTTATATTATGTGACATAGTTAGAAGGAAAAATATCAAACTTGGTATATTGATTATGTCTCAAAAAAACCTTCACAAAATGACCTATCTCATTTGAGGTTTCTTGGCTTTTGGGTCAAATGACCAATGTTATGGCTAGAATCAAGGCATAGTTTGTGATAATGTGGCCATATTGTGCATACATGTGCATCATAGGATGGCAAACAATGTTGCAAGAGGAAGTTTTCCTTTTTGTCGCACCAAAAAGGCATTTTCCATTTTCCGAGCATAAAAACGGACGGTTTTGTGAAGCAACCACCAAATGGCTAATTCAAAATACTACCACCACATTTTACAAAAGGACTAGACCACCTTATATGGACAATGTACCAACAGGGGGATCTGAAACCTTTCCGTCCATCTTTGGTGAAAAAAACAAATTCCTGCCGAATCGGTAGGAAGTGGGTCACATATGAACTACAGGTACATGATACGATGCTCATATTTTTTTACAAAAATCATTTTTAGGTTCACAATATGGTATTTTATCAAAAATCCAATGCAAGTTTAGCGAGGCTTGGCCTCGAGCTAAGAATCTTCATGCCCGTTGTTCGATAAAGTTTGACGATAGTTTAAAACAGGGATAAAAAATTAAAAAATTATCGAAACAATGCGAAACCTTCGCGTGGTGTTGTATTATGTGACATAGTTAGAAGGAGAAATATCAAACTTTGTATATTGATTATGTCTCAAAAAAACCTTCACAAAATGGCCTATCTCATTCGAGGTTTCTTAGCTTTCGGGTCAAATGACCAATGTTATGGCTAGAATCAAGGCATAGTTTATGATAATATGGCTATATTGTGCATACATGTGCATCATGGTATGGCAAACAATGTTGCAAGAGAATTTTTCCTTTTCTACTTTAAAAGGCATTTTCCATTTTCCGAGCATAAAAACAGACGGTTTTGTGAAGTAACCACCAAATGGCTAATTCAAAAAATGTTACTAGTTTGAATATTTAGAATTTTTAAAAAGCAAAAAATGTTTTAGGATTAATTATTCAAATGCAAACAATTTTCATGTTGTAATTTTTGTCAGATTCCAAAGTATACAAAAGATGCTAAATTTAAATATCCAAACAATTCAAAAATGTTAATACAAAATAAAATATGATTTGATCTAATAAAATAGGGTTAGATTCCTTTTCAGATACTTAATATTTCTTATGTTCAAAGTTTTAGGGTTTGACTATTTTATTTTTGTTTTAATTGAATAATCAAAATTTATATGTAAGTGTTTTAATCATTTTGAAAATTTTCATCTAGAGTAACTATAAAATGTTTTTGTATGAATGGATAGATATTATTTTTCTGAAAATTATGATATATTATTCATATTTTCTGAGTTGAAATGAAAAAAGATATGAATTTTCTAAATTCTATCCTATTTTTTGAATTAAAAATGCCCCACCGCATTAATGTACGAAATAAATCCCCCCTTAACACCGGTTCTGGCCACAAACCGATGTTAAAGGGGGGTGGGGCTGCGCATGAAACGAAATCCCCCTTTAACACCGGTTCGTGGTTGGAACCCGGTGTTAAAGGGGGGGTTATAACGCGCGCCTCTTCCTTCTCCCCCCAGCTAGATCAAGCGCGCAGAGGAATAAATTGCAGAGGACTGTCGCAGCCCGTTGTCGTTGCCGCCCTCGCCGTCACCGTCTCGCGGAAGCGTGTCGCCGGGACTTCCGCCATCGGCCTGCTGCCTCGACCCCGCACCTCTTCCCGCGCACCGCCCTCCCCGCGCCACAGCCACCGCGCGCCACCGCCTGTGCCGCTCCACCTGACCACCACCTCCTGACCACCCCACCTTGCCCGCCCCAGTGAGCTTCTCGGTGGCCGCCCCTTATTTTATTTTTGTTTAATTAGTTAGTGATTTTAGGTTAATTAGTTAGTTATTAGTATTAGTTTTAGGGTTAGGATAGTTTATTGTTAGTTTAGTGATTTTTGGTTAATTAGTGTTAGTATAGTGTTAGTTAGTGATTTTTGGTTAGTTAGTATTAGTTAGTGATTTTTGGTTATTTTATTTGTGTATGTGTATATATGTATATATTTGTATGTGTATGTGTATATATGTATATATTTTTGTATGTGTATGTATGTATGTATATATTTATATATTTTTTTGTATGTGTATGTGTATGTGTATGGTGAGGAGCAGGACGATTGCATGTGGTCGGCTTAGGGCTCACTTTTTCAATCGGTTTGCACTTGACCGATTACTTTTCCAATGCCGTGGACCCTGACCTCCTCTGCCCTCGCTAAGCCTACACACGCATCGAGGGTGAGTCACCCATTTTAGGTAGCCCATGTCGTGCTGGTTCGAACGTACACCCCCACGCATCCCAGCCCCGCTCTCGCCCTAGCGCCGCCAGCCGCTGCCCTAGTACACCTCTCGTTGTCAATATAGCATTAGGGTTTCTTCGAATCCGGGGTTTCTCCGAATGTATCCTCTCATATGAATCCGGGGTTTCTCCGAATTAGGGCTTGGAATGACCAAGCATATACCAGGGTTACATTTCAATACTTTTAACCTATCATATCATCATCCTTGCTTGAACATTTCAATAGATGTATTACTGATATTTGTGTGATAATATTATTGTTTTAGAAACTATGGATCCACTCAGTAGAAACCTTGAAGATGAAGAAATAATGGAGAACATGATCCACGAGGACACCTCACAATATCTGAACTTGGAGGGACATGACGACAACTCAAGTAGTCATGGAGAAGATGACGACTCCGGTGAACGCACTTTAGTGATTACAAAGTCCGTCGAGGTATATGCATAGATTAAGCCTTTGCTAACTTGCACCGATTGATTTGTATATATGTACATGTATTAATTAACGCTTCTTTCTTCTTTTAGCCCTCCGGATGGACCAGCCAGCAACAATCTTCTTCTTCAAAAAGAGCAAGCGAGGCACGAGCCATCGGTTGAAAGATCGTGCAAAGTTCGTGATCGAAGCAGTCCGTGTTGATGGTAGGCCGATGGAGCCCAAGAAGGTCGCAGACAAATTTATCGTCGGTGGAGTTCTTGTTAGGGACCAAATCCCAATCACAATTGAATATTGGAATAAGCCAAAGAAGGGCGACGATACATTTGTCGATGAAAGATCCAAAGAAATGCTTTGGACTTCGCTGTTGGTAAATTTCACCCTACCACCAGAGGAGGATGAAAATAAACCGGTTATAAAGGAAAAGGTCAAAGAGTGGACTCTAAAGAAGATGGCTGACGCTTTCCGCAACTGGAAGACAAAATTGAACAAATTTGTCAAAGCTTGCGAGACACCAGATTTCGAAGACCCATATTATGCGAAGATAAGACAACACTGGCCCGAATTGTAGCGTAGAAGGAAGGTGCTATAGCTACAAAGAGGGCAGAAACCAATACGCTAAATGCCCAGAAAAAGGAATATCACCAGAGGACGGGGTTAGGTGGCTACATATCTCAGAGGCCTAAGTGGGAGGAAGCTGAGAAGGCCCTGCGCGCTAGAGGGATCACACCCCAGACACATGGGTGGGACCTACGTGCAAAGACTTGGTTCTACGAAATCGGGGCAAGGTTGGACCCAGAAATGGGATTGTGTATCTTCCCAACAATTCTTACCAAACCCGTCACTGAACTCATCACGGCATACGAGGAAACAGCCGCCAGGACCTTCCATACCGACAGAGAGAATGACCAGCTGACACGCGCCATCGGTAAAAAAGAACACCCTGGACTTGCACGAGGCACATGGGTATGACGTGGAAGGATGGGTTTGCCGAGTGGGGCGACTCTTACAAATAGTGCGACAGAAAAGAAAAAGAGTGTATAGTCCGGATGACACAGATAGAACATGCACTTGTGGCGCTGCAGTCGCAAGTGAATGCACAAAAGAGCCAGCAAGCTACCGGCCCATCTCAGCGGCACGAAGAGCCTGCATTAGAAGCTGCCGGTGGTCCAGACTCTGTGCGGAAAAGCAGCATGGCTTCCACGGAGAACATTGTAACATCCCAGCATTAGAGCTTAGAAATAAGCTGAACCCAGATGTGTGCATTGCATTCATGCATAGAAAATCCGAATAATTTTCGCACCTTTAAAATAGAACTTGTCAAAGTGATTGGAGCTTCTCTTAACTTGATGGAATTGAAGTAGATTATCAAGTTAACTGCGATAAGTTTCAATATGACCTTTGCTAAAACCTTATTTGGTTAAACATGATTTGGTCTAAGGGTAGACCAGATATAATAAAATGTCACTCATAATACATTGCTTAAATGATTCATATATGATCCTTAAGGGATCATATCATACCATTCATCATACCAACCTATGAATACTAAGTTAAGATTACCACTAGAATAATAAAAATGCAATTATTAATGCTGACCTATCTTATTTTTATCTATTCCTACTATGAGTATCATAGTAATACCTAACCTTAAACTCTTAAATGAGTTGTAGTTGGAAAGAGACTAAGTCAGGATCATCCACCATATATCTTTCTTTCCATATCAATCTTTATGGAACCTATCTTAATATCTGTTGTTCATCAATTTTGAGTTATCAACCATTGATTCACAAATTCTTTAACTATCAATCTTTGATCTACTATTTATTGATCTTATCATAACATCTACTTAAATATTTTAATGAGGGCATAGTCCATTAATAACCTTAATCCAATATGAGATACTAATAAGATAATTTCAAGACAATGGAAAAGTAGGATTGATAAAGTCTTGCTTAGCCAACTAAGAACTTAAGCAATAAATGATTAAAGGATTATAATGGTGATGCTTTAGCCACCAATGTTGAATGCTTATATTTAGTATAAGTAATACTGGTGGGTAGAACATGATGGGAACCCTAGAAGAGATAAGTTATCCTAGAGTAGTCATTGCAAGCCACATAAATATAATTTAGCATTGGAGTAAAGTGAATATATGATCATATTAGTCAACTAAAGCTAGTATAGCATAGAGTCATAGAAGTGGTGTTATTCATCTTTAAGGATAGTCAACTTTAGAGAAAGGTAGTTGGATGCATACAACTAATAGAGATACATTACTAATGAATGATTAAGAAAGATTATGAGTGGAGTTTGAAGGAACTATTTGTTGGATGGAAGGCTATCAACAGAGAGTAGTAGGTGCAATCAAGCAAGGATATGTGGAAGTTATGAAATATTTTAGTATCAAACTCATTTGATTCATCCATGAGTTTAGAAGGTTAATCAGTGAATGAGAATAGTACTATGAAGTAAACCTCATCATGTTAATCATGATGATAGATAGGAAAAGGTAGTATATCTAGGAAAGGAATTCTTTAATAAGAAGTCTAGAATTATGAATTATGGAAGATAGTAATTATTGGTAAACAACCAACTTTAAATCTTAAGCCAAAAATAATATCCATTTCATGTGATTGATCTATCATCTTATATTCATATCACTTTATAGAAATATTTTCAAGAGCAAATCACATAAGACATCTCTGTTAATTCCAACCATCATAACTATATGTGCTTAAGTATATCTTTATCAATTCCTTTCTATAAAAAATTCAAGATATAACTTTCAAGTACTAAAGGTGATGTCAGCAAATATCCCAAACAGAAAACAATATGTTTAGTTGTTGAATCTTTAACCACATCCATAAAGGAGTCTAAGTATATTAAGAAAAACCCTAAACCCAAAGGTAAATAATCATAATTTAAAATCCTAAACCTCTTTATTTATCATAATAAAATAGATACATTGTCATTTTCCAAATTAATGGAAGTAGTAAGAACCATATTAATCTCTTTCATATTTCATGCAACAAATAATGATATAGGATCATTATACATATAAAAATTTATATTCAAACTCTGATCCAACTAGAGTCAAGTCTTATAAACAAATAAGAATACATGATTCAAGAAATCCATAATTAAAAGAAGAGAGAAATAATAAGAAAAGCTTCTACAAATTATTAAAAAGGGGTCCATATTGAGTAAATAAAAGAAATACAAAAAGATTATATAATAAAAGTTCACAAATGATACTAAATATACTTTAGTATTATTGTAATTATCCAGCAAATAAATCCTACAAAGAAAAGTTCAAAATATAAATCAAATTCAAATATGAAAAGGAAAACAGAAAATAGAAAAAAGTAAAACAAATAAAAACATTACCTGGCCGTGGCCCAACATCTATGTATTTATCTCGGCGCCATATGCGACAGCCCAGTAACCAGCCCAGTTCTTTCTCTTCTGTGACTGACAAGTGGGGCCATAGAAGGACTGCGGGTTGATAAGAAAGAAACGCCAGGGGGTTATCCGCAAAACAACATGTCGTCGTCATCCTCACGCACACAGACAGGTCGCTGGAGGAGCTCGCCGCCGCTCGATGCCGTCATCGTCGTCTTTGCGCCAAGATCAACGCCGCCGTCGCTAGGAGAGGATAAGGAGGCCACCGTGACACCCCTGCTCATCCTCATCCTCAATCTCGCTCTCCAGACTCATTTCTCTTCCTCACCCGAGAACCCAGTTCGTCGGAGTTCATTGTTCGATCAACTCGACCCTCGCCTCGTGATAGCCACCGTTAGCCGCGCCGTCGTGGACTAAACCACCTAAGACCAAGCACGGAGGCCCACTCACCGAGAATCATGTGAAATCGCGCATTCCTTTTCCTCGGCCGTCGTGGCCATTACCGTCGATTCACCGTCGTCACGCCTCCCCAAGCCTCCTCGACCTCTATCGTCATCGATAAGTTTACGCATCTCTAGACCCTAATTTAGCTTGCTAAATCTCACCGAACCTAGTTTCGTTGAGCACCACCGCTGGTCGCCAAGATCGTCGCGGTTGCCCTCCGATGACCATTAGATAGCGGCGCCACCACCAATAGGTCACCTCGATCTCCTCTGTCCAACGAACCTAGCCACAGCCTCGCGCATGCACTAGATCGATCGATTGATCCTCAACCAGTGAGGATCAACTCGAGTGACGTCATGCTCACCTCAGGATCGAACCACGTCAGCTAGTTTGACTGTTCTTTGTCTCGCGTGGCTGGTGACGTGGCCCAGGGCCCATGTGTCATGGACTGGGAGTAGAGAAGGTCGATAACAAATGCATTTTCTTTAACGGTGTCTTTGAGGTGGCCTTGGCCCACTAGTCATCGGTGAGGCTAGGAGGTGCGGTGTAGAAAATATTTCCTGTTTAAGAAATAGATAAAATGTTATAAACTTAATTATTAATATTCCAGAAATCAAATAAATGCTTAAATCTTGTTTAATTAATAACTTTTGATTTATGATTCAGAAAAATGTGTATAATATATGAAAATTTTCAGAAAAATAAAATCTACAACTTAAACTGATTATCCAAAATTATTATGATGATTATTTAAATAAATATTATTTAATAAAAGTCTAATATTAATAAAACTTGTTAATTCATATTTTAATAATGTAAAATGTTAATAATATAAATAAAATACCAAAAATCTTAGAAAAATAAAAATTATAATTTGAAACCACAATCATGTATTCTTATTTCACTTAATTAAGTATTCATTATTTATTAAGTAATTATAAAGTAATAAGAATTATAAAAATCATATCTTATTATTTATAAATCACAAAAATAATATCTACATGTTAGAAATCTAATAATATCATTTTGAGTTAAATAAAAATTTAAATATTTTAATAACTCAAATTTAAACTTATTTACTTCACTAATAATTCATATAAGGATAAATAAAATTTATTAATATTTCTAAAATGAGTCAAATAATTCTAATAAATAGTATTAGTCTTAAATATTAATAATATAAGGCCATAATGGTTTAAAACATTATAAATACCCTTTTATTTAAATTATCCTCAACCTTGAGGGAAGATTATATTCTCAAAGGATTCCAATTCATGATAAAAACCTTAAAGAATAACTTGTAAATAAGCGAGATCATTCCTATCTACTTTAACCACCATATTACAAAACTACCACCATACTATAATTTATCCATAAGTAGTTAAGTAATATTATATTTTGGTTTATAAACTATAACCACTCATTGATAAAAGGTAAATGATACTATTCCATTATAAAAATAAAGAAACCACTACACTAAGTAAAAGGATAACCAATTTTAAGTAACCTAAAGGAAACATTCCAAATACACAAGATACAAATGTTATAAGTATTATACTTTCAAAATTATCTATATTTTAAAGTTAACTTTAGTCTCCAAAAATCTAAATATAATACAATAAACATTACTATATGTTTCATAATTAACTTTGGTCTGAAGTAGTTAAGTTATAAAAACATCTCAAACCCAAACCATTCGAGCAAACATAAATAACAGCTACACAACTCAACTGACCCCAAAGCTTGTTTAAACCTTAGAAGAGAAACCTTTTCTTCGAAGGCTATTCTTTTTGCCACTTCAAACAAGAACTCTTATATAAGCAATTTTGACTAGTATATCATAAGTATATATTTTACTACTACATATGTGTTGCTCACAACCACTCATAAGCTCTAATAGAAGCACAAATGTGAAACCTATCCAAAAGAAGAACACATTCCAAAATAACCATTTTCGGAATCCAAACCCTAGGACAACGTTATCTCTGGAATTTGCGTTTAGAACATGCATCACATTACTTATGCATAAAAGCATATTGCTTCTTTAAAACATTAGTCCTTAACGGACCAATGATGTTGATTTCAGATTTTGGATCTTATACTGACTCGAAGACCGTGAGTGCATAATCTTGCAATAACAAAAGGCAAGTTCACACTTGCCCATGTACTTTGTTTATTTTCTGTAAAGTATTTTACAAATCCGATGTTGTTATCACCGCATTTGAAAAGGTCTTAAAACACTATTTTGATAATAATGTGAACTATTAGTTCTTGATCTAGGGTGATCGGCTAATCTATTAAATCGGCGGTTGGAATACCACCGCTTGAGAACTATATCACCTAGGACTTAACAACCAATGTCGCCATGATTCTTGCCCGTATATTACGCGTTGACCATGAGATTTGGAATGGGACGGAGAAGTCGATGTATCTTCTTGCTCTCGCATGAAGCCGAGTGTGCAGTGTAGCATCCCATTTGTCTAACAACTGTAATGCTACTTGATCTAGTAATAAAAGGGCCAATTCCTATATATAATTGTTGCATCATCATCATATCATGCTCATGCCATCATGCCACCTTGCATTTGAGCATCATACAAAAACCCTCGAGTTGGTTCTTATCTTATATGCATTGCTATTTGCATTTGTATCTTGATATTGTAGTTGGATCTTGATATATTGTTCAAATGCCCAAGTTGAGTTGGGGGCATATCTTTTATTGACTCCACCACCACTTCTTTCACCACTCTATAATTCCACCATCCAATTGATATGAGCTTTGCATTTTAATTGAGTTCACTTCTAGCTCATGTGGGTTGGGTGGATCCCACTCATAATCTTTTGCTTAGGCCTTACTCCACATTTTGGAGTGCATAAGAATAATGCCATGAAAATCATCTTGCTTTTGCATGGGCCATGCAACCATCATCAACTTTGGTCATCTTATGGTTTTATCTGAATTCTTGAGTGGATCATCTCTATCTTCATTCCTGCTTTTGTGCTTGATCCATTTTAATCTTGCTCATACCTCATCACCTCTTTTCTTCTTTCTCTTTTGGCCATCTTGTGAGTTTGTGTGGATCATGTTTGATCTAATCAAGACACCAAACCCCCTATCTCTCTTTCTCTCTCTTACCCTCTAGCTAGACCCTAACCCCCCCTAATCATCATACCCCTCTTCCATCTAACCCTAAACCCTACTCCCCTTTAAACAATCCCCATCCATGCATGATCATGTGATCATGTGTGCATTCTCTCCTTATGTATCTTGTTCTCTTTTTGCCTCTCCTCTTGGCCCAAACCCTCTGTTCAAAGTTCCCTGAGGAAAGTGCAACAGAATTTGAAAATTAAAAGCTGGTTTAAAGTTGCATTGGAATAAAACAAGCAAATCAAATAAAAATAGAAAGAGGAAGGAAAAATAGTGAGAGAGGAGCTGCAGCAGCCTACCTGGGCCTCACCCAGCCGCAGCAGCCCAGGAACCTTCCCTCCTTCGACCCAACTCACCTCCCTGGCCCGGTACCCCTTCGCTCCCAGACGCCGTCTCCTGTTCCTCTTCCTCCGTCGCCACCTCTCTCTCTGCCTCGCTAACGGGAGGGAGCAGGTAGCCGTCGCCCCGTCAGCCGCGTCATCCCCCTCCCCTTATTATCCCCAAGCCGCGGAGGCCCTCTGGAACCCTAGCTACTTCCTCTCCCCCCTCTCCGCCGCCATCCCCGAGCTCTGCTTCCATCTTTACTCACCCTGCCAGTTGCGGCCAGAGGCGCGTCGTGTCGCCATGGTCGACGCCGAGGCCACCTGGCGGGATCACATCTCCAGCTTAGGCCGTCCCTCCAAAGCAAGCGGAGGACCACCGCTCTGTATCCCCCTCAAGACCCTCTGCTGTCAGAGAACCTCACCGCCGGCTATTTTCTGGGCGTCCTCCGGGCTCCACCACATCGGCACCACTTCCGGTGGGAATCAATCATCGCGGTGAGCCCTTTTCTTTTCCCTCCCCTAGCATCTTCCCACGACCGAGGCCGCCTCGGCGGCGATTCTCAGCAGCCGCAGTTTAGAGCCCGTCGGTTTGGATGAAACGTGCTCGTTTGTCCCCCATGCCACCTCTGTTCGTGTCGTTCCAGCCGACGCCGTGGTGCCTCTCCCGCTCCGTTTTCGGTGCTCATCTGTAGTCCATGCCTCCCTCTTTCCATCGAGCCATCACTCGACCAAAACCGTCTGGCAATGCGCTCGCCATCCTCCTCCGAAGTGGCGCCTCCCTCTGCCGCCATCGGTGTGGATGAATTAAATCCATCGATTTTTGCTATTTTTCGTCCTCTGTTCATCGCCGTTTCCCCACTGCTGCAGCCAAGATCCGGCGACGACCCCTTGACTGAACTTGTAGCCTGTAGATCCCTCTTCATCTTTGGTTTTTACGGTTTTGCGAAATTCGCATCCTTTTGCTCGCCATCTTCCTCCAAAGTTCGTTCGGAACCTGGCACCTCTGCACGTTTCATCCGTCAGTTTACGCCATGAAGTTTGTCTCTGTTCGTCGCTTTTTCTTCCGTAGCTTTAGGCCTCCCCCGGGAAAAAGTCCTACACGAAAGATGTAGCTCTAGCTAAACTCTGCATTTTACGTTTTGGTGGTTTTCCCTAATTCGCAACAGGTGGCTCGGCATCGTCGCCCGAAGATGGAACCAGCTAGGCATTTTTTTGCGAACGCAAAAATTCAGTTTCGTCAGTCTGAGCCGATCAGCTCCTGGTAGTTTTGCACGCAGGTCCCTGGCTTTTCTAAACCTCAACTCGCAGTCCAGTCCTTCAGGTTTTTTTTGTAAAAACCCCCCCTGAGGTACCCCTTTCCCAACCCGCGGTCCTCAATCCCACCAGGCCATGCCCAGTCAGTACCAGGCCCACTCGGCAGAGACCGTGGCTAGGTCTGGACTGGGTGGAAAAAGTTTTCTGTTTTTCTAGTTCGAATTAAATCTTTTCAAATTGTTTTAAATTCAAATTCGAATCAGTTTTTAATAACTTTTAAATTATAAATCCAAATTTAGCAAATAATATATGTTTTTGAATCAGAAAAATGTGAGGAATTCAAATATGCCATCCAAAATATGTTTTGCACACTTAAAATTTCAAGTTGAATTAAATTACAACAAAATGCCCCTCGCCTTAATTAATTAATAACTTTTGTTCTATAACTCCGAATTTAACAAATGATATGTCTAAAATGATCAGCTCGACGAGACCTTTCTGTTTATGCTATCCATGACTTCAATTGCAGCATGCATCATAAAAATATATAGAGTACAACAACTATTATGACAATAAAATGGGGCCAAAACTCAATAAAATGTTTATGTCTTGTATTCCACACCTCACCCATGCCATGCTACTTTAATGCCATGCAACTGGTGCATCATTCATCATAGCATGATTGTGTGCTTGTCGCATTTTATTCATATGCTTGTGCACTTTATTTATGTTGGCCTTGTTTGTTTGGTTCTTCTTCGAATAGACTCTAAGCAGGGGATATATCAAGAGAACCAGGAGCACTACCCAGATCCGTCGCTCGCTTCAACTGAGTTGCCAGGCAAGCACTACCACATGCTTGCATACATACAGTACCTATTGCCTCTATCTTATTCTTGCATCATTGAGTCGCGATGGCATTAAACTGAATCCCAAGTATTGCATAGCCTTTATTTTTAAACCCCACCGAAGCTTGTTCCTACATCCCATGAGCCATTACTACAGGAGTTGGTTGAGCCATGCGGGTCGTAGAACAGCATGTGTAGGGTTTGTGAGTGTCTGTTGGATAACGAGGTACCTAAACAACTTAACCTGAGTAGTAATGGGATAACTAATGAAAGTGGCACCGCTGAGCAATATCTGCTATTTGGTTTTTCCTGCTCACTTGTGTCCCGTAGGACCCCGAGTACTTGATTCCTGTTCCTTGATTATTCGCGCTATCCACATCCGGGAGGCTTATGGGACCCCCAGGCGAGCTTGATTCGCTTATTTCTTGGGGCCACAAACTAGTTTGAGGTTTTATTTACTATTCTGTACTTATGCCATGCTTTACTGCTTTACTTAAATTGTGCGATGGATAGCACCTATACTGTTTAGGGTCGGGACACGTTTTCACGGTGTCGACAATCCCAGTTTTGGGTTCCCAGTCGTTCACAGCCGTCCACCCAAACCTCGGGTCCGTCTCGGAGTCAGCTAACTTCGTTGCGGGTGTACTCCAAGGGGTGGCCCCCTGAAATATTTCTGAATCTTGTGATTGCTTTGTCGTGAAGGCCTCGTTGGGTTTTGATTTGGTTTTTCCGAGGTTGATCGAGTGTGTGTTGCTATTTGTGCACCCCTGCAGGGTAAAACTTTCTGAAAGCCGTGTCCGCGGTTATGGACGACTTGGAGCACAGTTTCTCGACCATAGACAAGCATAACTAAAGTACCGCTTTAAATTGACTAAGTAACTGACTAGTAATTAGTGCAACACTCATGGAATGGTTAATAAAATTGCCAACGGATGGGGGTTGTTCGTTCGCTTCCTCGTTGGTAAGCGAGGAGGAGGATGGATCTGTGGAAATTACTGTTATAACTGTTGTCATTAATTCACGGACATCCGTATATCATTGGTTAGGCGAATGGTTAGCGTTTATCTGTAGAACTGTTAGGGTTTATGTGGCATCCCGCAAAACCACTACTAGAAAATCGCGTTGAATTTGTGCATTGCATCGTCATCATCATGCATTGTTTGCCAAAACTATTTGCGCAACACCCGATTTGTTTTCCAACGCCCATCTTTATTCAACGCCAAAACCGGGTCCGGATATTTTGTTTAGCGCCATCGGTTTGCGAGACGGCCGTTTAAATCGAATAAGTATTTATTTATTTTGGCGGAGGCGATCGGCAGACCAACCGACCGCCCCAGTTCTAGATCGGTCCAAACCTGGCCGCCTGCTAATCCTATAGCTACCAATCTACCTAACCCACCCTCCACATCACCCCACCCAATCCCTCGACGCCACCTCACCCCTCCTCTCCCTCTACCTATCTAAACATGCCACGTGTCCCTCCCTCTCACCCAATCTACCACCAACTGCTCCCATTCTCAGACACACTCACGCTAAGACCGAGCCAGCCCACCCTCTCCTGTTCAGCTGGCTCCCACAGCCCCGCCCCACACGTCCCCCACCCATCCCTGCCTCACCACCAACCGCCCTGGCCCCCACCACAGGACCCAGCTCATGTGCCCCGTCCCTTTCTTCCCTGACCATCCCCACCGGCCGCTCCTTCCCGCCCAGCTTATAAGCCTTGCCCCGCCCTTGGCTGTTTCACGCCGATTCGCCCGTTCGCCCGCTTACCTCGCCCCCTCAGCAACCTCGCCGTCACTGCCCCTCTCCCTCCTCCCGCTCTCGCTCGAGCGCGCCCGGCCACCTGAGCCCGCCCGCTCAGATCCCTCCTTCCCTTGTTCGCCTGCCGAACCCGCAGCTGTCGCCGTCGCGCCCGCGAGCTCCTCGCTAGCCGACCCTCCCAAGCTGCACCGCCTCCACCGTCGCCTCCGGCCATGCCCGCGAAAGCCGGCCCGCCTGAAGCCCCCCGCCTCCGCGTCGCGCGCCCCCTCCCAGCTCCGCTCGCCCGCCGCGTGGGTTCAGCCCGCCGCGCGCCTCCGCCAGCGCCGCAGTGCTCTCCTCACGGCCGCCCCGAGAACCGCCGCCGCCGCCCGTGCTCTTCGCCTCCGTCGCCGCCCAGCCATGCCTCCTCCGCCCGCTCCGCCGTCGCGGGCCTCGCTCGACCCGCCGCGCGGCGTTCCCAATGGCGACCCGAGCCTCGCCCGCGAGCCTTCCGTGGCCCGCCCTTGTGACGACCGGCCTTGTCGCCGCCCCTCGCCGGCGTCTCAGTTTCGCCGCCAGCCCGTCGCTCCGCCCGGCTCGCATCGCCGTCCTGGCCGCCCGTCGCTGTGGGCCCGCGGTGCTTTGGGCTAAGCTCTGCATGGCTCGCGCCCGGGGTTCTTCTCGACAAGCTCGTCATCGAAGAGGAACGCAAGCCAAAACCATCGAGGAACCGGGTACCTCGGGCCAAGAACGTCGTCATGGAGCAAAGGTTGTCCGAGGAGCATGTACCGTGCGAGGCGAATCAAGATCTTCCCGACGCCGAGGATGCCTGCCGGACGGACCAAGACCACGACGAGACCTCCGGCCTGGACTCCAAGATCTGCCTCCCGGACAACGAGCCACAAGATCCTCCGTATACAGGGACCCGCAAGTTCTCCTACCCGGAATCGCCATGACCGTCCAAGATCCCCGAAGACCACGGAACCAAGGAATTCGAGCAGCGAACTACTTCGCGGAACCGGCGGCCACACATGCGACAAGACCTCCGACCCGGAAGTAGCGATGCAACCCGACACCGACCCAAGTTCTGCCCCGGACATCGAGACCCCGATGCACCAAGATCTGCCCCTTACCGAGAACGACCCCGGAATCCGAGAACGCTTCCGCCGAACCCCGAACCCCAGATCCGTCGAACCCCCTCTGATGTGTGAACCCCTTCCCGCAAACCCTATTTTATAACATATCAACTTGTCGCATACTAAATTGTCATCTCGCATGCATCTCATTGGTTTGGGGGCCTTATGCCGATTCACCTAACAATTAAATATGGGGCCCATATGCGGGCAATTCTAGTCTCATATCGGCCTCATTTAAACATGTGTAGCGAACCGGTTCCATTGTTACGTTGTTAAACAACATTTAATTTGCGGGGTAATTAAATAACTTGAACCATCTATTAATTGTCGGGACCCCGGTTCCGCTTAATCTTGACCTAATTGCACCGCACCTTTGCCATGCCATACATCATACATGCATCATGCCGATCTTACGCCGCTTTATTAAATATTGCATCCGATGTTTCTTCTAGTGTTTTGGTTCTTCGCGGATAAGGCCGTTGAGTTGATGTGAGCTTCGCCCGATCTTCGGTTGAACCTTCGGCATGTTTTCAGGCGAGCATCTCCCTCTTTCTACCTATCTTACTTTTATAGTATTTACTTCCCTCCTGTTGATCTTTGCTATCTGTGTTGCGATGCTTTAGATTTCGTACCCGTGATATTCCTTGCAGCCATATATAGCCTTGGACACATCCTATTACCTGTTGTTTGGTAGATAGTTGGACCCGCGTCGTGATCGCTTGCTCGAGTGTTTTGCTTGTCGTCAAGTACCACAATCGTTGGAGGAATTGCCGCATGTTGACGATGAAGATGATCATGGTTTACTTATTGCTCATTTTAATTCCTGTTTAACAACTAAAATTGAATTAAGCAGAGGCATCGGTGGGTGATAGGTAAGATTTGGTTCGAACGCCCACTTGTGTCCGTGGGACCGAGTTCTTGACACTGTTCGAGATCGGTAGCGCTAACCACGGTGGGAGATATGGGCCCCATTGATAATTACCTTTCAAAGTATTGTCTTGGGGCCACAAACTAGTTTGGGGCTTTATTACTATCCTGTACTTATGCCATGCTTTACGCTTTATTTACGATTGTGCAATCGCACTTGTCTTTATTTTAGGCGGAATGTTTTCGCATGTCGACGGTCCCGTTTGGGGGCATAACGTTCACACCATTGTCGCAAAACCCGTCCGTCTCGGAGACCGCCGACTTCGTTCTTGGTGTACTTAGTGGGGTGGCCCCCAAGGCTTGCTTTGGTCCGGGAGCGTCGTGACTTAGGCCCCGCCGACATACCGATGGGTGTATGTTAAGCGATCCGCAAAAGGGTCAAGTGCTTGTGGATACTTTGGTGCACCCTGGGTTTAATCTTTTCGAAGCCGTGTCCGCGGTTATGGACGACTTGGAGCACAGTGTCTGATCATAGACAACTATAACTAAAGTTTACCGTTTTAAATTGACTTGTTTCCGATATGATTAGTAATCAGCTTCACTACAACAGAATGGCTAAGTAAAAGTTTCAACAACTGCTGGGTTTTGTGGTTATCTCATAACAAATGTATCTGACTAGTAAGTATTGCCACTATAACAGCATGATTAACTCAAACTGCCCACTGCTTACTTTATCAGGACGATTATCTAAACTTGACTAGTAAAGTGCCGCAACTATAACTGAATAAATAAAACTGCCAACTGAGTGAGTTCCTCGGTTGACTTCCTCGTTTGGTCTCGAGGGGGAAACACCAGGATGGGTTTGTTTGGTGTTAGCTTCAGGTTGGATCCGGATAGGTCATTCTCGCCCTCTCGATAACCGCCAGGTTGTTTCGAGTCTCTATAGGTTGTTTAGTGCATCTTGCTGCGCTCGATCCACCATACCTATGTAGGCGAGGACCGAATTCTAGCCTCGCCGTGTCTTGGCCTCGATCTTGGCTCCTTCTTTTCCTTTGCCTTTGTCGGCACCCTTTTGTTTAAGCAGTTTTCAGATCGACGCCGTTAGCGGGGTTACCCTTCTTGGCTCAGGCGGGGTTATGGGCCATTGATTATTCTTCGTGGCTCTTAGCCCCATTTGCATCTTGTCCGTAGTGGACGCTCTATCGTTTTCAAGGTGATTTGGATCTTGGTATTGTATATCTGTATTCTTGGCTCTTTGAGTCATTTGTTATATATATCATTACGTGGGTCCCATCGAGGATGTTGTGTAATGTTATTACTTTGTTTTTCCACCCATCGAAAGTGCTGGTGGGCACCTTCAATCGTTTCTATGCGGGTTTGGCGAATTTTCTGAAACTTGCATAGGGCGGTCGAGGGTGTTCTGAGTGTCGAGCTCGGCGGTTGCGATACCACAAGTCCAGCCTGTGGGATAACCTAGCTAACGGCAGTAGAGTGTCAAAACTATTTTCGAAAATCGGTTGGATAGTTACGATTAGGTCTGATTTTACTCCTTACCCTCTGCTATTCCCTCTCATCTCGACGTGTTTTGAATCCTCTCTCCTTCCTCTTGAGTCCGATTCTCGTGGTTGGGTTCCGTCGTACCTTCAGGGTTTCGCTTCCTTCTTTGATAACGGTGTTCTACCATCCGGTCTTCATGCTATCCGAGGAATCCTTCGTTGGGTGGACTTCTCGTTGTTCTTTCTTGTGCCTCCGGAGGTTCCTGACGCGACGACATCCTACATCGGATCCGATCGATGCATCACTCCTTTGATCCGAACCTCGTTTGTCGAGATCTTGATGCGAATCAGGGTTGGTTGCATAATCTGTCTATTCGTGTAAAGAGTAATGCTTTGAGTGCGGGATGGAGTCGCGACCATACCACTACTCTTATCATTTGCTTTGTATATTGAATGGTGGATCGATGCAACTTTACTCCTTCCATGGAAGTTAGAGGTGGCCTTACCTTTAACTTCCGTCCGGTTGTTCTCTCGTGACGAAGATCGCCGACCTTCCTTCCGGTACCATGAGGCGGATCTCGAGGCGAGATCCATTGTTAGTGGTGTCGAATTGTGGCATCGCAAAACCACTACTAGAAAATCGCGTTGAATTTGTGCATTGCATCGTCATCATCATGCATTGTTTGCCAAAACTATTTGCGCAACACCGATTTGTTTTCAACGCCCCATCTTTATTCAAGCAAAACGGGTCCGGGATATTTTGTTTTGCGCTATCGGTTTGCGACGGCCGTTAAATCGAATAAGTATTTATTTATTTTTTGGGAGGCGATCGAGCAGGCCAACGACCGACCGATTTTCTAGATCGGTCCAAACCTGGCCGCCTGCTAATCCTATAGCTACCTGAAATCTACCTAACCCACCCTCCACATCACCCCACCCAATCACTGCCCACCTCACCTCCTCTCTCCTCTACCTATCTAAACATGCCACGTGTCCCTCCTCTCTCACCCAATCTACCACCAACTGCCCACCGCTCGGCTCAAGACACACTCACCTTGCGACAAGCCAGCCCACCCTCTCCTGTTCGGGCTCCCACTCCCCAGCCCCACACGTCCCCACCCTCATCCCTGACCACCAACAGGCCACCAGGACCCAGCTACATGGCCCCGTCCCTTTCTTCCCAGCTGACCATCCCCACTGGCTCCTTCCCGCGCGCTTGAACCCCACGCTGTTTCCCCCGCCGTTCATGCCGCCTCGGGCGCCCGCGCCTCCCGGCAACCTCGCCGTCGCCAGCTCCCTCTCCCTTAGCCTCGCCCGCTCTCGCTCGAGCCGTGCCATGCCAGGCCCCGCTCCGCAGCCCCTCCTTCCCCGCCTTCCGTTCGCCCGCCAGCGTCGCCGTCGCCCGCGCCCAGGCCTCCTCGCCTCGCTAGCCCGACCCTCCCAAGCTGACCGCCTCCACCGTCGCCTCCGCCCGCGCCTTGCGCGCGGCGAGGCTCCTCCGCCTGAGCCCGCCCCTCGGCGTCCGCGCTGCCCCCTCCAGCGGCGCTCCGCCCGCCGCCGTGTGGGTTCAGCGCCAGCGCCCGTCCTCGCCAGCGGCCGCAGTGCTCTCCCGCCGGCGCCCCGAGGAACGCCCGCGCGCTTCGCCTCTTCTCCGGCCGCCCGCAGCCATGCCTCCTCCGGCCCGCCCGCTCCCGTCGCGCCCCTCCGCTCACCAGCATGGCGTTCCCCGGGCGACCCCGCCTCGCCAGGCCTTCCCAGCAGGCCCGCCCAGCGGCGACCTCCGGCAGCGTAGCCGCCCATACGTCGCCGGCCCGTCTCCGATTTTCGCCGCCGCCTGAGCCCCGTCGCTCCTGGCCCGGCTCGCCTCGCCGCGTCCCTGGCCGCCCCGTCCGCCTGTGGGCCCCGCAGGTGCTTTGGGCGGGCCAAGCTCTGCAGTGGCTCTCGCGCCCAGGGTTCTTCTCGACAAGCTCGTCATCGAAAGAGGAACCGCAAGCCAAGACCATCGAGGGGGAACCGGGTACCTCGGGCCAAGAACGTCGTCATGGAACGCAAAGGTTGTCCGAGGAGCATGTACCGTGTGCCGAGGCCGAATCAAGATCTTCCCGACGCCGAGGATGCCTACCCGGGACGGACCCGAAGACCACCGACGAGACCTCCGGCCTGGACTCCAAGATCTGCCTCCCGGACAACGAGCCACAAGATCCTCCGTATACAGGGACCCGCAAGTTCTCCTACCCGGAATCGCCATGACCGTCCAAGATCCCCGAAGACCACGGAACCAAGGAATTCCAGAACGACGAGAACTACTTCGCGGAACCGGCGGCCACACATGCGACAAGACCTCCGACCCGGAAGTAGCGATGCAACCCGACACCGACCCAAGTTCTGCCCCGGACATCGAGACCCCGATGCACCAAGATCTGCCTTACAAAACGACCCGAATCGAACGCTTCCGAACCCCGAACCCCAGATCCGTCGAACCCCCTCTGATGTGTGAACCCCTTCCCGCAAACCCTATTTTATAACATATCAACTTGTCGCATACTAAATTGTCATCTCGCATGCATCTCATTGGTTTGGGGGCCTTATGCCGATTCACCTAACAATTAAATATGGGGCCCATATGCGGGCAATTCTAGTCTCATATCGGCCTCATTTAAACATGTGTAGCGAACCGGTTCCATTGTTACGTTGTTAAACAACATTTAATTTATGGGTAATTAAATAACTTGAACCATCTATTAATTGTCGGGACCCGGTTCCTTAATCTTGACCTAATTGCACCGCACCTTTGCCATGCCATACATCATACATGCATCATGCCGATCTTCTGCCGTTTTATTAAATATTGCATCCGATGTTTCTTCTAGTGTTTTGGTTCTTCGCGGATAAGGCCGTTGAGTTGATGTGAGCTTCGCCCCGATCTTCGGTTGAACCTTCGGCATGTTTTCAGGCGAGCATCTCCCTCTTTCTACCTATCTTACTTTTATAGTATTTACTTCCCTCCTGTTGATCTTTGCTATCTGTGTTGCGATGCTTTAGATTTCGTACCCGTGATATTCCTTGCAGCCATATATAGCCTTGGACACATCCTATTACCTGTTGTTTGGTAGATAGTTGGACCCGCGTGTCGTAGTCGCTTGCTCGAGTGTTTTGCTTGTCGTCAAGTACCTCAATCGTTGGAGGAATTGCCGCATGTTGACGATGAAGATGATCATGGTTTACTTATTGCTCATTTTAATTCCTGTTTAACAACTAAAATTGAATTAAGCAGAGGCATCGGTGGGTGATAGGTAAGATTTGGTTTTCGAACGCCCACTTGTGTCCGTGGGACCGAGTTCTTGACACTGTTAGAGATCGAGCGCTAACCACGGTGGGGAGATATGGGCCCCCATTGATAATTACGATTTCAAAGTATTGTCTTGGGGCCACAAACTAGTTTGGGGCTTTATTACTATCACATACTTATGCCATGCTTTACCGCTTTATTTACGATTGTGCGAGTCGCACAACTTCGCTTTATTTAAGCGGAATGTTTTCGCGGTCGGCGGTCCCGTTTGGGGCATACCGTCGTTCACAACCATTGTCATAAACCGAGTCCGTCTCGAGACCGGCCCGACTTCTATGGTGTACTTAGTGGGGTGGCCCCCGGTGCTTGCTTTAGTGCAGGAACGTCGTGACTTAGGCCCGCCGACATACATGGGTGTATGTTAAGCGATCCGCAAAAGGGTCAAGTGCTTGTGGATACTTTGGTGCACCCTGCGGTTTAATCTTTTCGAAGCCGTGTCGCGGTTATGGACGACTTGGAGCACGGTCGATCATAGACAACTATAACTAAAGTTTACCGTTTTAAATTGACTTGTTTCGATATGATTAGTAATCAGCTTCACTACAGCAGAATGGCTAAGTAAAAGTTTCAACAACCGCTTTGGGTTTTGTGGTTATCTCATAACAAATGTATCCGACTAGTAAGTATTGCCACTATAACATGATTAACTCAAAGCCTTGCTTACTTTATCGTGACGATTATCTAAACTTGACTAGTAAAGTGCCGCAACTATAATCGAATAAATAAAACCGCCAACCGAGTGAGTTCCTCGGTTGACTTCCTCGTTTGGTCTCGAGGGAAACACCGGGATGGGTTTGTTTGGTGTTAGTTTCGAGTTGGATCCGGATAGGTCATTCGCCCCTCTCGATAACCGCCATTGTTTGAGTCTCTATAGGTTGTTTAGTGCATCTTGCCGCTCGATCCACCATACCTATGTGGCGAGGACCGAATTCTAGCCTCGCTGTCTTGGCCTCGATCTTGGCGCTCCTTCTTTTTCCTTTGCCTTTGTCGGCACCTTTTGTTTAAGCAGGTTTCGAGATCGGCCGTTAGCGGGGTTACCCTTCCGCTTGGCACAGGCAGTTATGGACGCCATTGATTATTCTTCAGGGCTCTTAGCCCCATTTGCATCTTGTCCGTAGCTGGACGCTCTATCGTTTTCAAGGTGATTTGGATCTTGGTATTGTATATCTGTATTCTTGGCTCTTTGAGTCGCTGTTATATATATCTGTTCTGTGGGTCCCATCGAGGACTGTTGTGTAATGTTATTACTTTGTTTTTTTTCCACCCGCACGAAAGTGCCTGGTGGGCACCTTCGAATCGTTTCTATGCGGGTTTGGCGAATTTTGCTGAAACTTGCATAGGGCCGATTCTGAGGGTGTTACAGTTTATCTTTCGCTGCAATCGCGTCACCCCAGGTTGTGTCCCCTTTAGAGGCATAAAGACTTGCTGAGTACCCTTAGGGTCTCACACGATAAATTATTGGTTCAGATGAACAGGTACACTCGCGGAGACGGATCTTTGGGTGGAAGAGGGCGATGTGGGCAACGATCGTTCGGTGTAGAGATTCCGGGAACAGGGATCCGTGAGATCTGTGGGAGGGATGTGCTTATTTCTGTGGCATCTTATGCCGATTTGCTTCTTATCCGTACTCGGACTTGTTTTGCCGCTTCCGCTTGATACTCTGATGTGTGATGTACGAGGAATTATCCTAAAATATTATATCTATCTAGGTCATTTGAATCTTGCCGTACGGCGTTGCTATATTTTCCTTTCTTTCTAGATGGAATGGCTCTGATGTACTTTTGTATGGTGGCTTGCATACATACTCATTTGTGTATGTAGTTGATCCCTTCGCCCGGGATTCGCCTTGTCAGTCCCGATGAATTGGAAGTGGTTGGGACGGCCGAAAGGTCTACCCGTGAGTGGCTTTTGGGGCCCCACTGTACTATTTCAACCACTTCCGCTCGTCCAGGCTTGTATCTAGGAGCGTAATTCACCGAGGTAGTTACATGCAGGTCATGGCTGTTATCCTCGAAGCGTGCATATTAATTGGTAATTCATAGCGGATATGTAGCATATGGGTGGGAACCCTCATCGTCCCATGATAGTTCTGGCATCTAACGGTTTGTAAAAACAATTGCCATAATCCAATATGTGGGCATGGTGTACACCAAGGAGGCATGCAAGGTCGCGAAAGGGGCAGTGATTGGATTGGATCATCTTCTGGGCCCCACATCATGGAATTATGGACGGGAATATGCTGCCCGGTTGTGCAACAAAGAGTTGATCTCTCATGGGTAAAATGCTTGTCTGCAGTGTAAAAACTGTAACTTGTTACTCCCTGTTCCAGGAAGGAGCTGCGAACGCGGCGGGAAAGGAACTCCATGAAAGTTCTGGTAAACCCGTGAAGGCTGACGGACATAGCTTTTTAGAATAAAATCAACCTTTGAAGAAATGTTTGTGAAAACTTGCATTGCCTACGACCTATAGTCTGTGGCTGTAGTTATAGTGCATCAAACACTCCTTTTCTACTGAATTTGCTGAGTACGCTCATACTCAAAGTATCTTCTTAACCCTTTCTAGATTCTGAAGCCATTAAGACGATGTCTACACCAAGTTATGCTCCAGGAATCATCAAAAGCTAAAGCTCTTCAATGAAGTCAAGGAAGTCAACATATACATCAACTCAAGTGAAGACGAAGTTACTGATTAGATAGGAATATAATCTCTATCCAAAGAACCTAATTCTGTAGTGTATTGCAATAGCAGCAATGCCAATTCCTTAGTTAAAATACTAGTTTTAATAGTATAATAGTTTTTGCGTTGTTTATCTTTGATTCTTCTCCGTAAGAAGTTCTTTCTCTCTATTTAACCTAGAGTGTTCTCTGGATCTTGTGTAAAGAGTGAGTTGTAACCTTTAGCCATGTATTGGACCCGCTGTGTTTCTGTTGTGCCATTCTGAGGGATGTAATAATAGTGAACGGCGTTTCATTGGTGTTATGTCAACGACTATAGTATACTACATCATGCAGTGGTATGCTGGGTCACCGCAAACATGCAGCCCACGCTTGAAATGGCGGGTCCTTGATACCCCGTGGATGAGATCACGGAGAGCGAACACGCTGAGCTGCATGTGAGATTAATGGGCTTATCCATTAATGTGGCGGTCGACCATGCCTTACCTCCTGTAGCTGGTGGAACTTACCACTGCCGACCGATTCCATATGGCTATGCTATTGTCGGGGTCGATGAGGTTGTGAAGGAATATGAGGAAGCACATCTTGACCATGCTACAGGTGAAGGGGAAACTCAACTCAAATTTGCAGTGAAAACAACCATTCTTTGGAAGAAGGAACAAATCGTGCTTCCAAATTGGAGGCCACTGGCACCCCCGCCGTCTCTGCAGCGTCAGCAGTCTGAGCCGCCTCAGCCGTCTCCAAGTCATTAGAATACTCCCATGTCGTCTCCGGCGCTTCAGCCATCTCCTGCACGACATCCATCTCTGGCGCGCCAGCCATCTCCTGCGCGTCAGCCATCTCCGGTGCGCCAGCCATGTCCTGCGCGTCAGCCATCTTTGGTGCGCCATCCATCTCCTGCGTGTCAGCCATCTCCGGCGCTTCAGCCATCTCCTCAGCGTAAGAGGAAGAGCCACGAAGAGCATCACTAGCACTGCCACGAAGAAATCCTAAAACCCCACTTGTGACGGACTACGAGCGCCAGCCATCGGTGGTGGAGAAGTTTTACAATAATCTTTTGAAACCTGAAACCCCACTTGTGCCGGAATACGAGCGCCAGATTATGAAGGGGCGCAAAGGCGGAGTCTAAAAGTAGCGATCGTGCGGCACCCTAGAAAATAGTTCCCATGCTCGAGAGCGGGAAAACCAATCATGTGCCCCGCTCCAAGTGTTCGACACACGGATAGCTCCTCCTGTAAATGATTACGAGGCAGAGCTACAAAGAAAGGCCAATGAGATGGGGATGACTTACATTGCATACTTGAACATCATGGGAGACAACTTGCCCAAAGGTGATGTCAACCCCATACAACCATGGAAGTATGGGAAGAATCTCGTCAAGAAAGAGGAGCTCAAGAATCTATCAACAAAGATGCGAAGATTGCATAAGTGGTACCTTGATTTCTGCAAGACAAGAAAGGAATAATGGATCACGGCGCATATAATAGATCATATTTTCTTATGCGGAGACGACGCGATCACCTTCAACATTCAAGACTTGCATTTTCTATTCAATCAGAAGGAACTCGACAAAGCTGCCATCAGCATTTATTGTGTGTAAGTACTATTTTTGTAATTTATATCTCATCTCATTCAATTCATTAATTGCATGTATATATATTCTCACCATATATGTATATACTATTATGCAGGAAAAATGTTATGGAATGCATGAAAGGAGGCCCTTTTGACATTGGGTTCGTTGACCCAAATAGAGTTTATGAAGAAGTGGTAAAACACAAACCCGTGCAAACAGAAGATTTCTTGCTAACGTCTTTACTGAGACAACAAACCAAAAGGAAAATACTATTGCCTTACAACTTCTCTTGAGTGTTACCCTCTCTTGTTACACATTCTGTTTCGGCTTACTCGATGTTAAGTATAACTGATGATGAGTTATGCTTGCGTAGGTTCCACTTTATTCTGCTAGTCATTCAAGTTGACTTACGAAAAGTCCTTGTCATGGACTCGTTACGAAAAGACCAAGAGCTATGGGCAGACTTTAAAGAGATGCTCCAGAGGTAATTTTAATCATATTATTGCACTAGATCGGCAACTTTCGTGACAACAAGTAATTAATTACTCCTTTATCCATTTTCTTTGCCGGACAGGGTTTGGAAAAGGTTCACGGGGAGGGTCGTGGGTGAATGGTCAGAAGAACTAAAATTTGTAGACCAAAATGTAAGTAATACTAGCTAGCTAGGTCTGTGTATATCTTTGATTCTGCTTCCAATTCCATTATATCATGCCTTATTGATTATTATTTTGATTGAACTCTCTATTCTCGTAAAGTGCGCATTAGGGACCCGGCAATAACTTATGTGGATATTATGTTTGCGAGTTCATTCACAACACGAAATGTGTGACGGGTCAAGCCGCACTAGAACAACTTAGAGTAAGTAAATAAAGTACACAACATTATTTTATTACCAGTTGTGTTGAGTTTTATTCTTATATATATATATATATATATGCGTGTCTACGGAGATGTTATATTGTATATATGCTTGAACGTGTTTGTCTTGTACTTGATGCTTCAACGCGTGTATGGAGAATACCATAATAACGATGTTTGTGTATAATAATAGTTTCTTAATTATTCATGTACTCGTATGTACCGATGATGTATGTGTATACCTCTCCCGATCGATTCCCCCTCCCTCCTCCCCGTCCCCACGCTTGCAATACGCCCAAGCATGGCGAGATTTATGCCGTTTTCCTACCGCAGCTATGATTTATGTTTTCCACCAAGTGTTAAAGGGGGCCTGAGCGCAACCCACATGCGCCACCCTTTAACAGCGGTTCGTATAAGAACCGCTGTTAAAGGGGGGGCTCTAACACCGAACCCCCAACAGCGGTTCTGGAACCGCTGTTAGAGGCCTCTACGAACCGGTGTTAGAGGCCTACCTGTGAATTAGTATATTGGGCCCATCAAATTAATTGTGACAGAGCCCATTTGGCGTCAATATATACACCATTTTTTTAACAGGGAGAGGGATAATGCATTCATTCAAACAGTGGATATATTTTACATGCAGGTCTAGAAATGAAAGAAAATTGCAATCAGGACATGTGCTTTTACAAAAAAGGACCCAAAAACAAATGAACAAGAAGCAATTGAGCCCTTCACCACCGCGACGAACTGCTCCGCTCCACCATCTGGCAAGCGTCGCCACCGCCGGGGACGCACCACTTGGGAGAGGACGCCACGAAACACCGGGATGGATTGGTTGGATGGCGTCTGACACCAGATTCACACCTAGAGGCTGAAGAACTACTAGCAAATAGTGGCCGAGGAGGGCCGCACTTCGGCCATGAGGAGCAGGGGCAAGACAGCTCATATTGTCGCAGGTCCCCTACTGAAGAACTCTAAAGAACTCGTGCAACACCGATTCCTCACCACTCATACTGTGAACTTGGACGGATCATCACATCATCGATGATGTCACCACCATGGTGACAACACATCAGCACCAGGGCAACCAAGACTTGAAGATGTGGACGGTCACCAAGCTTTATTACCAGGGAGGGGGAGGTACATCCGCCAACCACCATCGGCTCTGTCTGATGGAGCACCGCAACCCACATCCGCAAGCTCTGGCCGTGAAATCCCCAAAGGCATGACGCCATTCGCCAAAGGGGCTGACATAGGTCCAAGAGTAGAACCGTAGACCTAAACCTAGACCTAACACTACTGCTATACAAGAGAGGCCGACATCTAGATCCAACTCTACAACCTCTAGCGTGGTTGCCGTCGGTGAGAGGGACCAAATCGGGTTGGTCGGTAGCGACTCTCAAGGAGGGCGGTCGGGAGAGGGAGAAGAGTATATACACACACCAATTAATTGAAAAAGAGCCAGATCTACTCCGTCGGTGATGGTTTGGCCCAATTGGCCTCAATGGAGCCATCGTCATCGCCTGGGAACAAGCCGACGAAGGTGCAGCTGTCATCATGGGAGTGAAGTATTTTCATTTGATTTGATTGCAAATGGAAAACATAAAAAAGTAAATATTCCAACTTGAGTAGGAGGAGGGGATGATAGTTGACGATGTTCAAGTAAAAACATACATTGCAAATTTGTAAAAAACGTTGTTTCGTGCTCACGTGATAAACTCTTTCCCGATGAAGAAGTCACTAGTAGGAAAAACCTTACCGGTGATGTACGGAAAAGGGGTTGGTGGCGTTCAAGTCGCATGCCACCAATCTTACGCCACTAGTAACAGATAAGGGTGTGGCATGCGCGATGAATGTCACCACTATATTTGTACTGGTGGCATGTCACATGAACGCCACCACTAGTTCCTGAAATGGTGGCGTTCATTCCAAATACGCCTCTATTATTTTAAAATAAATGCTACTAGTGTATCGCCATCAACAGCTTTTACCTTTCCACGTATATTCGTATTTCCCTATCGCGGGGAAATACGTAAAATACTTCCATGACAGAGTTTCAGACAAGTGTATGTAAAAATAATATATAGTGAAATAATTAACTTTAAAACACAACAATAGACAAAAGAAACTCAATAGCTAATTCAACAATGTTTGAAAGAATGTTAACACACGAAGTACAAAGTAACTCGCATAGTACATGTACACTCAACAACAATCCCATGACGCACACACATGACAACACAGTCTGCTTAACAAAGTTTTGGTGCAAGCGAGTATAACAAGGTCAAGAAGTACTACTTCAGATACGATGTTGATAGACGTATCGCCACCCTATTGACGCACATGATATGTCACCTCCTCTGCCATATCTACACCGCCTGGAACACAAATTGTACTCCCTCCGCTTCCAAAATATAAGACGTTTTAGGTTTGTGAAGAAAATGAATCTAGACATTTTTTAGTGTGTAGATTCATTCCTGGAATGAATCTACACACTAAAAAATGTCTAGATTCATTTTTTTCACAAACCTAAAACGTCTTATATTTTGGAACGGAGGGAGTATATCAGTAACGTCTTTGTTAAGGATATGATATCCATATCCATAAGCTTCACTTGGATGCGTGAGATCTCATCCATGTGATCTCCACTTCTCTTCTTCTCCAGCTGTTGACCCTATTTCAGTATGTATTTCCCTAAGTCATGGATATCAATCTCACGTACATATTCACTAATGTGATGGATGGTGTAGTATGTGTCCATAACACCAAGGCCGGCACTGAGGCTATGCAGCCTGTGCATGTGCACAGGGCCCCCAGATGTGAATACGTATATGGGTTATTCCTTAAAAAAATGGAACAAGATCTTATTTATGGCATACATATATGGGTTTTTAATTTGTTTTTCATCCATCAATTTGATTGTATCATTCCATGTTAGAAATAAAATTAATTTTACATGTAAACTAAAGGCCCACTTTGTTATGTTGCACCGGGGCCCCCAGATTTCAGGACCGGCCCTGCATAACACTGTGCTCAGGCTGCTACACGCAAGGAAATGTTTCATTCATGCAAAAGTTAGGCAAGGCTCTACCTTTCCTTCTGTTTATTTGCGTTATGCATCCTCCATTGGTTTTAAAGTAGAAGATAGCTTTATCCATAACGTCATGCACTAACATATAGTCTTTCTTCAAGTTTCTCGTTGAATCCATGATGATCGTTGCTCACCTGCGGGAGGATCTGACGATGACGCGAACGATAGGACGAGGGTAGCATAGTTAGCAAGTTAGACATGCTAGCTTGTGAACACAAGGTCATGGTTGAAGTTGACTATGCGTACCTGTTTTACATCTGGTATAAAATTATACACGATCTTCAGAGTGAAAACATATGATCTTTGATCGGACGACGACGACGCTTGTTCACTGTTTCCTTCTTAAAGGCGTCGCTATTGGAGAGGCTGGACTAATGGTGTTTTTCTGATGCTGTTAGTGTCGTTGCTACGAGGATTCACTCTCTTTTCTTTTTCTAATTCTTTTTTCTTTTTTCTAGGATATGTGCATTTGTAAGTCTGCTAGAGGTCCTGGAGCACATCCGGGTAATTTGTGCCTGCATGTATTGCCACGGTTTCATAAGCTTCTGCCTCATATGTCTCGCCATATGTGTAGTGCTTGATGACTTCCACAATCACGCCGAGTGCATCCATGTTGATATGTCGGCTAGAGAGGACGGCGTGGTAGGGGAAGTGGAGCATGGATTCAACGGTGTTTCCCGTGATGTTTGTGTGGCGATCCCAAAGCTGGATGTACTGGTCCACTATCACTTGGGACGTGTTTGCTTGCTCAGCCCAATATTTTACCTTTTTTCTCTTGGCCCGTTGGGTGATGCATGTCGCAAGATTTTATTTGAGCCAACTTTGGCACTTTATTTGATAGCCCACATGGTGTGTGATGCAAGAAAGGCTCGGGAGATTGGTTGCCCCGTGCAAAAAGAGGCAATTGTTTTATATTTAACTAATATGATTTTTATTAATCCCCTCTAATATACCTAGCCGTGCCTCTATCCGAGATATTGTGTACATGAAAAAGATGCTCCTCGATGTTACAATTCTATTCCTGCAAACGATTTCTAATTTCTTTGAGTGTTTGAAACTCTATTCCGTGTTCCTTTTAGATCTTTATTGGACGATTTTTTCTAAATTTGTCACACACAGTCGACCATTTAAAGTTTTCTTTGAGAGGAAGCTTCAATTCATCATTCCACGACTTCCATGTTGTAAGTTTTATGTTTTGACATTCCTATACGAGTAGATCTAGATCAACATACAATATATTAGAATAGTTTAAATCTACTCAATGTCAAAATGAAAAACTTACAACACAAAATAATGAAAGCGGTGAGGCGAATCTACACCTCAAAGAAAATGTCTAACTGTTGGCTGAGTATGATGAATTTGACAAAATTCTTTCAGAAAACGTATACATCTGAACACGAAATAGACCACTAAAAAGTCAACGAAACTAGGAACTATTTATGTAAATGGAATCATAACATCGATTCACATCTTTTCATATACAACATACTTTAAATCGGTGCATGATTATATAAATCAAAAGGAATTAAGTTAACCACGTTAGACGAGCAATGTTTACCTGCGTGGTTTCATCCAGCGAGAAGAATTTGCACATGGTGTCCTAGTAATGCTAGATTTTGACGTTTCCAATGGGCCAACTTCTGGCCTGCTTTAAATCTCGTGCTTAAGAAATCAATGCGACCCCAAAAACAAATGGGCTTATTTCTTCCGACGCCATACGAGAAACAGGAATACGGCCTAGCAAACCCGCCCTTCATGCTTTCTCAGCATGCATGGAATGGAAGATCATCTACCACGATTTCCTTAATTTCTCCCTTGTTTGGAGAGATGACAGAGACGACAGTGGAGCGAGCTTTACATATGTTTGCTCAATAATAGGGGACCCGGCCGGTGCGGTCTTCCTTGTGTTACTAATTAAGTTGTAGATCTGAATTGACAACCCAAGCAGTGGATATAAAGGAAACATGGTGTGGATGACTGTTACAGAATAGTTTGCTGACTTGCAATTTTTTTGTCACACATTTTAATCTCTTTTCCATCACCATACACAACTAGTAAAGGAGCCTGTTGAGTCGAGGACCGTTGAAAATATAAGCAATAATCCATATGATTTAATTTGAATAATAAATTGTTAAACCATGATCATACTAACGGTATTAAAACCAATCATGCAGATCAACAAAGTAGATGAACATATTATATCTATATAAGATAAAACTATCACATCTACACCAAATGCTAGAACTAGAAACTCTAGCAAAATCTGAAAGGAAGAGATTGAGATCACATACGATGCAGTAGCCGCAGCAGAGGTTGCAGCGGCGATAGTAGCCGCGGTGGTAGCAGCAGCAGAGTTGTCGCTCACATTGAGGTTGCCGAAGAGGTCGCTGACGTTCAGGAAGAAGTCATCGGACGGCATCGTGGTTACTAGTAGTCGCGTTTGGCGCTCCCAAAACCTTGCCCCTCACCGTCTGAGTTCACGAGGCGGGGTTACGAGGCCTCTTGTCCCGATAAGCGGTGCACGCCCAAGCGGGATGAGGAATACAAAAAGGCGGCAAGGTTACGGAGGTACGTGTTTGTATTGATCACCGATTAGGTTTAGCACGCGCTTCATGACGAGGCGTGGCGTGGCGTGGCGAGGCGGCGTCGGAGGAGGAGTGCGCGAGGGCTTCTCTCCTTCTCACATCTTAGTGAGTGGTACAACACTCTACTATATAAGGTGGTCTAACTTTCCTTCCACTAGGAATGTGTGACTAAACTTTAGCACCACTAGCACAACCATATGCTGTCATGCATAAGTGGGCCAAAGAGAATTTTAGAATTTGTCTAATGGTCCAACAGCCCAAAACTCACCAAATTCCAACAAGGACCACCTAGTACAGTGCCATTGTTGTACGACCGTCTTTGTCAATGTCCAAGGTTCCATACTACTACAAAAGAATGTGGGCGAACATTTGATGTGCTTCAATCTCATTAGGAAAGTTTTGGGCATCGTGCCAAGACATGGAGGAGAGAGCATATGTATAAGCTCATGAATGCTTGTGTGATTATGCACAACTTCATTGAGGATGAAACGTGATGACAACATATATGATCAATGGGAGTAAATGACACCGTGGGTCACTAAACTTGTCCCGTATATGCACTTAAGTTAGACATCTTCAAAAATGAACTAACCGGTCACTTAACTTGTGTTTAGCTGCCCTCGAGGTCACAAATCGGTTACATCACCGGGTTTTGCCAAAAACGCACGCTTGTCTCATGTGACTGGAATTTTTTCAGTTAAGCCCCTATCTAGAATGTGAAATAGTAAATAAAAAATTAGATCAGATCGGGTTGACCCCGACCAGATCGTTTCAGCTCATATCGGGTTGACCCCTGGACTCGAGGAGGCAGACCGACAAGGGGAAACATAGTCGGCGGCGATGGAGGAGAGGAATGCCGCCCCAACAGCCACGTCGGGCTCGTCGGCGATGCCGCAAGCAGGGGAGACGACGGCGCCCGAAGATCTTCCTCTTCTTCTCGATTGGCAGCAGTTTTCGGGCACGGTAGGTCTCCAATTTTACCCCAAAACTAGGGTTTCTTGATCAGTCCCTGATGATGCTTGTACGTGCTGCTGCTAGTAGATTATGGTTGGGGATTGTACGTCCCTGATGATTGCTAGTATGCTGCTCCTAGTAGATTAGGTTGGGGTGTACGTCCCGATTGCTAATGCGTGTTGCTGCTAGTAGATTAGGTTAGGGATTGTATGTCCCAATTGCTAGTACGTGCTACTGCTAGTAGATTAGGTTTGGAATTGTAAGTGATGCTGCTATAGTACGTGCTGCTGCTAGTAGTAATATGCTAGGTACAAGGTTCACTAATTTCTGATTTGTTTAGATTATTTACTAGCTGAATTTTGGTCAAATTTGCCACAGTCATTGATGAATGAATTATGTTCTGGTTTGTGTAGGCCGTGAATCAACTAAGCTCAGTGTTGAAATTCACCATGGTGGTAATTTTTTTGGATCTGGGCAGAGGATCAACTATTTGGATGAGAAAAGCACCGTTTGGTTTGACAATTTGGATAGAAATTCCTTCAACTATGAGACACTACTCTATATGATCAATCGGCTAGGATATGAACAGAGGCTATATATTTTCCGGTGTCCCCTAGGGAATACTCTAGATGCACTGAAGGAGATTGTTATGGAGAAAGATGATGACAGAGGAGAGCGAAGATGGCACTAGGTTGAGCAAGCTTGGAGCTATAATGCATTATGGATATTGCAATCAGCTGGCCATAATAGGGATGGTTGTATTGATCTAAAATCTGCAATATTGAGAGAAATTAATGCACCAGAGGCACCAGATCTTGGACAACAGCCATCAGTGCAGAAAGAGCATCAGACCTCAATGGAATCAAAAGGAAAAGGTCCTGCTACACAATTGGAAGCAGAAACTACAAGCTCGAGAGGAAGGAAAAGAAAACAAAGTTCCAAAATGAGGGAACATGTTGAGCAACTCATGGAGGCGGCAAAGAGGAAGAAATCAAAACAAGTGATAGATGAAAATGGTTATGTTGACTTCCTTGTAATTAGAACCGTAAGTGTTCTTCATGTTTTTTATATATTTTCTTATTTAATGCAAAACCATAGTATTACTAAATTAATGTGTCCACCTCATAGCACATTAATCCAAACCAAGTGCGGCTAGAACTAGATCCTGAACACCAAGAGGATTCTATGGTTCACATTTTGGGACATGAGATAAAGAAAATATTAGTTTATTTCATTATGTGACTAGTTGACTATTCATTCCATCAATATGCATATGACTTTGACTCTCGCTAAATAGGGAATTCCTTTAATTATGGAGGAAATGTCTGAAAAAAGTTATTTCATAACACAAAATAGAGCCAATATACCTACAACTAGAGGTCCACTTGTCACACAACTGGGAGAGCACTAGGAGCTACATGATCAAGAGGGACAAGAGGAGCTACAAGAGAAAGTATGATCAATCAAAAATTAGTTTCTAGCAGAAACATGCACTTATTATTGTAATACATTGTACAGGAACTAGGAGAGCAAGAGGTGCTTCAGGAGCAAAGGGAGCAATAGGAAAAATAGGAGCAAGTGAAGCTGGAAGGAAAAGAACACAATAAGCTGGACATCAATAAGAGTTTCAGTCAACTCAATGAGCTCCAAGAGATGATGCATGAGGAGCTCTAATTTTTGTGCTGCACAAAATGAATGTATACTAGTTGATATCACTACTAGTCGGTATTAGTTTTGGAGTGCTTTTGATCTGTCAAAATTGCTTGCAATGTACTATATTATTGTGTTGTCAAGATACGAATTATGTTTTTATTTTCTGTCAAGATCTATCCATATTGTCCATGTTGTTGTGCATATTGGGTTGTCCGTGTCTTTTTATTTGATGTCAAGATCTGTCTGTTAGACAAGAAATGCTGATTTAGACAGAAATTTTGTTAATTTTTGTATATAAATGCAGTCAAATTTAGACAAAAAATGCTGTCAAAATTAGAACGTACATGTTAAGCAAAATAAAGCAGCAGGTGTCTCGGTCGATTGGAGAAAAGGGACGTGTAAACAGGGGCTTAACTGAAAAAATTCCAATCATGTGAGACAACGGTTTTTTTTTGGCAAAAATCGGGCGGCTGACCGATTTGTGACCTCGGGTGCACCTAAACACAGGTTAAGTGACTGGTTAGTTCAGTTTTGAATATGTGTGACTTAAGTGCACATGCAGGACAAGTTTAGTGACCCACAGTGTCATTTACTCTGATCAAGGGTGAGAATTTTATGGTAAATTGGTTGCGCCCAACCCGAATCACTGGATGACTACGCAACTTTTCTTACAGTGCATCATGAAATCTGAACCGTGCAATTCACAACCAACTCCAAAACAATTTGATTCACCATATGTGGAATCATATTGAAAGCCACTAGTCATTTCTCTTTTCTATTTGAGTTCATATGATTATAATAAACTATGTACAAACCACGACTTTGTTTATTGTTATGAACTATGATGCTTAAATCTGAATTACTCGCGTAGACGTATGCAAGAGCAACATGCTATCATTTGTGTGTGTGAAAAAATGGCCACGGACGGACCAAACTGAGACACCATTGGGTGTCGTGACCACCCCAAACCGACAGAACAAGGACAAAGTTCTCTCGTCTATCCGCGGGCCACCACAAACGGATCAATTTGGACAGAATTGGTGCCCAAATTGAGAAACACTGTTAGAGTTGCCCTTACCGAACGTGTCTGTCAAGTGTAATGCAAGTTGGTTGCTCGCCACCATGTATCTTTCGTATTGCAAACCGACGTGTGTCCTTCTCGCTTGTTGCTGAAACAAAGACATGTGTTGCATGGTACAGAGAGTAAATTCAAGATGAAAAATAAAGGCATGATTCTTTCACATTATATTTTCCTCTTCCTCTCGAGAATAAATTTTCAGGACAAGTGTACTTTGTATCCATTTATACATATTCGGTCCCTAAATTATATATTTGGCTGACTCTAAGTTACATACAATTCGATAGTAGAGGGAGTTTCTTCGTACAGTTCATTTGAAACTTGTCATTTTTGCATAAGCCACTTTAATTTTCAGTATAAAATTTGGTATAAACATACATACAATGAGTCTTCTAAATGTAAATATTTCTTTAAAGAATTTGAAGACTTAGCTCTCAGTCTTTTACTCTTTTACTGTAGCATGAAGCTCTAGACTTGCAATCTATTTTCTATTTTTTTTGCGAAAATTCCACCGATCTATTAATAATCATCAACAGTAGTACAAACAGACCTAAAAGTAATAAAAATTATAAATAGCTCGATGGACCACCTAGCGAAGACTACAAACAATAGCACGAGCCACCTAGCGAAGACTACAAACAATAGCACGAGCTGAAGGCGCGCCGCCCCTCCATCACTGGAGCCGGGCAAAGCTTATCGTAGTAAAAACTTATTGTAGTAGACAGACGGAAAGTCGTCGTGCTAAGGTTCCAAAGAACCAGCGCTCTAAAGCAGCAACCATCGCTAATGATGACATCAGTAGATTGAAAGAGACTGACCTGAAATTAACACGAAAAACGACTAGATCAGCCAGACAAACGACTCCACGCGTCCTCCGCCGGTGCTAGGAGAACCACCAGAACAAGGATAGAGTGGGAAAGACTTTATTCTAACTTGATGTAGCTTTCGCCTCAACATCCAGAAAAAACATGAAAACCAGCCTAATCGAAGAAAAACAAAAACCTTCTGTGGACGAGTAGATTCAAAAATCAATAGATAAATAATTCGCTTGGCTGGCTGAAGCGATCGGCGATTCCTAATTTCTCCCCAACCGAGAATCCCCGCCGCCGTCGCCTGCCCGTGAACAATCGCCGCCTGCGCCGCTGCCTAAAAACCCAAGATTCCAAGGTATTTCTCCTCTACAATACCTACGATAGGACAGACCCCCGCTTCCACGACTTTCACTTCGCTGACGTTTCCGTCGGCACGGCCACGCCGATCGCCCCTGCGTCGCTCCCCTTCCTGCCACGCGACAAGTACTGGTACGTCGCCCAGCTGGCTGCCTTCTGCAATGGCCTCCTTCTCTGTCGCGGCTACATGACCTCTTCTTCTTCTTCCAAGGACGACGATATGGTTGAATCCAAATCGTGTGCAATCCGGCTACCGAGAGGTGGGTCCACCTGCCCCCTCACCCCAAGGTGCCACCTAGCAGGCACGTCTACGCTCGTTTGGCTTTTGATCAAGCAGTCTCGTCTCGTTTCCACGTTCTTCAGTTTGAGGAGACCGATCAGAAGAATTACATCACAGGAGTGACCATATACTCGTCTCAAACTAGAGACTGGAAGCACAGCCAAAGCAGGTTGCTTGAGAAAATTAGCCTATAATATGTTAGCACTAATCTTGACATGTTAGTTAGTTGCATGCAAAGTTGTTAGCCGCGTGTGTGCGTGTGTGTTGCAGGCAGCACGTGAGCCAGGCTCGCGTTGGACTTTGCCGCATAGGGCTAGGTTGTTAGCAAGATTAAGGGATCGTGTGCAGTTCGTTGGAGCGGATCGTACGCGAGCGCGTCGTGGGCGCGTGGGAAGAAGTGGAGCTGGGCGTGTGCGTGCGCGCCGAGTATAAAGCTGCTCCCTGTGTACTGCTTGTAATCTGAGCCAGCTGAAAGTGAAATAAGATTAGGCGTCTGGCATACCACGGCGCTCGTCGCCGGGAAATATTCTGTGTCTCCTTTCTTCTTCTACCTTCATCCGTGAGTGAGAGAGCAAGGAAGAAGAGGGGCTGCCCGGGGCAGCCCCATCATAATTGCAAGAGTTTTTTTTTCTTTCGACACCAGAGCACACTTCGGTCAGAATGAACCGGTGAGATGCCATGCTGACGACATTGAGGAATAAGATAACGGTTGTCGGATGAGAGACCACCGGAGCTCCACGCGGATGGCCCCCTTCCGGCGCTTCCCCCACTGCCGCTCCCTCTGACCGTCGGCGGCCCTACCTGTCGACCCGCTGCTCTAGCCACGGCCCTGGTGAGGAGCTTGCCTCGCTGGGATGTCTGTGGAACCGGAGTCGTTGCGCGGTCGCTGCTGGGCCGATGTGGCGGACGAGGTTGACGCCACGGCTGCGCTACAGGAGGAGCTCTCTTCGCGGTGCTCGTCGCGGGCCCTCCCAACGCTGGAGGATTTCGTCGACTGTGCGCGGCGGAGCCTGCGGTCGGCGCGGGTTCATCGGCGGCGCCCCCTCCCCTGTGACTTCCGTTCTGTGCCTCTGCGTGCGCGGCCGCGCGGCGCCTCCGTGGTGCGGGTTCCGTCGTCAGCGGCGGGCGGCGGGGTGTCACGGGCTCGGCTTGACCTTTCGGGGAGCGCATCTGGAGGGGGGCCCTCTCTGGGGGCCTCGGTGGTTGCACCTGCGGCGCGGTGCGGCGCGGCGCCGGCGCCGCCGCGACCTAGATCGGACTCGGGGCTAGGGGCGACGCGGAGGATGTCGCGGGACGTTCTGGGCCTGGGCCTCTCCCGGGTGGGCTGGCGCGTGGGCCCTGCCGTCTGGTGGGCCAACTTTTGCCCTTGCGCAGCCAGGACGTTCGGGCCAGACCCACGCCGCCACGCCCGTTGTGGCCCAAGGCCGGCCCAGCTCCTGCCGTGGGGGCCTGGCTGTGGCTCCACCAGGGGGCGTCCGATCTAGGGCTCGGGATACCGGCGTCGGTTGCAGATATTTCACGTCATGCCGCCTCTGCTCGACAGGTTACTCCCCACTCGCCGCCGCCTCTGCTCACCCTCTCCTTCGCCGCCGTCGTCATGAGGCAGGGCCGCCTCTCCTCCCCAAGCGAGTCCCCATCCCCTTCCCCGCGCCACCACCGCCGCACGCGATAGCCTTCCTCTCCGCCGCGCGAGCAGGCCTCTGCCTGGCGGCGTTCGCCAGTCGCCGCTTTGTCGCCTCGCGCCTTCCGATGGCAGTGGGTGGCCTTCGTCCCCTCCCCAGGCTGCGCAGGGACGCCTCCCCTCGGGGCCAGCACACCAGGGCCCCGTCCCCTCGCCCCTCGCTTCGGGCTTCTCCACCTCGGGGCCGCTCCCCTGGTCGTCGGCAACCTTCCCCTGCGGCCCTGCTCTCGGAGCGCGAGCTGCGGGTTGAACTGGAACGGCGGACGGCGTCCGGCAGGTTATTCCAGGGACATGGCAGTGATGGCCGCCCTCAGGACCATAACCATGGCTCTCCCCGACGTGATTTTGGGCAGGGCTCGCGTTCCGTGGCGCCTCGGTGGTCTTGGAGCCAAGAAAAGGAAGAACAAGCGGAAGAAGTCGGGACCTGGCAGCGGGGCGGAGGGAGCAGTGGGCAACCACCGCACCGCAGTGAGTGCGAGGAGGCGTTAGCGATCACATGAGCCGGGGCCACCGGGGAGGGTCATCTGTGGTTGGGGTGGTTGCCGCTCGCCAGAAGTCTCCGACGCGCAACAAGTGTTTCAACTGTGGCGAGGTGGGCCATTTTCGCTCGGATTGAAGGAACCCGAGCACTGTCTGTTTCGTGGCGACCCTTCCCACCGGGTTCTGGGCCTTGCCCTCTCCCTCACCGCCTTGACGCACAGGAGCTCTTGGGGCATCGCATTGACCTGGGATTGGGGTTCTACTGCATTGATCTGGGTGGTATCGAGCTATCGGTGCCCTAGAACCTGGCCGAGGTCCGCGTGCTCCCGGACCAGGATCACACTCTGGAGGTGGAGGTCACTGCGGACACCATCCGCGCGGAGCTAGAGTTGTTGGACTCTGATTTCACGTCGAATATGAGGGATACTGCCCCCATGGTGTTTTCGGTGATCTTTCCTTCGAGGGGAGGCTCTGCGGACCCTTTCCTGCAGTCAGACTTCGATCCTGCCGCTGCATAACATCAAGGTGGCCATCCGCGAGTCCTGTGTCCACCCGGACACGACCACCTCCCTGTCTTTGGTTTGGGTGCGTATCCATGGGATCCCGGAGGAAGCTCAAAAGGAGAAGTTTATCAAGCTAATTTCCCAGGCAATTGGCAAGTTCATCTGTCTCGATGAGAGGTCGTTGGGTGGTCAGGGTCCGGTGCGGGTGCTTCTTAAGCATCCGGACCCGTCGAAGCTCGATTGAACACTGCCTACCTTCTACTTCGGGTCTGCGGGTCGGACTCTCACGGTGGAGCTGGAGAGGGACCAGGAGGGGTCCCGCCAGTCCCCGGGCCCCTCGGACCATCGTCGAGGCCCGGAGCAGGGTGGGGCTAATGACTCGTCCAGTGATGATTCTGGGGATGACCTCGAGCGCTCTGAGTCGGAGCCAACTGTGCCTTTGGCGCCCCCTCCCCCTTCTGCGCCCTAAGGGGGCCCCCTTCGCGCACGATGACTCTGGCTCGGGACCCGGTCCTCTCGTTGACTCTGCCGCCCGTGGACGTGCCTCGGTGCCTCCGCCCGGATCCTCTAGTCTCTGAGGAGATGGGCCTGGTTCCCTATGGCTCGAACATGGGTGGGGAGTTCGAGTTCTTGGGTCTCTCTGGGTTTGCGGCCCTAAAGGCTGCATCGCACCCTAGCCCGCCTGAGCTCCGTGCGTCGTCTAGTGAGGGGTTGCTGGTGGCGCCGCCAACCTCACCTCGCTCGCCAGGGGTCGTCTGCTACACTCTGTCCCCCGGCTCCACGACGGCCTCGCCGCGGGGATCTCCTGCCGTGGTCTTGGCGACCCAGCCCGGTCAGGAACCGTCTTAGTCTTCCAGACACTCGAGGCTGGATCCAAGCCCGTCTTGATGTGGCCAGGCCACCTCCGCCTCCTCTCTCGCGCCCGATTCTAGGATTGGTGCGGGCGATGTCACGAGGAGGCCGACCATCCTCGAGCAGGCGGTTTTGCGGACCGCGGTCCGAAACCTTGATTCAGGTTCGTCCTCCTCCCTTCTATCCCCATCTCACGTTCCCTCCCCTCCCTCGGGGTCTAGGTTCTCTGTGTTGGCAGATGTCCCTGTTGAGCAGCTAGATGCAGTCGCTAGAGATAGCGGGGTGGTGTTCCGTGGGGAACGTGGCCCCCGATTGGAGCAGATTGCGACGCTTAAGGCGAAGTAGACCTATGATGGGGCACTGGCGGCAGCTCGTGCTCAGGTGGAGCGCGAGAAGCTGACAGTGCCCCAGGCCTCTAGCGGCGCCGACTCACAAAGTCGGGGCACTAGGGGGAGTGGTTCGTATCGCCAGGGGAGTGGTGAGGCTACCTCTGCCGTCCCCCAGGTGCGGGGACAGCGAGGGAGGCCTTCTAAACCCGTGTCCAAGCCCTCGACCGCTGGTAGGGCTCGTTCGGCTCCACGCAGTGGGCCAAACCCGATGGTGTCCCAATGATTGAAGCAATCTTTGCCTTCATCTGGAACATCCGTGGTTTTGGCCACGATGGGCGCCGCCAGCAGCTTCGTGATTACTTAAGGCAGGAGGATGTGGACATTGTGGGCTTGCAGGAGACGATTAGGCAGGACTTCTCGATCCTAGAGTTGTAGGGATTGAGTCGTCATAGTTTAAATGCAGCAGCTGCCGGGCGAATGGGCTCTCGGAGGATCCTCCTTGGGCGAAGGACACCTTGAGTTGAGGATATGGACCGGGGAGTTTTTGTGAGTATGTTACTCACCCACGACGGAGTAACCTCGGTGGGAGGTTATTATCTATATGGCCCCGGACCACGTGAGATCCCAGCTTTCCTGATAGAATTATCTGCCAAGGTGGAGAGCTGATCCACCCCGGTGGTCGTGGCCGGGGACTTCAATTTAATTCGATCTCCAGATGAGAAGAGCTCGAATAATATTGACTTCCCTCGGATGCGGATATTTAATGATTGTATTGCTGACCTTGCCCTCCGTGAGATCTCTCGAGTGGGAGGGCGGTTCACGTGGACCAACAACCGGGTTGACCCAGTCTGGAGCGTGCTGGATAGGGTCCTTGTCTCGGTTGATTGGGAGATTTCCTATCCTCTGTGCTCGCTGCGGGCGATTACGAGGATCGGGTCGGATCACTGCCCACTCCTGCTCTCCACTGGAGGGGGGTCGCCCCCGCGACTGAATCGTTTCCACTTTGAGAAGTTTTGGCTACAACAGCCCGGGTTCGTGGAGATGGTTCAATCCAAATGGGAGGCGGCCGCGACCTCAGTTCCCCAGGTGCGCTCGGCCATAGACGTCTGGCACTTTTGTGCGATGATGGCCCGCCAGTTCATGCGGGGGTGGGGTGCTAACTTGGGGGCGGACTTGAGACGCAGAAAAGGTGGTCTCATATCCGCCCTAGAGGCCCTAGACTGGGAGGCTGATGCCGGGGGCTTATCGGCTGAGGACTGGATCCAGCGATATGCACTTGAAGACTCCTTAATGGAGATTTTTTCGAGGCGAGGAGACGTTTTGGCGAAAACGGAGTCAGCAGAACTGGCTCCTCAAGGGGGATGCGAACACGGCTTACTTCCATGCCATTGCGAATGGTCATCGTAGGAAGTTCTCAATCCCTTGCCTCAGGGCGGAGGGGAATCTTCTAGAGAGTGCCAGGGATATCTCCACCCATATTTATTCCTTCTATAAGGAATTTTTCTCGGCAGCACCCCGTACAGGGGTGGCATTAGCGGCGGACTTCTGGCCAGTTGGGGCCATGGTCTCTGATGATGAGAATGCGGGTCTCACGCTACCATTCCTGCCCGCGGAGGTTCTCCTGGCCATCACGGAGATGAAGCCTAACTCGGCTCCTGGTCCCGATGGCCTCTCGGTGGTCTTCTTCCAGAGGTTCTGGGAGAAGATACAGGGGGGCATTATGCCTATGTTCCAGGAACACTATGTTGGGACCCTCGTGATGGCCCGGCTGAACTTTGGTGTTATTACCCTGATCCCCAAGATTGTGGGGGGCACGGTTATTCGCCAGTTCCGCCCGATCACCGTTATAAATGTGATCCAGCGGACCATCTCCAAGGTGTGCCCGCGCAGGCTTGCTCCAATTATGGAGCGTCTGACGCATCCATACCAGTTTGCCTTCCTAAAAGGGAGATATATTCACGACGGGATCCTGGCTGTTCATGAAATTATTCATGAGGTCAAAGTGAGTCACCAGCGGGGTGTCTTCTTGAAGATCGACTTTCAGAAGGCCTATGATAGGCTAGACTGGGCCTTCCTCCGCTAGGTCCTCCAGCGTCGTGGGGTGGATGATCGCATGATAGGTTGGATCATGCAGATCGTCATGAGCGGGAACACAGCTATAAACATAAATGGGGAGGTGGGTCCCTATTTTAAACCCTCCTGTGGGGTTCGTCAGGGGGACCCGATCTCTCCTATCCTGTTTAATGCTGCGGTTGATGCCCTTGCGGAAATCTTGGAGAAGGCCAAGAATTCCGGCCACATATCAGGTGTGGTTCGGCATCTTATCCCTGGAGGGGGGTGACCCACCTCCAATATGGGGATGATACCATGATTACGGTGGCGGGCTCAGAGCAGGATATCATTAACCTGAAGTTCCTGCTCATGTTCTTTGAGGCTATGTCGGGCCTCAAGATCAACTTTGATAAAAGTGAAGTCATGGTGTTGGGGTATTCCGAGGAGGATCAGCAGAGGATAGCGGATAACCTTAACTGCCGTTTGGCGGTCTTCCCCCTAAACTATTTAGGGATGCCAGTGAGGGACTCCAGGATCCTGATTAGGGACCTGGAGCCCCTCATGGGTCGGGTTAAGGCGAAATCCGAATCCTGGCAGGGGAGGTTCACCTCCAAGGGGAGAAAGACGGTCCTTATCGACTCGTGCCTCTCTAGCCTCCCTATGTACATGATGGGGATGTACCTCCTGCCGGAGGGGGTTCATGCAAACTTCGACAAGGAGCTCTCCCGGTTCTTTTGGATGGCCAATGATGGCCATCAAAAGTACCATATGGTGAAGTGGGCTGATATCTGCACCCCGAAGGAGCTAGGGGGCTTAGTTATCATCGCGTCCCGCCACATGAATGTGGCGTTGCTGCTTCGATGGGTGTGGAGGATCCTGAAAGATGATGGGGGCCTTTGGCTACAGTTGATTAAGGCGAAGTATTTGCGGGGCCGGCCGCTGCTGGCTTGCGAACGCCGGGAGGGCTCTCAGTTTTGGAGAGCCATCCAGGACATCAAGCCAGCTATCCGGAAAGGGTTGTCTATTTCCATAGGCGATGGAAGGGATACCCTATTCTGGCTCGATCCCTGGCTCAGCCATCTCCCTTTGCGTCACGAGTGTCCCGAGTTATTTGCGATCTGCGCTGACCCCACTATCCTGGTTGGGGAGGCCTTCCACGGTGGGTCGTGGAAGGTGGCTTTCCAGAGGAACCTGGGGGAGGCCGAGCTGGCTTCCTGGGAGGGGCTGAGGGACAGTCTTCCGCTGTCTCTGGTGCAATCCCCGGACTCCCATGCTTGGCGCCTCACCCCTTCGGGGTTCTTTTCGGTGGGCTCGGCTTATAGGGCCCTATTTAGAGGGCTTGAGAGGCCATGGGTCTCACCATTGTGGAAGTCCCCCTACCTCTGAAGATCAAAATTTTTGTTTGGCAGTTATTACGTGACCGGGTTCCCTCGGGTGTGGAGGTGGCCAAGCGGCAGGGGCCTGGTAATGGCCTTTGCCCGTTGTGTGTGGTCCCAGAAACGGGTCTGCACATCTTCTTCTCGTGCCCCGCTGCTCGTTTCCTTTGGAACTTTGTTCACGAGGCCCTGGGGCCTGAGTGGCAGGCCTCAGACCTTGGGGAGTTCCTGGAGGCCGCCGCAAACCGTACTGGGAGGAGGAGGCGCCTCTTCTGGTTGATGTTTGCGGCAATGACCTGGGCTTTATGGAACATTAGGAACAAGATGGTCATTAAGCGTATTTTTCTTCGGCGGGCTTCTGACTCGACCTTCACCTTTCTGGCTTTCTTGCAGCAGTGGTACCCGCTGTGTAGACAACGCGAGAAGACGCGGCTGGACGAGATGTTGGAGCACCTGATTGCGGCGGCTCGCCGGCTTGCTACTTCGTCTGGCCCCTGAGGGCCCTTCCGGATGGTGGTTTTATCTTGCTTTAGCTGTCTGTGTTTGTGTTGGTGGGCATGCGCTAGACTTAGGCTATGACTGGTCCGGCAGTGTGTGGCCGTGTGTGTGCCGGCTGTGTGTGAATTTCTGTGTGGTGTGGTTGTATGGATGTTGCTTTATTTATAAAGCTCCTGTTTCAAGGAGGAGTTTTCTTTCACGGTGGTATGCTACACTTGCTTCGTTGGCTGCGCCCCATGAAAATCGAGGTCGATGATGTGCTGGTATCAGTAGACATGGAGGGGCAGGCAGGTGTGAAAAACTATTCGTGTGCCGGTCCGGTCCGGTGGTATGACTTTTGGTACAATTGGATTGTCACGGGGGTGCTTGCACTATGCTACCATACCCCTAACCAGTGGCATCATCAAGAAAAAAAAGAAAAAGGAGAAGGAGGAAGAGGATACATCCCGAGGTACCAAGAGAGCACAAGTCTGGTGCATGAAGGATTATGATAGCAAAGAATGGGTACTGAAGCATCGTTTTGACAAGGATGAGTTGCGGACCATAACTGGGATGAAGTACAAGGTGGCTGCTACTCATCCAGATTGTGACACCATTTTCTTGGTTTTGTTTCGTGCTGGTACATTAGCATCATATGATATGCAACATCGGAAATTCCGTCGTATCCTTAATCTTGAGAAAAACAAAGCAACGTTATTTCTACCCTATGTTCCTCTGTTCTCAGACTCATTATCGGGGTGCAGATGGGCAGTAGTGTGATTCCTCCAAGAATTGGCTCTTCTGTAGGCTGAACTATTTATCTGTTGATTTCTGAGTCTACTGAAGTTATGCCATTCTATTTACAGGTGCTCTCAGTCCTGCTATCTTGAATTTCTGTTTGGAGTAACTGTAGGGACTAAGCATATTGTAATTTTAAAAGAACATGGTCAATAATTTTTAAGGATTATGTGTTATATGTGCTAATGTTATTGGGCGTAGTTTACTAGTAGATTTTTAGTATACTGAAAGTGTCAATCAGATTGCTGCCTTGTCTATTTGTTGTTATCCTCGATATTCTGCTGATGGACTGCCGCGGAGGAAGTTCTTTTTATCTATGTTTGCTATAGCTAGCTATTTAATTCAGTCTGTTGCGGTTGTACTTTTGCAACATAACCTGTTGTTGACCCAAGAGACTGAAAAATTGCGTCAATGAAAAACACCAGCAGCTTCCCTAAGAAACCTTTTTTAGTGGGTGAAAACAAGACGTGCCTATTGCTACCAATATTCCTCTGTTCCGGGAGTCATTAGCAGGTACAGATGCGCAGTAGTGTTTCCTTGAGACCACGTTTGTGTATGCTCCAAAAATCTACTCTTTCTTGACTGAATTATTTGTCTGCTGATTTCTGAATCAACTTAAATAATGCCGTTCAGACAATTCAAACAAAAAAATGCCGTTCAGTCTGCTGCTGCTTGCACTCCCGCTAGCTTTGATTCTGAACAATGCCTTGTATCCCAACAGATTATGCAACAGATTATGCATACTGTAATTGCAAAAACAACATGGTTACTGTTGTTGTGTGTCTACCTATTGCCCCGGACACAGAATTTTTCCACGTGGCTACAACGTAGCCTGGATTTGTTGGCCTATTATTTAAGGAATATGATTGTCATGAACCCTAATGTTTGTGAGTGCAGCTTGTCAGCGTGTTATTAGTGTACTGAATGTTGCAGTGTATCTGAACTTCAGAGGTAGTAATGCACTGCATTGAACAAGGTCCTTGTAGCTAATTTTGCCGCAGCTAATGAGCTCTGATGGATTCAGTTGAAACTTCGTTCCGTAACCTGGCCTGATCATGTAACCTTTCTTGATTATATTTTTTTGTTTGTTAATCATCATGTGATAAATCGAAGGTACATATCGTGTAGTCTTTTGTCTGGTGCGCACATGAGAAAGGAATGTTGACAGTTGCTAGGACAGGGCATTTCTGTCTACAAATTTAGTACTCTTGTACGTACGTACGCTACTACTCCCTCTGTTTTGATAATATAAGATGTTTTAGCTTTTATAAAGCGGCCGTATCGAAACTATTAAAACATCTTATATTTTGAAATACGAGGTAGTACTATTTTGATATCATGACGCGTGATGCGGCCGGTTGGTGATGGCGACCAAACTATGAACCTGGTCGTCGTTGTTTCAGAAACAGCGTGTGCGCGTGGGACAGTCACTACAGGACGCGCGCGCTACGCCGAGGACAAAAAGCCGTCGGCGTAGCCTAAAATGCCCTCGGCGTATGCTACGCCGACGGCTGCCCTCGGCGTAGCCTCCTCGGCAAAGGGCTCCCTCGGCGGAGCACATAGAGGCCGTCGGCGTATCAAAATGCCGTCGGCGTATGCTACGCCGAGGGCAATGCCGTCGGCGTAGCGGCCGTCGGCATAGCTTATCGACCGGTTGCAAAAATATTTTTTAAAAAAAATTAAATTTTTTATTTTATTTTTTTTTCTTAATTTTGAACTGTTTGACTCGTTAATCTCTCACTTTGAACATTTTAACACTAATTACACTTAATACTTAATTAAATTGCAGTCTTGGTCGAACTTCCGAAGGTCACCCATCCTAATACTACTCTAAAGATGCTTAACTTCCTCGTTCCTTGTAATCTGTTTCCGCAAAGTAATTCATACATTGTTGTCAATACTATGATACCAATCCTATTAACCCTTATATCAACATGTCACATGTTTGTATTTTTTGAAATTAAAAACAATTATTTAAATAAATATTAATGAATAGGTAAAAATATTATTGAATTCAAATAAAAATATAATAATTTTACTTTTTTGTATTTTTCTATTTAATATGGAATAATTAATATCTTTAAATCTATAAATCGGAATTTAACAAATAATATGTCTAAATTGATCAGAAAAATGAGAGGAATCCAAATATGATATCCATATCAACTAATCACAAACCCTCCGTTTTTGAATTATCTATTTGGTGGTTGCTTTAGAAAATTCCCTTTTTGCGCTCGGATAATGAAAAATGGCTTTTTGGTGCGATGAAAAGGAAAACTTGCATTCCTCCTGCAACATTGTTCGCCATCCCATGATGCATGTGTATGCATAATATGGGAACATTATCACAAACTATGCCTTGATTCTAGCCATAACATTGGTCATTTGACCCGAAAGCCAAGAAACCTCGAATGAGATAGGTCATTTTGTGAAGGTTTTTTTGAAACATAATCAATATATCAAGTTTAATATTTTTGCTTATAACTATGTCACATAATATGACACCACGCGAAGGTTTCGCATTGTTTCGATCGTTTTTTAATTTTTTATGCCCGTTTTAAACTATCGTCAAACTTTGTCGAACGGCGGGCATGAAGATTCTTAGCTCGGGGCCGAGCCTCGCTAAACTTGCATTGGATCTTTGATAAAATAGCATATTGTGAACCTAAAAATGATTTTTGTAAAAAAATATGAGCATCGGATCATGTACCTGTAGTTCATATCTGACCCACTTTCTACCGATTCGGCAGGAATTTGTCTTTTTTATCAGAGGTGGACGGAAAGGTTTCGGAACCCCCTGTTGGGACATTGTCCATATAAGGTGGTATATTATTTTAGTAAAATATGGTGGTAGCATTTTGAATTAGCCATTTGGTGGTTGCTTTACAAAATCGTCCGTTTTTTATGATCGGAAAATGGGAAATGGCTTTTTGGTACGACGAAAAGGAAAACTTCCTCCTGCAACATTGTTCGTCATCCCATGATGCATTTGTATGCACAATATGGGAACATTATCACAAACTATGCCTTGATTCTATCCATAACATTGGTCATTTGACCCGAAAGCCAAGAAACCTCGAATGAGATAGGTCATTTTGTGAAGGTTTTTTTGAGACATAATCAATATATCAAGTTTAATATTTTTCCTTATAACTATGTCACATAATATGACACCACGCGAAGGTTTCGCATTGTTTCGATCGTTTTTGAATTTTTTATGCCCCTTTTAAATTATCGTCAAACTTTGTCGAACGGCGGGCATGAAGATTCTTAGCTCGGGGCCGAGCCTCGCTAAACTTGCATTGGATCTTTGATAAAATAGCATATTGTGAACCTAAAATGATTTTTGTAAAAAAACATGAGCATCGGATCATGTACCTGTAGTTCATATCTGACCCACTTTCTACCGATTCGGCAGGAATTTGTCTTTTTCACCAGAGGTGGACGGAAAGGTTTCGGATTCCCCTATTGGGACATTGTCTATATAAGGTGGTATAGTATTTTTGTAAAATGTGATGGTACCATTTTGAATTAGCCATTTGGTGGTTGCTTTACAAAATCGTCCGTGTTTTGTGCTCAGAAAATAGGAAATGGCTTTTGGTGCGAAAAAGGAAAACTTTCCCTGCAACATTGTTCGCCATCCCATGGTGCATGTGTATGCACAATATGGGAACATTATCACAAACTATGCCTTGATTCTAGCCATAACATTGGTCATTTGACCGAAGCCAAGAAACCTCGAATGAGATAGGTCATTTTGTGAAGGTTTTTTTAAGACATAATCAATATATCAAGTTTAATATTTTTCCTTATAACTATGTCACATAATATGACACCACGCGAAGGTTTCGCATTGTTTTGATCGTTTTTGAATTTTTATGCCCCTTTTAAATTATCGTCAAACTTTGTCGAACGGCGGGCATGAAGATTCTTAGCTCGGGTCCGAGCCTCGCTAAACTTGCATTGGATCTTTGATAAAATAGCATATTGTGAACCTAAAAATGATTTTTGTAAAAAAACATGAGCATCGGATCATGTACCGTAGTTCATATCGACCCACTTCTCCGATTCTAGAATTTGTCTTTTTCACCAGAGGTGGACGGAAAGGTTTCGGATTCCCCTATTGGGACATTGTGTCTATATAAGGTGGTATAGTATTTTTGTAAAATATGGTGGTACCATTTTGAATTAGCCATTTGGTGGTTGCTTTACAAAATCGTCCGTGTTTTGTGCTCAGAAAATGGGAAATGGCTTTTTGGTGCATTTAAAAGGAAAACTTTCTCCTGCAACATTGTTCGCCATCCCATGATGCATGTGTATGCACAATATGGGCACATTATCACAAACTATGTCTTGATTCTAGCCATAACATTGGTCATTTGACCCGAAAGCCAAGAAACCTCGAATGAGATAGGTCATTTTGTGAAGGTTTTTTTGAGACATAATCAATATACCAAGTTTGATATTTTTCCTTCTAACTATGTCACATAATATAACACCACGCGAAGGTTTCGCATTGTTTCGATCATTTTTGAATTTTTTATGCCCATTTTAAACTATATATAATTTCTTATGTTTTACTTAATTTTTATTTATAAATGTGTAATATTTGAGTGTAGATAGATAGGTCTTATTTTTCTGCAAATTTTGATATATTATTTGTATTTTTCCGAATTAGAATGATTTAGTTATGATTTTTCAAAGTTTAATGAGATAAAATAAAAAATAGCTACGCCGAGGGCAGCCGTCGGCGTAGCATAGGATATGCCGAGGGCAATTCTACGCCGACGACTGCTTGGCGGAGCTGGCCTAGACGATGGCTACGCCGACGGCCCCGATGCTTGGCCGTCGGCGTAGCGACTGGCCGTCGGCGTAGCTTCCCATTCCTGTAGTGAGTAGCACTGCTTGAACAACACTGTAGCTGCCGTGGGGGCTGAAGAAAGGCCGCATTTCAGCTGGCTGCCCGTGGAGACTACATATTTCTATTTCTATGGTGAAGGAGTCTTTCACATGCACGTCATGTGTTTTTCCAGGATTAGGAGAACAAATTACCCATCACAAACCACTAAGTGCTGTTGATGATTCAGTTAACTTTTTATGCCGTTATCTAAAACTAGTGCGGATTATTAAGAGCTCATGGACCGACCAGATTGAAGTGCAAACAACCTGTGCTAGTGATGCCTTCATCTTCTGCTCAAGACAATCACAATGTGTCCCCCGATAAAACCTTGATGCCGGTCAGCCGATGGCTGGATTAAACTCGCAATTGATGGGTCTTTCAAAGTTGAGAACAATACAGGTGGTACTGGATTTGTTTCAGAGATGATGATGGACAGATCATCGTCTTCTCGGTTGCTTCTTGGCTTCGTGCGCTGATTCATTGGAAGCAAAGCTGTTCGCATGTTTAGAGGGTCTTGACTTCGCTCTTCACCAAAGCCAGTTGCCGATTCAGATGAAAACTAATTGGTTGCAACTTATTGAGGCAGTTAGTAACCCGATGCAAGCTCATTCTCTTTGTAAAAGTAGATTGTTCGCACGTTTAGGGCGAGCCACAATCTAGCAAAATTTTCCAAGTGCCTTCTCAAGGAGATTGGGCTTGACCTGTTTGTAGCCCCACCTGTTTAACAAATATTTAGTTTTACTCAAAAAAAAAAAGGAGAACAAATTATGCATGTGTCCCGTGTAACATCACCAGGTTGTATCCGTACACATTATTTGGTTGTAGTCCGTTTGACTGGCATAAATGGGCAAATTGATGTTACGAAGATCTAGAGGTATTAGCACTGGAGGTGAAGAGCGTTGGCTGGTGGGAGCAAACTTACAAAACCTTTCACACACACACTGTGTCAAGGCGCGTGGATCCTCTTACAGGTACGAGCACCTAACCAGGTTATGCTTACACGCTCATCCGTGTTACGACGTGTGCAAATACCGGCCCGGGAAAGGGAGAAAGAACGTTGAGGCGTGGGGGCTTGCACCCTGCGCAAGGATCTAGGGAAGAAACCTCCCGCACCACTTCGGCCACGGTGCGGGGACCCCTGCAAGCCTCTCCAGGATCCCGATGGATCTCGAATACGGTCGCTGCCCGGGAAGTAACGACCAGCGCAGCTAACATTGTTGGTGATAGACGGAGAAAAGAAAACAAAAGAAGAGAGGAGGAAGCCTGGAAGCATTCTTGCTGCCCAGCAAGATATGTCATCTCCTATGTAAGAAAGATAGACCACCAAATAGTACAGAAGGCGGGACGTAGGGTTATTAGCCAAAGGGCGGCCTGAACCTAGGTAAAAAAATCTATGTGTTTGTCGTGTTTCATCGTCGAGACCGAAGCACCTCGCGCCCTTACCGAACAAATAGGGGGTGTCGCACATCCCTGGTGTCCGCGTTCCGACACGTGGCATATTTGGTTCGACACAGTCCGAAACATGAAATGGCGGCTAGGTAGGATTGGACAACTTGTGAAAAACCATTGGACAATTTGTGAAAACCCCTCGAAGATTACAGTTCACGTGTTTAGATCCGGGACGGAGAGTGCGCTGAATTACAACTAGCCTTAATATGTGGACTAATTTATGGTTGTTTTCCATCGAATTCGGCGCCAGGAGGTTGATATATTAGATGGTTCCATCCTCCTCACCACCAAAGGCACCACCTCCTTTCCTCCTCGATGCTCACCTCGACGCTTTGCCGATCACCCTCGACAATGGCCATGGCGGATGACCCTTCTACCACCAAAGATAACATGAAGGCGTTGAATTACGATAGGCATGTCATCGCCTTCCCATTGTTGCCTTTCTCTATTTTTCTCCTCCGCTGGCGTGGGTTTAGGGAGGGTTCATGGCCGTTGATGATCATATGGGATTAGGGTTGGAGTCATGATGATTTTCCTTTACAATTCACATGCTTATATTTTTGAAACATGGAAAAAAGCTTTGCGCCAGTTTATTAGTTAAAAAGAAGAGAATTGACTAGTTAATTAACAAAAACCGATTTAAAATATTACAACCAAACAACAAGAGAACAAAATCTAAAACATGCAACCTATAAACCAACAAACACTCTCAATCTACTACGACAAAATGACGACACAAAGAGCGCCATGACGCAAAGAAGACTAGACAACCCAAAAAGGGATCACCAAGCTTTCCTTGCTATGCCTCGCCTTGTTCCTTCTTTTGCTCTGAGAGATACCTTTCTAAGAGACTTCTCCACCTTCTTGATTGTGTCCTCAAGCCTTCCCACCAAGAAGCAAGAAATACCCTTGCCATATACAGGCTAGCTTCCGAAACGGTGAGCAGGCCACAAATCTCTTTAGCAAAAGAGCCTCGGAACTATGAGGCAACACTCCTCCAGTGTCCACGGAGGCGGGAAAATGTGATGGCGAGGGTGTCATGGCCATTACCATGGCCTTAAATGAGTCCCCACACAATTCCTGAACCTCAGATATGATATGTAGCACCGGAGTCATGATCCCACCCATGCCCTCGTTCTAAGAGGCATCCAACACATCAGGCTGCAGCGACGGGAAAGGGCTTATACAAGGTAAGAAAAAACCGTAGAGATGGTCGTCTTCAACCACGGATGACTTCACTGAGTCAAGAGGAAACGAAGCATGACTTGGGCGAGGCTCAGGCCACCAGAATTACATGCCTCCATCAGATCCAAAGAATCACCAGCGCGCAATAGCAACAACTTGAGTGTTGCCACATATTCATGAAGGAGGCAAGACACCTCCTCAACGCGGGCTTACACCATCTAAAGGATATCCAAGCGCATCAAGGCAACCTGGGACTAAAAGTGAGAGTCTAAATTGGCTTGACATTGAACTCTTTGCAACACCGAGAAGAGGGTCTTGGCAGCACGATTGTAGGCAACGACAAGTGGTGTATGACCTCATCCCAACTCCTTGATGACCAGGGACAACGAGGCGGAGAGCGGCTCCACTGGCAAGGAGCATGAGTATTCGGAGAGCGAGAATGATCAGCAGGAAAGCACACACTGCAGAATCGCTCTCGATGACCAGGATGGAAAAACCAGATGCATTTGAGGGGCTCACGACATGTAATGACCTGGTGGCCATGCTCGAGGAACCAAAATAATCTTCCTCGAGCCCAACGCTTGAAGATGAGATTACGCTCGACACATTCTTTTTGAAGCAAAGACGAAGCCTGCCCTTACCACCTGCTAGGATATTCGCCTCATCAAATACTCTCACCACGCAAAGATGGATCTGGCATCCGACATTCACAGACACCTCCAGCCACGAAATACCACACCAGGAAGGGATCTGTAGGAGGAACTTGGAGAAGGGAAAATCCTTGCTGCTATACAGATCATTGGAGGACATCACATCATCCCTTTCATCATCAACCTCTGCATCTCCATCAACATCCTCATTCCCCTCTCTCATTAATTAATTAGATCTTGTTGTAATTCAAATACAATTATGGGTTTGCACTTGATTTTACCTATGCACTTTCAATCCATCCATATGAATATGATGATGATGTTGTTGATTGCCTCCATGTGTGAGTAATTCCCTTTGTTCTTAGGGAGATAGAGAAACCCTAGCATTATTATGAAATGAAATAAATATGATCTATAATTTTGGTCTTTGATCTATTGATTTATGATATTGTGTTAGATATCTCTCTTTAGATGGTATGTGAAGTCGACCACATAGCATCTGCCTTCGGGACTAGAGAGAGGGAACTACCCTTTGGACGTGTATGAGAGTATGTCCGGTGCTACTTTGTGAATGCAAGCATTGTCATATAACTTACACGGTTAAAGGGGGGTTAGGAGAGATTCACTAAGCTCATAACAATATCCATGGGCAACCCTTCATTGTGGTGGTCTGTAGAAGTGATTTGCTCACGCATCAAAGTTGATTATTTAGAGATGACCTCATCACATGACTCATAGAAGTGGCTTGCTCATAAGACTTGTTGGTGAAAATCTTATTATTGAACTCTCTCCAAACATATCATGATAAAATACATAGATTATTCTAATATGAATAATTCTCATATGCTAGTGGTGTATTCTACATCCCCGAAAACATTTAAGCCTCATTTATTTTTAACACCAATTCCAACGCTCTTGTTACATGTTTACTTTACTTGCTTTCATTACTTTCTTGTACACAAACAAAACACCATTTAAATACAATTTAATTGAGATCAAAGGAAACTTACAAGTATCCTTTGATAGATAGTGACGAGGGGCATAAAGATCTTAACCAAATAGCTCTCTATGAGTTCGATAATATTTATTCGAAACTAGCTATAATTGATCTGTGCACTTGCAGTCATCAATCCTACATGTGAACAACTATATCACCCCGATCATTAGATCGCAAACGATCATATGTCTGTGAGGGTAAGTAGATATGATCCACTTCGCTACTAGCATCCCATAGATCTGATCTTGGGTTTTATTCTGCTATCTCGTAGGGAAATTTTTGTTTTTCATGTAATGTACCCTGCAGTGGTATCAGAGCCTAGATCTAGTCGTAAATATTGGTGCGATTACAACCTAAAATTTTTATGGGCGTATGATGTTCTTTTTGCTATCCTCCCACGTGTACTTCAGATTTTTGCAGGAAATAAAAGCAAAGTAAATCACCTGAGAAAAGCAATTATGTACTCATAGCAGGAAATGATAGATATGAGACAGAAGAAGAGGGTACAACACATGTTCAGGATCAGCCTACTACATGTTCTTTGGTGAGGACTCACAAAGATCACTACTACCATATCTTAATGAAGTTGTTGATGAACAAGAAGAAGTACATGTCAATTAGAGTGCTCGACAATGAGCAAGTTGAGTGTTTGAACATTTTTACAAATAAATTTCAAATAATGTCATTGCAACCCATGTATTACTCGATTTTGGTCATGGATGTTGCTACTTAGTACTCTGAATAGTACTCTATTTGTTTTTGTCATTTTTGCACACTAATGGATAAGAGCATACAAGAATTGATGTCATTTTTTGTTGTTGTCATTGTGTTTGTCTATGAGTTGCTGAGTTTATGTTACTGTGTTTGTTGTATGGATAAAATTTGAAGAAGAAGCTCATTTTTATTTAAACTTGTCACATCTTACAAACATCACAACACATCCATAATTAGGTGACAAAGCAAACATGATCAAAATCAGTGAAGAAACATACTACTATTGCCCTAAACATCAACCACACTACTACCCTAAACATCACTACATGAAGCAGGACCACATCTTCAACTTCTTCTCTATAGTCCACTTCTTCTTTTCCCTCCTTCTCCCCGAGCTTCTTCTTCATTATCCACTTTCCCTCCTTATTCTCTCCCTTCTTTTTCTCTAGAATTGATCAAAGGAATCCATAATTTTAGTACAATTAACCTTATTTGATTCAATCTGACAAAACTAAAATTCACTTTCGAGTTAACAGTTCTAGAAAACTTACCTATAGGATTTGGCGACGCTTGTCAAGGATTTGGCGACAGACACCGGTGCATACAACCGTTGGTTCCTCGCGTCGAGTTGGCCCTGAAGGATGCAAGATTGCATATCCAGGCTCATGTTGGTGGGGAAAAGGGACCGCCTAGTCGGCTCCAATATTCGCTCTGTATCCTCAAAAATGGACGCGCATCACCTTACCATAGAGCTTGTAATTGGCAATCCACTGCTCCCTATCCTCTTCCTCCTGGACCACATGCCTGCCTCGCCTCTTCCTCCGCGCACCCGTGGCACCGATCCACTGCGAGCAGGGGCAAAGACCTTCCCCTCCACCGTGGCCCTCTGCGAGCAGGTGCAGGGGATCGCCCGGTACTCTCCAAGGAGCCCTCACCCTGCTCCGCCATCCGCCGCCGCCGCTAGATCGGTGTCTTTATTTAGTTGACCACACGAGTCTGCTCTCTGTTGAACATGCTCGAGTGGGTAAGATGTATAGAAAATACTAAGGTTGTTTTTGCAAAATATTTTCTTACTGAGGGGATATTTACAAATTCTACAAGCCGGTGTGGCTGCCAACTGGTCGTTTCCGATTGCGCTGCACTCTACCAAAAGTTTATCCACGAATAGTTAGTGTACCGCGGAATGACGTTTTGAAAAACCTTTTGTATGAGTTTGCTCCTACCAGACAACACGTTTTGTACCTCCAGTGTATCACAAGCGCTAATATATATACCTCGAGATCTATGGGTTAATTATAAAACTGTGATGATCGCTTTTGTTGGTTCCGGAGAATGTTGCTTAGGAAATCTTCCACATGCATGCTTTATTCCAAGGAATTTTGATCATACTGAGATCTCTTTTCCGCTAGTGACACGACACAAAGCAGCAGGCCGCCAATTAATTTCCAGTTCCTTTGTTTTTGTAGCACTCCCCGTTAGTTTAAGAGTGTCTGAGTGTGAAGTCAGAGATGTTGTTTGATCGGGATGACCAGCTGTGTGCAGTTCTATATATATATAACTATGTGAACCGGTCTACGTGTAGTAATTTACTACTAGTATTAGTAAAGAAGGAGGCGCATTTAATGATTGGTAATTAAATAGGATAGGAACGGTGACAGCTGACAGAGAGGAGATTAGTCTAATTTTAGGCTGGTCCTAGTGGTAGTATCATGCATATGATACTAGTGCATGATACTATGCCTCAAGTGCATTGTATTATATAGTAGTATTATAGTAGTGGTATATTTATTGATTTGTAGAATCTCTATGTAAAATATGTGTATAAGATTTATTTGCCATTATGATTTCTAGCTTTACGTGTTATGATACGGTATCTACCTATGATACACTAACCACCTCTCTCTACATTAATTATGGCGCCACATCAGATTTTTGCCAAGTTGGCATACATGATACACCTTATGATACTAGCACTAGGACCAGTCTTAGGATGATTTGTCAAATTAAAGGGTGTATCTTCTCGGTGACAAGACACCAGCTGGACCTGCCACAAGTGACTTATAAAGGATATACTCGGGTGATCTGCTCACCGGCGTATAATCCGATCGATCGAGGCCTAATTATCTGTACGTACGTGTGCTATATATAATCCTTGTCCTCTTCCTCGTACCTCCACCCAGCAGACTATCTCTGATCTCTCCCCCGTTGTCTCCTGCCTGCTCAGACCTGGTTCGGAAGTGCTCCGTTTTATTTTGTCGGGCGCCGCTGTTACGTTTCAACGCGTGAAGAAGCCCGAGAGATCGATGGCGATGGAACGCCGCCTCGTCCTGCTCATCATCTTCTATCTGTCCCCTCGATTTGCAGGTACATGCATGTAGCATCTGATCTTTCTTCTAGTAATACGTTTGTTTTGCCCTCTCCTCTTCTTCTAGTAATAATTCATTTCCGTCTTGTGCGCTAATTTCTCCCATGGATGGATTGTGATGACTGATTCACTGGTAGAAAACGCCCTATAGGTCCCGGTTGGTAAGGGGTCCCGGTTGGTAAGGGGCATTAGTCCCTTTCAACCGGACGGGCAATCGGGACTAAAGTTCAACCTTTAGTCGGTTGCCCCACCAACCGGACAAAGGCCACACGTGGCATCTCCGTCTTGAGGAGGGGATTTAGTCGGTTACCGAACCGACTAATCCCGCCGCCGCGGCAGATTTGCCCATTTCTCGCCGCAGAGAATTCATTTTAAGACATTTTGTTGCCGCAAAGATTTTCGCCACTTTTTGTGCCGCGGCAGAGAATTCATTTAGGTTGTTTTATTGTTTATTTAGTGTTTTGCACTTATCAATGAAGGAACCTTATATTACACAAGATCATCATGACAACATTTTACAATCCCTTGAAAGTTGCTATTTTTACAATCTCTATTGTCTATACAATCCCTTGAAAGTTGCTTGTGGGTTTTAGGATGATCGCCATTTTTTTTACTGTTCGTAAGCATCCCCATTCCAATCCCCAGGCGCCGATGCACTCGAATAAAGATTCGACACATTTTTTTACACCTATTGCAGCTAGCAGCAAGTTTCCATGATTCAACTTTTCCACGTTTTTTTTCTCCCTTCTTTTGATCTGATCTCGTGAGATGCAATGCTCGGGACGACAGAAATCCCGATTTTTCCGCCACTGAAAGTGATTACAGATTCCTGTGTGTGCGCATGCAGATCATGGTAAGCATCCACAACTACCAGCTGTACCGCCACATCGAGCAGCCGGGCTGGCGGCTGGGCTGGACGTGGGCCGGGCGCGAGATCATCGGGGACGTGACGGGCGCGGAGACGACGGATCAGGGCAACTGCTCCGGCGTCCACTTCGTGGACCCCAGCAAGCCTCCGCACTGCTGCGACAGGCGGCCCGTCATGGTGGACCTGCAGCCCGGCACGCCGCCCGCCATCAGTAAGCCACTGACTTGTTATTAGCACACTAGTAGCTAAGAGCATGTATATTGCAAAGGCGCTTAGTCAGACGCTTGTAAGTATAAAAAATATTAATTCAAAGCGTAGTGTCTGTATAAGATTTTTCCTAATCAATGCAAACAGCGGTAGATGGACGCTTATCCTTTGTTTTTCGATGCCTGCCCTGTCTACGATTGCTTCCCGCGGGAGAAAAAAAAAACAAAGCGTCGGCGTCTACTTTTGAGTCAACGCTAGCCCCAATCCCAGGCTTGGATGGGATTGTGACGTAACGGATAGGAATCTAAGCCTAGCGTCTGCTCCTAGCGCCCCCAGTATACGTGCCCTAAGATGCAGGGGGTAATTAAGAAATTTGTTATTGGATTATTGTGCATGCAGATGACACGGCGATGTTCTGGGGGATTGTGAACTACAACGAGATGCTGCTGCAGGACGGGAACGTGCAGTCGGAGATGATACTGAAGAAAGACCCGAGCGAGTTCACCTTCTCGGGGGGCTGGGCATTCCCGCGGAGGGTCTACCACTAGTGGAAACGCGGGCTTTTGTTGATTTCGAAAATGGGCTTTAACACCGGTTCTTCTACGAACCGGCCAGGAGGCCGTCTTAGCGTGACCTCTGCGATTAAAGGAGTTTCTAACACCGGTTCGTGACACGAACCGGCAGCAGCCCCTCCACCCAAGTGTACAGACCCTTTAACACCGTTAAAGGTGGGGCTATATAAGACACCGCCCCAGCCCACACACACCCCACTCTTCCATTTTTTCACATTTTGGAGCCTAGCAAGAGGGTGTGAAGAGTGCTAGTTTTTTTTCATATGCACTAGAGGTGTTCGTGAAATGCCCGAGAGCTCAAAATAAGCTTTCTTGTTGCTCTTCCGTCTCGGTCGAGGTCGGCAACTATAGTTTCATGTGTCATTGATGTACTATATATATAAATGGTCATCTCCTATTATTTTTGATATATACTACATATTAATGCAGATGAATCGGCAATGGATGTACGGTGACCGCCGCACTTCCGAGTACATTACGGCCTCAAAATTTCATCGTTGTGGCTAATGCAAACCGTGGTCACAATGGTTTTATGTGTTGTCCGTGTGTTCACCGTCGAACAAGAAAGACTACTCAAATACCAGAACCATTCACGCCCACCGCTTCGATCTGGTTTCATGCCCCTATAATTGTTGGACCAAGCACGGAGAAAAAGGGGTTGTGATGGAAGACAACGAAGAAGAAGAGGATGATGAAAACTATCATAATATGTATCCTGAATATGATGATACTGCAACGGGGTAGATAATGAAGATCAAGAGGGAGTGATGGGCCGATGACGATCTTGGTCGGGCCATTATCGATGCAAAGGAAGAATGTGAAACAGAGAAGGAGAAGTCGGAGCGTATGTTAAAGGATCACAAAACATTGTTGTATCCAACTTGCGAAGATGGCCATAAAAAGCTAGGTGCCACATCGATTTGCTGCAATGGAAGGCGAGAATGGTGTGACCGACAGATTTTCAAAGTTGTTGGTAAAAATGAAGAATCTTCTTCCAAGAAATAATGAGTTGCCCGACAAGACATACCAAGCAAAGAAGGTTGTGCGCCTCTAGGATTAGACGCGTAAGATACATGCTCGCATTAATGATCGCATCCTCTACCGCGGTGAGAAGTACGAGAATTTGGATGCATGCCCTATAATGCATCATGCGGTATAAGATCGACGAGACGATCTGGCGATGTTGAGGGCGAGGCCCCTAGGAAGAAGGTTCCGCCAAGGTTATGTGGTATGCTCCTATAATACCACGGTTAAAACGTCTCTTCGTAAATAAAGAGCATGCCAAGTTGTTGCGATGGCACATGGAAGACCGAAGAAAGACGCGATGTTGAGACACCTCACGATGGGTCACGGTGGAGAAAAGTCGAGCGAGAGTACCCGGACTTTGCACGTGACGCAAGGAACTTAAGGTTTGGTCTAAGTACACGGCATGAATCCTTTTGGTGAGTAGCTGCGTCACAAAGACTGGCCTGTGACCCTATGTATCTATAACCTTCCTCCTTGGTTGTGTATGAAGAGGAAGTTCATTATGATGCCGTGCTCATCCAAGGCCCGAGGCAACCCGAGAACGACATTGATGTGTACCTAAGGCCATTAGTTGAAGAACTTTTACATGTGGGCCAAACCAGGTACGATGTGGGATGAGCACAAAGGGGAGCCATTTGACCTACGAGCATTGCTTTTCAGAACCATCAATGATTGGCTCTCTTAGTAACATTTCAGTAGCGACAAACAAGGGATACAATGCATGCACACTGTTTAGATGATACCGAAAGTGTATATTTGGATAAATGTAAGAAGGTTGTGTACCTAGGGTATCGCCGATTTCTTCCAACTCTGCATCCAAGAAGAAAGAAAGGCAAGCATTTCAAACGTCGCGTAACCCCGGAGGAAGCCCGTCTGCATCGTGAGGAGGTATTTGGTATGGTCAAGGACCTAGAAGTAATCTTTGGAAAAGGTCCTGGCAGTCTATCTGTTCAATGACGATGCGGACACGCGCCCATGTGGAAGAAGCAATCTATATTTTGGGACCTACCCTATTGGAAAGTCTTAGAGGTCCGCTCTTCAATCGACGTGATGCACGTGACGAAGAATGTTTGCGTGAACCTGCTAGGCTTTCTAGGAGTGTATGGGAAGACAAAAGATACACCGAAGCACGACAGACCAAAGAACGTCTCAAGGCCCTCAAGAGCCTATGCATCCCGAGAACGAGAAGGGTAAACGATGCCACTTAACTCCCGCCACCACGCTCTTACCAAAGGTAGAAGGAAATCTTTTTGAATGTCCGAAAAGATCAAGGTCCCGTCGCTTCTCGTCGAATATAAAGGGAATAATAAATATGGCAGATAAAAAATTCCAAAACCTGAAGTCTCATGACCGCCACGTGATTATGACACAATTGCTTCCGATTGCATTGAGGGGGCTTCTACCTGAAAATGTTCGAGTACCCATTATGAAGCTATGTGCATTCCTCAATGCAATATCTCGAAGGTAATCGATCCGTAAAGCCTACCAGGTTACAAACAGATGTGGCCCAATGTCTTGTCGACTTTGAGTTGGTGTTCCCACCATCCTTCTTCAATATTATGACGCATCTCTGGTTCACCTAGTAGAAGAGATTGCCATTCTCGGTCAGATTTCTACACAATATGTTCCCTTTGAGAGGTACATGGAGTCTTAAAGAAATATGTTCATAACCGCTAGGCCGTAAGGAAGCATCTCCAAGGGCTATGTAACAGAGGAGGTCATTGAGTTCGTGTTGATTTTATTCGACCTTAAGGCGATTGGTGTTCCGTAATCACGACATGAGGGAGACTGCGTGGAAAAGGCACCCTAGGATGTAAAGCAATGATATGTAGGGACGCATTCTCTCAATCAAGCACACTACACGGTTTTACAAAGATCTATCTTGGTTGCCCGTATATTAATGAACACAAGAATTTAATACGCCAAACACCCGGGCGGTCGATGAATGGATTATAAGTGAACACATGGCGAAGTTTTGGCTGGTCAAAAGACTTCTCACGAATAACACCACTGTTGAGATCACCACTTGTTGGCGTGACACCGCCTTCGATCGTATGTACTTTCCAAGGGTACGAGATAAATGGGAATACATTTTACACGATAGGCCAAGATAAAAGAGCACCAACCAAAATAAAGGGTGTCCGCTCGATGCAAAGAAGACAATGGGCAAAAGACCACGTATTATGGGTTCATAGAGGAGATATGGGAACTTGACTATGGACCTAATTTTAAGGTCCCTTGTTTCGATGCAAATGGGTCAAGCTAACAGGAGGAGGGGTTGAGGTAGACAAGAAGTACGGAATGACAACGGTGGATCTCAACAATCTTATGAAGAACTTAGACGAACCATTCGTCCTAGCCAATGATGTGGCTCGGGTTTTCTATGTGAAGGACATGTCCTCCAGACCAAAAAAAGAAAAATATGCAAACGAATACATCATATGATGATCCAAAGCGTCACATAGTTCTTTCAGGAAAAGAAACATCGTGGGAATCGAGGACAAGATGTACATGTCAAGATTATAATAAGTTTGATGAAATTCCGCCTTCACAAAGGAAAACGACCCAAGCATTCCGTTAAGTAAAGAAGATGCTCCATGGTTACGATCAAGCGATCATAAGGAAGGGCATATGCCAAGAAGTTCATGCTCATATTATGTAACTCTAGTTCATGTTTTTAATACATGTCTTGAGTGTTAGTCATGTTTTGTGGATGGACCGAGTATGAGAAGAAGTTGTCCCGATTCGCATTTACCATTAAGATCTCGATCTCCAAACGCGGTCACATATTAGGGAGTGCCTCTATGACCAGTTTCGGAGATGCCGAGGATCGGCTCAAGATCTCTCAACTGGCCGTAGTGGTGTCCTCGCTCGAAAACCATCTTGCAGCTTTGTAACTTGTCTAACTAGATCAATACACCAGGAGCTAACTAATTTCACATATTAGGAGTGCCTCTATGACCAGCTGGAGATGCCGAGGATCTGCCCGCTCGGCATCTCCTCGAACTGGGCCGTAGTGGTGTCCCCGCCAAACTGGCCGAGGACTGGACTCACAAGGATGCCTATTTATAGTACAAGCAGCTCGACATAGTGTTGACACTTACAAAATAATGTCGACACTCACCTATTATTAGTCCCGGTTGGTGCCTCCAACCGACTAAAGGTTCATCTTTAGTCCCGGTTGGTGACACCATCCGGACAAGGTACACGCCGCGACATAATGTCGACATGCACTCACCTCTATTATTAGTGTCGATCGTGTTTTGTCCCTTGGTGTCTCCAACCGGGACTAAGAGTTCATCTTTAGTCCCGGTTGGTGTCTCAACCGACTAAAGGTTCATCCCGCCATTTTTCCGCCATTTTTCTTCCCGCCATTCTTCCCGCCATTTTTCTTCCCGCCATTTTTCTTCCCGCCGCTTCTTCCAGTTCTTCCCGCTAGTTCACTATATATATATGTAGGGGTTGGCCTCATTGTCATTGCACATCTCTAGACTCATATCGCAACCTCATCACTCTTTCCCATGGCTTCCACCGTAGCACTAACCCCTGGAGGCGGAGGCGCTTTGCGCCGAACTACCCCGCTCACGGCCATCGTGTCCCCTGCTTACCGGATGCCGAAGGCCGGAGGTGTGCCGTTCCTCTGTCCCTCTAGGTGTGGCGCACGGATGGCCATCACGAACCACTACTACTTGAGCTCACGCCGAGCAATGGAGGAATCCAGATGGCATCCCGACTATTTCTACTTGGGAAGCCTTCTTCGGATCGACATGAGAGGGCGCCGCCAGCACGAGGAGGACGGCCCACCTCCTCCTAACTTCAACGAGGCCGGCCGTCGGCTATGGTGGCGCGGTCGGACTCTCCAGAGCGTCATGGCCTATGACACTGCCGCCGACTCTAACCCCCGTCTGCGCTACCCTCAAGTCCAGCCCACGCGCTACCATCAAGTCCAGCCCACGCGTACTCTCCAGAGGTTCAATTACGGTGACCCGGCGACAATTACGATGACTACGGCGCAGTACGACGACTACAAAGGCGAGTATTACAGTGTAGGCAGAGCATGACTAAATCACTCCAACATTCGAAACAAGTTCTACCGATTGTTACTTAATCTGCCATGTATCTTGATTTTCAGTTCTTTTATGTATCTTAATTTCGATTCACGATTGTTACTTAATCTGCCATGTATCTTAATTTTCAGTTCTTTTATATATCTTAAAAAGCCCTTTAATGCATGAAATAAGTGTTTATTTATTTTAAAAATTCCATGTAAAGTAAATATAAAATCATTTACATGAATGGATAGATATTATTTTTTGAAAATTATGATATATTATTCATATTTTCTGAGTTGAAATGAAAAGATATGAATTTTCTAAATTCATATCATATTTTTGAATGAAAAAGCCCCTTTAATGCATGAAATAAATGTTTATTTATTTTAAAAATTTCATGTAAAGTAAATATAAAATCATTTACATGAATGGATAGATATTATTTTTCTGAAAATTATGATATATTATTCAAATTTTTCTGAGTTGAAATGAAAAGATATGAATTTTCTAAATTCATATCATATTTTTGAATTAAAAAGCCCCTTTAATGCATGAAATAAGTGTTTATTTATTTTAAAAATTTCATGTAAAGTAAATATAAAATGATTTACATGAATGGATAGATATTATTTTTCTGAAAATTATGATATATTATTCATATTTTTCTCGAGTTGAAATGAAAAGATATGAATTTTCTAAATTCATATCATATTTTTGAATTAAAAAGCCCTTTAATGCATGAAATAAGTGTTTATTTATTTTAAAAATTTCATGTAAAGTAAATATAAAATGATTTACATGAATGGATAGATATTATTTTTCTGAAAATTATGATATATTATTCATATTTTTCGAGTTGAAATGAAAAGATATGAATTTTCTAAATTTCATATCATATTTTTGATATGAAAAAGCCTCGCAGAATACGCTGAACACCCCCTTTAACACCGGTTAGGTCGAACCGGTGTTAAAGGTAATAAATGCTGTTGAATTTTCTTTAACACCGGTTCCAGCCGAATCGGTGTTAAAGAATAATGCGTTGAGAACCCCCTTTAACACCGGTTCGTGGTCGAACCGGTGTTAAAGGGGTAATAAATCTTGGCTGAACCCCTTTAACACCGGTTCCCACACGAACCGGTTAAAGGGTGTGTATTTATTCACCTTCCTCCCTTCCTTTCCACCATCGAGCCAGATCGATAGCGCCGACCGACCAGCTGCCGCCGCTTCAGATCGAGCCCGCCCCGCCCGCCGCCCGCCTCGCCCGCCGCCGCCGGAGCTCGAGGTTCGCCGCCCCGCATCCTTCCTCCTCTAACACCTCCTTCCGCACACGCCGCCTCCCCGGCGAAGCCGCTGCCACACTCGCCGCCACCGCCGCCACGCCATCACGCCCGCCTCCATCCGCCACCACTTCCTCTGAGTAGACGTCGCGGGGCTGCCAGAGCGCGAGACGGCCGGGCGAGGCTGCACGGCGAGAGCTCGGTTACTGTGGCGCGCGCAGCGGCGAGGGCTGCCGAGCCTGGCTGCTGGCGAAGGCGCCGGGCGAGGGCTGGAGCGGCGAGCTTCCGGCGAGGGCGTGGCGCTGGGCGAGCTCGGTCGCCGGCGGGCCGAGCCCCTCCAACCTCATCATATCATCACGCCACGATCGATGAGCGCCTTTATTTTGTGTATATCTCGAGAGGAACTAATGTGATCTAGCTAGAGGCCTAGGGATGACGGGTGGGTCCAGTTGACGGCGCAAGGTTGGCGTGGCGAGGCCGTGGTCGGCTCGGCTTGGCGTCGAGGAAGGCGGCGCTGCCGGTGGCGCCAAAGGCCGCAGGCGAGGTGTGGGGCCCGGCGGAGGTTGGGGCCGAGGACGAGCGGCCGGAGGCGAGGCAGGCGCGGCCGGCCCAGAGCTCATCGAGTGGCGACGGAGAGTAGATGTATGAGGCGAGGCGGACGGCCGAGAGGGAGGCCGCGGCTCGCCAAGACGGGCAACTATAGGAGTCAAGGGGTGGGTCGACTGGGCTGGAGGGGGGTGGATCTGGGGAGTTCGATGGGAGGGCGGGTGACGCTCGGAGGTGGGAACCGCGAAGCAAAGAGGGAGATGCGCAGCTTGTTGAGCAGAGGGACAAACCCTGTGAACATTGTCGTTGTATCTTGTGATTGCTATATTAATATAGCGGGCGCAAGCCTATTTCGAGATCCCCACCATCTCACTCTCTTCCTGCAGGAGCTGCCTCGCCGCCGCTTGAGCTCAGAGGCCACGCCTCAACGCCGACGCCGCCGCCGACAAGCCCGCCGCTAGCACCGCCGGGCCGACGAGACCGCCGCATCCGTCCGACGAGCACCGCCGCCGACGAGACCAACGCCACCACCGGTGAGCGCCACGTGTCCGCCACGTGTGTGATTGCCGACTCATCCTGATTAAAACTTGTTTGCTCGATAAATTGTACTACATGCATAGATTAAAACTTGTATACAAATTGGACCTCGACTCATTTGTGTATTTATTTGTGTATTTTGGTATGAATAATATGTATATTTGTGTATGAATCCAAGTCCACTTGAATGTTTACACTCTTACTCTAGATAATATTATTGTTTTAGAAACTATGGATCCACTTAGTAGAAACCTTGAAGAAGAAGAAATAATGGAGAACATTATTGATGAGGACACCTCACAATATCTGAACTTGGAGGGACATGACGACGATACCAAGTACTAGTCATGGAGAAGATGAAGACTCCGGTGAACGCAATTTAATGGTTACAAAGTCCGGCGAGGTATATGCATTGATTAAGCCTCAGCTGACTTCCACCAACAATCTTCTTCTACATGTATTAATTAACGCTTCTTTCTTCTTTTAGCCCTCTGGATCGACCAGCCAACAACCATCTTCTTCTACGAAAAAGAGCAAGCGAGGCGCGAGCCAGCGGTTGAAAGATCGTGCAAAGTTCACGATCGAAGCAGTCCGTGTTGATGGCAGGCCGATGGAGCCCAAGAAGGCCGCAGACAAATTTATACGTCAGGCTGGAGTTCTTGTTAGGGACCAAATCCCAATCACAATTGAAAATTGGAATAAGCCAAAGAAGGGCGACGGTACCTTTGTCGATGACAGATCCAAAGAAACGCTTTGGAATTCGTTGTTGGTAAATTTCACCCTTCCGCCAGAGGAGGATGAAAACAACCCGGTTATAGAGAACAAGGTCAAAGAGTGGACTCTAAAGAAGATGGTGATGCTTTCCAGAATCGAAGACAAAATTGAACAAATTTGTCAAAGTGGCGAGACTCCAAATTTCAAGACGATATTATGCGAAGATAAGACCTCACCGCCCGAATTTAAGACATATAAAAAAGTGCTATAGCTAAAAGAGGTCGAAACCAATACGCTTAATGCCCCAAGAAGGAATATCACCAGGACGGGGTCGTGGCTACATATCTCGAGGCCTAAGTGGGAGGAAGCGAGAGGGCCTGCGAGAGAGGATCACACCCTGCAGATGAGTGGGACCTACGTGCAAAGACTTGGTTCTACGGAATCGGGCAAGGTTGGACCCGTAAAGGATTGTGTATCTTCCCAACCATCCTTGACAAACCCACATGAACTCATCACGGCATACGAGGAAACATCCGCCGACCTTCCATCCCGACAGAGAATGACCAGCTCACACGCCGCCATCGGTAAAAAGAACACTGGACATGCACGAGGCACGGGGGTATGACGTGGAAGGATGGGTTTGCCGACGGAGCGACTCTTCAGATGGCGCGCAGAAAAGAAAAGAGCGTCTGATCGGATGACACAGATAGAACATGCACTTGCGCGCCGCAGACGCAAGTGAATGCACATGAGCCATCAAGCTACCGGCCCATCTCAGCGGCATGAAGAGCCTGCATTGAAGCTGCCCGCCCGGACTCTCGCGGAAAAGCGCAGTGGCTTCCACGGAGAACGTGCAGCCAACGCTGAAATGACGGGTCCTCGATACCCCGCTGATGAGATCACGGAGAGCGAACACGCCGAGCTGCATGTGAGATTAATGGGCTTATCCATTAAGGTGGTCACGGCTATGCCTTACCTCCGTAGCTGGTGGAACTTACCACGCCGACCGATTCCGATGGCTATGCTATTGTCGGGTGGATGAGGTTGTGAAGGAATATGAGGAAGCACAGCTTGACCATGCTACGGTGAAGGGAAACTCAACTCAAATTTGCGGTGAAAACAACCATTCTTTGGAAGAAGGAACACATTGTGCTTCCAAATTGAGGTCACTGCACCCCGCCTCCGCAGTCAGCCCGAGCCGCTTCACCATCTCCTGCGGCAGCCATCTCCGCCCGTCACCATCTCTGCGGCAGCCATCTCCGCCCGTCACCATCTCTGCGGCAGCCATCTCCTACCCGCCACCATCTCCGGCTTCAGCCATCTCCTCAGAAGCGGAAGAGCACTGCCACGAGGAGCATCAGTAGCACTGCCACAAAGAAATCCGCAGGAAACCGTACGCCAAAGAGTTCAAAAAACTACGTCCCGCAGCCTTCCGCCAAGCCATTGCCGGTTTTACCGTGGAATCGCAGCGACGAGGAGACCAATAGGATCTCGGGAGAACAGGTCAAGAAATTCTTTGCACCTAGACGGGCCGAGCCAAAGGAGAAAATAGATCCGGCGGTGGTGGAGAAGTTTTACAAAAATCTTTTGAAACCTGAAACCCCACTTGTGCCGGACTACGAGCGCCAGATTTTGAAGGCGGATGCAAGGCGTAGGGAGACTGAAAGTAGCAGTCGTGAGGCACCCCACAACAGTTCCCATGCTTGGAGAGTAGGAAAACCAATCATGCGCCCGCTCCAAATGTTTGATAAACGGGACGCCTCCTCCGTAGATGATTACGAGGCAGAGCTACAAAGAAAGGCCAATGAGATGGGGATGACTTACATTGCATACTTGAACGTCATGGGAGACAACTTGCCCAAATGCGATGTCAACCCCATACAGCCATGGAAGTATGGGAAGAATCTAGTCAAGAAAGAGGAGCTCAAAAATCTACCAACAAAGATGCGAAAATTGCACAAGTGGTACCTTCATTTCTGCAAGACGAGAAAAGAAGAATGGATCACGACGCATATAAGAGATGAGATTTTCTTGTGCGGAGACGACGCGATCGACTTCAACATTCAAGACTTGCATTTTCTATTCAATCAGAAGGAACTCGACAAATCTGCCATCGGCCTTTATTGTGTGTGTAAGTACTATTTCGTAATTTTTATCTCAACTCATTCACTTCATTAATTGCATGTATATATATATGCTCACCATATATGTATATACTATTATGCAGGAAAAAGGTTATGGAACAGGAAAGGAGGCCTTTTGACATTGGGTTCGTTGACCCAAATAGAGTTCATGAAGAAGTGGTAAGAGAAAAACCCGCAAATGTAAGATTACTTGCTAAAGTCTTTACCGAGACAACAAACCAAAAGGGAAATATTATTGCCTTACAACTTCGTGAGTACTGTTACCTCTCTCTTGTACACATTCTGCTTCGCTTCGATGTTAAGTGTAATCGATGATGAGTTATGCGTGAGGTTCCACTTTATTCGCTAGTCATTCAACCCGACTCAGAAAAGTCCTTGTCATGGACTCGTTACGAAAAGAAAAGAGCTATGGGCAAACTTTAGAGAGATGCTCCAGAGGTAATTTCAATCATATTATCGCACTAGATCGGCAACTTTCGTGACAATAAGTAATTAATTACTCCTTTATCCATTTTCTTTGTCAGGGTTTGAAAATGTTCACGGGCAGGCTGGGTGAATGGTCGGAAGAACTAAAATTTGTAGACCAAAATGTAAGTAATACTAGCTAGCTTCCAATTCCATTATATCATGCTTTATTGATTATTATTTTGATTGAACTCTATTCTCGTAGCGCGCATCAAGGACACGGCAATAACTTATGTGGGTACTATGTTTGCGAATTCATTCAAGAACACGATATGTGCGAGGCCAAGCCGCACTAGAACAACTTAGAGTAAGTAAACAAAGTCCACAACATTATTTTATTACCATCAATTGTGTTGAGTTTTATTCTTATATATATATTGACGCCCATTCTTCATATATATTCAGATCGAACGGATGCGGACCAACTCCTACCATTTGAACGCATACGAGCCATTCAAGAGGAATTGGCGGGTTCATACTTGATGAGGTCGCCACGCTGGCGGAGAACTCTTTAGATATCCACCTCCGGCGATGTAGATGTATGTGCCGATGGCGATGTTTGTGTATAATAATAGTTGCTTAATTATTCATGTACTCGTATGTACCGATGACGATTTATAAGTATACGGCTCCCGATCGATTTCCCCTCGCTCCGTGAAATACGCCCGGGCAGGCGGAGTTCGCCGCGCAGAAAACGGCCTAAATCATCGCCATGAAGAACCTTTAACACCGGTTCCAGATACGAACCGGTGTTAAAGAGCCTGAAGGCGGCAGCCCACGCGGCGCCACCTTTAACACCGGTTCGTATAGGAACCGGTGTTAAAGGGGCCCCCCCTCTAACACCGAACCCTCAACAGCGGTTGGGGAACCGCTGTTAGAGGGCCCTCCCAACCGAAGTTAAAGGGGGGGCTCTGCACTAGTGTACTTCAATGGCCACCAGTGCGCCATGCATGCCCTCGCCGGATCAGTACCCTTCGCTGCCAAACGCGGCCGCCCGGGACGTGCACCGCTGGCTCCTCACCGCCTCCTGCCTGCTCCTGCTATCTAGTATGTCCCATGTCCTGTAAAGGATGGATGGATGGCCTCCCCCTCCCCCTTGATACATGATGGTCTTCTTAGCTTAATTTGCCCCGTACAAGTTACAACTAGTTATGTACGTGCGAGGATTTCTGATTGTGTAGCATACGTTTTTCTCTGTTTTTTGGCGATCGCAGATTAACTACTCAGTGACAGAACACACTGTTCGACCAAAAATCGTTGCAAGCGCTGCCTTGGTGGCAAGGCTAGCGAGTGCGCAGCCAGCCCACCCGGGTTCAGTCCCCATGGAGACTGAATTAAACGGGGTTTTATCCGAGCGCGTATAATTCGCTGCTGGAGAGGTCTCATCTACCTAACAACGTATAGCCCTTGAGGGATCATTCCCCGGGGGGTCAACGTTTTTTTACTCCCTCGGTTCTAAAATATAAGGCATCTAAGTTTTACTTAAAAGTCAACGGTTTATAAGTTTGACCAAGATTGTGCACAAAAGATATAAATATTTATAAGTTTGACCAAGATTATACGCAAGATTATCCCCACGCGGGATGGCGCGGCGACGGCCCCTTGGTGGCCTCCTTGCGCGGGACGGCGCGGCGTAGGACGGTGCACACAGGCGGCGACAGTCCGTCTCAATGGAGGCGGAGTGACCTGTGCTGTGGTGGTAAGTGCGGCGGCGACACCGCATTTGGTGGAGAAGGTGGCCAGGATGCTTCGGTCGGTGCCCCTTTGGCCGAAATATGGATCAGGGCGGGTCGGGCTCAACCCTTCTACCCCCGGTTAGTCTGACAAGCGGTGTGACGGGAGTGGAGGCAACGACGCCGAGCTGGTTGCAGCATGGCGGCGGGAGGTTAACGGGCTTGTCTAGGTTTGGCCAGGTCTATGATGTTGAACAAGAGGGTAGTGTGGTGGTGGCCTACGTGCATCAGCGTGACGGGGGACTTCATGGGCCCGTCCGGGGCCTGACCGGGCCGGCTCTGCCTAGTATCTCTGCTGTTGTGTCTGGTCGAACTGGCCAATGGTGGTGGAGAACGTCCTACAAGTGGTTGTGCTGCTGCCACCCTCCAGCTCCAATAGTGGCCTGGTGTGCTCTTGGCGCTACGTCAGATCAACTACCTTCTATCGTGGTGGAGGTCGTTCCCTCCCATGTGGAATGTGTTACTGCCGCTCCATGTCTATGGCAGGTTCTTATCAGTCCAGCCGTCCTCACATCGCTTGCCATGGTGATACGACGATGATGACTACAAGACCGTGGTGTTGGTGGGTGGTGAGATTGTTGGAGCGCTACAGATTGTCTAGAGATGTGATTTTTTGGAGGGTTGGGAGAAATCATCGTCATGTTGACACCGATACGGTGGCGCTTGCGAGTGTCGATGTTCCTTCCGAAGGGCATCGAGTGTACCTCTTCCCCACTATCCGTAGATTACCGGGGAAAACCCTAGGACCAGTTCGGGTAGCAGCATGATTGTCGTCATCGCTTTCCTTCTCGGAGGTGCTGGTTGGTACATGGGGATTTAGAGTTCTAGCCTCTAGGGTCGTGGTGGGAATACTCCGGACGATGCAACAGTTGTGAGTCATTTTAGTTTTTGTTGATCTGCTAGTGTCGGCATTGTTTGCTCTTCTTCTTTTTTCTCTTTTTTTCTTCCTTTGGGCTTGTCTGTGCTATTTGTCGAGCAGTGGAGTCAAAGTTGTACCGTGTGGTTGGTACTCCCTCTGTTTCACATTACCCTGCGCCTAAGCTTTTTTGCCTTTTTCAAATTACTCTGCGCGGTCACATATCTTCCCGGAAATAGCCCTCCATTACCACTGCCTGCAAAGTTGGGTGCAAAAGCAGGGGCAAGAAGGTGAAAAACAAAATAAAACTACCATGCAGTAGTGCTTCTTGGTATGCGGGTCTTGCCTTATGCGCAGAGTAAAAGGGAACAGAGGGAGTATATTAATATAGCAAGGTAAAAGCCTGTTTCGACGAGGTTTATGACCTCCCCCAACCGATTTTGGACCTATTAGGTGGAAATGTCCCGCTGCAGGTACACCGACGGCTAGAGTGTGCCACAAGGTCCCAAATCTGGTTTTCCTTGTATCCATGGTCTAAATAAACCTAAAGCAATGAAAAAGTACGTTGGCAGAATCTCGTGCGGAGAAATCTAGGGGGTAGATCGTCAGGGCCCGGAGCCCCGGAATCCCACCATAACTTGCATGTGGACCTAGGATATGCGTGAATGTGTTGTGGAAGGTGTAATTCACCGAATGGTGCAACATATAGCTCCCCGGTGTGACCTTCTTCATATTCAAGCGATAACACTTAGCATATTCATGGACCTGTTAGGTGGAAATGTCCCGCTACGGGTATATCGGAGGCTAGAGTGTGCTACGGGGTCCCAAACCTGGTTTTCTTTGTATCTATGGTCTAAACAAACTTAAGCCAATGAAAAAGTATATTGGTGAAACCTGGTGCGAAGAAAGTTAGGGGGCAAACCGCGGGGGCCATGAGACAGGTAGTTTCGCTGGAGAAAGACCCGCAGAGCTTCGTAATCCTACTAAAACTTGCACGTGGACCTAGGATATGTATGCAAGTGTCAATATGATTGATAATAGAAATAATATATGTGTTAAAAGAAAATGGAGGAAAAAAGGAGTTGAAAAAATGAAAAAAAAAACAACTTTGCCATGTAGAGGCGTGTACAGACACACGGCAAAGCTCCAATATTCAATTTGGCGCGCTATCAAAATTAGAAAAAAAAAAGTTGTCGGGAAGATTTGACGCGTTAATAAATTATTAATATGGTGAAAAAAATTCGGAATTCAAGACTTTACCGTGTATATGACGTCTCAGCGCGCACGGCAAAGTCCTTCCGTTAGGTCTGCCCCCGTCAACTGTACCGAGTACGTGGGCCCCACCTGACAGTTTGCCGTGGGTCCTGTTGGCTCGATGCCGTGTGTCTTTCTTTTTTGGAGAATCTTCTTTTTTGCCGTCTGGTGCTGTGGTGCAGCTACTCTTACGGCGGCGATCATGGCCGCCGTCTTGATGATATTGGTGCTGTGCTCCCAAGGGAAACCAGCAGCCACGGGGGCGGCGATACCATGCAACCTGAGATGTGTTTTGTTCAGGTCGAGGTGATTTCCTTTTATTCTGTTTCGTCGATTACATTACTGTAGTATATGTATCTGTTAAATCAGTCGTCAAGATCTGGTTAGTGGGATGGCGCAGACACTGTGGATCGTGGCGGCATGCGTACTAGGGCTTTTCCGTTGGCTTATATATACTGAATAAAAGGAATGAAAGAGAAAAAGCGTGCGTCGCAGATTTAGGTGTCTTCTTGTGTTCGCGTCTGTAAAAAAAAAAAGTTCTTCCTCCTCTCTACTTCTCTTTGTTTTTTAGATTCACGGAGATTTCTCCCGGGATTCATTTCAATAGGAAACTTAGTACTCCCTCCGATTCATATTACTTGTCATTGAAGTAGATGTATCTAGCACTAAAACAAGTATCGATACATCCATTTAAACGACAAGTAATCATATCCTCCACAGGTCCAAACTCATCCAGTGCTATTGGACGCAGTATCCTCTTAAGGTCCAAGTCCAATGAGGACCAGTCCAGCCAGGTCTAGCTTATTTCAGGTCCATGGGCCCAGCCAGGTCTGCTTATTTCAGGTCCAAAGCTCATGGACGTTACAAATCCAGTTCCAGATTTATCTACGATTGTAATTGAATATATTAGTTAAGATAGAGTTCAATAGCATCAGCAAAAGGATCATACCAGAGAGACATTACAAAAATATACTATCATACTTCCTCCATTCACTAATATAAGATGTTTTAGCAAACTGCAAACTAACTTAGTTTGCAAAAACATCTTATATTAGTGGACGGAGGGAGTAACAAATAAGCCAAACCGACAAGTCAATCTGCCCCAAGATACATAGATACCAGTATTCAGTATCTGACTTTTGAGATCAGTGATCCTTCAAATGGATTAGTAATACTATTTGGAATCAAGCATCACACTCCTATCTTACTATGACCAAATAAGATACTTGTGTTACATACTCACATCAGCTATCTCCGATTAGCTTTTGGTTTTAATCAAGTTGGCGACATAGTCTGCAACCCAGAAGGATCCAGCCTCAGTGCAGCAGTAACCATGTGTGTGACCTTCTTTCTCGATCGACAAGGCAACCCCCGGAGCATACTTTGAGATCTGTAATTGAATGCTCGAACAAAAAAAATACCATGAGCAAGAGTAGTTATGTACGACATCCAACAAACATTATCGAAATAAGAAAAGAAAATTGTTCACCTCTTCCATGTGAGTCAGTGGACCCCAGTGATCATCCAAACCAAACAAAAAAGCAATTTCGTCCTGTTTTGCTCTGATGAAATTCCAGTCCGGTACTTCATGAAGCTGGAGTACAGTAACATGGTCAAGAACAGACTGGTAGGCAAGTAAAACAGGAAGTGATGGAACTGCTGTAATAATACTCTTGCGACTGATCATTCATTTGAACCAAGCATTAAAAACTATGTGATTACCTTTAGGAATTCCGTCTTTGCCATGAAAAGCACATTTTGCATCGTGTGGTACTGCATGGTTCATGAAGAAAGGAGCAAATACCTCGATACATTTTTCAGACCAGTGAAACGATACAGGCCTAGTAGGTTACTTAAGTTCAAAATTCACCTGCAAGAGATGGCTACAGCCAGCATCAACAGCCGCGGCAGACCAGGAAGAACCAAGGAACCTTCTAACAATGTTTCTTGTAATTGAAGGTTGGAGTGATCCAATAAAAGACACAAGCAAACTAACCCCTTTACTAAGGAGCGATGACCTGGCAAGTCCATTCGAGAAGAAAAACTTCAGAAAAACAGAAATGGTAATTTGTGATAAAAATTACAAGAAAAATAGCTTTAGACATCTACTGGTCGGTTATTTGTTGTATGCCTACGTGGAGTGCTTGCTAAATAGAAAATCTGTTCTAGATTTTCCTTATTGCTTGACTTACCTATTAATGCTCATGTTGTCATGCACGCACATCAACTTATTTGAATTAGATAGAAAGTTTCTACAGAATTGCAGCAAGGTATTGTGGTGGTTGATTTTTTTTTACCTTGCAATATATCCAATTGATGATTGCTTCATAGAACTCTTGTTTAATGACAAAAATGGATATAGTCCAACAAAAAAGTTAACCTGTCCAGAAGAGGAAAAATAATGAATCAACAAGTGCATACTTCAGGAAAGGAGGACAAATACTCCTCCACCTTCTTCTGGAGTCTCTTGAATATTTCCAGGCCTATGTATGCACCGATAGAATGACCCACCTTCATTTAAATGAAAAACAAAAGTTAAGCTGCAGTGCCTAAAAAGGAAAATCGTGTAAAGTGTTGAACTATACAAAGTTCCGGACCCTTGTATCGTGGCATATATAAGTAAAACTACTATAATACCCACACATAAATCTAGCATAGAAGATCCTGATCCAATCAAAGAGCTCGTGGTAGCGAAAGACACAAACATACCAAAATTATTGGTTGTTCGGTATGTAGAAGCTCTTGCTCAAGAAAATCAACCTGCAAACATGGACATATGAAACAGAAAACTGTTTTAACGACGGTATGAGGAATTGCAACATGGTACTATATTATTTATGAGTGCTTTTCCTTTAGAGGCATGCAAGTTAAAAAGCTGTTGCGGCAGGAATAAAATTATGAAGAGAAGTTTCAAATGAAAAAAACATCAAAACATGCGAAACGAACCTTGTGATCAATTTGTTCACGTAACGAAAACAATCGTCCACGCTCATAATCCTGTCTTGGATGGTGTAAAGATCAAATACAGTAGCAATATTAAAATGCTGAATAAGCAATAAAAACCAAGCTTTACTATAGTATAACCGCCAATGGGTCACTAAAATAGTGTGCATTCGCAAGGCTTATTTTGTGTATTATTTCTGACAATGATAGTGAATACTAAGAATGGAAACTTTGACTACTGACACGACAAAGACATATGGAGGTTTCTTTCTTGAAAGGTGGAACCAGGGAATTGCACGAGTTTTGTGATAACAAGTAGTGGTAAATTGCAGAAGTAAAGTGGCATGTGGGACACCAATTCTCCATAGAAGCTTGCAATTTTAACCAAGATAACAGCTGTAAGAACCTAGAAAGAAAGTTTCCTAACAGGCTGCATGTTTTGGATAATGTATCAGGTTTAAATCAATCGGAAGGAAAACCACTGAAAACATTCAATGCCGAGAAACTATTAGATATCTCTGACAATCCATCATCATTTTACGGTCTGCCATACATATATACTGTACATGTGACTGTTCCTTGACGATTCATCAAAATTCAACATGATGATATGAATCAACCTGAAGAAAGTTGTATTATTACCTTCTGGCCATGTGAAATGTGCCCTATCGCTGCACAATGCACAAGGTTCATCAGCAAGCAGTACAAGCTACATAGACAATCCATCAATGATGATACGATCAACCAAGCTTACCGGTAACAGATGCCTGCCCGCCAAGGTTTTCATAGAGGGCTTCCACAAAGTCCTTATAGAATCCAACAATACCTTCCACACAGAAACATCATATCAACATAAGCCCTGATCCTTCGCCGGCTTAATTTATTGAGCATGGCCGACACCTACCTGGATTTCCCGGGATGACCAGCACATGAAGGGATGGCGGCTCTCTGGATTTTATCTCGAGCAACTCTGTCGCGAAGCTGGGTGGATTTTCTTACTCTTATTAGTAAAAATTAATTAACAACCACCAATAAAATGAAAGCCTAAACTCTGAAGCAAATAAAGCTCTGAACTCTACGTGACAGCTCTGAACTCTGATGCGAATATGTCACACCTCCATCTCCTGAAGATGCATCGGTGGACATAGAGTCGTCTGTCTAGGAAGACAATGGACCGGCAAGCTCAACAAGCGCCCACACGTCAGAGAACGTGACTACATTTGTGTGAGTTAAGAGTGACCGTGGTCCAGTTGTAAGCGTGCGTGGCTAGAGTTAAATAGAGGCAAGTAGGCCTACATGATGGGGTGTGTTGTAACTAAACTCTGAATTCCCATCTCCTTATTTCGTCTGAATCTTACCTACCCTTCATCCCCTCATCCCCAATTCTGTGATCCCATCTCCTGCTTGCTGTGAAATTAGCAGTGCTCGATCCAATCAAAGATCGGGACACTACAATCTGGTATCAGAGCCGAGAATCTCGCTCCGTTTGCGCTCAAAATTCCCGAGATCGAACCCGAAAAATTCCACCGCGACAGGTGCTGAATCACTTTGGTGAATCGGCTCAAAATCCTCCGTGGGGTTGGGATCGATCCAGGGCGAGCAGCAACGACACCTTCGAGGGCCTCGGTTCCTTCAGCGCAAACCACGTTCGTATTGGAGAAGATGGAGGCGATGCAGAAGAGTCTGGATGAGTTGCTGAATCGCGTCGGCGCTGTCACCGGCGAGATGCACCTTTTCCGCAAGCAAGTGGAAGACTACGGCATGGATTTGGATGTCATCAAGCGCAAGCTCGTTGATATGGAGCGCCCAGTTGTGCCTCCGAATGTGGAGATTCCACATCGCGGCCGTGCGGCCCTCACCAACAACGGTGTTCCCCTGCTCGACACCCCGCAGACATCGGGCGCGGGCGCCGCCACTGGTGCCTCTGCGGGCCCCGCCGCAGGCTTCCACACCGCGCCGTCGTCACCTCACGAGCACGGGGAGGTCAGGGTACGTGCTCCACGCCATGATTTTCCCAAGTTCAGGGGTGAGACACCACTGTTGTGGGTAGATCAGTGTCTCACGTACTTTGATATGTTCAAAATTGCATGTCATCAATGGGTGAGCATGGCCTCACTGTATCTGGAAGGCAATGCCGCATTATGGTATCAGGCATATAAACGCCGATATGATCAGCCGAGTTGGGATAAATTTGTGGCAGCGGTGCTGGATGAGTTTGGGCAAGACGACTATGATGGTCAAATGAGTAAAATGATGCAGCTGAGGCAAACGGGAACAGTTGCAGATTATCGACAGGCTTTCGAAGATTGTATGTACCATTTGATGGCTGTCGAAGGATCTCTCAGTACCCGTTGGTTTGTTTCCCAATTTGTGTTCGGTCTCCGGGATGATCTTGACAGCGGTCCGATTACAAGCGCCCGGCATTGCCCGAAAGCAATCTAGCTCGTATTCAAGAAGAAGAACATCATCGCGTGCTAGACCTGTAGCACCCACTAAACATCCACCGAGAGGCGGTAGCAAGCTACCAATCGCTCAAGGACGCACTGATTGGCCTCGGAAGCAGGGAAATGATGACTTTAATCGTGAACGACAGCTTCGCGATTTTCGCCGTGCTAATGGTCTCTGTTTCAAATGTGGTGATAGGTACTCAAAGGAACATCAGTGCAAAAGATCTGGCCAGCTACTGACAATTGAAATTGGTGAATTTGAAATCTTGTCGGATGAAGTCACTCGCATTGGAACTCTTGCAGGAAACAACAGTAGATGGAACCTGTTGTCATCTTTCTCTAGATGCGATTCGGCCGAAACACTAAATACTGATGCAATTGGTGCTCTTCAGAGGTGATCAAATGATGATTTTGCTGATTGACTCAGGGAGCTCTCACACTTTTGTAACTAGAGTGTTTGCCGAACGAGCAGGGTGCCTGATATCTCCCGCTCCTCCAGTGTCAGTTAAGGTGGCTAATGGACAAGTTATGCTGTCAGATTCTCAAGTGTTGGGACTGAATTGGAGTTACAATGGACATCTCTTCTCTGATACAATGCGCATATTAGACATTGGAGCGTATGACGCTATCCTCGGTATGGATTGGCTTGATCGTTGCAGCCCCATGCTCTGCCACTGGTCCAAAAAGGTTCTACAGTTTATGCACAATGGAGAAAAGGTGACTCTAAAGGGAATTATTTCGCCAGGGCATAGTGAGTTGACAGCGATAACAGTGTCGGAATTGCACAAATTACTGACAACAAATGAAGTGTGGGCAATGGCAGTCATCGATCAAACTTCTGAAGCATCGATTCCGATCCCTTGATTTGCAAGAAATTCTTTCTGAATTCTCAGACATTTTCTCTGATCCAGCAACGCTACCACCTCAGCGCGCCCTCGATCATGCTATTACATTGAGCCAACAACAATAGCGCGCAACTCTCGCCTACCGCTATTCACCACTTCAAAAGGATGAAATCGAACGTCAGTTGCGGAGATGATCAAGGCGAGCCTTGTGAAGCCCAAAGATGAGTCCTTTCGCCTGGTCCTCCTAGTTAAAAAGAAAGATGGCACTTGGAGGTTTTGTGTGGATTACCAAGCTCAATACTCGGCGATTAAGAACAAGTTTCCGTTGCCTATCGTCGACGAGTTACTAGACGAATTGGCGGGTACAAAATTCTTTTCAAGCTTGATCTCTTTGGTTACCATCGATCCGTATGCGCCCGGAGGATGAGGAGAAAACAGATTTAAAACACATCACGGGCACTTCCGATTCGAGTCATGCCATTCGTCTCAAACGCACCTGCAACCTTCCAGTGTGTGATGAATGCCATATTTGCTCCTTTCCTTCGCAAGTTTGTGATCGTATTCCTAGACGACATACTTGTTAACAGTCCCTCTTGGTCTGCTCATCTCGACCACCTACGGCTGGTTATGAATAAACTTCATAAAAGCGCCAAATTGTTCGCCAAATTGTCGAAGTGTGAATTTGGCCAGACTAGTATTCACTATTTGGGGCATATCATATCTGATGTTGGTGTTTCCACGGATCCAGATAAAACTCAGGTGATGCGAATCGCCGATTCCTTTGAGCATAACGAATGCGAGGTTTTCTTGGCTTTGCGGGGTATTATCGGAAGTTTGTCGCAACTATGGCATCATTTCTAAACCCTTGACACAATTGTTGAGCAAAAGGGTTTGAGTGGATGAACAAGCGGCTCATGCATTCCGAATCAAGGAAGCAATGGTTAGCACACGTGCTTGCTCTCGACTTTAACCTATCATTTGTTATCGATACCGACGCTGTGATACGGAGTTGGTCTTTGCTATGCAAAATGGCCACCCAATTGCTTACATGAGCAAGGCTCGGGTATTATGAATCGTAAACTATCCATCTCTGAAAAGGAGTTCTTAGCAGTGATGATGGCGGTGGATAAGTGGCGGCATACTTGCGGCGAGGCCCTTTTCTTATTCTCGACAGATCACAAAAGTTTGTGCAACCTTAGTGATCAACAGATTAACGACGGATCTCCAACGCAAGGCGATGGCAAAACTAGTGGGTTTGCAATTTAAGTTCAAGTATAAAAGGGATCGACAACATGCAGCAGACTCATTGTCTAGAGTGGGACATCTAATGGATATTTACATGCAGAGAGAATGGTTACAAGAGGTGGTGAATTCTTACACTCGATAGTGACATGTGTGCTCAACAACGACTTGTTATTCACTCTCCGATGAAAAGGATACGCTCTTGAACATAGCATAATCACGTACAAGGGAAGAATGGTAATTGGCGCTAATTTGGCATTACAAACAAAGTTAATTGCTCGGTTACATGATACACCTGGGTGGTCACTCGGGTATCCAAGCTACGTGTCGGTACATCAAAAGCTATACTCTTGGCGGTTTGAAGTTAGTGGAACTGTATGCGACAATGTCCGATTTGTCGAAGCCAAACACTCAAACACCAAACCTGCCGGTCTACTTCACCATTACCACCTCGAGGGACCTTGGGAAGGATCACAATGGATTTTATTGAAGGACTTCCACCGCCGACAATGCCAATGTAATCCAGTCGTAGTAGACCGCCTAACCAAGTATGCTCACTTCCTACCCTTGCGCCACCCCTTCACCGCCGCTTGGTTGCCAAGGTGTACATGGACAATGTTGTTAAGTGCATGGCGTGCCCTTTCTATCACTTGATCGACAAGGTTTTTACTAGTGCATTTTGGGGAGCTAATCAAAGCTGGGCACCAAACTACAAAGATGCTGATTTTACCACCCGCAGACGATGGTCAAAGCGAGAGAGTCAATCAATGCCTCGAACAATACTTGCGTGCGAGACAAGATCATCCTAAATCATGGCGCAAATGGATAGCAATGGCGGAATTCGTATAATACCAGTTTCATCGCCATTGGTACCTCACCATTCCAGAACCTTGTACAAAAAGGAGCCAAATTTTGGAGCATTTCCAAACATCTCGTTGTGAGGGATCTGCGAACAGAGGAAGTCACGACTATCAAGCTCACACTACTTTCTTCTTGCGATAAGTCTTTGCAAGCACAACGGAATGAAGGCCCATGCCGATAAGAATCGAATGAGCGAATGTTTGCCGTCGGTGAGCAAGTTCTCTTGAAACTACAACCATATGCTCAGCAATCATGGTGAATCGCCCGTATCCCAAGTTATCATATAAGTTCTTTGGTCCCTATACTATCTTGGAAAAGATTGGAGCGGTTGCCTACAAATTGCAGCTTCCTTCGACTGCCCAGGTGCATCCGGTTTTTCATGTTTCTCAATTGAAGCCATTCACTCCCAGGTACACTCCTGTCTATAGTGACCTGCCTGATGTTCCTGACCTGGCGGCTGGTGCTCTGGAGCCTGTGGAAATTCTAGATCGTCGCATGGTGCGTTCAGGATATAGTACAGCAACGCAAGTGCTAATCAAATGGCGTGGACTGGAAGCAGCACAAGCAACCTGGGAAGATTACGAGCTGCTAAAGCAACGTTTTCCGGCGGCAACTATGTGGGAGGAAGATGGTGCTCGAGCGGGGGGAAGTGTCACACCTCCATCTCCTGAAGATGCATCGGTGGACATAGAGTCGTCTGTCTAGGAAGACAATGGACCGGCAAGCTCAACAAGCGCCCACACGTCAGAGAACGTGACTACATTTGTGTGAGTTAAGAGTGACCGTGGTCCAGTTGTAAGCGTGCGTGGCTAGAGTTAAATAGAGGCAAGTAGGCCTACGTGATGGGGTGTGTTGTAACTAAACTCTGAATTCCCATCTCCTTATTTCGTCTGAATCTCACCTACCCTTCATCCCCTCATCCCCAATTCTGTGATCCCATCTCCTGCTTGCTGTGAAATTAGCGGTGCTCGATCCAATCAAAGATCGGGACACTACAGAATACAGATGCGGCCAGGTACCTGGAGACCATGCACACCCTAGCCGTGGCCTGCGCCTTCGGGGGGAACGGCTTGAGGAGTCCCGCTCTCTCCATACTGGATCCGGTGCTCGAAGTCCTCGCCCCGCTGACGCCGCCGCAGGCCGCCGGTCTAAACAGCCTGGAGAGCTACCATATAGAGCATCGTGAGGTCGCTTGGGAGCTGAGCCGACCAATTTAGTGGCGATCAGCACGAGGAAACACGACCTACCCGGGTTCTGCACCAGAAATCAGCCGCGCGCGGGCACGATCCTGAGGGGAATTAGAGGGAGAACAATTTCTAGTTCAGGTCTTTAGGGATTCGATCCGTGGGAGCGGAGAGGTAGGAGCTTACCCATCCACAAGGATCGGGAGAGGGAGGAGGGGCACGGCGGGGACTCGCCGGGATGGTGCGCCGGCCGCCGGAGAAGAGAGGGTTCAGACTTCAGAGTGGCAGTGGAGTGTTGGTGGTTCAGTTGGGTCAGCTACCTTTCCAATCGGATCCGGTGGAACACGTGAGAGTGGTGTGCAATCCCGGCTGCTGCAGTCATATAGTATTGGTTTGAATTAAAAGAAATAGGATTTTTTTATAAATACTCCCCGGTGAATAAGTGTACATCTAACTTCAGAATTAGTCCTCGAAAGAGAATGCATTTACAATCCAAAGCAGTTAATAAATATAATTAGCTCCTCTTAATCGCTCTCCCACTTCATCCTCCAATATACATTCTTCTCTTCTACATCATCCACCAATCCTTGTTCTCCTCTTTTAATTATATTTATTTTTTAAAATTTTCACCGATCTATTAATAATGTTCAACAGCGGTACAAAGAAACCTAAAAGTAGTAAAAAATTAAAAATGGGTCACTAGACCACCTAGTGACAACTATAAATACTAGCACGACATGTCCTAATGTCCACGCGGACCGGATCAGACACGCTCGGACCGTTCAGGATCATGCCGCTAGAGATGCCCTAACGCTGATAGCAACTTATCATACTTCCTATAACTAATATGTTATGTATGTCTTCGGCTCAGCGGAATTCCAAAGAGGCTCGGCTAGCTCTTTCATGCTTTTGCAATCCACCACTTTGTCATACTTGTTGTCACCTTTAATAATTGCAAATTCTTAGATGGACAAACTATATTCAAATCTCAATGAACATAGGCTCAAATTTAAGTGAGAAAAATAAGGATAAACAAACATACATTAGTGATAGAAACTAAATGATGCAGAAGCCGGATGCAAGAAACCACAGCGAGCTCGCATGGCTCACGCCAAACATTTTTTATGCAGTGTGCCCGAAATAAACTCCAACTTTGCACCAAAAATGGCAATGTTAAAGTTTGGAATGGGGTTACTAAAACATGGCAATGAAGTGTACTAAAACAATACAACAATATATTAGCTACGAAAATATGGTTCGAAATATTAGACATAGAACAATACAACATTATATGCAATCTAAAAAAAATTGCATTACAACAATATATGCATAAGAAAATACATGACAGATAGGTATAGTTCAAAACATGATACTGGGTTTTACCTACAAATTTCTATGGTTCGAAATCAAAATAGAGAACAAATCGAGAGAAGAACACACATATAGAGATATTTATACCTCATTTTCTCCACGGCCCCAATAGATCCACCACACTCCTCGCCTCCCGGGGCACCTCCTCTAGGGCGCCAATAGATCTTCCCAATGGGAGTAGGTCCGATGTTGATGTTGCCCACAACATCATCTTTTCCTCCGCATCATCACCAGCCAATAGCTATACCCAATGATAGGAGGATCCCGTCGATTGGCCTCGTCTTCTGCTCTGCATCGTCATTGACCTCCTCTTCTAGCGACGGCCAGATCCGCTCAATGTGAGGACGATCCTATCGACTGGCTTGGTCTTTTGTTACTACTGCAAGCACCGCTGCCACAAGAGAGGGGAGTGTGGGGGATAAAAACGTTAGGATTTTTTGTGGGGGTTACCAAGCTTTTATATGTGCGCCAACTTATCACAACAATTAAATATAAATGTTCACATTGAGAGTAAAAGATATAAAATGTATTTATTAAAACTCATACATTACAAAATCTAGTATAGATTATGACGATCTACGAGTCTATTATAGCCAGCTAAATTCCAATACTTCCTAGCTGTTTTGACTACGGCTTCAAAAAAGAGCACAACTAATTCAAAAAGTCAGAAAAATGGAAAACCAATGCGCATCGTCATTTTATGTGGCCTATTTGCGAGGAAAAATAACATACCTGAACTATGGATAATTTCGTGTAGAACCCTTCACAGAACTGAGCTACCACTTCTTCCTTTCCTTTGTTCCCGCCACTTCTTTACCGTGTGCATTTTTTCAGATTTTGCCTAATGTTTTTGTTTGTCCTGTGTTCTAGTGAACTTTGCCTTGTTGGCTATTTTTGCCGAGTATTATAATCGGGAAAGTTGGACTTTGTTCTGGGAAACATACACTCGGTAAGCCGAGAACAACACTCGACGGAACTATATTTACCGGTAGTGATGTATAGTCAAAATCAAGTTGAACTACAAGAAAATATAAAATCCTATGTCTAATCTTTCTATAACCGACAATATACTCTAACAATTTAAATTCTATGATAGGTTTTAGGTGTGTTGACCCTCTGGTCTTGTAATTATATTAGCATAGGGTACTAAAGATCTTTACAAACACGAATCATACCGTGTGATATATATAAACCGTGTGAAGCAGCTTGACGCTGCAAGTCAAGCTACAACTGATAATAAACACTATAAACTAGCTTGAGTTCCTACCGCTAAACAATGGCAGTGAGAGAACAGAAACACACGTATTGGACGCGTATTGAACCCAGCAGCAGGAAAGATATATGTATGGATATATATACTAGTATGCCACTGAAGCAAGCAGCCACAACTCCATTCTTATTTCTCCTCTGTTCAAACACGGGCACGAGCGCAGAGGACTGAAGTGACAGACACGCACACACAGAGAGAGAGAGAGCGCGCCATGGATGGCACCGGCGAGGTTGCTGTTAGCAACACCGACAGAATGAAGAGCCCGCTGCTGGCATCGCTGCCGCCGTCGGCCGGCAACGGCGCGAGCAACCAGCTGGAGAGCATCCTGAGCGACGAATCGGTGCCCTGGGCGCGGCGGATGTGCGCAGCGACCGCGATGGAGACGCGCCTGCTTGTGCGCCTCGCGGCGCCTGCCATTCTGGTCTACATGATCAACTTCTTCATGTCCATGTCAACGCAGATCTTCGTTGGCCATCTTGGCACGCTCGAGCTCGCCGCCGCTTCCCTCGGCAATACAGGCATCCAGGTCTTTGCCTACGGCCTCATGGTACGTTCTTAACCACATCCAGGTCTTGCAATCTTCAATTAACGGGTATCATTTCTCGAAATAACTACTTATTAAGAGTAGCCAGTAGCCACATTAATTTACTAGCGACGTTTTTCTTCCGATCCAGGCGAAAACCACATGCTGGCCAAGTAAATCGATACTGTCTCTTAATCTACAAGTACTGTACTGTGCTAACATGACTGCAACTGCAAGCTCAAAACAAAAATTGGATTGGACTATTCGTAGCTTTAACAGTAATATATACATCTGCAAGGTGCGGCGACGCTCTATGTGTAGGAAGTGGGCGTTGGCGTCCTTCCAGAGACGACTAGCTAGGTATAAAGACTAGTACAATGGTTAGTCATTACTAATTCGATGATGACAAGGCACTCTTTGTCCTGGCATTGGGGAGATGATGTGATCAAGGATCTCCAACAATTACTAATGTAGTGGCTGCTGGTAGCTCTGGATGTCACGACTGACGCATTAGGCTCCTCATCTATGATCGGAAAAATAAAAACTTACAACATGAGAGTTGTGTGAAATGGCAAGGTGAAGCTACTCCTCAAAAGAAATTTCAAATGGTCAACAATGTGTGATGAATTTGACAAAATTCGTCTATAAAGATTCAAACATGGGTACGAAATTAAGCAGATACAACTAACGAAACTCGATACCGACTGTCATGCATTGTTATCATACAGAGCTTATTTTGAATCGAAACTTGATTGTGTTAAGTAGAGGGATTTGGTGAAGGATTAACGAAGTGAGAGGAAGCAAACTCACATACCCAGGTTGCATCACTGGAGCACGCAATGGGTTTATCTTTGCGGAAAAGTTGCCCTAGGTGTTCTCAACGGGCCTAGCCCAGAGATGCTTTAATCAGCATGTTGCCTGCAAGGCAAAGAGTGTCTAGCCACCTAGACATCTATTTTTTGATTCTTGGAACTCGGAAGCCTACTTGTCCTCCGTCCAACCTACCAAACACGCCGCAAAATCAACCATCATGTGCTGCTGCAGCCGTTGGAAGTCTGTCCAAACCTTTTGGAGCGGTCTATTTTCAACAATGTTCTTTCACGTTTTGGCAATTTTTGGGTTATTTTCGTGCCATTTGTGGAAGTGCATGCATGCATTACGGGATAAAACTGCTAGCATCACAAAGTTCAAATATTCGAAATGTAAAGTCTTAAACAAAATTTCTGATTTAAGATAATTTTTACCATAAATAGGTCTTGACTCTCGACGAGATCTTCAAAAATAGATATCGCATATTGTTATTATTTGAAAAAAAAATCGAGCTAAAAGTTACCAACCCGTGGAATGTGAGTTATATATAGTCGATAAACCAAAGAAGATATCAAACCCAAAAGTTAACGTCATTAGGGTTGGTATCTTCCTCCGCGCGAGGAAGATAAACAAATAGGGGCAAATTGGTGGGCTGCAACAACAACCGATGGAAGGCCGGGTTAGTATAGCAACAATAGTAGAGAGAATTTGCTATAGCTCATGTAAAACCGGTGATTTTGCAAAACCTTGCTGAACCTAGCATACAAGCTAGTGTAGCTCATGCAAAAGAAACATACAAGCTAGTACTCCCTTTTTTGTTTACTAATGTAAGACATTATAACTTTTTCTAAAACACATGCACATAGACATGTTTTAGCGCATATATAGATTCACTCATTTTGGAGTGTATCTAGTCCGCTTTTAAATATCTAAAATGTTTTATATTAGTGAACAGAAGGAGTAGCTGTGATGGCTAATTAATTGACCGCAATGCAGCTTGGCATGGGGAGCGCGGTGGAGACGCTGTGCGGGCAGGCGTACGGCGCGAACAAGCTGGACATGCTGGGCATCTACCTGCAACGCTCGACTGTCCTCCTGGTGGCGACCGGCGTGCCGCTCACCCTCCTCTACGTCTTCTCCCGCCCCATCCTCATCCTCCTTGGCCAGTCGCCTGAGATCGCCCGCGCCGCCGCCATCTTCGTCTATGGCCTCATCCCGCAGATCTTCGCGTACGCGACCATCTTTCCCATCCAGAAGTTCATGCAGGCGCAGAGCATCATGGCGCCGAGCGCATACATCTCCGCCGGGACGCTCGCCGTCCACCTCGTGCTCAGCTACCTCGTCGTCTACAAGCTGGGGCTGGGCCTCCTGGGCGCCTCGCTCATGCTGAGCGTCAGCTGGTGGATCATCGTCATCGCGCATTTCGCCTACATCGTCAACAGCAGCCGGTGCCGGCTCACGTGGTCTGGGTTCTCCGTGCAGGCCTTCTCCGGTCTGCCCGACTTCTTCAAGCTGTCCATGGCCTCTGCCGTCATGATCTGCCTCGAGACTTGGTACTTCCAGATACTCGTCCTCGTTGCTGGCCTCCTCAAGGACCCCCAGATTGCCCTCGCCTCACTCACCGTCTGGTAATTAACTATATCTCTCCCATGAATTATATGCTTTCTTGAGCTCGAGGAGGACGACGCGATTAAACTTTCTGTTGTATATGTACTCGTGTGTTTGTTGCATTGCAGTATGACCATTGCAGGGTGGGTGATCATGATTTCAGTTGGATGCAACGCAGCTGCCAGGTATAGAGATCGATAATCGTGTTTTGCTTGCTTCTCAAGTTGGAATGAACCCACATGCATATGGTTTACAATATTGCAGCGTGAGAGTGAGCAACGAGCTTGGCGCCGGGAACCCCAAGTCAGCCGCCTTCTCGGTGGTGGTAGTCACGTTGCTAGCGTTCATCCTGTCGGTGCTAATCTCAGTGGTCATCCTCATCTTCCGTGACTATATCAGCTACATCTACACCGACGGCGAGGACGTGGCAGCGGCGGTGTCCAAGCTGACACCGCTACTGGCGCTCACCCTCATTCTCAACGGCATCCAACCCGTACTGTCAGGTATATGCAAATAGAACTGAACTCTGGGTGGAAAGGGAACTGGAGATGTATAGGATGTCACCAAACGATATGCCGCCTGATGTAGATGTTATACCTACGCAGGGGTAGCGGTCGGCTGCGGATGGCAGGCGTTCGTCGCGTATGTAAACGTCGGCTGCTACTACGTCATTGGTGTCCCTCTTGGCTGCCTCCTCGGCTTCTACTTCGACCTCGGCGCGGCGGTAAGGCCCTCCGGCCGTGAATAAATTTGCCCTGATTTCAGTCATCCACTTTTTTAGTTATACACAAATTGCAGGGCTTATGGGGCGGTATGATTGGAGGCACCGTAATGCAGAACGTGATACTGTTCTGGGTTATCTTCAGGACAGACTGGAACAAAGAGGTACTCCATATATATGGGATTCACCTCCATCAGATCATGGACAGAATAAATAACATCGGGACCTGCAATATTACACACCGAATAATTTGTTTCTCACAAACTACAGTTTACAGAGTCTCTTGAAGACCAATGCATGATATTCTACGCAATACGAGTTTCGAACAAACATTAATTAAGACAATGATATTCAAAAAAAAGGTTACAGATTACACAATTAGACACCAATTCACCATACTAACATTCAGATATTCTATGTACACTCTTTGTCTGGAACAATTGCACTATCATCTAGTACTGTCCATAGTCACCTCGTTGTCTAAGGGAATTACTTAAGAGTTACCTTCTGATTTATTTGCAGGTGGCCGCAGCGGTGGAAAGATTGCACAAGTGGGAAGACAAGACACCTCTATTAGCAGGCCAAGAATGAAGCAAGGTTACGAATGGTATGGTTGAACCGTCCCATGTATTCGGTAGCAAGTAGATCTCCCTAATGTGTAAAATAAGGACCTAAAGCTCTGCTATCAACATTATGTGCGTATGCAGTATGCTGCAGTACTACGACATTACTATTGCTTCTCCAATCAACCTCCAGCAGGTGCTCCCCAACCCAACCCGGAATTATCCTCCATCATTCTTCGCTCTGTCGAATGCTTATCTAGGGATTAATCTTTTGAAGGACGATCTAGAGATACAAGCCGTCTGAGAAGGAAGATGGGGCCAAATTCCATTGAGCTTCGATAAAATTAAATATGCTGCTCTGGATGCTCATATCGGCTTTGATCTTGCTAGGAAGAACGGGAACTTAGTTGGCTGTAGTATCCCTCGAGATATTCATAATTTCTACTGGTTTTGAAGTGTACGATTCTCTGTCGGAGGTGTGAGCGATAGATTGGGGCCGGCGGAGAAGACGACGCAGCAGGGAAATCCCCATCAGACTAGGTATATACTGCCCGGACGGACCATTTTCCAGGCAACCAGATAATTTTATCTGGGTGGCCCGATATACTGTTTTTTTTTTCGAATCCCCGATATACTGTTTCTAGTCAGGGCAAAAAGATCCAAACCAGCATATCGACCGGACTTTCGGGTATCGCCTAGAGACAGACTGTAAGCAAATTGCAGAATAAGAGTAACTAATAATATGAATCCAAGAACAAGCAGCCTATCCCCAGTTTATGACCTGACGTGCGACTATAAGCATGCGACGTATGACATTGAGTATTCCGTTATATCAAGATGTTAACTTCAATAAAATGTACTACTAGGTCTAAAATATGTAAAATTTGTGTCATTGGTTCTCGTGATGTCTTGTCCCACCAACCATTGGCCGAGAGATCATCTAAAAAACATTGGCCTAGACATAACCAAGACTTTCCCTACTGATACTAGCCCAATTGAAGAGTACACACACACGCAATGACGTGGCGCACGACCTGTATTTTGTCTTTTCTGTTGTACTCCCTCTGTTTAGAAATATAAGATGTTTTAGGTTTGTGAATGAGATGTATCTAGACACCTTTTAGTGTATAGGTTCAAATGAATCTAGACACTAAAATATGTCTAGATACATCTTCTTTACAAACCTAAAACATCTTATATTTTCAAACGGAGGGAGTATCATGTACCGACCTGTCATGCTTTTTTTTTCTTGTGGCGATCTACTCGTAAGTTGCTCTTTCTTTATACAGCACGGCACGGGTCCTGCATTTTGATTAGCATCGGATTTGCCTTGGGCAGTTTTAGGTACTAGTATAACCAAGTACTTTGGAAATTTGAGCACCTGTCACTTCACCCTCGACTGGAAAACCTCGTCGGGTGTCAGTTGTGACCCGCTTGACCAAGACCAATATTGACGGTCACAATATGGTACTGTATGTCCTTTGAAGTTGCCTGGTATGTTTCTTCCTTTTTCTGTCCATATAAATTTTCTTTGTGGCCGTCTAACATCAAGTTACCTATATAGTACATTTTTTTCCTTGACATCCATGCCGAAGACTTGTTGGAGTACATGTTGGAGCAGGTGGTGGCATCAACACCCTGGCGCACATGTACAATTTAGTGTTTTGTTATGTTTCTTGATGTATGTGCACTATAGGAATGGCCAGATGCGCCAACGGCCGTGAGCTACGCCGACGGCCAAACGTCGGGCGTACCGCACCGTGCCAGCCAATCGCCAGCCCTCGGCGTGTAAGCCGGCGGTATACACTACACCGACGGTCACCCTCGGCGTAGTGGCGGCCCTCGGCGTAAGCGGACGCGTGGCACATCTTGGCAGCAGACGGCCAGCGCTAACGGTGTCGGTTGAATGACGGCGACCCTCGATAGCATACGCCGACGGCCACCCTACAGAGCAAGAACGACGCCGACGGTCACCCTCGTAGCCTTTTCTATTTTTCATATATTTTGTATTTGCATCAATTATTTATATATTTTTATTAATTGGATAATTTCGCACCCTCTAAATAGTAGTCTACACGTCCACATGAAATGTCGCTATAATCTTCTCACACCCCAGAAATTTCTATATGTTTGTAAGTGTTATTATCGCATGTGGTTCTCGTAGCACTCACCACCACATGAAGTGCTTGCATGTGTCCCCTCGGCATGCGCCTAACCTAGAGGCGAAGGTTCCGACTGTATGAGGGTACAATCTCCCATCGAGGTGAAACCGGTAGGATAGTGCCCCAACTTGTGAGCCAACATGGTTTGACATCACCCTATGACCTAAACAAACACAAAACAAGAGAGAGCTACGCGGTCTACCTGTCAGAGGAACGCCTAGGGGGTACGATCCGAGTGTGCAGAGATCGTGGTTTCACGAGAAAGACCACGAGAACATCTAATGAGATGAAAACTTGCATGTGCCCCTAGCATATGTGTGTGTGTGGGTGTGGTTAGAGGTTGGTATATATAGGTGCTTGCATGTGTCCCTCGCATGCATGCGCCTAACCTAGAGGCGAAGTTCCGGCCCAGATGAGGGTGGAATCTCCGCCTAGGTGAAACCGTAGGATAGTGCCCCAACTTGTGAGCCAACATGGTTTGACATCACCCTATGACCTAAACAAACACAAAACAAGAGAGAGCTACTGGCTACCTCGCCGAGGAACGTCTAGGGGGGTAGACGATCCGAGTGTGCACAGAGATCAGGGTTTCGCCGGAGGAAGACCACGAGAACATCGGAATGAGATGAAAACTTGCATGTGCCCCTATCATATGTGTGTGTGTGGGTGTGGTTAGAGGTAGGTATATATAGGTGCTTGCATGTGTCCCCTCGCATGCATGCGCCTAACCTAGAGGCGAAGTTTAGGGCCGTATGAGGTGGAATCTCCTGCCTAGGTGAAACCTGCAGGATAGTGCCCCAACTCAGAGCCAACATGGTTTGACATCACCCTATGACCTAAACAAACACAAAACAAGAGAGAGCTACTGGCTACCTCGCTGAGGAACGTCTAGGGGGGTAGACGATCCGAGTGTGCACAGAGATCAGGGTTTCGCCGGAGAAAGACCACGAGAACATCGGAATGAGATGAAAACTTGCATGTGCCCCTAGCATATGTGTGTGTGTGGGTGTGGTTAGAGGTTGGTATATATAGGTGCTTGCATGTGTCCCTCGCATGCATGCGCCTAACCTAGAGGCGAAGTTCCGGCCGATGAGGGTGGAATCTCCCGCCCAGGTGAAACCGTAGGATAGTGCCCCAACTTGTGAGCCAACATGGTTTGACATCACCCTATGACCTAAACAAACACAAAACAAGAGAGAGCTACGCCTGCTACCTGTCGAGGAACGCCTAGGGGGTAGACGATCCGAGTGTGCAGAGATCGTGGTTTCACGAGGAAGACCACGAGAACATCGGAATGAGATGAAAACTTGCATGTGCCCCTAGCATATGTGTGTGTGTGGGTGTGGTTAGAGGTAGGTATATATAGGTGCTTGCATGTGTCCCCTCGCATGCATGCGCCTAACCTAGAGGCGAAGTTCTGCCCAGATGAGGTGGAATCTCCCGTCTAGGTGAAACCGGCAGGATAGTGCCCCAACTTGTGAGCCAACATGGTTTGACATCACCCTATGACCTAAACAAACACAAAACAAGAGAGAGCTACGCTGGCTACTCTGTGAGGAACGTCTAGGGGGCAGACGATCCGAGTGTGCATGAGATCGTGGTTTCACGAGGAAGACCACGAGAACATCTAATGAGATGAAAACTTGCATGTGCCCCTAGCATATGTGTGTGTGTGTGTGGTTAGAGGTATATATAGGTGCTTGCATGTGTCCCCTCGCATGCATGCGCCTAACCTAGAGGCGAAGTTTCCGCCCGTGTGAGGGTGGAATCTCCCTGCCTAGGTGAAACCGGTAGGATAGTGCCCCAACTTGTGAGCCAACATGGTTTGACATCACCCTATGACCTAAACAAACACAAAACAAGAGAGAGCTACGCTGGCTACCTCGGGAGGAACGCCTAGGGGTGACGATCCGAGTGCACAGAGATCGTGGTTTCACGGGAAGACCACGAGAACATCTAATGAGATGAAAACTTGCATGTGCCCCTAGCATATGTGTGTGTGTGGGTGTGGTTAGAGGTAGGTATATAGGTGCTTGCATGTGTCCCCCTCGCATGCATGCGCCTAACCTAGAGGCGAAGTTTAGGCCGTATGAGGGTGGAATCTCCGCCTAGGTGAAACCGCAGGATAGTGCCCCAACTTGTGAGCCAACATGGTTTGACATCACCCTATGACCTAAACAAACACAAAACAAGAGAGAGCTACGCCGGCTACCTCGGGAGGAACGCCTAGGGGGGTAGACGATCCGAGTGCACAGAGATCGTGGTTTCACGAGAAAGACCACGAGAACATCTAATGAGATGAAAACTTGCATGTGCCCCTAGCATATGTGTGTGTGGGTGTGGTTAGAGGTAGGTATATATAGGTGCTTGCATGTGTCCCCTCGCATGCATGCGCCTAACCTAGAGGCGAAGTTTCCTGCCCAGATGAGGGTGGAATCTCCCGCCTAGGTGAAACCGTAGGATAGTGCCCCAACTTGTGAGCCAACATGGTTTGACATCACCCTATGACCTAAACAAACACAAAACAAGAGAGAGCTACTGGCTACCCCTGCCGAGGAACGCCTAGGGGGGTGACGATCCGAGTGTGCACAGAGATCGTGGTTTCACGGAGGAAGACCACGAGAACATCTAATGAGATGAAAACTTGCATGTGCCCCTAGCATATGTGTGTGTGTGGGTGTGGTTAGAGGTAGGTATATATAGGTGCTTGCATGTGTCCCCTCGCATGCATGCGCTCTAACCTAGAGGCGTTTCCGGCAGATGAGGGTGGAATCTCCCGTCGAGGTGAAACCGCAGGATAGTGCCCCAACTTGTGAGACAACATGGTTTGACATCACCCTATGACCTAAACAAACACAAAACAAGAGAGAGCTACGGGCTACCCCTCCGAGGAACGCCTAGGGTAGACGATCCGAGTGTGCACAGAGATCGTGGTTTCACGGAGGAAGACCACGAGAACATCGAATGAGATGAAAACTTGCATGTGCCCCTAGCATATGTGTGTGTGGGTGTGGTTAGAGGTAGGTATATAGGTGCTTGCATGTGTCCCCTCGCATGCATGCGCCTAACCTAGAGGCGGTTCCTGCCCAGATGAGGTGGAATCTCCCGTCGAGGTGAAACCGTAGGATAGTGCCCCAACTTGTGAGCCAACATGGTTTGACATCACCCTATGACCTAAACAAACACAAAACAAGAGAGAGCTACGGGGCTACCCGCTGTGAGGAACGTCTAGGGGTAGGCGATCCGAGTGTGCACAGAGATCGTGGTTTCACGAGGAAGATCACGAGAACATCGGAATGAGATGAAAACTTGCATGTGCCCCTAGCATATGTGTGTGTGGGTGTGGTTAGAGGTTGGTATATAGGTGCTTGCATGTGTCCCCTCGCATGCATGCGCTCTAACCTAGAGGCGAAGTTTAGGGCCAGATGAGGGTGGAATCTCCCGCCTAGGTGAAACCAAGTAGGATAGTGCCCCAACTTGTGAGCCAACATGGTTTGACATCACCCTATGACCTAAACAAACACAAAACAAGAGAGAGCTACTGGCTACCTCTGCCGAGGAACGTCTAGGGGTGACGATCCGAGTGTGCACAGATCGTGGTTTCACGAGAAAGACCACGAGAACTTTGAATGAGATGAAAACTTGCATGTGCCCCTAGCATATGTGTGTGTGTGTGGTGTGGTTAGAGGTAGGTATATAGGTGCTTGCATGTGTCCCCTCGCATGCATGCGCCTAACCTAGAGGCGAAGTTTAGGGCCGTATGAGGTGGAATCTCCCGCCTAGGTGAAACTGTAGGATAGTGCCCCAACTTGTGATCCAACATGGTTTGACATCACCCTATGACCTAAACAAACACAAAACAAGAGAGAGCTACTGGCTACCTCGCTGTGAGGAACGCCTAGGGGGTAGACGATCCGAGTGTGCACAGAGATCGTGGTTTCACGAGGAAGACCACGAGAACATCTAATGAGATGAAAACTTGCATGTGCCCCTAGCATATGTGTGTGTGTGGGTGTGGTTAGAGGTAGGTATATAGGTGCTTGCATGTGTCCCCCTCGCATGCATGCGCTCTAACCTAGAGGCGAAGTTTAGGGCCAGTGTGAGGTGGAATCTCCCGTCGAGGTGAAACCGTAGGATAGTGCCCCAACTTGTGAGACAACATGGTTTGACATCACCCTATGACCTAAACAAACACAAAACAAGAGAGAGCTACGCCGGGCTACCTGTCGGAGGAACGTCTAGGGTAGGCGATCCGAGTGTGCACAGAGATCGTGGTTTCACGGAGGAAGACCACGAGAACATCGGAATGAGATGAAAACTTGCATGTGCCCCTAGCATATGTGTGTGTGTGGGTGTGGTTAGAGGTAGGTATATATAGGTGCTTGCATGTGTCCCCTCGCATGCATGCGCCTAACCTAGAGGCGAAGTTTCCTGCCCAGATGAGGGTGGAATCTCCACGAGGTGAAACCGGGTAGGATAGTGCCCCAACTTGTGAGCCAACATGGTTTGACATCACCCTATGACCTAAACAAACACAAAACAAGAGAGAGCTACGGGCTACCTCAGGAGGAACGTCTAGGGGGTAGACGATCCGAGTGTGCACAGATCGTGGTTTCACGAGGAAGACCACGAGAACATCGGAATGAGATGAAAACTTGCATGTGCCCCTAGCATATGTGTGTGTGGGTGTGGTTAGAGGTTGGTATATATAGGTGCTTGCATGTGTCCCCTCGCATGCATGCGCCTAACCTAGAGGCGAAGTTCCGCCCGTGATGAGGTGGAATCCCGTCCAGGTGAAACTGCAGGATATCGCCCCAACTTGTGAGCCAACATGGTTTGACATCACCCTATGACCTAAACAAACACAAAACAAGAGAGAGCTACGCCGGAGGAACGTCTAGGGGGGTAGACGATCTGAGTGTGAACAGAGATCAGGGTTTCGCCGGAGGAAGACCACGAGATCATCTAATGAGATGAAAACTTGCATGTGCCCCTAGCATATGTGTGTGTGTGGGTGTGGTTAGAGGTAGGTATATATAGGTGCTTGCATGTGTCCCCTCGCATGCATGCGCCTAACCTAGAGGCGAAGTTTCCTGCCCATGAGGGTGGAATCTCCCGAGGTGAAACCGCAGGATAGTGCCCCAACTTGTGATCCAACATGGTTTGACATCACCCTATGACCTAAACAAACACAAAACAAGAGAGAGCTACGGCTACCTCGGGAGGAACGCCTAGGGGGTAGGCGATCCAGTGTGCACAGAGATCGTGGTTTCACGAGGAAGACCACGAGAAGATCGGAATGAGATGAAAACTTGCATGTGCCCCTAGCATATGTGTGTGTGTGGGTGTGGTTAGAGGTAGGTATATAGGTGCTTGCATGTGTCCCTCGCATGCATGCGCCTAACCTAGAGGCGAAGTTCCTGCCCAGATGAGGTGGAATCTCCCACGAGGTGAAACCTGTAGGATAGTGTCCCAACTTGTGAGCCAACATGGTTTGACATCACCCTATGACCTAAACAAACACAAAACAAGAGAGAGCTACCGGCTACTCGCCGAGGAACGTCTAGGGGAGACGATCCGAGTGTGCACAGAGATCGTGGTTTCACGGGAGGAAGACCACGAGAACATCTAATGAGATGAAAACTTGCATGTGCCCCTAGCATATGTGTGTGTGTGGGTGTGGTTAGAGGTAGGTATATAGGTGCTTGCATGTGTCCCCTCGCATGCATGCGCCTAACCTAGAGGCGAAGTTTCCTGCCCAGATGAGGGTGGAATCTCCCGTCGAGGTGAAACCGTAGGATAGTGCCCCAACTTGTGAGCCAACATGGTTTGACATCACCCTATGACCTAAACAAACACAAAACAAGAGAGAGCTACGCTGGCTACCTCGGGGAGGAACGTCTAGGGGTAGGCGATCCGAGTGCATGAGATCGTGGTTTCACGGAGGAAGACCACGAGAACATCTAATGAGATGAAAACTTGCATGTGCCCCTAGCATATGTGTGTGTGTGGGTGTGGTTAGAGGTTGGTATATATAGCTTGCATGTGTCCCCCTCGCATGCATGCGCCTAACCCCTTTGAGGAACGCCTAGGCAATAAGGGGAATCTCCTGCTTAGCCCACATCTAGGGTTTGCTTGGAAAGCAGTACAAGACGAAATAAAAATTATATATTAATAATATATAGTTTATTCTATAATAGTAGACACTAAATAAAGTATGTTGTAAAATTTGATATTAAACAAAAGACCCTTCTTTCAAAAAAAGTTAAAAAAACCTAGCTACTGACGCCTCTACAGATGTCAGCCGTCAGTAGCCTAATCCGATTTTGACCCGCCCACCTTTGGCCACTGCTTCCCCCTCTATCCCCACCCCGCCTCCCAACCCCTCCACTCGACCGACACCAAAGACGCCCTCCCCAACACCTCCCTTCCCCCGCCTCCACCCCCTCCCTCCCTAGCCTCGCCCTCCTCCAAGACTGCTGCCGCCTCCTCCTAGCACATCCAGCCCTCCCCAAGACCGCCTCCTCACATGCCTCAAGACTCCCCTCCCATTCTGCCCCCGCCAAAGACCCTTCCAAGACCACGCCTGCCTTCCTTCCCGCCGCTGGCTACTCCCAACAGACCGCCTCCACTGGCCACCAAATGCTCCTCCCCGACCCTCGCTGCCTAGCTCCTCCACCCGAGCTAGTGGGTGGAGTGTTAGATTTTTTATTTTTACTTTGTAGTTTTTATGTGATGATAAATAGGAGTAGGAGTAGTTGTAGTATGTAGGATAAGAAGTAGGAGTAGAATGAAAACCCTAAATAGAAGTAGTTTGTAGTATGTGATTTGAAATAGGAATGGAACTAGAATTGCTAGAAATAGGAGTAGAATTAGAAATGCTAGAAATAGTAGAAATAGAATTAGAAATAGATGTTGCATATTTAACCATCTTATCATGTTTTTTGCGATTCTGGGGTGGCGGGAGTGTTTCACCTGGGTCCGGATCATCTTCGACGATTTGATCACGCTTGAGGGTGAGAATCAGATGCCTCTCTTGTACCTAGGTTTATTTTTCGTGTCTAGATCACCAAGTATGTCGCGTCACCTAGGCGTCATCTCGACCGTAAGCGTTCGCGACTTAATATGCATTAGTGGTCTCGCATATTTTGGACCGTAACGCTTATGGCTTTTATCAGGCGATATGGATTCAGAGTTGTTTGGTTCTCCTGGCTCTACCTTGATTCGAGACAGATTTCGGTGGCGCCTCCTCGTTGTTCTCCTGATGCACATCCTCTTGGCTTTTGTCGAGACGCAGATCGGAGAGCAGGGAGGTCTTCAAAACGCTTGGATCGGGTAGAACCAGGAGAACTTACCCAATCTACGGATCCGTGGCCGTTAGGACCCTCTTTTCCTATTAGACATGTAGGTTGATGAATGCGTAAAAATATGAAGCATTCAATCTCCTATTTGATATAAAATGTTATATTTGTTGTTTGTCTCCCAACAAAGCAGAAGAGGATGGCTGATAATGGGTGGACGTATTAGTGCGACTAATAAAACAGACGATTGGGTACGGAACACTCATTTGTTAGTGAATGAGTTAGCGCGGGTTCAAGGCAATGGTTCGGCACTTTGTCCTGCGCTCATTGCACTAAGCGTCATCGTCAGAAAGGATGACATGTACAAACACCTTCCGCAATATGGGTACATGTCTAACTATGTCACGCAAGTCGACTTTGCTCGATTTAACGTGATGAGGTGAGGTGATGCGTCGGCGACTCAATGGCAATGAGCACGATGGGATTAGAAACATGCTAGATGATCTTATCGATGCCGACCACCAATTCGCCACCTCCACGGAGGAATCACGTAACCGGAGGAACCGCTAGAACCGGAGGAACCGAGCCAACCGAAGGCCTTCCTTGATATGATGGCGGCTAAGAGGCCTCAGACGAGGGTGCAAAGATTTCTCACCGATGCCATCTCTCGGTGTCTAGCCGACAAGTGCCAAGATTCGCCACCCGCTCACTTTGAAGCTAATCTGAGAACATGTGGTAACATGTTGCCCGAAGGGCATTATTCGCCCAAAACCTTTCACGAAACGAAGAAACTCATGAAGGAGCTCAACATGGATTATGAAAAGATAGATTGTTGTCCAAAAGGCGCCTTTTGTTTTGGAAACAATTTGAGGGTGACAAGTCTTGCTCCATTTGTAAGGCCTCTAGATATGAAGAGACAAAGGGAAGGATGGTCGTGAGGCAATGAAGGTCGCTAAGAAGATACTTCAGATTCTCCCATTCATAAAAAGAATCCAAATGCTTTACTTGAGCGAGGACCGCCAAATGATGACGTGGCACAAGAAGGGAAAAGATACGAGGGCAGACGCGGACGGAAGAAGATGGGACATCCATCCGATGGTAAGGCATGGAAGAACTTCGATGACAAATACCGGTGGGCGGTAAGAGGCTCGGAATGTTAGAATTGCGATAGCAATGATGGCTTCAACCCATATGGTATGTCGACGGCCTCGCAACTTGGCCGTGTATGTTATTCCGCCAATCTCCTCCCGAGTATTAATGCAACTAAGACCATGTTTTTGTCACGATAATTCCGGGACCCGAGTATCCGGAAGAACTTGAGTGTCTACATGCGCCGATTGTGGATGATTTGAACCACTCTTGGATACACGGACGTTGACACGATCGAGCATCAAAGAGAAACTTTTGATGAAAGTTTGGTTACAATATACTATGCATGACATGCCCGCCCTAACGCGGATGGTGTATACCGGTAAGTGGCCATGCCCAGCAGTGCACCGACTTGAGTTCCTTTGGCTAAAGTCGGTCGCAAATATGTTATGCTTGACACGAATCGACAAGACTCAAAAGAAATCATTCGTTCAGAGAAGATAGAAAGAACTTCAAGAAGGGCAAAGTTGTGCATGAAGTAAAAGATGTACCAAAGTTCGAGGGTGCATTGTTGATGCCGAGATACGTGCTCGTGCCCACGCCCGGAACCGCCATCAATTTGCGGATATGGTGTAACGCATAATTGGACTCACGTGGCGCACTTTAATCTCTAAATCGTATTACAAGGACCTCGAACTTCCCATAACATCGATGTGATGCACAAGAAAAGAATGTCGGGAGTCCCTTTTCACACGATACCCTAAACATTCACAGGAAGTCAAAGGATAATGTCAAGGCTAGAGTTGATGTTGAGAAGCTTTGTGATAGGAAGAGATTACACATGCACCTCCATCGTCTGGTCGAAAGAATTGGTTCAAGCCGCATGCCTACTACGCCTTTGATAATGTCCAAAAGAAGGAGTCATTTAGGTGGCTCAAATACGTCGTGATGTTCTCACGGTTATTGTTCGAATATAAGTAAGGAGTCAATCTTTTCGACGGACAAGTCAACTGCTCAAGAGTCACGACTATCATATATGGATTGAGCGATGCTTGATGGTTCGAGGTATCTCCCAAAAAGTATGGCGAGTGCTTGAGTTGAGCCATTTCTTCCGCACCCTCTGTGCTAAGCGATATGTCCTCCGTGATTGAGAAGCCGCAAGTTCAGTGGGAGTTGCTATGCAATTTGGAGATGATCTTTCCGCCAGCTTTTACTCGATGGCACATCTCATTGTGCACCTCGCGAACGAGGCACTATTGGGGTAGGTGCAATTTCGTTGGCAATTTTGTATTGAGAGAGAGTTTAAGTATATTCAAAGATAATCGGAAACAAAGCCAAGATTGAAGCATGCATAGTCAAGCAACATGCCTTCGGAGATGGCGACGCCATGACAACCATCGCCCGATGATGTTCCCACTATGCATAACCCGTCTCTCGTTACAATGTCGACCGCCCAAGAATGACCCCAATCGAACTATTCCAATTTCCTGGCAAGGCCGGAAAGGACTAAAATATAGGTTGTCAAGGAAGAGAAGGATTGCATAATGCTCTATGTGCTTATGAACATGAAGGAAGTGGTCGATTTCATTAGGTAAAATGGTGAACACCCTATTTCTCTATGCGCTAGTAACTTTCGGTCTCCGTCTAATGCTTATTTTCTCCTTCTTAGCGATTTCACGGATGAACAAAGGGTCGGATCGACCGATCCTCTCCCATGGAGTTGGACACTCTCTTGAAAGAGGGTGCTCCTAAATAAAAAACTTTGTGTCCCTGGTTTATGGAAAAGTAATTTCTAACCCGTCCTCTTACCTTGCAATATGTGACTTGTCGCTCTTATTCCACGAACTCTTGAACGCAACAAATTCCTCTTGTACCGAGGGAGCCGATCCCAACGTTGAGATGTCGATGAGTGAAATGTGTTTCCCAAGGTTGTGAGGTCGTCATGAAGTATGAGAAGTATGATGTGAATGGGTTTCGCCATACAGACGCACTTTGAAAGGGCACCAATGCAAAAACGGTAAATACCGGGTGTTCACCAAAGGAGCCGATTCCCTTGATTACTACTAAGGTTAGAGAATGTATCTGGTGACCTTCAATCGTATTTAATGTCGAACTCAATCTTGTTGTGTTCAAGTGCCACTGGTTTGACCCAAGGGTGGACCGAGAAGTACCCTTCCATTGGGTTAGTTGAAGTTAGGCCTTCAACCACCTATAGCGAGCCGACGCCTTTGTTGTTGCTCACCAAGCCAACCAAGTTTATTATTTGCCCTACCCATGCCGTAAAGCGGAACTCTGTGGGAAGTGTTCCGTATCGCCACATGGTAACCTACCGATTCCCTCCGAGGACGATTACAACAACATTAACCCTTTAACGCATTTAGGAATTTTCTATCAAGAGCAAGAGGACTTGGACACTTTGATTTAGAACCTTGATCTTGAGGATCTTGGGAATGATGTAGAAACTTCGGGTGAGTCAGGTGAATCTACATGACATAAGTATGCTCGAGAAGCTCCATACCGAGAATGACAACGATGATGAGCCTACACCCTTCGATGAGAATCCAGATTTCTACTCAAAAGATAGTGATAGTGAGAATGAGAATGAGAATGTGAATGAGAATGAGAATGAAAATGATAGTGAGTATTTATTTTTAATGCATTTTATTTTGTCTTTGTGCTTAATCGTTTCTTAATTGCATTATGCCTTTATTCTTTGTGTATACATTTTATTATGTCTTTGTGCTTAACTGCTTTCTCTTACTTAATGCAGTGTGATTGAACAATATGAGCAATGCAAAGGCAACCGTCCTGTCTTAATGCGTCAAGCAAGAAGAAAAGTGCTACACGGAGGGAGACCAAATCCCAATCCGCGTTCCCGATCTTGCTCCTCACAAGGGAGGATTGGTCGAGGCCGAGGTCGAGGAGGACGACGAGGTGCCACGGAGGAGGCGTGGACTTTGACCCACCACCCTCGCTCAAGCGACGTGGCTCTGAGTTGTTCTGACAGAGCAGCCTTTCAGGCCGAGAGGAGGCAGAGTCCGAGAGGAGGCAGAGTCCGAGAGGAGGCGAGGACCGAGAGGGAAGGACTGACACGGAGGCGGACACTAGCGAGTTGGGGCCAAGAAATTGCGAATCGTGGGGAATCGAGTCCCCGACGAGAAGTTTGAGCCTAGGACTCGTGAGTAAAGCCCTTATTATTCCGTATGGCCTTGAGTAAGTTTACTAATTTGGCAATTTAAAACATTTTATTATTCCATATTGTGTACTAATGTTTATTTTGTAAAGAATTGGACATTTCCTCCGGGGACTAAGGCTCGCCTTCCTAACACCCTCGTTGGAGCTCGATTAGGAAGTTCGGGCTATCACATTACCCCCGAGGGTGACAGAAGCTAGCTACTACTTGGGCGACTACTGACTACCTGTCCCTGCTTTCCGGCCGCCGATGTTGTCATCACCAAGTTTTGGGTAAGGCATATTTCTCGAGTTATGTTCATACTTGATGACCCCACCGTGCTAACTCATGACTCTTATGCATGATTGAAGTGCTTTTACCGTGGTAGGAGGACCGAGAAGGCGCAGAGGACTTTGCTTGGGGCTTGTGTGAAGTTGACCCCTGTGTGGTACAACCGAAGGTCACTACGCTAGCCACTTCGGCCGACAGGCGTGAGGGTCGAAGGAAGACATTGTCGGTAGGAACCCTAATCCCGAGTACTGATGACGCCTTGAGAAGAGTACATGTCGGTGAGTAAAATGTCAATGAGAGTCTACATTGCTTCTAAGTTGCCATTGCATTTTCCAAGTTGAGTATTGCATTTTCAGTTATCCTCGATTGGGCCGAGCCGCATCGACTCGCATGGGAGGAGCGGTTAGGACGAGGTGGCTCAGAAGACGAGGAGTTTGCGGCCTTGTCGAGGCGAACGCGGATAACCGAGGCGATGGTGGAACGCGCGGAAACCGCAACTTTGACCGCTTCAAGGGAAGGTGGTACGATACATGGAACGACTGCGTGCATTTCGCTTATGTTTGTACTTCATATGCATAATATTTTCTTTTTCGCGACATGTGGCCGAGGCACAACCCGGGAGGTGATTCATGACGTCATTGCCTATGAGATGATGCGCGAAGAAGCCCAATTACTCGAGCCTCAACCTCGTTCGTGTACTTGCAAGACCGCCGTAACGACTTGGGGAACTACAAAGACGATGGTGAAGGCTCACACCCCATGTGGATGACCCCATTCACGCGAGATCGACGAGTCGTTGGTCTGTCGGGCACGGATTGCGGCATGGACGCCTCAAGATTCGAATAAGAAGGTCGTTTACCTCAAGACGAGCTTCAGTCTCAAGGCTACCTACCACCGACGGCCCCTATCCGCCTCGGACCTCGCCGCTCCGCCGAGGATGTAAGTTTTTCGCTTTCATCATCTTTATGAGTTTTGTTCTGCATGGCTAACACCGACGAGATTCCTTGTATTTGAAATTGTAGCACGAGTTAGACGCGCCTACAAGCCGCTTATGAGGAATATCGGTGGCCTTTCGGCAAAGATCGAGGCGAATGTGATCTACATGCAATACGTAAATGTAAGTCCGAACCTTTATTTTTGCAAAAGATACAAGTCCCACTTCCCCGTTTGTTGTACTACTGACTTCTAAACTATCTTGCAGGCCATGATGGTGAATATTCAAAGCTGGCGAATAGAGATTTAGGCCCGTGCCTCCCATGCCAGTCCAATGCCATTTTGGCAATCGAAGGAAAGCTTCGCTAGGACCTACTACGATCGACACCGTAAGTTCTTTGCGAACCCACCGTTATCGCTTTACTTTGCCTCTAAGTTGCTAACATGTAGGCAACATGTAGGAACGGAGCTTCAAAACCGCACTTTGGCCACGCCGCCGGATGGGCGTCGATCACACCGCTTCATGACGATGGTCCATCTCCGCCATTCTGCAGTGGTTCTCCGAGCTTCACACTTCTCCTACTCCTCGCCAGTGGCTCTTCCGCCGCTTTCTCGACGCAACCCCCAGAGGTCGCCACTTTTCACCGGGAGATCTCTGTACACCCCTCCTCCAGAGTTGTAGGTTGTTATTGTCTATGCATGCGATGATGTTGATACCGTATGAATGGTGTGATCTTGTTTGATACATGTTTGAATAATGTATGAATGATGTGATCTTTGTTTGATACATGTATGGCATATGTGATGTTGTTTGAATTGCTATGGAATATATTTTCACATATTGTTGTGAGTATTGTTGTGAAAATTGGTACATATTGTGAAACAAAACCGTGCCATTTGGTATATATCACGCGAGCGTAAAAATTGGCGGGTGATACGCCGAGGGCCTTGCTTGCCGTGGGACCTGCTGTGCCATTTGGTCTGCGCCACGCCGAGGGCCCGCCGTGTCAGATCAGGCCATACCGAGGGCCGTGGCCGTCGGGCTAGGGAGGCCAGCGCGCCACGGTCCTCGACGCCGAGGGTTGGGGCCGTCACGTCGCCGCCTAAGGAAGGCCAGGTGCCACGGTCGAGGCTACGCCGAGGGCGCTCGTCACGTGCCGCCGCCGTTAGCCGATGTAACGGCGAGATGCCGTCTTGCCGACGCCACGGTCGCCAACGGCCGTCGGCAAAGCCATACGCCGACGATGAGTGGATACGCCGACGGCCTGTGTTGCTCCGCCGAGGGAGACCTCCGCCGAGGGTGCTACGCCGACGGCAGCCCTCGGCGTAGCGTACGCCGACGGCGAAAGGGGCTACGCCGAGGGCTTTTTGCCGTCGGCCTAGCAGTCTGTTCCTTGTAGTGGTGCTATGAATTTTGATTTGAAATTTTGTGACGCATTAGATTCAAGTTGTAAGTATATAAACTTTCTTGGTTCCATAGAAGTTCTCGTTGAGAGTGAGTAGTACTACTAATTTTCTATTAAAACGTTGAAATAAGTAACCCGGGCTTGGTGCATCGGGTGCACCACAACGCCCGTTTGCAGAACTCTAAGAAGTCTGGACTTTTGTATAGGAATTAATTGGTACTCCCTTCGTTTCATAATATAAGATGTTTTAGCTTTGTGAAAAAAATGTATTTAGACCTTTTTTAGTGTTATAGATTCACTCTAAACATATACACTAAAAAAGTCTAGATATACTCCTTTCACAAAGCTAAAACATATTATATTATGAAATGGAGGGAGTAGTAGCTAGCTTGTCAAGTCACGCACTAGCTCATGGTTACAGCTACCTTTCCTTAAAAAAGGCTCTTGCTTAGTCATCCTATTGAGACGAGGTTCCAAGACCAATGGCGGCATGCGTTCAGACATGGATATTTCACAATTAATCGTGCTAAGAATATATGCTGATTTTCGGTACCAGGTGACTTAGCCCCGGCCGGTTCCATCCAATGAACTACCGGTGCCTCAACTGCTCCTAGGTGGCGCCGTTTTATAAAGCATGGTAAATGACAGCTATTGCTGCAAATTAAACACATCATATACTTGTTGCCATCTTCCTGTCCAAGCTGAGAGCTTGAGCACCTGATCATGGCCGAGATCGCGACGGGGGCGCTGAGCAGCCTCCTGCCCAAGCTGGGCCGCCTGCTCGAAGAGGAGTACAAGCTGCAGCGGAGGGTCAAGGGAGACATCGCATTCCTCAAGGCCAAGCTGGAGAGCATGCAAGCTGCGCTCCTCAAGGTCTCTCAGGCTCCCATCGACCAGCGGCCAGACATCCAGGTCAAACTCTGGGCGAGGGACGTCAGGGACCTATCCTACGACATCGAGGACAGCACCGACAAATTCCTGGTACGGCTTGAAACCCGTTCACCAACAAAGAAGAACAGCTGCTTCATGGGTTTCACCGGCAGGAGTTTCAGCCTGCTAACCAAGGCCAAGACTCGCCATCGCATCGCTACAAGGGTCAAACTTATCAAGAACCTCGTGAGAGAGGTTTGTGAGCGCCGTGATAGGTATAGGGTTGACAGTAGTGTCGCCAATAACCAGCCAGCTGTTGGCATTGCCACGACCATTGACAGCCTTCGCCTCTCGGCACTATACAAGAAGGCGAAGCTGGCTCAAGCACTGAAGACAACAGCGACGAGCTAGTCAGGAGGCTCACAGCTGAGGGAGGCGAGGCATCCAAGCAACAGCTCAAGATAGTTTCCGTTGTTGGTTTTGGAGGATTAGGAAAGACAACCATCGCTAGCATAGTCTATGAGAAGCTTAAGGTGGAATTTGATTGTGGTGCTTTTGTTTCTGTGTCTCTTACTCCTAACATGGTAAAGATTTTGAAGAACTTGCTCTACCAACTCAACAAGGGCAAGCATGGCAACATCATGAATGAAGCATTTTGGAGTGAACCACAGCTCATTATTGAGCTAAGAGAGATCCTTCGAGAAAAGAGGTACTTGTCCGTTTTTTACACATAATCTATGAGTGAATTCTTTGAGAATCAGTTGTGCAATTATGTCCTTTTCATTTGTGTACTACTTTGAAGTACATACGGTATACACAAATATTAGCTCCGTTACTACTCCCTCTGTCCGCAAATAAGTGTACTTCTAGCTAAGTCAAACTTTATAAAATTTGACCAACTTTATAGATGAATATAGCAACATATATTATATCAAAATGACATATTATGAAACTAAATTTTAAAACATATCTATTAGTACCAATTTAGAGTCATAAATATTGTTATATTTTTCTATAAAGTTAGTCAAATTTTACTAACTTTGATTTAGAACAAGGCTAGAAGTATACTTATTCGCGGACGGAGGGAGTATGAGAAAATTTCACCTTTATGTCCTCGGGTTTTAGAGTTTGACTAATTAATCAGCAAAACTTTGTTGCAAATTGTCAAAACATAGGCTACTTTGACCTTGTCATAAGTGTGGCCCATATGTACTTCTTCCGTAAAACATTTAGTTGCAGTTCATGGAAGTCACATGTTTAAATAGAACACTGGAAATTTGTGGCGGATGATCCAATTTATCTAATACTCCATCTACCATAAATTAAAAACTAGAAGAAACACAATAATATAGCCATCACGAAATCTAAAGTGAACCTTATTGATGAGGGGATATCCCCTATTCAAAAAAGTATAATACTCTTATGTATTTTCAGATACAACTACAAACATAAAAATGGATTTTGGTGCATGGAAAAATTCCATGCCTGAAAAAGATTTTCACTGGTGTATTCTAGCAATTCTAAGTCTAACCAACAATCAGCCTAAGAAAAAGGCAAATATTTTATATAAATGAAAAATGATGAACTAGGGAGTTTTACCTACTGTTTTCCCATCAAAAATGATGAACTGATTTATTGTTGAATGGTTATTTGTAATTTCTTTTCCTTTCTACTACGCTGTAATGTCACTTTCTCCAACTTACTTTGGTTTGTGCAGTAGGAAAGAAAATTTACCATCAGCATTTATTTACTATTATATCAGGCCCACATTATAAGACGATTTTTTTTTTTGCGAAAGACGATTATAAGACGATTTTAACCTATCCAAACATCTTTTATAATTTGGAACTTAGGAAGTAACATACATAATTCTTGGGTGTCTCCATGTAGGTACTTCATTGTCATTGATGACATTTGGGATTATTCTGTGTGGGAAACCATCAGATATGCGTTGATTGAGAACGGAAACGGAAGTAAAATAATCACAACAACTCGCAATGCCCATGTCGCCAATCAAATCGGCGGGGTCTATAGCTTAATACCTCTATCTCTCATCCACTCAAGAAAGCTATTCCACCAAAGAATATACGGTGATGAAGACAAATCTCTTCCAAGTCATTTGGCCGAAGTATCAGATATTATTTTAAATAAATGTGGTGGTATTCCATTGGCTATAATTACTATAGCAGGTATATTAGCCAGTAAGAAAGGGATGACCCATGAGTATTGGTCCAAGGTGTCACGCTCTATGGGTACAGGGCTGGAAGATAGTCCTCAAATACAGAAAATGAGAAGAATATTATCTTTAAGTTACTATGACCTACCTCCGCATCTAAAGACCTGTCTGTTGTATCTAGGCTTATTTCCAGAGGATCATGATATTACCAGAGAATATTTGATATGGAAATGGGTTGGTGAAGCTTTTGTCCGCAAAGAACACGGGAAGAGCTTGTACGAGGTAGGAGAGAATTACCTTGACGAGCTCATTAGCAAGGGTATGGTAAAACCAGTTGAATTTGATGGATGCAGCAAGGCAACCACTTGTCGTGTGCATGATATGGTTCTCGACCTCATCACTTCATTGTCAAATGATGAGCATTTTCTAACAGCAGTTGGTGGCCAGCAGCTCATGCCCCTGCCAAGTAAGGTCCGTCGACTATCCCTGCAAACCGGTAATGCAGAGGATGTGCGGTTGCTGTCAACTGTTAGCTTTACCCATGTGAGATCAGTAACTGTGTTCGACCAAGCTTTGAATTTGTTGCCAGGCATTTCATGTTTTCCAGTCTTGCGTGCATTGGATTTAAGTGACTGTGAGCAAGTGGATAATCATCGTTTCAAGGGTATTTGCAAGTTGTTCCATCTGAGGTACTTGTGCCTACGCAGGACATCTGTAACCGAGGTTCCCAAGCAGATCGGGAATCTACAGTTTCTGCAGGTGCTGGACATCAGTTTGACTGAAGTTAAAATGCTGCCATCAACCTTCGTTCAACTAACCCAGCTGGTGTACCTTAATGTGAGTGCCTGCACTAGACTACCTGATGGGTTCGGGAAACTAGAATGCCTGCAAAATTTCCCAGGTATCACCGTCAGTTACCCATCCATGCTTCATGACCTGGGCAGGCTCACCGAGCTGAGGAATCTCAAGATTATAAAATTCATCCAGTGCGGCGAGAACTATGATGAACCTTTCCTCGAGTGTCTATCCAACCTGGTCAGCCTCGAGAAACTAGAGGTGAATTACTACCTTGGCGGCCCAGATTTCAGTCTCTCCAGCAGTTTGTCACCGGGGCCTCAGCGGGTCTATTCCATCGACATGCTTCGGAGCACCTTCTATGCGGTGCCAAGGTGGATGTCCTCACTCTCCTGCCTTTCGGCCCTTGAGATCACAATACGAACACTGGCAGTGCAAGACTTTGAGGTCCTCGGCAAAATACCATCCCTCACTGATCTCTACGTGTGGGTGCTGGAACCCACCGGTGAGAGACCAGAAAGGCTTGCCATCGACAGTAGGTACCCATTCAGGTGCCTATCAGTGTTCAGGTTCTGGAGTTACGGCATGGAAGTGGTGTTTTCTCGAGGAGCCATGCCAAACCTCCAAACCCTTGACCTGGACTTCCAGGTGCGGAAGACAAAGGATCTGGGTGGTAATTTCTACTTCGGCCTGGAGAATCTCCCTTTGCTCCAGCGCGTCCCGGTGAAGATTGACTGCTACTGCACAGAGCCTGGGAGGTCGAGGCATGGAAGCTGCACTGCAGAAAGGGGTCGATATGAATCCCAACAAACCCACGCTCAACATACTCAAGGTATGCACCATTTTTCTTCTTTAGTGACAAACACCATTGTCCTATATGGGTTTCTCTCCTTTTATATAGCACTATGTACTTCCACATTCAGCATACCTCTACATGAATCTATTACTCTTTTTGGCATTCTCAATATACCTCGTTGATTATTCAAAGTTATCTCAATACAAATAGTAATGTGAAGAAAATGTCATCAAGACCCTTACTTTTTCCATTATACCCTTTGTATGCAGTATATTTGAAAATATTATTAGTTATATGTATGCAGTATATTTGAAAATATTATTAGTTATATGTATGCAGTGGCGTTTTTTTATAGAACTCAATCAGGGGTATCTAGTTTAAAAACAATAAGGAGATAATAAATCCATCTAGCTACATGGCATACGTGCTGTGAGTAAGTGGTAGGTATATATTGTGTTATTTAACTCGCGTATGTCAAACATTGCACAGTATGGTGAAATGGGCTAGCTGATCCTCTCACTGGTTTTCATCTACTCCTGTTACTTTGCTGGTATGGCTTCAAGCTACTGTGCTACAACTAGCTTACTCTTCCGTATCTCTTTAGGTGTTTAAATATGCGTACTCATAAATTTTCTTCCCTTGCTGCAGATTCAGCTTGGCCACTTTTTTAATTTGGAACAATAATCCATCCTCTAAGTCTGACTCTTCAGTGACGAAGCATCCACCTTTGCATATCCAGCTCTTTCTCTTGGGAGGAGTGGTCCTCGACCATGGCTTCCTCCAGCTTCAACATCCATAGTTGACCCTCTGGACCCGTCTTCCTCCATCCCTGAGGGACCGCCACGACAGCGGCGCCCTGCCCCTCCCGCTTCTTCCCCCATGATGACGGCGCCCTGCGCCTCTCCAGGCCGAGGACGACGGAGACGGTGGCGGCCTGCCCCTCCCCTCTCCATGGCCGGTGGCTCGAGGTTAGGGATAACCTCACTGCCATGGTCCACTTGGCAGAGAGAGGAGGAAGGGAGGGGTGTGACAAGTGCGTCCCACTCCCACACACTTTTGCAAAAAGACCCAAAAATATGTAAGCAGTCTATCGTGTGTACCTCAGCCTATTACTCCGTGCCATGTCAGCCTGGCAGTGGGCCATCCCTGTTAGAAACGGTATCAAACGAGTCTAACTCGGCCATTACACAGATGTGGTAGTTCTTTGTAATTGGTAGCCCCAAAGTTTGTAGTTTTTTGCAGCGATCCTCAATTGTCGTAGTTTTTTGAAACCCTAGCCCCAATTGTCGTAGTTTTTTGAAACCCTAGCCCCAATTGTCGTAGTTTTCTGCAATTTTCTCGGAACAGACATGATAATTGCTTCAACATTGAACTCAAAAGCTAAGTACTGATTAACCTCGTACGAGATAAAAAGTACAAAAATAAATAGCTGTAGACATCTATTATTCAATTATTCGTTGTGTGCCTACTATAGCCACCTATGTGGATTGCTCGCTAAGAGAGAAGCCATTGCAGATTTTTCTTACTGCTTGACTTGACTATCAATGCTCATGCTGTCATGCAAGAACATCACCTTATTTGAATTAGATAGAAGTTTGTGCAGACTAGCAACAAGGTATTGTGGTAGTTGATGTTTTGTACCTTGCAATATATCCAATTGTTGATTGCTTCATAGTACACTTTTCAATAATAAAAATGGATATAGTCCTACAAAAAGCGTTTGAAGAGTAAAAATAATGAGCCAACAAATACATACTTCAGGAAAGGAGGATAAATACTCCTCTACCTTCTTCTGGAGTCTCTTGAATATCTCAAGACCTATGTATGCACCAATTAATAGAATGACCCACCTTCATTGAAATGAAGTACTAGAGTTAAGCTGCACTCATATAAAAGCAAATAGTGTACAGAAGTATACAAAGTTTCAGACCCTTGTACTGTGGCATATAAAATAAAAACTACTCCATAATACCCACATATCAACCTAGTGTAGAACAGTCACAAAGCTTGTGGTAGCCAAGACAAAAACATACTGGAACTATTGATTGTTTGCTATGTAGAAGCTCTTTCTCAAGAAAATCAACCTGCAAACATGGCCATATGAAACAGGAAACTGTTACAACCATGGTAGGAAGAATTGCAATATGGTGCTTTTTAATTCTATAAGTATTTTTCCTTTCTAAGGCATGACAGCTAAATAGTTGTTGCGACTGGAACAAAATTATGAAGAGAAGTTTCGACTGACAAAAAAAAATCAGAAATGCCAAACAAACCTTGTGATCAATTTGTTCTTGCAATGAAGATCGTCCACGCTCATAATCCTGCATTGCATAGTGTAAAGATCAAATGCAGTAGAAATATTAAAATGTTGGTCAAGGTTTATTATAGTATAAACGACAATGCATCACTAAGACAGTGTGCATTCACAAGGCTTATTTGATATACTTATATCTGACCATGGTAGTGAAAATAAAACTAAGGATGGAAACTTTGATGACTCATACAACAAAAACATAATAGTTTCTTTTTTGAAAATAACACCACATTAGGTAGAAACAGGGCAGTGCACAACTTTTGTCATAGCAAGTAGTATATAGTGCAGAAGTAAGTGCAGGTGAGAAACCAGTTCTTAATAGAAGTGCAACCTCAACCAAGATATGAACACCTCTAAGAAAAGAAAATTTCCTAACAGGCTGCATTGCATGTTTTAGATAACGCCCTTTACCTTCAGTTTTAAATCAATTGTAACAAAAACCACTAAGAACATCAAACGCTACGAAACTAGGATTAATCAATCCATCATCATTGTATTGTTTTGCTGTAAATATAAACAATACATGTGAATCTCCCATCGTGATTTATCAACAATTCAACATCAACCGAAAAAATTCTGCATATTACCTTCTGGCCATGTGAAATATGCTCAATCGCTGAACAACTCACAAGGTTGATTCATCAGCAAGCTGCATCAACAATACATCAACAAAAATACAAGAGGATCAAGCAAACTTACTTGTAACAGATGCCTGCCCACTGAGGTTTTCGTAGACGGCTTTGACAAAGTCCTTGTAGAATCCAACAATACCTAGCAAAGAGAAATATGAGAGCAAACTAAGGCCTGGCCCTTAAACCAGATGCATCTCACAGTGCGCTACCAACCTGGATTTCCAGGGATGACCAGAACATGAACCGACGACGACGGCTCACTAGGCCTTATCTCGAGAAACTCTGTTGCGAAGCTGCAGTGATTTTTTTTTCTCTTTTAGTAACAACCAACAAACAGCTATGAACTGAACGCCACTTGACAGCTCCCAAGTCTGAACTCTGAAGCATTAGAAACTAGAACACTATTGACAGCTCCAAAGTCTGAAACTCTGAAACGAATACAATCTCGGGTACCTGGAGATCATGCACACCCGGGCCGTGGCCTGCGCCCTCTGAGGGAACGGCGGGAGGAGACTCGCTCTCTCCATACTGGGCCCGGTGCTCGAAGATCTCGCCCCGCCGCCGCCGCTGCAGGCCGCCGGTCTAAACAGCCTGGAGAGCAACAAGATAGAGCACCGCACCGTGAGGTCGTGTCGGCGGCGCTGAGCCGGTCAGCTCGAGGTAAAATCACCTACCTGGGTTCTGCACCAGAAATCAGCCGCGCGCAAGCACGGTCCTGAGGGGATTTAGAGCGAGAACAATTTCGAGTTGAGGTCGTCAGGGATTCGATTCGTGGGAGCGGAGAGGCAGGAGCTTACCACCCATCAGAAGAAGCGGCAGAGGGAGGAGGAGCGCGGCGGGGACTCGCCGGCCGCCGAGGAGTGAGGGTTCAGACTTCAGAGTGGCAGTGGATCAGGAGGACTGACCGAGTGGTTCAGTCAGCCACCTTTCCAATCGGGTCGGAGGGACTCCGTTGGCCAGGTCTGGGTGCTAGGGGTTCGGCTCCTCTGCAGTCGTGTTGCCACTGCATGGATACACTAGCTCTTGAAATATGTCATCCACTCTAATCTAACGGCTCTCATTCTACTCAATTTTAGTTTGAACAGGGGTTGATCCCAGAGGGACCGAGAAGCTTTCATTAGACGGTGGTTGAACAAAAAAGTAGGAAGTTACAAACAAGTCCATATTTTTAGCACTAAGGACCTTGGATGCAAAAAGGAAGCCTTAAGTCGACTCCGGCAAAGAGATGAGCACCGCACTTCGGGATGAGACCACTTTGGATGGGGCTCCGGGAGCCTTCTGAACTGGAGCTAGGGGGCCTCCGACTTGGCATCTTGGCCTAGAGATCGAGTTTGACATGTTGTCAATTCCTAGAGAAGATCAACACCGACGAAGAAGGTAGGAGTGGATTGGTCGCCCTTCGACCATCTTGGACAGCAGCCACCATGCCTCTATCGTGCGATCCTTAGTATTTTTTGTTGGGCCATGTCCCTCCACATGGAGGTGTGTTGGCAGCCCAAAGTCCAACACATTTCAACTGTTGATTGATGTTTCGTATCCAACGGTGAGGTGCTCCTTGGGAGAGGAGTAGAAAAGAAAACTCTAGTGGGTGTGTGAGTGTTTCAATCAAAGAGTGGCCAACGAGAGAAGCAAGCCAACATGGCTGCTGCTGAGAGAGAGTGAGAGAATACACAAGAACACCACAACCTACTGAGAAGAGAGGAAAAAGAAGGAGAGATGATATTTGTACAGATTTCTGAGATCTGACTGGTCTGTCCTTAAGATGGTGTTTAGAGGCTTAAACTTGCTTGGATTGGCTCCAAACTTGGTGATCTGGTTCCTTGCTTTGAGTATTTCGATCTGGTTAGCCGGTTTGACGTTTGGGTCAGTGTAGCATTAAATTTGGAAGCGGTTTAGTCAGTTCGGACTACTGCAGTTTTAGCACAGAGAAGTTTTGGTAGACGAATAGTTTGGGCAGACAAACAGTGTCCGATTGAGCTAAAATTTGGCATGTGTGTTGGTAACTCGTATGTCAGTTGTCTATCAAGTTTGGTGCTGATTGGATCTGCGGTTTAAGAGCATCTTGATGATTATCGAAGACGAAATTGAGATATTACGCTTTGTTGTAATCTTCCTTTCAAGTTGTTGTTGTTGCCTTAGCAATGTGTTGAGTGTGTTGTATATATCTATATGTTCTATAAAAGACTCGCACGTGTTGCTCATAGTCAAGCTCGCGTGGACCGGTTGGTCTATACCCGTGGTTTTTTCTTCCTCACCTTGAGGAGGTTTTTCCACGTAAATCCTTGTGTCATCTGTGCATGTGTTTATTGTTTTATTTCCGCTACATATGTATTGATTGAAACTATCCTCGGGGTTCAGCGCAATCAGCAGGGGTTGTGTCTCCTTCGGTTAAGGGATCATGTTTCTCATGTATGAAGAACATGATGGCAGCGGTGTTTCCACCACTAAGGAGAGAATGAAGGGAATATGCCCTAGAGTTAAATTTTAGATGGCATATTTCATAAATTTTATAATTAAGTTTTATATCATGCTATAACTGTATTGATAGGGAAAAAATAATACATGTGTGATATACAAACAAATAGTAGTTTCTAGTAAAACTCTAGTCACTGGTTTATTGGTCAACGGGTGATCAAAGGTTACCTGACCATGAAGGTGCGTCGGCCCCTAATTGACAATGAGGTCATTTTATTAGGGAATGAGATGATAAACATACCGTATGTATAGCATCATATCACGATCATGTCACGAAGTTCAGGTTATGATGTCTAATAAAAATAGTGACTATTTCTTTAGACTGTGAGACCATATCAAATCACTGTCACCCGAGGATGCTTTGATGGCACATAACGTCACTCAGTGAAATGGTAATCATAAAGGTGACATTGGGTATCTGGAGGAACATGTTGAGGAGACTACATCAAGAGTGGGATTTGTCCATCCATGTGGCGAGAGATACTCTGGGCCCACTCGGAGTATAACCATAAGCTGCGCAGCATGTGACCAGGTCACGAGATATCACTTATTGGATCGAGTAAAGAAGGTATTATAGGTAACGGGGTTGAACACTGACATGAGGATGTCACTTGATCAAAACCTCGGACAATAAAGTATCGCAGAGACAAAAGAAATAAGACATTGTGTTTACGGTTCAACGACAAATATCGTTGAGTACACAGGTGGTCATTATGGACATCCAGGTCCCGATGTTGATCATTGATCATAGAGGAGTCTTGGTCATGTCTGTAGTATTCTTGAACTATTGGGTAGCACGCTTAAGGCTTGACGAAGCTTGAAGATCGTTAAGGCTAGTTTGAATCACTGAAAAAATAAGTAGAGAGAGATCAGAAAAAATCTAGGAGATCTGAAGGTGTTCATAGAAAGAATAAGTAAACTGACAAAAAAGGGTTTTCGAATAAATGATTATTTAAATATGCTTATTGTATATCCTTAGGGTTCACCGCAAGCAACAAGGGTTGTGTCTTCTTTCCTCTACATTTTTAGCACCATGTTATGGATGCATTGTCAGCTGCAAGTCTAATCTGCAACGAAACAGGAGCAACAGAGGAGCATAAACCTCTAGATTCGTAAGTTTACTTTCCTATATTGGAATGAATCCAGGGAAAAATCTCTGTGAATCTAAAAAACAAAGAGAAGTAGAGGAGGAAGAACGGGAGACAAACACGAACACAAGACACACCGAAATCTGTGACACGCGCTTAATGCGTCTTTTCTCTTTCATTCATTTTATTCAGCAGGAATGTCCGCGCCATCCCACAAATCAGATCGTGACGACTGATTTAATAGATACATACAGTAACGGAATCGACGAAACAGAATAAAAGGAAATCACCTCGAAGTGAACAAAGCACATCTCATGTTCGTGCAGGTCGTGTCTGAACTTGTTCTACCAATTCAGGACTCGGCGCACGTTTATTTATGCCTGAAACAGGGTATAAATAAAAGACTATGTGGCAGTCTACATGATAGTAAACTGGACACAAAGATGAGATCGCATGCGTCTGGTAACTTTTTATGTCTAAATCGTTAAGGGCATGCTACTATTTATGCTAATTCTTAGTTGCAACCTAGTTATAACTTATAAAACTTATAACTCATTATCAGTTGCATCCTAGTTACAACTCGTTAAATTCTCAGTTATATCCTAGTCCCATATTACACGAATCACGGGGTATATCCAACGGTGAGAGAGAGGTGACCGAGACTTACGCATGAGAACTATCAAATCCGTTAAACAATACAACACGAAGTCACGATGCAATGACATTGATGTGTTTGTAATGTAATGTACTTCCTTCGTTTCAAAATATAAGATATTTTAGGTTTGTGAAGAGTATGTATGTAGACTTGTTTTAGTGTGTAGATTCATTCCAAACATGAGTGAAGCTATATATTAAAAATAGTTAGATATATTTGCTTCACAAAATTAAAACATTTTATATTTTTAAAACGGAGGGAGTAGCTCTTAACGAGCGTGCAAGCAGCTGGTCAGCCACACAGCTGCGCTGGCAGTCACGGCATGCCTGAGAATAGGATGGAAATATGGAATGCAAATGTTGCCGCATGAGACCTCGACGGCGTCGCTGCAATGAATCGCATCTCCGCTGACAGGCGGGGTGGCGGCCGCAGCACCTGTCCTGGCAGCCCTTGTCAGCCTTACATTCAGGGCTTGTTTGATTTATAGGAATTGCATAGGAATTGTGTGGAATCTCGATCCTATGGGAATTTTTCCTATGTTATTGTTTGATTCATAGGAACATATCCTATAGGAATTAATCCTATAGGAATCTTGTAGTGCAATTCCTATAGGAAAGAAACATTAGATCATACCTCATGGAAAAATTCCTTTGCTACATCAAACAAAATTCCTCTTCCCATAGGATTCAAGTTGGCATGACATCTCAATCCTATATTTTTCCTATTCCTATACTTTTCCTATCCTATGAATCAAACAAGCCCTCAACTTTTGCGCAAATTCCATCGCATGGCATGGCCCTGTCGTGAAGGAGACGACTACTCTGGTTGAACCGCAATGCGGGACACACTGGTTGCATGGTATCGCCGCCCCCGCGGTTGCTGGTTTCCCTTGGGAGCACAGCACCAATATCATCAAGACGGCGTTAGAGTAGCTGCACCAGATGCCATTGCCTTTTATAGCCATAGGTTTGGGTAGAGCGACCATTCCCTTTTAGAGCATCTCCACTCGCCTATCCTAGGCCAATCCGGACGTCGAATTTTGGTCCAGACGCTGAAAATCGCCCGTCTGCCAAGAACCTGTTTTCGTCCGATTTCACGCGTTTGGTCCGGCCTATCCAGCCGTACCGAGATCCGTACGCATACAGGAACGCTGGACTCAGCGAAAACGGGCATGGGCCAGCTCTGTGGGCGAGAGAAGGCACCACTTCCGCCAATTCGCCGAGCTCCCCGCCCTTTTCTTCCCCCTCCCGCCTTTCTCCCCCATTCCCCACGTCGAAGCTCGATCACCGCGCCCGCCATGCCGCCCAAGAGTTTCGTCCAACCCAGATCGATCCTCGGCGAGGGTCCGACGGAGAAGAAGGCGAGGAAGCCGAGAGCGCCGCCGACCAAGCGGAGGCATGTCCTCGTGAGTGGGAGAAGAGGGAGCGGTCGAGCAGATCTTGTCGGCCGGCGGAAGAATAGGAAGGAGAGGCAGCTCCGGCAAAGCAGCGGAGGAGGAGAAGGCGATGGTGGCGGCGGAAGAACAGCGATGGTGAAAGCGGCGGCGGCGCGATTCGGCGTTGATGGCGCTAGTACCCACCACCGGGGGCGGGCTAGCGTCGGCTCGCCCGCCGGCTTCTCGCCGATCTCTCCGGCCAACTTCCAGGAGAGCCAGGCGGCTGCTCGACAGAGGTACTCCCCGTCGCCGGAGTTCGACGGCGGCTTCAACCCGAACGTGCTCTTCCCCTGCCCGGCGCCGCGCGACCCTTCGCCGTTCGGCGTGGACATCAACGTCCCCTACTCGACACGAGGGCGCAGGCCAAGAAGAGGGCTGAGAAGAGCGAGGAGTGCTGGAAGAAGTTGATGGAGACACAAGGGGAAAAGGTGGCCCTCATCAAGGCCAGCCTCGCCGAGAAGAAGGCCAACTACGCCGCCAAGAAGCGCCACACGGACCTCAAGTTTCTCATGGGCGGCGAGGACACGTCGAAGATGAGCTCGTCGATCAAGGCCTGGTACATAGCGCAATGTCAGGCCATCCTGGAGGGCATGACCACGGCTTCCCTTTCCCTTCTCTGCGCCCGAGCGTGCAGCGCGACGCTCCCGCGAGCTCTCGACTTCCTCCAACCGGGGCCTTCGCCGGGCGAGACGAACGACAACGCCGGCGTCACGCCTCGAGCCCATCCCCATCGACATCGATCGTTGTTTCCCCTGTTATGTAATAAAAATATGTCGCCGAACATGTAGGCGCATCTGTCGAACACCTTGTGGCCGAGCACTCGCCGGCGGGAACTATGCAGATTCAAATATATAGCCGTTTTTTGTCCGCCTGGGTACTCGGCCTAGGTAGCCGAGTGGGAAACTGGGCGTACCCAGGCAGAAAACTCGCGCCGTTCGACCGGAAAAAGGTCCGGATTTCGGCCTGGGTTCGGCCAACGAGTGGAGATACTCTTATAGCCATCTACCGATCTACGGCAGGGGAAGTATAAGATACCTCATGTACTATCGTACTACCTTCGTTCTAAGCCTTAAGGCCTATATTTTTTTAAAAGTTAAACTATCTTAAGTTTGACCAAGTTTTTATAGAAAAATATTAATATTTATAATACGTAATTCATATCTTTTCGTATATTATGAAATATATTTTCACATGATATCTATATAATATAATAATTTTTGATAGTTTTTTTTTAAGTTTGGTTAAACTTTTCGTGGCTTGACTTTTCAAAAAAAAAACATAGCCCTTAAACCTTGGAATGGAGGGAGTATAACCAAGCGGTTTGATCCAGTACTACCCCTCTCTCCTAAACTCGTACAAATACGTCCACGTATGTATTTAAACCGACAATTATCCATGTAGAGGCATACGGATTGAGACCTACGTATATATGACATTCCCACATGCACACGATCTAGCATGTCCACCACCGTCCATCACACCAATCGTCACCGCCGGCCATCGTCACGACCGCTGCTGACCATCTCACAACTCGTGAGCTTAATTTTTCATAGCTGGGAACTTCTAGCCGGACAAGTCGTCGAACGGTCCGGCGAGCCTTGGACAAGTCATAGCCCCCGGACTGTCCGGACACCGCTGCCACCTCCGCGCTGTTTCATGTCAAAAAAACATATGGTAGTTTCTTGTCATTGACGGCCGTAAGGTGTGGAAATGGCGACAGTTGCCACGTGGACCTGCCAGTCTGGCCTCCCTATCAAAAACATGGTTGCACCAGCTAAAACATATAATCGGTGTTATATGTCAACTGTCTGTCCTATTTCGCTGTGGTTTTGTCAAAACGAATAAAGTCGATAGTTATGTGTCAAATTTGCCGCAAATGTGTGATAGTTTCTTGTCATTTTTCTCCTAATTTAGGGACGTGAAGTAGTGTCTACACGTTCCCAAGCCGGTTGCAGAGTATATTGGAGTACAAGCGTACAACTATTTCTTGGAGATCATCAGATCGGTGTTGGTAAATCTCGTATATGCATATTTTCCGGTAGTACAAGTAGTAGTAACAAACTCCGTAGCTAGCCCCGTTAATTTGGTAAATGCGTATTTCTTCGAGTTCAGATCGGTATTGGTAAATTTGGAATATGCATATTTTCCGGTAGTACAAGTAGAAGCGTAGAGGGGCATTTTTTTTTTTTGGAAATGGATGCTTTTATTGAATCTGTTCAAAACTTACACCCGGTCTCTGCATAACCAAGATGCACACAGCCACACAAACGACAGTACTAATTTAAAAAGTAGACAAACATTACACAATGTAAATATCTAAATAAATGTCTAGAATCTAAGGTAGATCAATTCTCAGATCACGTGGCCATCATGTCGGGAGAAAATATCTCTCGCCGTGTCCTCCAATCGCGTACATCCCTCCAAAAATAAGTCGCGAAACTCCAAACGTTGGAGAATATTCCAAGATCGGAGGATAGCCGTGGCTCGATAGACAACCTGCAAAGGAGAAGACACAATGTTATTAAAAATCTTGTCATTTCTACAAAGCCATAGCGACCATATAATGGCAAGCGCTCCTACCCTAAACAAAGTTCTGTATTTATCAACAATTCCATGCAACCAATTGCCAAATACATTGGTTACAGAACGTGGCGGAGATAAACCAGAACCTATTTGGATGAATGACCAGATAGAGCGAGCAAATTTGCAATGAAAGAATAAATGGCGAATTGTCTCATCTTGATGACAAAAAACACATTGTTTACTTCCATGCCAATTCCTCTTTGTAAGATTATCTTTTGTTAGAATTACCCCTTTCCGTAGATACCAAGCAAATATCTTCGTCTTAAGGGGTATTTTCATTTTCCAAATTTTACTATTATCATCATCGACCGGGGTATCCGGTTGGATCAAGGCTTTATATAGTGAGCCAACAGAAAATTTACCACTTTCTAGTAATTTCCATTTGAACACATCGACATCGTCCGACAATTGTATTATGGATAATCGTAATAATAGATTGTTCCAAGATACCAGTCTAGGACCGATTAGGCTTCTTCTGAAAGACACATTAGGAGGATAATCTTTCATCACTGTGGAAATTGTATCCCCTTTGTGTCTAACAATCGAATATAAAGCTGGATATTGTTCACGAAGAGTAGTTTGGCCCAGCCACTTATCTTCCCAAAACCTAATCTGTGATCCATCCTTAATCTCGAAAGCACCAAAACGAAAGAAATGTTTCTTGGTGGCCATAAGAACCGCCCAAAAATGTGAATCTCCGGGTTTCCAAACCACTTGAGACACAGCTTTGGACCCCACATATTTCCTCCATAACATGGTCTGCCAAACTCCATCTTCTGTAAGTAGTTTAAAAAGCCATTTGCCTAAGAGTGCGGTGTTTTTGACTTGCAAATCGTGTATACCCAGTCCACCAAACTCCTTCGGGCGGCAAACCACATTCCATCTGGCCAGTCGATATTTCTTATTCTCGCTATCCCCTTGCCAAAAGAATCTTGAACGGAAATAATCCACTTTGTTCAAGACCCCTTTTGGTAATTGGAAGAACGAAATCATATACAGTACCATATTAGTGAGTACTGAATTTATGAGCTAGTACTAGTCTTCCATCAAAGGATAGCCATTTTCCTTTCCAACTATTAAGATTTTTTTTAGCCTTTCCTCAACAAGTTTCCATTCAGCAGTTGTGCGACGCCGATAATGGATCGGTATTTCCAAATAATTGATTGACGTAGAGGGGCATTGAAAACGCGATCTGGTCGCCGTCGGCCTCAACGTCGAGCCGGACGCCGCCGCGACCCCGTGAAGGCATGGTTCCGCATCAGCGTTCTTGACATGAACGGCGAGCCCGTGGAGGCGCACACCTCCACCAGCTCCACGATACGGCAGTTCCCGTCGCCAGGACGGAACGACGGGTGGACCTTCAACTACTTCGTTAGGAGAGACGAGCTGGAGGGATCGGCGCATCTGACGAACGATTGCTTGGCCATCCGGTGCGTCATCGACGTTATGACGATGAGATACCCGAGCTGCTTGCACCTCCGCGTGGAGGAGACGACGTTCCTGGACGTACGTGCCGGAGTCTGACCTGCACGCCCACCTGGCACGCCTCCTTCACACCAAAGAGGGGGCTGATGTGGAGTTCATCGTCGGCGACGAGACCTTCTCCGCGCATCGGTGCATTCTCGCGGCACGGTCTCCGGTCTTGAAGGCCGAGCTCCTCTCCAGCTCCGACACACCATGCATCAAGATCGTCATCGATGGCATGGATGCCCCGGCGTTCAGGGCTCTGCTCTCCTTTATCTACACGGAAGCGTTGCCGGAGATGACTGCGCCTGCCGTCGCGCGGCAGTTACTTGCGGCGGCAGGGAGGTACCAAGTGGCGAGGCTAAAGTTAGTGTGCGAGGACAAGCTGAGCCTCGACAAAGCCACGGAGCACGACTCGGCTCAGCAGCAGCTACGGCGGCGGCGGCGGTGGCATCACGGCGCGCAGAGATGGCTCATGGGGATGGGGTGGTGGTCTCAACGGCGCCCTCAACGCCGAGCGCCACAGCACTCGACGGCGACCGCCATGCCGTCGCCCTCCGCGTCGGTGATCCTTGTCTCAGAGACGACCGGGCACCATGCGCTTAGGATCGAAGGCTACACGCGGACAAAGATGATGCTCGCAAACGGTCAGTATTTCTGCTCGGGAGAGTTCCAGGTAGGAGGCCACACCTGGCGTTTGAAGTACTACCCAAACGGCGACACGTTAGAGAGCACAGGCTACATATCCATGCGCCTCGAATCCACCACCATCGGCGACGGCGACGTCCACGCGGGAAAGTCGAGCTCAGCATGAGCGGCGGTCACGTCGGCGGGGAGCCGATTCGGCTGTGTACCTTCTACGACGACAAGTGCATTTTCACCAAGCAGGATAGCGGCTTGAGCATCCATAGATTCGTCAGGAGGGCCGAGCTGGAGGGGTCATCAAGGTTTCTCAAGGACGACTGCTTCACCGTCCGGTGCGACCTCACCGTCTTCGTAAAGGATGTTAGGAATAAGCACGACGGACACCGAAGCGGCACCGTGTGCGGTACGGACGTACGTATCCGAGTAGACAAGGGTAGCCGAATAGAGTAGGAATTAGATGTCTTAATCCTACTAGGTTAGCTATACAAAATTTGCTATATATACGTGTATAAGACCCGTGTAAAAACGACCGTGACCGTGAGTTGAGAAGCAATACAAAATTTGCTATATATACGTGTGTAAGGCCCGTGTAAATTGGCGATCAAGTTGTTTTTGTGTGTGCGTGCGTGAGTGTACTAGTTAGATCAAAAGAATCGTCTCGTCGGAATTTTCACGTCGGTGTCGTCGGAAAGTACTCGGCGGCAGTGGCTGTGCTAACAATTGGTATCAGAGCCAAGGTTGTCGTTCGTGATCTGCTGAAAGTACTAAGAGGTCATGGCGATGGTGAAGTTTGGCGACAACTCGGCATCGGCACCGGTGACAGAGACGGTGGGGGCGGCTTTGTACCCGCGCCTCGATCGCAAGGACTACGGGCTATGGGCACTCAACATGGAGGTGGCCATGGAGGCTCAGGAGGTTTGGGAGGCCGTCGATCCAGGAGGCAACGAGTACGTCAAGGGAGGCGCGAAGTACCGGAAGGATCGCCAAGCGTTAACGGCGCTCTACTCCGTCGTGCCGAAGGACGTGATGCAGCACCTCGTCGGAAAGAAATCGGCGAAGGATGCATGGGAGACGATCAAGATCTTGCACCAAGGTCATGCCCGCGTGAAGGAAGCGCATCTTCAAACTTTGACAAAAAGCTATGAAGATCTGAAGATGGAGGAGAGCGAGACGGTTGATCAGTTTGCCGCCCGTTTCGTTACCCTTGTCAACGCAATCAGGGGATATGGCGAGAAATTGGATGAGATCAAGAACGTCAGAAGGTTCACCTTGCGGCGCTATTGCATGCAGATCGTTACATCGATCGAACAATGTCTCGACCTTAATACATTGACGGTTGAGGATCTCGTCGGAAGATTCAAGGCACACGATGAGAGAATGCGGATCAGCCCGGTGATCCGAGCAGGTTGAGCACCACCTGATGCTCACAAAGCAGCAATGGATGACTCTTTCAAAAGAAAAGCAAGGAGGCTCCACGAGCGGCAAGGAGAAGCAACGCCCAGCGAAAAAGTACATTGTGGGGCAGGAGGATGAAGATGACGCCCCGCCGTGGAGGAAGTTTGACATAAAGAAAGTAAGATGTCATAAGTGCGGCGAGCTCGGTCACTTCAAGAAGGATTGCAAGAAATCGTCGAAGGAGAGGGCTCTCATCGCCCAGGAAGGAGATGATGATGGACCGATGATGCTGATGCTCGAAATGGCGAAAGTGAAGGATGAGGAGGATCCTCCATCACCGGGTATGGAGATTGTGGCGCAAGTGGATCACGATCTACCGTGTGTGCATCATGAGGAACAGAGTGCCGCGTTCCCATGTGAAGCCAAGTTTGAGGCAAGTGAAGCCTCGGAACTTGTTCATGGCGATCTATGTGTTGGAATCTCACCTGCAACTCCGTCTGGCAATAAGTTCTTCATGCTTGTGGTGGATGATCATAGTAAATACATGTGGATTGTGTTGCTGAAAAGTAAGGATCAAGCTTAACAAGCATTCGAGAAGATCAAGGAAGAGTTCAAGGTGGAGGCAAAGATAAGAGCCCTACGCATTGATGAGGGGTGAGCTGCATCAAAGCTGTGTTGACCATGGCACGGAGCATGATGAAGAGTAAAGGCTTGCCGAGAAAATTCTGGCGTGAGGCGATCAATGGTGTGTATTTGCTGAACATGGAATCTCTTGAGAGTGGAGTTGGTACAACACCGTCTGAAGCATGAATACGGATGGAAGCCCTCGGTTGATCATCTTCGTACTTTTGGATGTGTGGCGCATGTAAAGGCGGAATTGGCGGAGCAACGTATTCCGATGATCATGACAGGCTATGAAGGCTCAAAGACATACCGCTTGTGCAATCCTTATACCAATAAGGTGGTTTTCAAGGGAGACGTAATCTTTGAGGAAGGCAAGTCATGGAATTGAGGCTACAACGAACCGGAATATTCAACTTTTCACGTCACGTGTGATCTTGAGTATGAAGAAAATATGGATCAATCGAGCTTATCCTGTCAGCAAGTTCGGGCCCAAAAGCCATTGAAGGCCTAGGGGCAGCTCCAAGCGTGGACACCAGGCCAGAAGCACTAGGGATTCTCCCAGAAGACAAAGAGTTTGAAGAAAAGGCTAGTCTGTGGCCAGAAGATACGGAACTGGAAGGGTATGATTCATGCGCGATACCTGCACTTGTTTGCCCAAAAATTAGAGGAGGAGGGGGAGCTGAAGTGAGCCCAGCAAACAGGCCAGCAAGGCCAGAAGGCGATGGTCCAAGAGTGTGGACTGGTGGCCAGATAGATGCAGGAGACCCAACAATAGGGGGTGCAGATCCATCAAAAGGCTTTTCACATGGTATAGAGAAGCTAGAAGAAAACCAATTTGAGTTACCTCCTACTTATTTGTTCTATTGCATCCAAGAGCACCGACAAGTAGTAGATCAAATATGCGAGGCATCGATGAGAAAGTACTTCATTGAACCAAGTATAATGTGTCAAGACACAAACATGGAGAAAGACGTGGACAAAAAGGACTGTCGGCGTGAAGCCATGGAGAAGCCGACAAGTGCAAAGACGGCGATATGGGTAACACAAGAGACGACGAAAGCAATGTCGAAGAGGGGCGCTGAAGCGTAAGCAATGCCGAGGATAACGCCCATGAGTAGCTGGAGTATTTGGGATCCAGGTCGAGGTGAAGTGCGTTGTGTAAGGGTGATTGTTAGGAATAAGCACGGACACCGGCACCGTGTCTTGATGCGGCGTACATATCCGAGTAGACAAGGGTAGCCGAATATAGTAGGAATTAGATGTCATAATCCTACTAGGTTAGCTATACAAAATCTGCTATATATACGTGTGTAAGGCCCGTGTAAAAACAACCGTGACCGTGAGTTGAGAAGCAATACAAAAGAAAGCAAGGCTCGACAAGAGCCTTTGGCGATCAAGTTGTTTTTGCGTGTGCGTGCGTGAGTGTACTAGTTAGATCAAAAGAATCGATCGGCTAGCAGCACGTGCATCTCGGCGGAAGTTATCGGATACGTGTGTGTTGTCTCGTCGGAATTTCCACGTCGGTGTCGTCGAAAAGTACTCGGCGACAGGGGCTGTGCTAACAAAGGAGGTGCGCACGGAGCCGCCGGTCGTAGAGGTGCCACCGCCCATCCTGCGCAAGCATCTCCGTCAGCTCCTCTCCTCTCACGAGGGGAGCGACGTTTGCTTCAAGGTTGGCCGCGAGTCGTTGGCGGCGCACCGGTGCATCCTCGCCGCTCGTTCTTCGGTCTTCAAGGCGGAACTCCTAGGCGCCATGAGGGAGCACGAAGCTGGTTGTTGCATCCATATGGACGACATGGATGCCGGCGTGTTCCGAGCACTGCTCCACTTCATCTACACCGACGAGCTTCACACGACGACGATGAAAGAAGAAGAAGAAGAAGCGACAACGACGATGGCCCAGCACCTGCTCGTCGCGGCGGACAGGTACGACATGGAGAGGCTGAAGCTTGTGTGCGAGGACAGGCTGTGCAGGCACGTGGACACGGGCACGGCTGCGACGACCCTGGCACTGGCCGAGCAGCACCACTGCCCACGCCTCAAGGAGGCCATCTTCGCCTTCATCTGCAGCTCCACTGCCAACTTGAGAGGAATCGTGGGGAGCGATGGTTACGAGCATCTCATGATGAGTTGCCCCTCTATTGCCAAGGAGCTTGTCGCCAGGCTAGCAGCTTCGCTCTAGATTTACGAGAGATCAAGCAGGAGGACGTACATAGTGTTTTATAATTTGATTGACTCTGTTATTCCTGGTTTCTACTGTTCCTGCAGAGTGTGATACGATGAGTACACGTAGGATGTCTGATTGAGGTAGCAACCCATTAATGATGTACTCTACCAAATACATAAAGTCTCAACCTGAAATACTCCCTCCCGTTCAAGAATAGATGTCTTGAGTTTTTCAAAATTTAGATGAATCTATATACTAAATAGTGTCTAGATTTATCTAAATTTTAATAAATTTAAGACATCTATTTTAAGACGGAGGGAGTACCTTATATCTTGGTCTCGGACAGAATTTGATGGTTTGAATTTTTGGCACTGTTCACTACTTTAAATATCAGATTTTTTGACTTTTTTTGTCAGGGGTCAGTAGTTTACCATGAAGGGCCAATCAAAAGAAAAGCTTGCATTTCGGTTTAGCATGGGCGGCCCAAATCTTTTGGGCCTTGAATTTGGGAAAACAACCATTGAGTTGTACGTGGTAGGCCGAGCTGGCGGAGTATACTCACTCAACGGCGAGGGTCCATCTAATGGAATCAGAAAGCGTCGTACTCAACCAAGAGTTTGTTAGACGATGTTCCAAACTTTCATATATTGCGCTAGCTGGATTGGTGTGTTAAGTCCGACAACCGTGTGAATCCAGTTTCCATTGGCAAACACTTCTGCGATAGTCCACTTTTTTCTAGTAGCGATCATGTAGAGGTTAGGAGCCTATTACTTGAGAGACCAACTGCATGAGTTTTACTTGGGTAGTGTATATGCACACTCTTTTGGGGATTGAAGTTAGTTGTACACTTGTTCGCGAACTCGGAGGGAAACCTAATTTTATTTCTTTATCTATCTACCATCTACTAATTTACGTTAAAGTAGGTTCGTCTGCTACAGAAATTTCGTTCCAATTTTTATTTTTCGATTTTGCCCTCCCACCAGATCATATATTACCCACAATGCCATCAACGAGTGGAAAAATGGTTAGATCTATTTTTTTTCTTCCCGTCCGAGTGGTCCTAAGAGCATCCCCACTCGTTGGGCGTTCACAGGGCGAAATCCGAACCAAACTTTGGCCAGACGAAACACGTTTTCGGCCTGAGAACACCGAGTTCCCCACTCGCGCTCCCAGGCCGAGTTCCCGGGACGCCCTTTTCCGCCCAAATTCGGCTCAAATTCGTCCAGGTTTCGGCATAGTTTCACATAATATGAATACAAAACATTGTTCGGCCTAGTTCGGCATACATTCGACCATAGTTCGGCGAAATTTAAAACACAGTTCGGCGTAAATTTAAACATAGTTCTGCCTGCAGTGAAAATACAACATATTTTGGCCTAGTTCGGCCAGTTCATGCTCGGCATCTATGTGTTGCCCCTATGTATCCATAGGTGCTCAACAAGATTATCCTGCAGTTGTTGATGCACCGCCGGATCTCGGATCTCCTGACGCATGGCGATGAATGCAGCCCAAGTTAGAGGCACGTGGTGATCAGGCTCAGCAAGAGGTCCCTGTCTGTAGAATGGCTCGTTCTGCTCGAGAAAACTCATTGGTCCTTCCTCTCGTCCTCAATGATCATGTTGTGCAAGACCACACAACAGTTCATCACTTCCCACATCTGATCTTTCGACCAGGTCATAGCAGAGAACCGGACAACTGCAAACCTCTGCTGGAGCACACCAAATGCCCGCTCCACGTCCTTCCTACAAGCTTCATGTTCCTTGGCAAACTGAGAATACTTGGGGAGCATTAGGCTTGAGATAGTCTTTGGAAATGTTGGCCATCTTGGATAGATGCCATCTGCTAGATAGTATCCCTTGTTGTAGTAGTGCCCGTTGATCTCAAATTCCACAGGGGAAGCATTGTAGGGTTCGCAGCATAGAAAACAAAAAAATTCGTACGATGGGAACAACTATGTACCAAGATCTATCTACTAGATACAAACAACGGGCGGATGTATATCCATAGAGAACATACCCTTGAAGACCGACAAAGCTTAACGAGTCCAAACTCATGGTTGATGTAGACGATCTCTTGCCGATCTCAAGATCGAGAGGAAGTCCTTAGCGCCGCAACTTAGCAGCGCATCCATGCTCGCACACACGTTCGAGGCACCGAGCAACCTCTGCCTCCTCGCACCAGCGAAGCGGAAGCAAAACTCTTTCTTGCCGAATAGCCACTGCGAACATGTATCTCGCTAGTCCGAGATCATGGGGGATAAATACTAGAGGGGGAGAGAGATCCTTCACGAGGAGGCGTGAGTGGGAGAGAGGAGAGGGGGCTCCTTTTATAGGAGGAGGGGGGCACCCAAGTTGGTGTCTGCCGGCCATGGGGCTGCCCCCTCTCCTCCTTCATTCATGTGGGTGGACACTCCACTCACTCAAATGCCTTTCAATTCCCTTCACTCAAAATCCCACTCAAATTCCCATTAAATTTCCACCAAATTTAATGCAAACTCTCATTAAATAAAACTCCTTTTATTTATTCAGAATTTTTCAATTACTTTAATGAAAAACATTCACATATAACCCCTTGCTAGTATTTTATTTCACATGCAAAAACACTTTCTGCAATTTCACCAGAAAACCTGTTTCGGTATCTAGTGAAATAAATTTCTGCGCTTGTTATTCTTTCCGGCATGAAACTTTTGCTCCAAATGGATGTCGGTGTCTCTTAAGTGTGTCACCCTACGGTTCGCGAATAATGCGGACATGATCGAGACCCCTCTCCGATCAATAATCAGAAGCGGGATCTGGAGACCCATACTGACTCCCACACATTCAACGATGACTTTCTTGTGATCGTCGGAACCTTTTACGCTATTATCTTAATCCCTTTGTTTCACGACATATTACATGTCCGAGATTCGATCATCGGTATCTCCATACCTAGTTTGATCTCGTTACTGACATGCACTCTTTTCTCGTTCCCGTGATATAATATTCTAGTGATCAAATCACTTGCTTGCAAGCTAACCAATGTGATATCACCGAGAGGGCCCAGAGTATATCAATCCGTCATTGGGATGAACAAATTCCACTCTCGATCCATGGGCCTCGACATAACACTTTAGTAGTTCTGAAACCATCTTTATAATCACCCAGTTACGGTGTGACGTTTGATGTTATTAAGAAACTCTTCCGGTGTTAGTGATTGACATGATCTCATGGTCTAAGGATTAGGATCACTTCGTAAGTTGTTATAGCAATATAAACTCAATGAATTTGATCGTAATTCTCTACTTCGGATGAATGTTCATCACACCATTACACTAGTGTTGTGATCTCCTTATTAACAACATCCAATGTCCATGATCAGGAAACCTTGATCATCTTGTTAATCAACGAGCTAGTTTATGAGAGAGGCATAACTAGGAACTTTCTGTTTGTTTATTAAACACACATATATTAATGTTTCCGTATTTAATACAATTATAGCATGCAAAATAAATATCTATCATATACTTGAAATACACATGATAAACACTTTATTATTGCCTCTCGGGGCATATTTCCTTCAGTCTCCCACTTGCACTAGAGACAATAATCTAGTTACATAGTGATGAATCTAACACCCATGGAGTTCTGGTGTTGATCATTTTTTGCTCTAGGGAGAGTTTTAGTCAACAGATCTCCTACATTGAGATCCGTATGTACTTTACATATCTTCATCCTTGACATGCTCATGGATGGAGTGAAACCGGCGCTTAATATGCTTCGAATACTTGTGAGACCTTGGTTCTTTGGCATTGTCAATGACACCATTGTTGTCACAATAGATCACCATTGGGTCCAACGCGCTCGCAACCACACCTAGTTCGGATATGAACTCCTTCATCCAAACCGTTTCCTAAGACGCTTTCGAAGCAGCAACATATTCGGCCTCCGTTGTTGATCCCGCCACCACGGGTTGTTTGGAGCTCCTCCAACTAACCGCTCCACCATTCATGAGAAATACATATCCAGATTGAGACTTAGAGTCATCCGGATCGGTGTCAAAGCTAGCGTCGACATAACACTTAGCGACGAGCTCTTTTTCACCTCCGTAAACAAGAAACATATCCTTAGTTCTTCGCAAGTACTTATGGATATTCCTGACCGCTATCCAGTGTTCCGAACCTGGATCCGATTGGTACCTACTAGTCAAACTAATAGCATATGCCACATCCGGTCTTGTACATAGCATGGCGTACATTATAGAGCCTATGGCTGAAGCATAGGGGACTTTGTCCATTATCTCTTTCTTCCGCCGTAGCCGAACTTTGAGTCTTACTCAATGTCTTGCCTTGCAACATAGGTAAGAACCCCTTCTTACTTTCGTCCATTTTAAACTTCTTTAAAATCTTATCAAGGTATGTACTTTGCGATAGCCCTATTAGGCGCCTAGATCTATCTCTATAGATCTTTATGCCTAATATGTATGACGCTTCACCTAGGTCCTTCATTGAAAATTTGATGTTTAGATAACTTTTAACACTGTTTAAAAGATCTATTTTATTTCCGATCAATAATATGTCATCCACATATAATATCATAAATGCCACATTGCTCCCACTCACTTTCTTGTAAATACAAGATTATCCATAAGTTTGGACAAATCCAAACTCTTTGATCACCTCATCAAAGAGGAGATTCCAACTTCGTGATGCTTGCTTCAGTCCATAGATGGATCGCTGAAGCTTGCACACCTTGTTAGCATCCTTAGGATCGACAAAACCCTTTGGTTGTAACTTGTATCATATACAACTCTTCTTCAATATTACCATTGAGGGACGCGGTTTTGACATCCATCTGCCATATCTCATAATCGAAATATGCAACAATTGCTAACATAATCCTAACTGACTTTAGCATCGCTACGGGAGAGAATGTCTCATCGTAGTCAACTCCTTGAATTTGTCGAAACCCCTTTGCGACAAGTCGAGCTTTATAGACGGTCACATTACCATCATCATCAGTTTTACTTTTGAAAATCCATTTATTCTCCATAGCCTTTCGGTCGTGAGGTAAGTCCACCAAGTTCTAAAGTTGATTTTCATACATGGATTCCATCTCGGATTTCATGGCTTCTAACCATTTGTTGGAATCTAGGATCATCATCGCTTCTTCATACGTCGCAGGGTCATCAATTTCATCAACCATGAAATTCATAACAGGGTTTTCGTACAGCTCGGGAGCTGCACGCGACCTGCTAGACCTGCGAGGTTCGGTAATACTCTCTTTCGGAGTTTCATGATCATTATCATTAGTTCCCTCTTCAACTGGTGAAGCTAACTCCGTAACGACTTCCGGCGCTGAGCTACTCGCCATACTTTGAAGAGAAGGTTCAATAACCTCTTCGAGTTCTACCTTCCGACTACTCACACCTTTCACGAGAAACTCTTTCTCTAGAAAGGATCCATTATTGCCAACAAAAACCTTGCCCTCGGATCTATGATAGAAGGAATACCCAATTGTTTCCTTAGGGTATCCTATGAAGACGCATTTTTCTGCTTTGGGTTCGAGTTTATCTGCTTGAAGTTTCTTCACATAAACATCGCATCCCCAAACTTTAAGAAATGACAGCTTAGGTTTGTTTCCAAACCACAATTTATACAGTGTCTTTTCAATGGATTTAGATGGTTCCCGATTTAAAGTGAATGCAGCAGTTTCTAGTGCATAACCCCAAAATGACAATGGTAAGTCCATCAGAGGCATCATAGATCGAACCATATCCAATAAAGTACGATTACGATGTTCCGACACACCATTTTGCTGTGGTGTTCCGGCAGGTGTGAGTTGTGAAACAATTCCACACTCTTTCATATGAGTGCTAAACTTGTAACTTAGATAATCTCCTCCACGGTCGGACTGTAGAAATTTGATTTTCTATTACGATGATTTTCCACTTCATTCTGAAATTCCTTGAACTTTTTAAAGGTTTCAGATTTGTGTTTCATCAAGTAGATATAACCATATCTCCTCAAATCATCCGTAAAAGTAACATAATAATGATATCCACCTCACGCCGACACACTCATTGGACCACATACATTAGAATGTATGATTTCCAATAAATCTGTTGCCCGTTCCATTGAACCGGAAAACGGCGTTCTAGTCATCTTGCCCATAAGGCATGGCTCACATGTATCAAATGATTCAAAATCAAGTGATTCTAAAAGTCCATCCGAATGGAGCTTCTTCATGTGTTTAACGCTAATATGACCTAGACGTTAGTGCTACATATATGCGGATATATCATCATTAAGTTTAATCCTTTTAGCATCAACATTATGAATATGTGTAACACTATTATCGAGATCCAACAGAAATAAACCATTCATCATTGGTGCATGACCATAAAAGATTTCATTCATATAAATAGAATAACCATTGTTCTCGGATTTAAATGAATAACCACTTCGCATCAAACACGATCCATATACAATGTTCATGCTCAACGCAGACACCAGATAACAATTATTCAAGTTTATTACTAATCCCGACGGTAAGTGGAGAGGTAGCGTTCCGACAGAGATCACATCAACACTTGATCCATTGCTGACACGCATCTTGACCTCACCCCTTGCTAGCAGTCGCTTGTTCCGCAGCCCCTGATTCGAGTTACAAATATTAGAAACTAAACCGGTATCAAATACCCAGGTGCTACTGCGAGTACTAGTCAAGTACACATCAATACCATGTATATCATATATACCTTTGTTTGCCTTGCCGGCCTTCTTGTCTGCCAAATACTTGGGGCAATTGCGCTTCTAGTGGCCAGTCCCCTTACAATAATAGCACTCGGTATCAGACTTAGTGTAATATCCCAAAAATATTAAACTAGAATCATCAAACTCTAATCTTCAAATTTAGGGTTAATAAAAACTTTTCCAATTAAAATATGAAAGCATTCATATGAGTGTGCATTAAAATTTGGATTCCTTTGAATTGCCATAATTCTATGTTTCCTTGCTTGTAAAATGATTCTTACGTGAAATAAACATCATCTAAACAATCCCCAAACTTTTCCCAAAGACAAACAAATCAAAACAAACAAATTAAGTGAATGGTCACTTTGGCCAATTTAACTCCCATGTCTACTTTGGTTATCTCTAACTTTCAGAACTTAACAGAAACATGTATGGATCTTTGCACCCCTTGATAGTACTGATAACAAGGTACCAAGGCCCACTTTGTGATCATCCAAAAACATTTGAATGCATAGTTTAAGTGACAGTTTAAAATTGAATCTATTTCATATGGGAAGATCCCACTATTTCAAAAACCACTCAAACAAGCTCAATTTTCAAAACCCAAGCATCCACAGAATCCTCAACACCTGCTAGCACATCCACCAGAAAAATTTTCAAAATTCAAAACTTAAGTTCATGCGGCCATTTCATCAAACAGGTTGCAGATGCAAATCAAAAAAATCAAAACACTATGCTGAGCAGTGTTTTGGGCCTAACTTGTTCTCTCTCTGGACACCACTGGCCTTAGTATATCATCTAACAACCTTAACTAATCACCAACACCACTGTAAGCTGGCCATTGTCATCAATGGTGAGCAGGCCGAGAGCACCATTGCCACCCCATGGTCGACAGCAAGCTACGAGCAACACTAGCCTCGCCAACCTTATTTGGGAGCAAGCTAGCACCCCACCGCCACTCCCTGTCCCAGCCGCGAGCAATGCCAGCCACTGGACCACTCGCCCAGGCTATGCCAACCTTCTCTACGACCATGCCGAGAGCGCGCCCCGTGCGCCACTCTCGACCAGCACCCCCAGACCGCGCGCCGCCCTCGCCGCGTGCACGCGTGATCGCCAACACCCTAGCAACCCCGCAGACATGCCCGTTCGCCGTCGCGCGGACCACGCACGTTGTGCGCCATCAAAACTTCTGTCGGACCAGCGTAGAGCACCGCAGCGTTCCGATCGATCAGCACCGCCCCACGCCTCGCCACCACGCCGTTGAGCTTCGCCAGGGAGCACCGCCCCGCCCCTACCATCGCCCACACCGATAGCCCTCTGTGCCGTCGACCATGACGAGCTCAGCTTGTGCCCGTCGGTCCCCTCTCGCCACTATAAATAGAGGCATCCCCCGCTCGAATTCTTCACACCATTCTACTCCCCTCTCACCCAGAACCACCCCACCTCATTCCCGGAGCAAGGCGAGCAGCGCATCGCTGGAATTTCACCGGAGTCCGCCGCTGCTGGAGAAGAAGGAAGCCATTGATTGGAGCCGTCCCAGGAGGAGCTGCCATTACCAGGAGAATCGCCGTCGTCGGCTTCATCGTTCGCCCGCATCGCCGACCTTCTCCTGAGCCCTGGTGAGCCTCCCACGACCCCCACTGAGCCGCTAGGGTTCGAGCTTGCCGGTGACCTGTTCAACGTCGACGACGACCCTCAGCCGTCGATCTTCATTCTAATCCAACGCACCACATCGCCCCGTACCGCTTCGTGTTTAAAGAGCCAGCGACGATGGACCCCCCATGTCGGTTGCCCACGCAGCTTGAGTAACACCTGGGCGACTGTTAACCTTTCCTCCGACCAGCGTTTGAATTTAGGTTTTTCCATTTTAATTCAAACATAGTTCTATACCTAGTTTCAAAAATCAACCCAGCTCGATTCAGTGAACCAAATTGAATGAAACCAATTTTGTTACAAAGATATTGAAATGCTTAATCCAATCCCATTGGATTCAAATTATTTGAATATATAGATCAACCTTGGTAAAAATAACAAGGCAGAAGCTTTTCTGCATTCAAACATTTTTCAAATTTAAACCATAATAGCTTTTGAGTTGATTCCAACTCTCAAAAATCACATTTGATCATACCTTTCAGAATATATAAAAACATATGGGTTTACTTACAGAAATAATGTTCAAGTAATAAAAGAATGCCACATAGGCATTTCTAGTCACTTTATTTAATTGAAATGAAAGGGTTAAACCTTATTAAATTGTGACACCACTTTAAATCACATTCCCATGTACTAAAATATGTGGTAATGACATGTGTCAACATAATCCCATGTTTGATTTGGAGAATATTAAATCTTAAGTAGTTTTTCAGTGAGTAGAAATTACTTTTCTAAAAATAAAAGAAATAAGACAAAGCTTTAATCTTGTAACATTAGTAATGATGCTAGATCATCTATAGAACCCTTGTGTGTGATGATTGAAGGTAGTTAAGTATTGTTTGGTGATTGTGTACCTCGTATTTATTCATAGACGCTAGTATCGACCAAGGATACGAGGAGGAAGGAGGATACTACGAAGAAGAAGCCGAGGAGAACTTCAACCACTGCTCTGCACAAGGCAAGCCTAATACTACTAGTTGATTGATTAAGCTAACACTTGCAAGATACTTTACCTATGCAAGCCTAATACTACTAGTTGATTGAGCAAGCTAACACTTGCAAGATACTCTACTTATGCAAGATATTAACCTAGCAAGCCAATACTTGCAAGCTATTAAACTTGCAAGCTAGCACTTGAAATTATGAAAGTTAGATAACCTATGACATGCACTAAGCATTATTGGTTGGACACCTTTGATGATACCCAATCCTAGTTTTACTTGCAAGCTTTCTACTTTATTTCTTTATCAAATCTCTTACTTAGTGTTTACTTGAGTAAATTGTAGATACTAGAAAGATAATGGAAGGTTGCATAAAGAGCATTAAATTTGGCCTAAGCTAGATAATATTGATGTCATCCTAAGGCATGAGATTGTACTTAGTTAAACTCCACTAGTTTGCCACCCCTCATTAGTACTCACTCCCATTTGTAGATGCTAGTGCTAAGCATAAAACTTGATCAACTTTAGATGGGAATACTTGGTGAAAATGGTTATGAAAACCTTGGAATGCTAGATCATTCTACTGAGATGTTTTGACATGTGTTTCCGAACACCAGATGATTTTGGTGATGAAAATGTTGAGGCATGAGCCTTAGCCCTTTATAAAACTGATGGTTGTCTGGATGCGATACCATTCCAATTTTACCGTACAAGCACAATACCCGAAAATTGGGTAGGGCTTGACTGGAAATTTATATACCTTAGTATGGGTTCCCTCACGGCCAAGGTCCAGTGAGGCTACCTTGTGAAGATTGTCCACTGCGTTACCCAAGATGACGGTTGGTCATGGTTGGGAGGCCAAACTCACGGAGAGGTGCTTATACTAGGGCGTGTAATTGAAAGGTTAGGATTGATTATTATCATCGAGTATGGTGAATTCAGGATTTGTTCTGACGGATGTATCGAATGTTGTGGTGAAAGTGTACAATCTGCAGAGTGTCAAACTATTCGAATAGCGCGTCATGATTATGGACGATTAGTGGCCATATTGTTCCCCCGTCAGATGTTTTCAAAATGACTTGTGAAATGGATTGAGAATTTGACTTGACCACAACAGAGTTGTGATATGAAATACAAATTCCCACTTAGGTGTTATAAAATTTTAATTTGCTTTTCTTGCTTCTGAACTTAGTAGAGGTAAATCTGGCTTTTTGCAAAACAACCATAGAGCTTAGTGTCTTATTACAAAAACCCCCTTCACTTGTTATTATTAGTTTGCGAGTACTTAAAGAGTACTCATGACTTTGTCCATGGCTATTCCCGTGGCCAGACTATGAAGAGGAGTACCAGGACGAAGGACCCCAGGAAAGTTACGACAACTAGGATCATCTCCCATCGTCAGCATTGCCTGTGACCCCGAAGATGGAGCTTCACCTACACTACCTTTATTATTACGTTATTCCACTGCTTGAGTTGTATTAAGAACTGGATCATGAGATCCTTATTTGTGTAAGACCTTATGTATGGTTTGTAATGGATGATGTACTATGGTATCAAATTCTGTTATGTCTCCCAAAAATGGTAATCCTGGGATTGCGATGTATGGCATAACAGGCATCTGGGATTAAAAATCCGGGTGTTGACACTTAGGTCCAACTCGGGGTTTCTTTTCAGGCACGGCAACCGACTTGCCGCCCTTACTTCCCTTCTGTTTTCCCTTCTTGTCTTTCTTGAAACCAGTGTTCTTATTGATCATCAACACTTGATGTTCTTTCTTGATCTCCACTTCTGCAGTTTTAAGCATGTGAAGCTCGGGAGACTTCTTCATGCCTTGCATATTATAGTTCATCACAAAGCTCTTATAGCTAGGTGGCAGAGACTGCAGAACACGATGGATGCCTAAGTCAATGGGAATCGATATTCCCAAGGACACAAGCTTATCGGCGTAACCCGACATCTTGAGTACATGCTCACTTATGAAGCTGTGCTCTTCCATCATGTAGCTAAAGAAATTTTCTGAAGCATTGTAGCTCTCTATAGAAGCATGTGTACTGTCGAAAATCATTTTCAACTCACCTATTGTATCAAATGCATTGCCGTTTTCGAAATGCTTTCGAAGTTCTGGCTCTAGCCCATACAATATGCCGCAAGTTGTGGTCCTCCTGACGAGTCTGGTAGACATTCTTCTCCTCGTCAGGGGCATCATCGAATGGTGGGGGGCCTAGCGATGCTTCTAGCACATATTGCTTTTGTGCAGCAGAGAGGAGAATCCTCAAATTCATGACCCATTCGGTAAAGTTGCTACCGTTCGTTGCAAGTTTCTCTTTCTCCATGAACACATTGAAATTAAAAGCAGGTGGTGCCATCTACAACAGAATTTGTAAAGTTTAGACTAAGTTTATGATAGATTGAGTTCATCCAATCCATATTACGAATGAACTCCCACTCAAAAACGACATCCCTCATGCCTTTTTGGTGATTACATGAACCAAATCCAGTACATCAAGTCCGATCATCACGTGAGTCGGTGTAGCTTCAAAGGCGAGCATCAAATGGGCATCATATCTACCATATGACTCATGCTTAACCTTTCGTCCGTGTTCCGAGGCCATGTCTATACATGCTAGGCTCGCCAAGTAAGAACCTTAATATTCGCGTGTGTAACTGTCTTACACCCAAAATATGGCCGTGGATCCAAGAACACTCGATCATCACGTGATGTCTTGGAGCGACGAAACATAATCGGTGCATACTTAAGGAAGAACACATTCTTATATTGATATCTAAATGAGGGATCATCTTATTATGCTAATAAAACGCAAAACAATTTGAATGAACATGTGGGCCCCATGTGTGGTTTTGGTAATTAATGACAATCTCTATGGACTAATGCTTGTATCGAGTTATACTTGTAGGAAATGTCCATAGGCAATGCTTGAACCATATGTTGGCTTCAAGGTTTCGAGAAGAAGTGAAGAGGACCATGTGGTGACCAAGGTGTTCACAGAATGGTCCACAGATTTGTCATATGAGAGTTAAAGCTATGGCAAGTATGTCTTGAAGAATAAGATGGAGTAATATCTCTGGTGTACCTTCAAGGCATCAACATAATGAAGAAAAGAAGAAATGATGTGCAAGCTAAAGATGTGCAATATCTAGAAGATCTCATGCTTAAAGCTTGCCATCCTCGGTGAACATGGATCGATGAAGATAAGGTCAAAGTAAAGGTTTCCCCGTGTTGTATGGGGGAGTAACTTGCAAGTCTTCATCAAGCAAGTGTGGTGTTTGATGTCATCAAAGCATCCTTCCGGTGATGTTGATAAGCATGATCTTATGGTCGAAGGAATTAGGTTACTATGTATCAGAAAGCTTATAGCAATTGAACTATTAAAATGACTTGATCTTTATGCTACGCTTATCTATAGGAGTATGTCCATCATACCATTCTCCTAATGATATGATCTTGTTGTTAATAACATCTCAATGTTCATGATAGGGAAACCACAATCATTTATTAACCAACAAGCTAGTATTATGAAGAGGCTTTACCAGGGACTCTAATTTAGTTTACAAATCACACAAGTATTAATGTTTCCTTGTTAATACTATTATAGCATGAATGTAAACATTTATCATAAACACAAAGATATAATAATAACTATATTTATTATTGCCTCTAGGGCATATCTCCAGATCTCCCACTTGCACTAGAGTCAACTAATCTAGATTACATGGTAATATACCGAACACCCATGGCAGTTTGGTGTTGGTCATGTTTTGCCCTCGGGAGAGGTTTAGTCAACGGATCCGCCACATTCAGATCTGTGTGTACTTTGCAAATCTTTATGTCACCATCTTGGACATGTTCTCTAATAGCGTGAAAACGTAGCTTGATGTGCTTCAGCTTCTTGTGTGACCTTTGTTCTTGCGCATTGGCTATGGCGCCCATGTTATCATAGTAGATAGACATTGGGTCCAGCGCACTTGGAACCACACCGAGCTCTGTAATGAACTCCTTCATCCATATCGCTTCTTGTGAAGCCTCCGAAGCAGCTATGTATTCCGATTCAGTTGAAGATCTCGCCACAACTCTTTGCTTTGCACTCCTGCAGCTAACTGTTGCACCATTCAAAGTAAATATGTATCCAGATTGTGATTTAGAATCATCCGGATCAGTGTTCCAACTAGCATCGGTGTAACCATTAACAACGAGCTGTTCATCACCTCCATAAGAAAGAACCATATCCTTAGTTCTTCTCAAGTACTTAAGGATGTTTTTGACCGCTGTCCAATGATCCACTCCTGGATCACTTTGATATCTGCTAGTCAAACTAACAGCATATGCAATGTTGGGTCTAGTACATAGCATGGCATACATTAGAGATCCTATGGCTGAGGCATAGGGAGTCTTACTCATTCTTTCTCTATCTTCTCCCGTTGCTGGACTTTGAGTTTTACTCAAGGTCGTATTGGGCAACATGGGCAAGAACCCTCTCTTGCTATCTTCCATTCCAAATCTCTTTAGAACTTTGTCCAAATATGTACTTTGTGACAATGATATTAGGCGTCTCGATCTATCTCTATAAATCTTTATGCCTAATATGTAAGCTGCTTCGCCAAGATCTTTCATTGAAAAACTATTATTCAAATATTCCTTGACACTGTTAAGAAGGTCTACATCATTCGCAATCAACAATATGTCATCTACATATAGTATTAAGAATGTTACAGAGCACCCACTCACTTTCTTGTAAATACAAGCTTCTCCATAAGTTTGTATAAAACCAAAACTTTTGATTACCTTATCAAAACATTGATTCCAACTTCGGGATGCTTGCTTCCATCCATATATGGACCGTTGAAGTTTGCATACCTTGTTAGCATCTTTAGGATCGACAAAACCTTTGGGTTGCATCATATACAACTCTTCATCAATGTCTCCATTGAGGAACGCTGTTTTGACATCCATTTGCCATATCTCATAATCATAATATCCTCACAGACTTTAGCTTCGCTACTGGTGAGGAAGTCTCATCGTAGTCAACTCCTTGAATTTGTCGAAACCCTTTTGCGACAAGTCGAGCTTTATAGACAGTAACATTACCATCAGCATCTGTTTTCTTCTTGAAAATCCATTTGTTCTCGACAGCCTTCCGGCCATCTGCTAAGTCCACCAAAGTCCATACTTGGTTTTTGTACATGGATCCAATCTCGGATTTCATGGCTTCTTGCCATCTATTGGAATCTGGGCTCATCATCGCTTCCTCATATGTCGCAGGGTCATCGGTGTTGTCCACCAACATGACACTCATAACGGGATCATACCAATCAGGAGTGGTACGAGTTCTCGTTGACCTGCGAGGCTCTGTAGCAACTTCAACCGAAGTTTCATGATCATCATCATTAGCTTCCTCTCTTATTGGTGCAGGCACCACAGGAACTTCTTCCGGTGTTGCGCTACTCGCAAGTTCGAGAGAAGGTTCAACAACCTTATCGAGTTCTACTTTCCTTCCAGTCACTTCTTTCGAGAGAAATTCCTTCTCTAGAAAGGATCCATTCTTGGCAACGAAGATTTTGCCTTCGGATCTATGATAGAAGGTATACCCAATAGTTTCCTTCGGGTATCCTATGAAGACGCATTTTTCCGCTTTGGGTTCAAGCTTGTCCGGCTGTAACTTCTTTACATAGGCTTCGCAACCCCAAACTTTAAGGAACGACAATTTGGGTTTCTTCCCAAACCACAATTCATACGGTGTCGTTTCAACGGATTTAGATGGTATCCTATTTATAGTGAATGCGGTTGTTTCTAATGCATAACCCCAAAATGATAGCGGTAAATCTGTAAGTGACATCATAGAACGAACCATATCTAAGAGAGTTCGATTATGACGTTCAGACACACCATTACGTTGTGGTGTTCCCGACGGTGTCAATTGTGAAAGTATTCCGCATTTCTTCAAATGCTCGCCAAACTCGTAATTTATATATTCACCTCCACGATCAGAACGTAGAAATTTAATCTTCTTGTTACGTTGATTCTCTACCTCACTTTGAAATTCCTTAAACTTCTCCAAAGTTTCGGACTTATGTTTCATGAAATATATATACCCATATCTACTCAAGTCATCCGTGAAGGTAAGAACATAACGATAACCACCGCGCGATGCTACACTCATTGGACCACACACATCGTTATGTATGATTTCCAATAAGTCCGTAGCTCGCTCCATCATACCAGAAAATGGAGTCTTAGTCCTTTTACCCATCAGACATGCTTCGCATCTTTCAAGTGATTCGAAATCAAGTGATTCAAGAAGTCCATCGGAATGGAGTTTCTTCATACGCTTCACTCCAATATGACCAAGATGACAGTGCCACATATAGGTCGAGTTATCACTCAATTTCAAACGTTTAGCCTCAATGTTATTAATATGTGTATTTCCACTATCGAGATTCAATAAGAATAGACCATCTATCAAAGGTTCATGTGCATAAAACATATTACTCATATAAATCGAACAACCATTATTCTCAGACTTAAACAAGTAACCGTCTCGCAATAAACAAGATCCCAATATAATGTTAATGCTTAACGCAGGCACCAAATAACAATTATTTAAGTATAAAACTAATCCCGATGGTAGTTGAAGAGGTAGCGTGCCGACCGCGATCACATCAACCTTTGATCCATTTCCAACGCGCATCGTCACCTCATTCTTCGCTAGCTTCCGTTTATTCTGCAGCACCTATTTCGAGTTACAAATATGAGCAACCGAACCAGTATCAAATACCCAGGCACTACTACGAGTACTAGTGAGATACACATCAATAACATGTATATCGGATATACCTTTCTTCTTGATGTTGCCATTCTTCAAATCCGCCAAGTACTTTGGGCAATTTCGTTTCCAGTGACCCTCTCCCTTGCAGTAAAAGCACTCAGTATCAGGTTTGGGTCCAGCCTTGGTCTTCTTCGCTGGTGCGGCAACTTTCTTACCACCCTTCTTGAAGTTTCCCTTTTGCTTAGACTTGCCTTTCTTGAATTTGGTGGTCTTATTGACCATCAACACTTGGTGCTCTTTCTTGATCTCCACTTCTGCAGATTTTAACATGGAGAATAGTTCTGGCAACTGCTTGTTCATGCTTTCCATATTGTAGTTCATCACAAAGTTCTTGTAACTTGGTGGCAGTGATTGGAGGACACGGTAAATCCCCAAAGCATTAGGAATCACTATACCCAAGCTTTGGAGTTTGTTTGCGTGCCCAGACATCTTAAGCACATGCTATCTGAGACGCCCTCTTCCATCTTGCAGTTAAAGAACTTTTGAAGCCTCATAACTCTCAAGCGCGCGTGAGTCTCAAATATCAATTTGAGTTCACGGACAATATCATGTGGGTCTGTTCTCAAACCTTTTACAAGCTCCGATTCCAAACCATACAAGATAGCACCTTTGAATCGTGGAGTATTGATTCTTCCGCGAGGTAAACATTCTTTACTTCATCGGTAGCATCGGTGCGGGTCACCCAAATGTGCATCCAAAGACATAGGTCAAATTACCAGCATTGAGGACAATCCTCAAATTGCGGAACCAATCCGCTTCCATTGTTTTTCAACTTTTCTTTCTCTAGGAACGCATTAAAATTGATGGTAGGGGCCGCCATTGATCTTCAACATATTTGCAATAGTTTAGACTAAGTTTATGACAAACTGATTTCTAATTAATAGTTAAATTAATCTAGGTGAACTCCCACTCAAAACAATATTCCTCACATTGTTTTAGTGATCACACGAACCAAATCCACCACATCAAAACCGATCATCACGAGAGTTGATGTAGCTTCAATGGCGAACAATCGACATGTTCATCATATCTACTATATGACTCATGCTTTACCTTTCGGTGATCCGTGTTTCGAGACCATGTCTGTACATGCTAGGCTCGTCAAGATCAAACCTTAGCTTCCGCATGAGAAAATCTTGCTTGCTCACGTTGTATACACTTGCAGAATCTAACACACCCGATCATCACGTGGTGCTTCGAAACAACAAGCTTTAGCAACGGTGCTTACTAAGGATGAACACTTTAAAACTTGAAATTTATGTGCATGAGGGATCATCTTATAATGCTTCCGTCGTTAACTAAGCAATACAAGATGCATAAAGGATTAACATCACATGCAATTCATAATATGTGATATGATATGGCCTTTCTTCTTGTGCTTCCGATCTCCATCTTCAAGCACGAACATGATCTTCATCATCACTGGCATAGCGTCAAGGTCAATGGCGCCGCTTCATGGTTGTCGTCCACCAGCACCAACTATTACAACTACTTTGAATAGACACGCGGGTCTTAACAGAAATTAAAGACAACCATATGGCTCCTGCCGGTTGCCAACTTATAATAAGGAACATTGCATACATCAAATATGATCACAATCATGGCCATATCACATCACAGCACACCCCTGCAAAACAAAGTTAGACGCCTCTAATTTTCTTTGCATATTTTACGTGGTTTGGGGCTTTCAATAAGTGTCGCTCTAACTTACGAACAAGAACCACAAAGTTGATGTTTGAACTATCAAGTGCCCGTTGTAAATTGGATCTATACTATAATGGGAGAGACAGACACCCGCAAAGCCACTTATGCAATACAAGTTGCATGTTGAGCGCAGAGCAAGTCTCATGAACGATGTCATGTAATGTTAGCCCGGGCCTCTTCATCCCATCATACTGCAAAATGCAAAGTACACAATAAGCAATTGATAATAAAAGAACCATCGCCCACAATGACCATTGTGTTCAACTCGTGCAACAGATCTACATATAAACTTGGCTCTGATACCACTGTAGGGGTTCATAGCATGGAAAACAAAAAATTTCTACCGCATACAAACAAACAAGCCAAGATCTATCTACTAGATTGTAGCAACGAGTCGATAGAATAACTCACCCTCGAAGATTCCAAAGTGTTTAACGAGAGCAGATTCTCATGGGTGATGTAGTTGTACTCTTGCCGATCTCAAGATCGTGTAGACGATCCTTCCGGCGCTGTGTTCTGGCAGCGCTTCCGTAGTCGGTCACACGTTCGGTACTCAATGAAGACCTTCCTCTCCCTTGTTCCAGCAGGCAGCGGATGTTGTAGCACTCTCCTCGCGATTCCGGCAGCATGACGACGTGGTACCGGAAGTAGAGGGGAGATCTCGCAGGGCTTCGCCTTAAGCCGGAGCGAGTATGGTGGACTATGAGAGAGGCCTTGGCGATCTAGGGTTTAGAGGCACCAAGGAGAGAGGGCTAGGCCGGCGGCTAGGGCTTGGAGAGGGCCCCAACTCGGCGGCTAGGGAAAAACCCTAGGGCGGCGGCGACGACTTGGTGGCCGGCGGCTAGGGTTAGGGTTTGGTGGAGAGAGGTGTAGGCCAGAGGGGGCACCCCTGCCCCTTCTTTTATAGGTGGGAGGGCGTCGGCCAAGGGGAGGGAGTCCTCCCCCAAGTCGGCCTCCTTGGCCGGCGGGTGGATGGAGAGGAACTCCTCCCCAAGTAGGTTTCCTACTCTCCCTCCACCAAGCAAAACTGTCGTTTGACTTTTCAAACTGGCGTTTGACTTTTCAAACTAGGATTTGATTTATCACTTTATTTTGTTCAGCCATGATACCTAGTACATGATGCAACCATTCCACATTGTCATGACACATTCATGTACCCTTCCCCTCCGGAGTGCCGGACCCTTCTAGAACATTCCCGATGAAAACACCGAAATCATTCTCCAACTCCGAAACAGGACTTTCCTTATATGAATCTTATTCTCCGGATCTCCTCGTGATATCCCGGATCCTATCCAAGACCCCTAACAACATTTGGTCTCTTACTCATCATTCCATAACTATTCAACAACATTGAATCCTTAAGTGTGTCTCCCTACGGTTCGTGAATTATGCGGACATGAACGAGACACTTCTCCGAACAATAACCAATAGAGGAATATGGAAATTCATATGGCTCCCACATATTTCTACGATTACTTTGCGATCGAATGAACCACTTACATACGATACCAATTTCCCTTTGTCTCACGATAGTTTACTTATCCGAGGTTTGATCGTCGGTATCTTTGCATACCTAGTTCAACCTCGTTACCGATAAGTACTCTTTTCTCGTTCCCGTGGTATGTGATCCCTTGTGATCCAGTCACATGCTTGCAAGCTAATTGGATGACATTCCACCGAGAGGGCCCAGAGTATATCTATCCGTCATATGGATGGACAAATCCCACTCTTGATCCATGTGTCTCAACCCATACTTTCCAAACACTCAATGCCACCTTTATAGCCACCCGATTCTGATTGTGGTGTTTGATGTCATCAAAGCATCCTTCCGGTGATGGTGATAAGCATGATCTCATGGTCGAAGGAATTAGGTTACTATGTATCAGAAAGCTTATAGCAATTGAACTATTAAAATGACTTGATCTTTATGCTACGCTTATCTATAGGAGTATGTCCATCATACCATTCTCCTAATGATATGATCTTGTTGTTAATAACATCTCAATGTTCATGATAGGGAAACCACAATCATTTATTAACCAACAAGCTAGTATTATGAAGAGGCTTTACCAGGGACTCTAATTTAGTTTACAAATCACACAAGTATTAATGATTCCTTGTTAATACTATTATAGCATGAATGTAAACATTTATCATAAACACAAAGATATAATAATAACTATATTTATTATTGCCTCTAGGGCATATCTCCAACAGTTATTTGGATCTTATCCATGTGAGGTTATAGAGCTTGTGGTAATATTCATAACAAGCTCTAGTTCATCAAAAACGGATTTCCCTTTTATATCATATTGCGTTTTTGATCTTTGAGGTTTTCCGGATTCTCACCAAGAGAGGTATCTCACTTTTTTGGGTACCTCTTGTTGTCCTCTTTCCAACAAAATTGGTTTTGGGTCAATCGGAGTTTCTAAACTCTAGATATCGCCATTTGAAGTTTGCCTCTTATTTGGTCCAGACCAGAGTCTCCGGTCTGCGTGGAACAGAGTCTCCGGTGTGGACCAGAGTTTCCATAGGAGTCCCCGGAGGGGGCTCCAGAATTCAGCCTGGGATGGTCTGATAGGTGGTCCGGAGGCTAGTCCGGAGGTTGGGCCAGAATCTCCGGTGTAGACCGGAGTCTCTGGTTTATACACCGGAGTCTCCGGTCTGGTAAGTCCCCAACGGGCAGAAAACGGTCAGAAATCTGTGGGCCTATGAAAAGGGGCCCTTCTTCCCCAATGACTCTGCTCGAGTTTTACAGGCTTTCTCCTCCATTCTTGACCCTCTTGAGATCCCTCCCTTGATTCTTGCATATACTTTAGGGATTTGAAAGAGGAGATCTAGATCTACAATCCTACCTATCCATCTCTCCTCTAAGTGAGGGGAACATCTTGGGATCTAGATCTTGGAGTCTTTTGTGGATTTCATCCATTGTTCTTCCTCTCTTATTCCCCCACAAGCTTTTGTAGCTTTGGTGGAATTTGGGAGAGAAGGATTTGAGCACTACTTGTGTTCTTGCCATTGCATTTGGTGCATCGGTTTGAGTTCTCCCTGGAGGATTTGGTGAGTGAAAGCTGAGAAGCTTTTTACTCTTGGGTTCTTGGAACCCTAGACGGTTTGTTGGTGTTGCAGATTGTGGCCTTGGTGGCATTTGTTGGGAGCCTCCAATTAAGTTATGGAGAAGTGCCCCAACCTTGTGAGAGGTTCCGGTTTGCCACCGATAAGTGCACCGATAGTGGAAGTGTGGATCGATCACGTTGGGGTAAGATTCACCGGAGAATAAGGGAGGCCTTTTGTGGCATAGGTGGTTAGATACCACCCCCTCTCCAAACGAGACGTACTCCATGTTGGGAGGAACTCGGTAAAATATCGTCGTCCCCGCGTGCCTCGGTTATCTCTATACCCGAGCTCTTACTTATGCACTTTAATTTGTGATAGCCTTCGTGCTTAAAGTATATATCTTGCTATCACTTAGTTTTTTGACTTGCTTAGCATAAGTTGTTGGTGATCATAGGTGAACCCTAGTTATTCTAGGTTGTGCTTGACAAAGTAAACGTTAGTTTATTTCCGCCTTTGTCGAGCCACTCTCGGAAAAGTTTTAATTGCCTATTCACCCCCCTCTAGGCGACATTTGTATCCTTTCACAAGCAATATAATATGCAATCAAACATCACAAGTTTGTAAGTAAAATGATATGGTTCCCGTATATGATCTCCATCATGTGCACCGTGGTATGATCACTATCATACCTTTATGTGTAAGGCCAGGGTCTATGGAACTTACACGTTATGTGTGTTGTAAGAGTACCATCTCATACTTCTACTTACAACATCACCATATCATAACACTAGCCTAGCAACAATCCAAACTAGACGCCTCTAATTTATCCATTGCAAGTTTTACGTGGCTTAGGGATTTTGAAGATAGAACCGTTCATACCTACGAACATGAACCACAACGAGGATAACCAAATTGTTGACAACTCATTGCAAATTAGATATTGACTATAGTAGGAGAGACAGACACCCGCTAGCCACTTATGCAAAACTAGTTGCATGTCAAGCGTCGAACAGGTCTCATATGCGAGGACATGTAAAGTTTGTCCATGCCGCTTCATTCCACTATGCCACCAATATCCAAAGTACAACCAAGAAGCAATAACATGATCATCATCGCCCACATACTCATATGTGTACTACCCGTGTAAAGCATATGCGCATAGATCCGGCTCTGATACCACTGTAGGGTTCGCAGCATAGAAAACAAAAAAATTCCTATGATGGGAACAACTATGTACCAAGATATATCTACTAGATACAAACAACAGACGGATGTATATCCATAGAGAACATACCCTTGAAGACCGACAAAGCTTAACGAGTCCAAACTCGTCGTTGATGTAGACGATCTCTTGGCGATCTCAAGATCGAGAGGAAGTCATTAGCGCCGCAACTTAGCAGTGCATCCGTGCTCGCACACACGTTCGAGGCACCGAGCAACCTCCGCCTCCTCGCTCCAGCGATGCAGTGGAAACACAACTCTTTCTTGCCGAATAGCCACCGAGAACATGTATCTCGCTAGTCCGAGACCATGGGGGATAAATACTAGAGGGGGAGAGAGATCCTTCACGAGGAGGTGTGAGGGAGAGAGAGAGGAGAGGGGGCTTATTTTATAGGAGGAGGGGGCACCCAAGGGGGTGGCCGCCGACCATGGGGGCTGCGCCCTCCCCTCCTTCATTCATGTGGGTGGACACTCCACTCACTCAAATGCCTTTCAATTCCCTCCACTCAAAATCCCACTCAAATTCCCATTAAATTTCCACCAAATTTAATGCAAACTCTCATTAAATAAAACTCATTTTATTTATTTAGAATTTTGTCAATTATTTTAATGACAAACATTCACATATAACCCCTTGCTAGTATTTCATTTCACATGCAAAAACACTTTCTGCAATTTCACCCGAAAACTGTTTGATCTAGTGAAATAAATTTCTGCGCTTGTTATTCTTTCCGGCATGAAACTTTTGCTCCAATTGGATGTCGGTGTCTCTTAAGTGTGTCACCCTATGGTTCGTGAATAATGCAGACATGATCGAGACCCCTCTCAGATCAATAATCATAATCGGGACCTGGAGACCCATACTAACTCCCACACATTCAACGATGACTTTCTTGTGATCGTCGGAACCTTTTATGCTAGTATCTTAATCCCTTTGTTTCGCGATATATTACATGTCCGAGATTCGATCATCGGTATATCCATACCTAGTTCTATCTCGTTACTGACATGCACTCTTTTCTCGTTCCCGTGATATAACATTCTAGTGATCAAATCACTTGCTTGCAAGCTAATCAATGTGATATCACCGAGAGGGACCAGAGCATATCTATCCGTCATCGGGATGAACAAATTCCACTCTCGATCCATGGGCCTCGACATAACACTTTAGTAGTTCTGAAACCATCTTTATAATCACCCAGTTACGGTGTGACGTTTGATGTTATCAAGAAACTCTTCCGGTGTTAGTGATTGACATGATCTCATGGTCTAAGGATTAGGATCACTTCGTAAGTTGTTATAGCAATATAAACTCAATGACTTTGATCGTAATGCTATACTTCGGATGAATGTTCATCACACCATTACACTAATGTTGTGATCTCGTTATTAACAACATCCAATGTATATGATTAGGAAACCTTGATCATCTTTTTAATTAACGAGCTAGTTTATGAGAGAGGCATAACTAGGAACTTTAAGTTTGTTTATTAAACACACATGTATTAACGTTTCCGTATTAATACAATTATAACATGCAAAATAAACATCTATCATATACTTGGAATACACATAATAAACACTTTATTATTGCCTCTCAGGGCATATTCCCTTCAAGCATGACCCCCAACAAGCTTGGAAAAGACATTTGAGGATTTGATGACGTTGATGTCGTTGTTCGATCCTGCCATGCCAAAGAAGGAGTGCCAGATCCCAAGATCATGTGTAGAAACTGCCTCGAGTATCATAGTGCAACCTCCTTTGTGGCCTTTGTACGTTCCCTGCCATGCAAATGGACAGTTCTTTCACTACCAATGCATGCAGTCTATGCTTCCAAGCATACCAGGAAATCCTCTACTTTCATTGACTGCGAGGATCCAAGCAGTGTCTTCAGCAGTGGGTGATCTCAAGTACTGTTTCCCAAACACTGCAATCACTGCCCTGCAGAACCTGTACAAGCAATCGATGACGGTGGACTCGGCCATGCGGAGATAGTCATCGACACTGTCACCCGACGCTCCATATGCAAGCAACCTCATCGCCACTGTGCACTTCTGCAGTGAGGAAAACCCAACCATGCCGGTACAGTCCTTGCACTTCCGGCGACCCGACGACGAACCACCGCACTTCGGCTTCGCCATCTGTAGGTACAACTGAGTGAGGGAGGCGAGGATCTCCATGTGCTTTGCATCTTCGGCGACCTCGACATTCCCCTCCTCCAGCAATACGGTGAGTGTCTGCTCGTCGTCGGAGTCCATGGCCGAACCAGCCAAATGTCGAACACTTGGCGGACGTGGTGGTGGGAGCTCGCAGCGAAGCCGAGCTACGGCAAATTTCGGGCAGTGGAAGCGACGGCTGAATGGGCGGCGGCGACTACGAGGAGCAAATCTAGAGGTGTGGGCATGTCTCGGCGTGAAGGAGCTCCGCCGACGAAGTCATGACGACAGAGGCGCTAGGAGCTCTTCGCGCGATGCAGGTGGCCGGAATGGGGAATGGGACTGTCTCGCCGACAGATCTGGCCCACGCCCGTTTTCGCTTCGTCCAGTGTTCCCAGGACGTTTTCGGGATCCCGGGAATGGCCTAGGAAGCCTGGACAAAGTTCGCTCAAATCCGGACGACGAGAGGTTCATGGAAACGCGATTGAACTGAATTTGGGCGTTCACGGAAACACTCAAGTCCGGACCTGGGAATGCTAGTGGAGATGTCTAAGCATCCCGGCACCAGATCGAAGCGCCGGCGCCAACCCTATCTGCTCCCTCTCGAACCCCACCCACCCACCAGCCAGTCTCCTCCACGGGCGTCGCCATAAGGGCAGCTGTTCCCGCGAGGACGCACTTGGGCTGGTAGCAGGCCAGGCTCTCCGTCTGATGTGTACAACCAGCGTGATGGGGGCGCTCCTTAGGGAAGGGATCTAATGGAATCAAGCTGGGGCTTGGGGTCATGTCGAGGTGGTGCTCGTAATCAGGGCCGGCTCTGGCCCATGGCAAGAGGGGCGACGGCCTGGGGCCCGAGCAAAGAAGGGGCCCATATTTTTTATAGTCTGTATACGTATGGTAGAGTAGTGCGAAAAAAAAAAGCCCATCGCATGACCAGCTCAAGCGTTAGGCAATAAACACACGTACGGAAGACTAGGACCTTCCAGACTCCATCGATTCATTTTCCCTCGATCTAATCCGGAACGGCTCGCCTACTCGCCTTGCTCACCTCATCTGACTTCAATCTCTAATTCCCTTTCCCTAATCTCTTATTTCCTATTCCCAATCAAGTACAACTGGTTAGAGACGAATTGACGGAGGCAGGGATGGAAGGAGGCGTAGCTGCAGGAGAGCTCCCGCTCAGGCCCTGCTCCCGCTGGTTGTTGCTTGCTACTTCCTGGGGCAAGTCGGCAAGAAACTTAAAAAGATCAAGATCGACAGGTTAATTCTCGGATCAAAACTGGCCGATTCTATTATTTCTTGTTCTGAATCCAAACTTGTCTCAATCATGTGAATCCAAACTTGTTATAAAAATGTCTCAATTGCTTATCGTATCCTCTTGGCTGTATCTGTGACTGTTGCATCAGCCGAAAGGAGTTTCTCAAAAATGAAGCTACTGAAAAAATTATTTGAGATCAACTATGTCACAAGAGAGACTAAATGGTTTGGCCATGTGTTGTATCGAAAAGAATATGTTGGACAATATTGATCTTGACAATGGCATTGATGACTTTGCATCAAAAAATGCACGGAAGTCACGTTTCTTGTGATTATTGGAGGCATAGAGGTTTGCTAGCATGCTATTCCTCTATTTTTTGTGCATTGTAGCTTCTACCTTATGTAATAATTGGTTTGGAACAAAGGCAATGTGGGATATTTGATTCTTATAAAAAAATCGTTGGGCCCAATGACCGTAGTTCGCCCTAGGGCCTTTGAAATCCCAGAGCCGGCCCTGCTCGTAATGGGGAAGAACTTCACCGCCATGGACATACCCACCCACCATCCAGCCTCCTCCATGGGCGGCACCATCAAGACAGCGGAGCAGCGGTACCTGTGAGGACGCACTCGGGCTGGTAGCAGGCCAGGCTCTCCATCTGGTGTGCACGGCCAGCATGCTGGGAGCGCTCCTGACGGCAGGGATCAAAGGGAATCAAGCTGCGCTCGAGGAGTCTATCGATCTAATTTTGGCTACGGAAGATTGGGATCGTGGGATGGTAGTTTTGATTTTGACCAGTCATCATACAATTTCTTTTGAGTGTTTGCAGTCAACATACAGTTGATACATTGCCTTTACTAACTCATGCGGCATGGCGTACTAGGCCATATACTGCAAGATATTTTTGAAGTGAGTAATATAAATAATACAAGAATTTTATATTGATTTGTTTTTTTGCAAAATTTCACTAATTAAAATTTATCAAAATTAGTTTAAAGAGATCTAAAAGTAATAAAAATTACAAATAGATCACTGGACCATCTAGCGACGACTACAAACACTAGCATGAGTAGAAGGCACGTTCTCGCCCTTCTATCACCGGAGTCGGAAAAAACTTGGCGTAGTAGAGGTTATTGTAGTAGACTATATTACTTCGAATGTATTATAATTTTTTCCATGTTAAAAAACTCATGTACTTACCTAATTTAATCCCAATAAGAATTATGAAATTATAAACATAGAAATTAGCTAAACACAAAATCGATTATTTTTCTTCTTCAGTTTTTTATAATTTTTATAACTTTTGGAACATCACTGCACACGAAGTGAGATCACACATAGATACTCATAATGACATTTCTTAGAACCACATGTGTCTACACGTTTATAAAATATACGACACTTGACTCGTAGCAACGCACGAATATTTAGCTAGTCTTTTTTAATTCAAACCAATACTCCCTCCATCCCTAGGATTAATTCATATAACTTTTTTGAAAAGTCAAGCCATGTAAAGTTTGACCAAACTTTTAGAAAAAGCTATCAAGAACTATTATACTATATAGATACCATGTAAAAATATGTTTCATGATGTATGAAAGAGTATGGATTATGTATTATAAATATTAATATTTTTCTCTAAAAATTTAGTCAAACTTTAGTTGGTTTGACTTCTGAAAAAAGTTATATGTCTTTTTAAGTCTTGGAACGAAGGTAGTATAGGGGTTTCCCTGACGCACCCTCCTCGTTAGGGTTTTCTGGCTCCGGGGCGATTTCGCCGCCGTGAGATCTCTTCGATCCCGACCCCGTTTTCTCATCGGATTGCACCCTACATACCTGTTCTGCCTCTTCCTCAGGGCTCCTTCCATTGCTCCTGGAAGGTTTCTCCTGAGGCGAGATAGGGTTTTGCTGTTCGGCGCCATGGCGACTAGATCGGAAACTGGCACTTCGGGTGTTGCAAAGGAATCTGAGCCTGAGCCAGACGATCTTCTCATGCACTTAGATCTACGGGATGATGAGCTTGATGATGTGATGATTGGAGCGGGCGAGGTCAAGGAATTTCAGAAAGAGGCTCGCTGGATGGCGATCGGCAAAGTTCACACAACCAGGAAATTCAGCTCAGAGGCTCTGTTCGGCAAGATGAAAGCGATCTGGAATCTCTCCAAAGATCCAATATACAGGGAGGCAGGGGAGAATTTGTTTGTGTTCCAGATGCACTGTTTAGGAGATTGGAAAAAGGTCGTGCACCAAGGTCCTTGGACGTTCCGAGGCTGGGCTGTACTCATTGAGGATTATGATGGCCAGGAGGTTCCGAAAAAAATCTCCTTTGGAGGTTTGTACGTTTGGGCTCAAATCCATGGCATACCGGAGCTGTATCGAAAGGTACATATTGTGGATGATTTGGCTCGCCGCATTGGGAAAACAAAGGAGGTCCAGATGACTCAAAAGCTGTTCTATGAGGGGAACTGTTATATGTTGATCCAAATTCTACAAAGTATAGGCCAACTTCTGACGAGTGGAGCGAGGCCCGTCGCCGGGAGACCTAGGTTTCCACCGATATATAAACCCCTTGTAAGCCGCCGGTTGGGAGAGTTGCATCTGTGAAATCCCCGGCGTTTGTAAACACTCCTCGATATAGTGAAGTTTCGCTGGCTGGCGCCCGTGGTTTTTTCCTCTCTTTGTTGGAGAGGTTTTCCACGTTAAATCTGTGTCCCCTTGCTGTGTTTTTCGTTTTCGTTCTTCGTTATCTTCTTGTCGCAATTGTAACAGGAACTATGTAAGAATCAGAGTAATGCTCGAGGTTAAAAAACCCCTTTCTCGGGTGGTTTCTCTCAATGTGGAAGGAGAAGGGAAGAAGAGGCTACTGGTCAAGTACGAGAAGGTTCCATATTTTTGCAAGCACTGCGGATTTACTGGACATAACCATGAAGAGTGTGGGGATGGTGTCTGGACGGATCGAGAATTACAATATGGTGATTTCATGCTAGCCAAGCGACATGCAAACCCTCCGATCATGGAAGCACATACCTTTATTCCGAGAGGACGAGGCAGTAGGACAGGCAGGGGTGCAACGGCTCCCCGGAAATGCTCGTCCCAAGAGGCCTCGCTGGATGGTGAGGATGATATTCTGGACACTGCGGTCAGCTCGATGAAACATACCCCCATGGAAACTGCTGTAGATGGGGATACCAGTGCTAGGAAGACCTTAGTGTATGAGAGTGAAGCCTTAGGATCAGATGGCAACCCTCTAGATCCATCTGCAGATCCGGGGAAAATTCCCCCACCACCACCAACATACACTGACCCTTGAGAACGCTCGAAGCTACGTAAGATGACAGACTTATCACATGACTTGGCAACATCGGCTGCTCCGAGGACCGCCGAGCCCAATGACAACATTAGGATGGAACAGCCGTGGACTAGGGCGACCCGCGACTGTTCAGGAGCTCGTCTGCTTGGTGCAGACATACAAGCCCAGCCTAGTTTTTATATGTGAGACTAGGAAAAGTAAAGAAAGAGTTACAAACCTTCGCTCAGGATTGGCATGAAGGATTGTTTTCAAGTTAGTGGCACTGGGAAAGGTGGGGGACTGGCCCTCTACCGAACGGAGGATGTTTCGGTTGATCTCCTGTCTTTCAGCAAATATCATATTGATGCTCATATCAGTGGTGGCCCATTTGATCAGATGTGGCGAGGCACGTTTATATACGGTGAGCCTAAAGCATGCGACCGACATCTTGTGTGGTCAATGCTTCGGCAAATGAGGGATGAATCGGAGAAACCATGGCTTATGCTAGGAGACTTCAACGAAGCCCTTTGGCAAGAAGAGCACTTCTCAAATACGGCTCGCTCGGAACGCCTAATGATGGACTTCCCTGAGGTTTTATCACATTGTGATCTACATGATATCGGTTTTATTGGAACTCCTTGGACCTTTGATAATAAGCAGAAGGGTGGGCGGAATGTTAAGGTTCGACTAGACAGAGGAGTGGCCTCGCCGGCTTGGTCGACCTTGTTCCCGATGCATCGTCTTCGGCACATTGTCTCAACTCGGTCTGACCACTGCCCTATCCTGTTGTCGGCTGAGGAAGGTAGGAACTGCAGATCTAATAGACCGATTAGAAGATATGAGGTGGTCTGGGAACGTGAGCCTTCCCTGTCAGCGGCTGTTGAGGAATCCTGGTCGCGTAGAGTGGTTGTTAGTGACCTGGCCGATGTAGCTGCCTCCTTAAATACTGTTATGAGTACCTTGCAGAGGTGGCGTAAAACTCATTTTAAGTCTGTGCCTAAGGAGCTGGAAAAGCAGCGATGCTTGAGGAAGCTGATGCTGACGAAGCTAGTTTGTCTGCTCGTATTGGGTTAGAGAAGGAGATGGATGAACTTCTCTACAGGGAAGAGATTATGTGGATGCAGCGCTCGAGAGTTGCATGGTTGAGAGAGGGTGATCACAATACCAAGTACTTCCACCGTCGAGCTTCCTGGAGGCGACGGAAAAACAGGGTTCGGCGCTTAAGAAGAGATGATGGAACTTGGACTTCTGACCCGGAGGAGATGGAGAATATGGCTACAGAATTTTTCCAGAAGCTATACACGCGTGAGGATAGCATTGTCCCGACTCCGGTAATTGAGGCTATGAGATGCTGTGTGGATGATGAGATGAATGAGAAGCTATGTGCCCCCTATACTGAGAAGGAAATTAGTGATGCACTCTTCCAGATCGGCCCGTTAGAGGCTCCAGGCCCCGATGGCTTTCCTGCTCGTTTTCTACAGAGAAACTGGGACCTTCTAAAGGAAGATGTCATTTAGGCTGTGCAGCAATTCTTCTCCTCCAGTGTCATGCCAGAGATGGTTAATGACACAACAATAGTCTTGATTCCAAAGAAAAATGATCCTTAACACCTAAAGGATTTCAGACCAATAAGCCTCTGCAATGTCATCTTCAAGGTTGTATCTAAATGCCTGGTGAACAAATTAAGGCCTCTTCTTCAGGATATCATCTCACCAACCCAGAGTGCATTTATTCCTGAACGCCTCATTACTGACAATGCTCTTATGGCCTTTGAGTGCTTACACTCGATTCAACATGGCTCGGCAGCTTGTAAAAATTTCTGTGCGTATAAATTGGATATCGCTAAAGCGTATGATCGTGTGGACTGAAGGTTCCTGGAAGGGGTTTTAGCGAAGTTGGGATTTTAGAGACAGTGGATTTGGTGGGTGATGGCCTGCGTCACGATCGTTCGTTATTCAGTTCGCTTTAACAGAAACATGTTGGACTCCTTCACTCCCTCCCGCGGTATTCGTCAAGGTGATCCTCTTTCGCCGTACCTTTTCCTGTTTGTTGCTGACGGTCTCTCCTGTCTTATTCGAAAGGAAATCGAGGAGTCTTCACCTCGTGAGCTGGTTATATGCCGTTGTGCACCGGGCATCTCGCATCTATTTTTTGCCGGTGATAGTCTCTTGTTCTTCGAAGCCTCGGGGGACCAGGCTAGAGTAATCAAGACCATTCTTGATCGGTATGAGCATGGCACTGGGCAACTGGTCAGTCTTGGCAAATGCTCAATATTGTATGGGTATCGCTGTACAGATGCTATGCAAAATGAAATAAAAGACATCCTGAAATATGAGACTTCGTGTTTTGAAGAAAAATATCTGGGGTTGCCGGTACCTGAAGGCAGAATATCAAAAGGCAAGTTCAAGTCCACCAAAGGAAAATTTTCAAAACATGCAAGCGATTGGTCCGAGAAATATATGTCTGCAGGAGCGAAAGATATTCTCATTAAATCAGTGTTGCAATCAGTCTCGACATATGCTATGGGGTGTTGATTCAGGGCTCATTGATGAGTTGGAACAGATAATCCGAACCTTCTGGTGGGGTGATGAAGTCAATAAGAGGAAAATGCATTGGATATCGTGGGATAAAGTGGCCAGACCAAAAAACTATGGAGGCACTGGCTTTCGGATCTTCTTGTTTTTAACCAGGCCCTCCTGGCGAAACAAGCTTGGCGCCTGATCCATTACCCCGGAATCCTTTGTGCTTGTCTCCTAAAAGCTAGGTACTACCCCTCTGGTCATTTGCTTGATACGGCTTTTATCAAGAACCAGTCACCGACTTGGCAGGGGATAGTCCATGGGCTAGAATTACTGAAGAAAGGAATCATTTAGCGGATAGGTACAGGGTCCAAGGTCAAAATATTCCGAGATAATTGGCTTTCTAGACCGGGTGCGCTGCAGGTGGATGGAAGGAAAGGCTCGTCTCGTCATAGATGGGTGTCAGAACTTATTGATCAAGACGACAGAATGTGGAATGAGGACGCGGTGCGTGAGTGCTGCTTTCCCCATGATGCGGCGGTGATCCTGAATATCAAACTGCCAGCTCGTTCATCGGAGGACTTTGTTGCTTGGTTGGGTGAGGCCAATGGTATATTTAGTGTCAGGTCGGCCTACCGGATTGGTATTCTCCCAAAGCTCCAAGGGATGAATGGAGGTCAGTCTAGCTCCATGGCAGCGGAGGGAGAAAGGAAAATCTGGAATTTGGTTTGGAAATATAACGTCCCCCCGAAACTGAGAATTTTTGCTTGGCGGGTTGCGTCTGACTCGTTGGGATCGAAGCTAAATCTTAGTCGACGGCTCCCGTCGGTAGATCCTATTTGTACCATCTGTGCTCGGAAGGTTGAGGATACCCACCATGCTCTTATTAAATGTACTATGGCGCGTGCTCTTCGCGAGGAGCTGCGAACCTTAACTTACGGAGGAGTCGTTTCGAGTCAACAAGGATGAATGGTTGTTTGACCTTCTCGGTAATGCAACGCTGGAGCAGAGGCCTCGGATCATCTTTTTGCTATGGCGCGCCTGGCACCACCGCAACAATGTCATGCATGGCGACGGAAAAGCTTTGATCTCCTCTTCTGTTCCTTACTTGGTAAGCTACCATCGTACTCATACTGGTGAAGAGGCTCTTGGTAGTGTTGTGTCTTGGTCGCCTCCTAATATAGGCACTGTAAAGATGAATGTTGATGCTGGCCGGGACTCAACATCGAAGAATGCAGGAGTTGGCATTCTTATACGCGATCATCAAGGGCGTCCTATCCTCGCTGAATGAAAATTCATCCCGTTATGCGGCAGTTCAGAGGAATCCGAGGTCCTCGCTTGCCTGGAGGGGCTTCGGCATTTGATTGCTCTTCGGCGCTGGCCTGCTACCCTAGAGTCCGACTGCCTACGTGTTGTCTGGGCTATCAACAGTGAAACGCAAGAACAGTCTGCCAGCTAGACGGCGATTTTGGAGGCCCGAGAGCTTCTGAAGATTTACCAAGATATTAAGATCACAAAGGTCGATCGTGTGTGTAATGGCGCTGCACATGTATTAGCTCAGGTTGGTAGATTAGGGCTCTCTGGGCTATCTCGTGATTCGGTTTCGGAGTGTGTTCTGGCCTGGTCATGCTAGATTGTAAGAACACTATGTAATGTGGGAGTATCAAGTTTTTTACGCACTTTTTTCTTTACCAAGTACCTGAGGGGATTGAAAGGTTTTTAATAAGAAGGACTTGCTGCTCAATATACTGTGTCTTAACTTTCAAAAAAGAAAGGTAGTATAGGAATAATGCAGCCCGGCTTGCACACCACTCTCACGTGTTCCACCCGATCCGATTGGAAAGGTAGCTGACCCAACTGAACCACCAACACTCCACTTCCACTCTGAAGTCTGAACCCTCTCTTCTCCGGCGGCCGGCGCACCATCCCGGCGAGTCCCCGCCGCGCCCCTCCTCCCTCTCCCGCTCCTTCTGGATGGGTAATCTCCTCACCTCTCCGCTCCAACGAATCGAATCCCTAACGACCTGAACTCGAAATTGTTCTCCCTCTAATTCCCCTCAGGATCGTGCCCGCGCGCGGCTGATTTTTGGTGCAGAACCCGGGTAGGTGGTGTTTCCTCGTGCTGATCGCCACTAAATTGCTCTGCTCAGCTCCGAAGCGATCTCACGGTGCTCTATCTGGTAGCTCTCCAGGCTGTTTAGACCGGCGGCCTGCGGCGGCGTCAGCGGGGCGAGGTCTTCGAGCACCGGATCCAGTATGGAGAGAGCGGGACTCCTCAAGCCCTTCTCCCCGAAGGCGCAGGCCACGCCTAGGGTGTGCATGGTCTCCAGGTACCTGGCCGCATCTGTATTCGCATCAGAGTTCAGAGCTGTCACGTAGAGTTCAGAGCTTTATTTGCTTCAGAGTTTAGGCTTTCATTTTATTGGTGGTTGTTAATTAATTTTTACTAATAAGAGTAAGAAAATCCACCCAGCTTCGCGACGGAGTTGCTCGAGATAAAATCCAGAGAGCCGCCATCCCTTCATGTGCTAGTCATCCCGGGAAATCCAGGTAGGTGTCGGCCATGCTCAATAAATTAAGCCGGCAAAGGATCAGGGCTTATGTTGATATGATGTTTATGTGTGGAAGGTATTGTTGGATTCTATAAGGACTTTGTGGAAGCCCTCTACGAAAACCTTGGCGGGCAGGCATCTGTTACCGGTAAGCTTGGCAGATCGTATCATCGTTGATGGATTTTCTATGTAGCTTGTACTGCTTTCTGACGAACCTTGTGCATTGTGCAGCGATAGGGCACATTTCACATGGCCAGAAGGTAATAATACAACTTTCTTCAGGTTGATTCATATCATAATGTTGAATTTTGATGAATCGTCAAGGAACAGTCACATGTATCGTACATATGTATGGCAGACCGTAAAGTGACGATGGATTATCAGGGATATATAATAGTCTCTGAGCATTGGATGCTTGTAGTGTTTTTTTACAGTTGATTTAAACCTGATACATAAATGGAGTTATCCAAAACATGCAGCCTGTTAGGGAATTTTCTTTCTAAGTTCTTAGGGTAGTTATCTTGTTTGAAGCTGCAAGCTTCTATGGAGAACTGGTATCCCACATGCCACTTTACTTCTGCACTCTACCACTACTTGGTATGATAAATGTTGTGCAGTTAACTGGTTCCACCTTTCAAGAAAGAAACCTCCACATGTCTTTGTCGTAACAGTAGTCAAAGTTCCCATCCTTCTTTTTCTTATTCCCAATCGTTGGTACAAAAAATAAGCCTTGTGGATGCACACTATTTTAGTGACCCATTGGCGTTTATACTATAGTAAAGCTTGGTTTTTATTGCTTGTTCATCATTTTAATATTCTACTGTATTTTGATCTTTACACCATCCAAGACAGGATTATGAGCGTGGGCGATTGTTTTCGTTACGTGAACAAATTGATCACAAGGTTCGTTTTCGCATGTTTTGATGTTTTTTTCGGTTGAAACTTCTCTTCATAATTTTGTTCCTGCCGCAACAGATTTTTTAGCTAGCATGCCTCTAAAAGGAAAAACACTCATAAAAATTAAATAGCACCATGTCGCAATTCCTCCTATGGTGGTTAAAACAGTTTTCTGTTTCATATGTCCACGTTTGCAGGTTGATTTTCTTGAGCAAGAGCTTCTACATACTGAACAATCAATACTTTTGGTATGTTTTTTTTTAATTTCGCTGCCACAAGCTCTTTGATTTGATTCAGGCTCTTCTATGCTAGATTGATGTGCGGGTATTATAGTAGTTTTACTTATATATGCCACGATACAACGGACCGAAACTTTGTATACTTCAACACTTTACACGATTTCCCTTTTTAGGCAGTACAGCTTAACTTTAGTTCTTCATTTGAATGAAGGTGGGTCATTCTATTGGTGCATACATAGGTCTGGAAATATTCAAGAGACTCCAGAAGAAGGTAGAGGAGTATTTGTCCTCCTTTCCTGAAGTATGTACTTGTTGATTCATTATTTTTCCTCTTCTGGACAGGTTAATTTTTTTGTCGGACTATATCCATTTTTGTCATTAAACAAGAGTTCTATGAAGCAATCATCAATTGGATATATTGCAAGGTACAAAAAAATCAACCACCACAATACCTTGTTGCTATTCTGCAGAAACTTCTATCTAATTCAAATAAGGTGATGTGCTTGCATGAAACACATGAGCATTGATAGGCAAGTCAAGCATGAGGAAAATCTAGAATGGCTTTTTTATTTTAGCAAGTAATCCAAGTAGGCATACAACGAATTACCGACTAATAGATTTCTAAAGCTATTTTTTTGTAATTGTTATCTTGTGCGCGGTTAATGAGTACCTAGTGTTTGAGTTCAATGTTAAAGCAATTATCCTGTCCATTCACAAATTACCATTTGTGATGCAAAACGCACACAAACCCCCCCCCCCCCCCTCTCCTGTGAACAGTACTTCGAGAGAGAGCCCAGTTGTTCCGGGCCGATCCCGAGCCCCTCCGGCGGCGCTGCCGTCCGAAGGTGGCGGAGGAGAGGCTCAGCGTGGTTAGGTTAGGTTGTTGATGTTTGCGGCGGTTTTCATTGTCTTGGGCATCTTTGCCCGGAGTCGTCTCAGTTATCGGCGGATGGAGGCGGGCGTGATGATCTCCTCTTGCGTGCTCCGGTGGTGGAGGCGGTTGAGGTGGGATCTCCCCGGCGACTCGTAATAAGGCCTAGGACACGGCATCCGATGAGGGCTGAAGCTCGCCACTTTCTTGGCGGCCGTGGTGGCGGGGAGGAAGGGTGGTGGTAACGTGACTTGGTTCTCTTTCTTCCGGCGGCCGTGGGCGAGGATCTGAGTGCTGCGTCGTCTTCTCCTTGTCTGGGTCTTTGTGGTACTTGCGCGCGGGTTTCCTTCTTCTCTCAAGCCGTCATGGTGGTGGCGTTGTTGGTGGAAGGTCACGATGCTGCGGCGGCTCGGTTTGGAGCACTCTCCGGCGTCTTCGGCGGCGATTTGTTCGTCAAGACATCGAACCAATGGCGATGGCTGCCGCTCCGCTTCTTTCGGCCGTGCGTTGATCCTGTCGGTTGCGGATTTGCAGGCGCTTCTTCGATCTGGAGTTGGAAGAGGATGGAGGACTTGATTGCTTTTTCAAGTTTTCTGTAGGGTCCTCAGTGCTTATTTCTGGGCCTTGTTGTAATTTTTATTTCTTAGGCCATTTGTACTCCAGAGTTTTCTGAGCAGCAATATATGTCGGGTGCATTTGCACCCGCTCCCAGTTCAAAAAAAAAAAAAAATTACCATTTGCGTTTTTTCTGAAGTTTGTCTTCCCAAATGGACACGTCAGGTCATCTCTCCTTAGTAAAGGGGTTAGTTTGCTTGTGTCTTTTATTGGATCACTCCAACCTTCATTTACAAGAAACATCGTGAGAAGGTTCCTTGGTTCTTCCTGGTCTGCTGCCGCTGTTGATGCTGGCTGTAGCCATCTCTTGCAGGTGAGTTTTGAAATTAAGTAATCCACTAGGCCTGTATTGTTCACTGGTCTGAAAAATGTATCGAGGAATTTGCTCTTTTCTTCATGAACCATGCAGTACCACACGATGCAAAATGTGCTTTTCATGGCAAAGACGGAATTCCTAAAGGTAATCAGTTATTAATGCTTGGATCAAATGAATTATCAGTCACAAGAGTATTATTACAGCAATTCCATCACTTCCTGTTTTACTTGCCTACCAGTCAGTTCTTGACCATGTTACTGTACTCCAGCTTCATGAAGAACCGGACTGGAATTTCATCAGAGCAAAACAGGACGAAATTGCTTTTCTGTTTGGTTTGGATGATCACTGGGGTCCACTGACTCACATGGAAGAGGTGAACAATTTTCTTTTGTTATTCTGATAATGTTTGTTGGGATGTCATAGATAACTATCCTTGCTCACGGTATTTCTTTCTTCGAGTATTCAATTACAGATCTCAAAGTATGCTCCGGGGGTTGCCTTGTCGATCGAGAAAGAAGGTCACACACATGGCTACTGCTGCACAGAGGCTGGATCCTTCTGGGTTGCGGATTACGTGGCCAACTTGATTAAAAACAAAATGCTCATCGGAGATAGCTGATGTGAGTATGACACAAGTATCTTATTTGGTCATAGTAATATAGGAGTGTGATGCTTGATTCCGAATAGTATTACTAATCCCTTTGAAGGATTACTGGTCTCAAAAGTCAGATACTGAATACTGGTATCTATCTATCTTGGGGCAGACTGACTTGTCGGTTTGGCTTATTTGTTACTCCCTCCGTTCAATAATGTAAGATGTTTTAGCAAACTAAGTTATTTTGCAGTTTGCTAAAACGTGCTATATTAGTGAACTGAGGAAGTGCGATATAATTTTGATGATTCTTTTCAACTCTATCTTAACTAATATATTTAATACAATCGTAGATAAATCAAGAACTGGATTTTAAGGTCCATGGGCTTTGGACCTGAAATAAGCTAGACCTGGCTGGACTGGGCGTCATTGGACTTGGACCTGAAGAGGATACTAGGTCCAATAGCATTGGATGAGTTTGGACCTGAAGAGGATATGATTCGTAGATAAGGATTCAAACTCAAAGTAAGAGTACTAAGCCTATTAAGTACTTGCGACCAAACCAGTGTTGAACAACAATTCCATACAATTTAGTACTTTTGAAATGACAAGGCATATACTCCCTCTGTTTCAAAATATAAGATGTTTTAGGTTTGTGAAGAAAATGTATCTAGACATCTTTTGGTGTGTAGATTCACTCCAAATCTGAGTGAACCTACACACTAAAAGTAGTCTAGATACATTTGTTTCACAAGCTAAAACATCTTATATTTTGAAACGGAGGGAGTATATCATTGGATTTAAAGACCACGTAGCCCTATCATTGGATATGCTTGTGCACTTCAAAATGAATTCCCTTTATGCCTTTGGAGACTTTTATTTTATGTACAAAGCATTCACAAAGTTATAATGCTCAGAAAAACTCTGTACCCTTTGTGAATGACATGCTGCTTAGAAATTTACAAATGTAAAAAAAAATACTTACTCTATAAACATCACTTTCTTGAGATTTCCTGTACGTATTATTAGGGGAATTTTGAATTGTATATATGGACGAAATGAATCAACATTGGGTGTTAAGTTCAATAAGGAAAATGGAGCATTGTGAGCTGCAAGTCTAATCTGCAACGAAACAGGAGCAACAGAGGAGCAGGAACCTCTAGATTCGTAGGCTTACTTTTTGTTTAAGAAGTCTGTTGTTTCGTTTCTTGAAATGAAACCGGGGAGCAAATCTATGTGAATCTAGAAAACAAAGAGAAGTAGAGGAGGAAGAACCGGAGACGGACACGAACACATGAAGACAGCGAAATCTGTGACGTATGCTTAATGCACATCTTTTCGCTTTTATTCAGTATAATATAGGCATAAAAAAAGCTCTAGTATATATGCCGCCACGATCCACAATGTCTGCGCCATCCCACAAACCAGATCATGATGACTGATTCAGCAGATATACATAACCGACGAAACAGAATAAAAAGGAGATCATCACCCTTGATGTGAACAAATCACATCTCAGGTGTCTAAACTTGCATGTTTATTTATGCCTAAAACAGAGTAGAAATGAAACGCAATGTGACAGTAAACAGGACACAAACATGACTAAACAACTCACGATGTAGTACAACCCAGGCATTGATGTTTGACAGTACTCCAGCTCCTAAGGAGGGTTCAGCTGGGCAAGCAGGTGGTCTTGCAGTCAGCCACACAGGTGCGCTGGCAGTCACGGCATGCCTGAGAATAGGATGGGGCGCAAATACCGCCGCATGAATCCTCGACGTCGTCGCTGCAATCGCATCTCCGTGGACAGGCGGGGTGGCGGCCGCAGCACCTGTCCTGGCAGCTCTTGTCAGCCTTCCGTTTGCAGGAAGTACATTGAACTTTCGCGCAAACTCCATCGCATGGCCCCTTGGCGAAGGAGACGACCACGCTGCTTGAACCGCAATGCGGGGCACACTGCTTGCATGGTATCGCCGCCGCTGGTTTCCCTTGGGAGCACAACACCAATATCATCAGGACGGCGGCGATCGCCGCCGCTGGTTTCCCTTAAGAGTAGCTGCACCAGATGCTGCCATTAGGTAAGATGTGAACAAGAGGACACAAAGTTAGGTAAGATGTGCATATATATGTTTGGGTAGAGCGACCATGCCCTTTTATAGCCGTCTACCGGCGATCTACGGCACCGGAAATATACGATACCTCATGTCCTACTAGAGCATAACCAATTGTTTGTTACATGCAAGATGGTAAGTACATGTTGACTTGACTAGGAGCACGTATTGATCATTTGAGTTTACTCCACTAGTGGCACACGATTTATTCTTGTCCCGGCCCCCTTGATCATTTCAGTTTACTCCAACGTACGTACTAGCTTTGACATGTTCGGGTCAATGAAACTGCAAGTCAATGGAGAAGGTTCAGATCACCGGGTCCTTATTTTACTGCGTGCATGTACTGGAAATTAATTCCGAATTCAAGCAACTTGCTGTTTCGCATTGGAAACAGTTAGCATAATCTAATAACCATAACTTTGAAGATCCATTCCTAACACTACATTGATGGCACCCGAGAACATTGTGAAAAACTACGAAATGAATTTTGTACTACTGGTGGCATGTATATACTACCAAGGTTATGAAGATTTTCATGAACTAGAGAGAGTTCAAGAATTACAATTTCAGAAGAGTATTAAGAGCATCACCAAAATCATTGGTATATTTACCCCCAACTGGTTAAAACAGCTTTTTTTTTACCAATTGTAGCAAAAAATCTTGCTCCAAGAGCTCTGCTAAAAATGGGCCCCACATTTTTTTACCAAGCTTCCTAAAACTTCCGTTCCAATTGGCATACATGCCAATCCAAAGCCAACTCAGCCACCTCCTGAAAATTTCCGAGCACCCCGCTTGTCTACTCACACACCGCGTCGGTGCCGCCTTACCTCCTCTATCACCATTGTTCCTCCTCTTCCGCCTCCCACACCCCTACTTAGTTTCCCCACCGTTCACATCGGAGCCTTCCATCGCCGCTTGCACTGAACTCCATTTCGGCTGGATGCGGTTGATTATAGTCGAATTGATCGCCGTCGGCATGGAACCTGTCGAGCCCGCCTTATCTCGCCATGTCGCTACCATGCTCCCTCACGGGGGAACTCATGGTGGTAGTCACCAGGCCAGCGAGCGCAGTGCCCCATCCGCATGACACGGGTACTCATCGGTTCGTGTTCTCCGGAAGCCCTGCCTTCTCTAGTCGTTGTCCTGTCACTACCCCAGGAACGGGTGTGTTTGATAGGAAGACAAATGAAAAAGAAAAAAAGAAAAAAGGAGAAGAGTAAAACCCACTAAAATGGAGGCCATATGTGCAGATTTTTAGCATTGCTAGTTTTAACATTAGTTCTAGGAGGGCTAGCAAAGCAAAAAAAAAAATGGATGCTGGACCTTCTCTCTTCCTCTTCCTATACCCATGTTAGGAATCCAAAATATATCAATGATATTTGAGATGTACTAAGGAAGCAAAGCGATCACATTATTGGATAAAAATAATATATTAATATCAAGAAGATACTAGATACGCCTAGTCTCTACAACAACAAAATGTTCGGAGCTAATCTAGACATCAAGGATGCACCCACTAGTAGAAAAAGGGCCTCTAGTCCCGGTTTGTTGTAACCCGGGACTAGAGGTCACCGCATGGGCCACCGCATGGCCGTTTTTATAGCAGGGGGACGAAGGACCTTTAGTCCCGGGTCGTAATACGACCCTGAACTAAAGATCTTTTTTTCAAATATTTTTTTTCAAATTTTTTCCTGAACTTTTGAATTGTTTGGCTCGTAATCCTCTCACTTGAAACATTTTTAGTACTAACTATATCTAATCTTAGGTCAAATTACACTTACGGTAAACTTCTCAGTCGGTCACCCATCCTAGCACTACTCCACCCTCAGCACGCTTAACTTCTCTGTTCCATCAGGATGTCCTCGCGTGAAGCCCATTTGTACCTTGTTGTTAAGACTACAATATCTATCCTATTAGCCCATATCAATATGCCATACATCTTTATTTTTTGAAATTACAAAAAACTACTTTAGTAAACAACAATAAATAAGTAATATATTATTTTAATCCAATGAAAGTGCAAAACCAAATAAAATAATATTTTATTCTTTTTTTGCCATTTATTCATTTAATATGGCATAAATAATATATTTATATCTGTAAATTTAAATTTAACAAATAATATATCCATAATTATCAGAAAAATGTGAGGAATCCAAATATGGAATAAATAAAATTGCAAAAAAAAAATAATTTTTTAAATAACTTTTTTTCTTTTCGAATTTTAAAAATCTAAAAAAATTTAAAACGGCCTAAGGCTGTTGAAATCGAACTCATAATTTTTTTCCACACATTTTGATATGTTGTACATTTTTTTTCGATATCGTACGCAAAAGTTATAGCCAATTTAAGTTTTCCTGCCGGGAAGCACCCTTTAGTCCGTCGTATCACGACCGGGACTAAAGGTGTTATCGTCTTAACTTTAGTCCCGAGCCGTATCACGACCCGGGACTAAAGGTCCAAACCGACCCGGGACTAGAGTTTCCTCGGACTCCTAGGCACCGAAAATGGTACGAACCGGGACTAGTGCTCATACTAGTCCTGGCCCGGAACAAATCGAGACCAGTGTTAGACTTTATATCGAACCGAAGACCCTTTTTCTACTAGTGACCCAGCCAAAAATGAAAAATAGAAACGAAATAAAAACAATAAAGAGACCCCGCCGAAGCGATCAGAGGCTCACAACCACATGAACCAACCACCACCATTGATGAAACCAAGACTACGTGTAACAGTTCTCCAAAGAGACGCCTCCAATAAGGTAACAGTGCATAGTCGCTGCCATCACCCTGTCTAACCACAGAAGTCACTTCATGGGTTTTCACCCAGAGAGGTCTAATCTATAGACAATGCCATAAACAAGGAAACGACTAGGGATCCATCATTGCCAGGTACAAGCAATGAAGGCCATTCCTAGGGTTTTCACCCTAGAAACAGAGACGCGGATCTCAGAGAGCACCACCGCGAACGAAGTCATTCTGTGCCGCCACCCCCACTTGCCGAGCTATTAAAACATCGATTTTCTGACTCAAAGTCATGACGTGCACGGATCCGCAACCACATGCACACAATGAATAGTGGATCATCATGTGTTCCCCATCCACTATGAGTACTCACCGGGATATCCACCAACAGTAGGCGATATGGACTCAACAAGAGCATGAGGGATAAAACCTTCAGAGCCTAGACGATCTGAAAACACGACCGCCTTAAATCCCACGTCAATACCTTGGAATCGGGACCATGGAGATGCTGATGATGATCTCCAAGGTGAAGAAAACCTAAGATTGACAATCTCCAACACTTGAGTATAGAGCCTTCTATAGTGTCGGCGATGAATACACATCTAAGACATAGTCATGGCAGATCATAATCACTTGAGGTGACATCCTTGGGAAGCACGAGCAAACCGGGACCACATTGGTGACAACCGGAAGGTGGCACCACTAGACCCGGCAAAGACAACACATCCACGCTAGAACCTCAAGGTTCATCGGTGACCAGGCCATGCGATCTTGGAAGGCAAGACGATGTGATCTAGGGTCACAGAGTTGGGGAGGAGATCGAGAAGCAACGAGGGTCCCCGACACAGCCTGTTGTAGTGTTTCCCACCAATAGCCTCGATCCCATCCTCCAAAAAACCGTAGCAGGGCCACCGTCCCGAAATCTCCCGCCCATGACCTCCAATGCCCCACACGTGGCGATCTCCACCGGTAGAAGAGAACCCGCCGCTACCGTGGCTTACGCTGGTGGCAGTGGCAGTAGAGAGAGTAGGCAAAAAGGTGGTTCACGGCGGCGGTAGGGTTTCCCCTTGGTGTCGATAGGGGCGCGATGTGAGGGGGTCGATATGGTTCAGAGCCCCTAACCTCTACCACCATGTCGTCACATGTAATAATAATTAAAAAGAGAAAGGGACCGAAGAACAAAATAATTCAACTCGTGTGCCAACGCCTAGGTCTACACATGGAGCAATCACGGGGCAACCTCATGGATTACTCATGTCCCTATTGGCCCATATATAGGACAAGATAGTCAGCGCATTGGGCTTAACAAAATTTTGATAAGCTCGTAGACAACGGAGTTGCTACTTGCTAGTCAATGGTGGAAGATTTAGATGGAGTGATCCCAGTTTAGTTGTGGAAATTCCATCGAAGTTGGCTCGCATTAGTCAAAATTAACCTTTCCATGCAGCCCATACGCATTATAGAACTCAGTGTTTCCACTTGAGTCGATGGTAGCCAGGCCATTTTCATAGCAGCGATACACACGTACAAATAAATACTCCCCCTCCTCAATTTATGTTGTACATAAGGTTTTATTAAAGTCAAATTTTATAATGTTTGACCAAATAGTTTGATACAAATATGAACCTATACAATGCAAATTAATATTATTAGAATTGACTTAATATATATTTTTATATTATATGCATTTCATATCATACATATTTATATTATTTTGTATGTTCTTGATCAAACTTTGTAAAATTTGACTCACACGCAAAATTATGTGCAACATATTATGGAGGGAGTAGTACGTACGATATTTTTGTTGTTGCAAAGTAAACGGTGTTTCTTATAAAGAAACAAACTGTGTTGATGTTCTATTGCTTAATTTACTTTGATTGAAACTGCTTAAATATAAAGATTCAAGTGGATCACTATTAGGATACCCTCTACCCTCTCACACCCTCCGCAAATAAATGTACTTCTAGTCATGTCCTAAGTTAGAGTTAGTAAAGTTTGACTAATTTTATAAAAAAACATAACAATATTTATGACTCTAATTTGGTGCTAATAGATATATTTCAAATTTAGTTTCATAATATGTCATTTTGATACAATATATATTGCTATATTTGTCTATAAAGTTGGTTAAATTTGATAAAGTTTGACTTATGCAAAAGGTAGCAATACACATATTTGTGGACGGAGGAAGTATCATTGAAAAAGTTAATTCATCTTTTATCTATACTTAAATATTCTGTGGGACTTGAAATTGAAAGCAAAGTAGAATATGGGCCTTCTATGTACCGGTTGAATTCTCCAAAAGAGATCAGGCAGGCCCACTTAGATGGAGTGAACAATATGTTAGCAGGCTAAGCCGTATTGTGTTGGATTGTGCAAGATCAGCATTGCATGTTGTAAACTTGTGATGCTTCGCATAGTTTAACAGTAATGTCTCAGATGATGAAGGAAAAAACAGTAAACTCTCAGACGTATTCATATGGTTTAATACTTTAATGAACTTATAAAATAATAGATCGTTGGCAAAATCAACATAATATGATGGTATGAACGGTACACCAAAATCAAATATATTATACTCTGTTTGTCCCAAATTAACAGACTTAACTTTGTCCAGATACAAAAGTATCTATACACTACAATGCATCTAGATATATCCGTATTTAGAAAAAATTGAGTCGGTTAATTTAGGACGGAGGAAGTAGAGCTGACAATCTCATGACAACATGGGCAATGGCTTTTATGACCCTAAACATTCGATGTTGAAACTTCTTAGGGATTCGGTGTACAAACAAAACTCTTTTTTTCAAAATGGGGGTGTTCCCCGGCCTCTGCATCCTCGGATGCACACAACCAAATTTATTACTAATTAGCAAAAAGTGCAATCGTTACAGTTCAAGGATCTGAGAGGGTTGATACAAACACCAACCATATGAAGAAAACAAGTGGACCACCAGATAAAAGCCTAAAAAAGCTAGACATCTCTCGGCCTACTAGAATGCCGCCACAAAACTAGGTAGTAGATATCCTGAGCAGCCATCACCAGACGGATGCATCTAGAACCCATCGAAGTTCGTTGGTGCTCCGGTAGTAACAAATCCCAGAGCTGGATCCATCGAGACGCCGTAATAATAACCTGAAAAAATATTGAACTCGAACCTTGTTAAAAATAATAGCATTGCGACACTTCCAAATTGACCAACATAAAGCCGACACTTCTATTCATATTCTAGCTTTATCGGCCCTATTCATTTCATTTAACCAATTTCCAAACATAATGGTAATATTGGCTTGCGGTGGAAGATTGTAAGTGAAAAACACAATGCGCCAAATAATATTAGCAAAGGGGCATGATAAGAAAAGGCGTTCGATGGTTTCATCCCCATCACAAAAATAGTACCTCTTACATCCTTTCCAATTTCTTCTTAATAGATTGTCTTTAGTTAATAGAACTTTGTTTTTTTAAACCACATGAAAATCTTAAAAACCACAAACAAAACTCTTAACCATTAAACATATGGTTATCTTGATATATACAGAGAAAAAAAATCTAAGAATGTAGCAATCCAAAAGGCTCGAGATGTTAGGCCGTAGGCCCTTTCTGCGCTGGCAATCTCAAATGTGTTACTACTGTTTTTCAAAGTTTTCTTCTGTCAGTCCAAACTGTTCATACACTCATCCACAGACTGACGGTAGGAAGGTGGCTTTTCTTGAGACATCAATGACAAGACATAAACGCATCTACTGATCTCTCGGGTTGTTTGATCTCCACAAGCTAGCTACACGTTTTACTACTTGATAGCTGCCTTTTTGTGTTGATCAATAATGTGTGTAGCTAACGACAATGACTCAATGAGTGGAATGCCGGCCGGCCATATTGGTTTTTTTTCCTGGGTTGCATTTTCTTATGTTTCCATTTTATTTTAGTAACACTATCCATTACCATTATCTAGCTCTGGGAGCCGGCGAGGCCACACTCATTGTAGCCTCTGAATGTGATGGAGATGTTACATAAGATCAAAGAAAGAGACAGGCTTGATAGGGCTTTGGGCAGCATACCACGCTCGTAGTTGATTAAATTATAGGACATACTCGAAATTAGAATTTCGATAGTTATCTTCAAAGCCCACGGTACCCTAATTACAACAAAATGGCATAATTGCAATGATTTTTTGTGCTAATTAGGGTATTAATGTTTTTGAGCAAAACTTTGAATTTCTACGTGCAAGGAAGCTCACATTGAAAATGGATCCTGTTCATACGGTTTATTATAATGGAATTTTATGATGCACCGGCCTTGGGGTTTTACTCTTCGATAATCTTAGGTAAAATAAACAATTTTGTATTGTTGTAATAAAAGGATCCCGATCAGTTAGCAAGTTTCTCCTCTCTCTGTTGTCCTTTTTTGTTACTCCTTCAATTTTATTATATTTGTCCAAGGTCTCTGGCAATTCAGTTTCAAACTATCTTTTAGTAGGAAATGAAGGTATATATATACCACTATTTAAATTTACTCATGTACATTTCTCCAAGAAGGAAATAAACTTCTTGCATATGTCAAGATTGAAGCAGGCTCGGGGCTATTTGTGAACCTCCAAGATATGTATAATTGACAACTCTTGCAGTAAAAAACAGAGTACACTTGAAGAAAGCATTTCAAGAGAATGACCAAGATAATGTCAGTACATATAAGATATAATCCCACATATATAACTGAATAGGCAATACAAACAACACCACAGTGTTGACTATCCAGCAGTCAAAATCACCGTATTATTGAAGAGTAAAATAACGTCAAGCTCATGTCACAATGTCGTAGGTGTTTCTTTAAGTCCAGGCGCACCTTAAACAATTATACTTGATGAAGGTATTGTTTGATGGCCCTGCGTAACGAAGATAATAAAGCGTTAAGCATTGTATTAGCTTACTGCACATATTGATAAACCTGGCAGTAAGGTATAATTTTTTTTTGCAGGCATTAAGCAGTAAGGTATAATTATTGAATGCATATAAAATAAGATTACGATGGAATCCATATATCAAATGTTAACATGTTCCACATAAACTAGACATGCTCAATTCTGTCCGAGTTATCATCTTAAGCATTGGGATGAATTTTCTATAGACACTTGTAATATGAAAAGGAGTATATATATGTATACTAAGCATTGAAACGATATACTTACATTTCTTGGGACATAGAGTGCATGGATGTCAAGTTCTTTGTAGCTCTCACGGCGAGTGTTGACGACTGTTTTGTACTTGATGACACCACGTGCCATGGCGAACTCTCCTGTCCCACCTATAATGGCCATCTCACCCTCCAAAAGATACTGCCCCATCACTGCAAGTGTTGACCCTTTGAACCTATTTTAGGAGTGAATAGTAATATCATGCATATATATATATATATATATCACCGTGAAAACAAACAATCTTCATTATTTATCAAAATCTGATCTAGGCCTGAAGTAGAGATAATTATGAATGAACCTGGGATCTTGGAACACCATGCTGAAATAATGGAACCAGCCTGGACCTTCTAGGTCGGCCTGCACTTGCATCCCTTTTGCACGAGCAACAATGGTTGCATCGGGTTCAGGTGCATCAATGACAGTCCAATCGATGACAGTGGTTGTACCAAACCATGATCGATGGCCAGAATTAACTGTAACCACCTGGTTGTGGTCTGGTCCATCAACTACTTGGTGCAAGTACAGACGCAGGTTTGTCTCACGCTCACATGGAACGATGGGGCACATGAAAGAAGGATCGGCCATGGCTACGACGAAATGTGAGAAACAGAGGAGGGACAATATGCGGCTAGGCCAGGCCATGGCTTGGATTATTAATTGGTGCTCAAAGGAAGCACTCTTCCCTTTTGTGCTAGCTGTGTGGAAGATGTAGAGGCGATGGACTGTATTTATAGCGTTCAAGAGCATATGCATTGCTGATCCTTTTAGGGCATTGGTGTCTGCTGCTTATTTCAAACAGAGGTTCCATTAGCGTGCGACTATGATTGTTTACATTACATCAATCATTTTTCTTGTTCTGGCGATTTCCCCTATGGCAGTACACCAATCATAGGACATGTACCCATCTCTCTTAGTTGATTGGTGCCCATTTTTAACACTATTCGATGTCCTTACAGACCATCCTGGAAGTCCCTCGTCGTTTTCCTTTTGTTTTATCTAAATGGCTTTTCTGGCTTGGATAGTATATAACCGTGTTTCCAAGTGAAACAATTCAACCGAGACTACAAGTCTGGATAGCAAAATAAATTGGTAAATGTGCATGTACCAAATCCCTCCAGACAAGGATGACATGCAGCAAGGTGCCATTTGTCAATTTTTTCTTAAATTTTATCTAATATTCAAAAATCTAAGCACAACTTGACTGAAATCGCAATTATATTTGTGTGCTGATTCACCGAACAGTGCATGTCAGGTTTGACACGGTGACCTTGATGGTGCTAGAGTTATTTTGGGATCAGACGACTCGATGGATGAGGTGTTCGTGTAAGTGAAGGCTGCAACCTGCAAGTGTGTACAAAAATACAATAGGTTTCATCATGCGTGATACCCTAAATGTAAGATGCATGAACTTAAGGGCGAAAGAGCAAGTGTTCAAGAAAAGTGCGTTTAAGCTAGCTGTTCAATCGATACTACTGTCACTTTGGTGGTGATGATGTATCGGGTATACCAATAAAGAGAGAGTCAAACACGATGGCCTGAGAACGACGGACTCTTGCTGAATGAGTGTGCGTAATTCCTTGTCCACCCTCCTTGCTCCTTGTCCTCATTGTCGTGCACGCATGTCGGATGACCCTGCGTCCCTCTCCTTGTCCTCTCCACAGGGCATGCACGCCGGAGGCCAAGGTACGATCCTTCTTGTCCTTGTCGCTGCACATGCCACGCTAGGGGAACATGAGAGACAGGGAGGGCGAGAGAGAGACTACATGAAAAATAAGTTAGTTTAGCTCTCCTCTCTGGTGCCAACACTACATGAAAGATTCAAGACACCGATGGCCACACGCTATGCCGACGGCTTTTCGTAGGGGCCGTCGACGTTGGTCCCGAGATGGGCAGCCCAGCAAATTTGGCCGTCGGCCTAGATAAGCCATTGGCGTAGAACTGGCATCGACATAGACAGCGGTGGACCGACGGCAACCGTCGGTATAAGAATACCGTCGGTGTTGTTGTGTGCCACATATGGGCCTAAACGATCAGACCGTGATGACGAGGCGACTGTGTCAGGTCTACGTCGATGGAAAGCCATTGGCCTAGGTTTCACGGCTGCATCAACAACTTTTCCATCGGCCTATTTCCTTTTTTATTTTTATTCATATAGGAATACATTAATACTTATGAATTTATTACTCTTAATTATTTTACGGCATTCCTAGAACGGTCGGTAGATGACCAATCCTGGCGACTGACTCTTGCCGTCCATCCCGTGCAATTTCAGACGTGGAGTGTGTACATTCCACCGCTAAACGATAAAACTGATCAGAACTAGCTTAGAGTCAAACCAAAAACTTAAAATGACTTGTAGATCAAACCGTTTGTCCGATTTAGGATCCGTTTTCACCGTTGGACTAGTCGCGACGAGATCTTCGAAACTAGATCCCATGTTAATATGTTTCGATGAAAAAAAATTTGGACCAAAAAGTTACCCACCCTTAATACATAAGTTATCTATGTCATAATATGCATGTTATCCATCCTATAATACATAAGTTATCCAGCATATAAACATGTTGGGTATGGACGTTTAATTGGAACGCGATAGCCTAGTTGTTAGGGTACTGAGACTTTATTGCTATCAATGCGTTAGCGTTGACGATGAAGCCTCGATGCCTAAACTTATCTAGGCCGTCACCTCGGTAGAGGGACGGAACAACAAAGTCGAGCCGCTAGACTAATGGTTGAGCATCAAGTTGTTCACTACGGCTTACTGTGGTGGATGGTTGGGCATAAGACCCCATTTATTTATATTGTATGCAAAAAACTTAAATTTATTTCCTTTAATGAAATTATGTTTGATGTTTTACGCGATGGACTTTCGAGATTGAGTAGTCCGTACGCTAGGAGAGCGACGACGAGCAACGAGACCGAGCTGTTAGAATAACATTTTATATTATGTTTGTAGATAAATTTTTATAGTGGTGGATAACTTACATGTTATTGGGTGGATAACTTATATACTAAAGCCTGGATATGTGTTAGTGATGGATAACTTATGGGTAATTAAGAAAGTTACCCATTCATAAGACGTGACCGTGGATAGATTTTGTAGTAGTGGATAACTTACATGTTATTGAGTGGATAACTTATATGTTGAAATCCGGATAACTCCCGTGTTACGGGGGGATAACTTTTGGTCTAAAAAAAAGTTGTCAGAACATACCAATATGGGATTTAGTTTCGAAGATCTCGTCACGACTAGTCTAACGGTAAAAACGGATCTTAATTCGGACAAACTGTTTGACATAGAAAACATTTTGAATTTTCGTTTTAAATTCAGCTGACTAATCGATCCCCACGTTGCTGGTGTCGGAATGTCCAGCAATTTTGCAATTGACATGACGGTCGCCAAGTAGTAAAGTCCTTATATTAATATGGTTATATTATGGATTTATATCCTCGGAATAGCGGTTTCCACCCACCTAAAATGACCACGTGAATCACGTCTCTCATAGTTGCATGTCGACACTGTGTTATCGCGTGCGTGTGAACATGCTCGCATCCGGGAGCTAGATGTTGCCTAGCTAAGCAACTTTGGTTTTCCATATAGATATGATCTAAACAAACATAAAACCAACAAAAAAGTACACTGGTCAACCCTTATATGGAAAATGGTAGATGACTAACTACGGGCTCCTCGGGCTAGGGTTTTGCTGGTAAACTGCAAGCAGAGCGCTCGAATCCCACGAAAAACTTGCGTGTGGCCTAGAATACATGCACAAGTGTGATGAAAGATCCCTAGATACAATACATAGCTCCGGATTACAAAGAAATTTAGAGGGTAGATCAACAGGGCCCACAATCTAGGGTTTGTCTGGAAAACATGCACCAGAGGGATGCCACCGAATCTTGCATGTGTCCCTAAGATATGTGCAAAATTGCGGTGGGATGTTAAGACTTGCAAGAGCCTATTCACAAGCATGCGATGACACTTCAAAAGGTTTCTACACATGTAGCCGAAAAGTCCCGCCACGGTTAGCCAGAGGGAAAAACTGTGAAATCTTGGGCTCAACCTTGTTCTACCATATTGCTATGACCCAACCTAACCTAAACATGTTATATAAAAAATCATTGGTCAACCCTGGCAGTGGCGGAGGACGGAAAAAATATGAGGTAGGGCTCCCTCTAATAAAAGTAAATATCAAACTCGGTCTTGATGATCTTTGCCATGGACAACACATTTTCAACTATTGTTGCTACGAGTAAAAGCAATGCCAACTCAACAAGACGATAAACGATATGAAGCATTATGTATCATCCAAATAATAATATAATCTCCAAAGTATTTAATTCTCCGCATATGAATAACAAATATCTTAAAGTTATCTTATATAGGCTCATGCTCATAATAAGATAAATCTCCGTAAGTTAAGAAATCTTATTCACATTGAAACTATAAAATGAGTCACTTGAGTCAAGATAAGAAGTTCTGAAACAACTCATCGAAGCAATAACCAAAATTAGTTGTAATAGATTCTATAGAATAATAGAAAGTGTACATATTCCAAAATAATCAATAGTGACCTAGTGTCTTCTCGGTTTTAATGACTTCTCACTCTTGTTACCAATTCGTCCATACTTAGGATTGTGATATCATTTTTACGCGAATTCAGATCTTTCGGGAGGGATCGCAACCATCATTTCTCCAATTGAACCAGAATGTCAATTAGAATTTTATATCAATAGTATATAAAAGCCAAAATAGAAACATAAAACATAAACCATTATATTCGGGTTGGTTCTGGCCACATGCCATAAGGTGGCCAAATTACTCTCGGGTCCTCCTTAGATACCCCATCTAGGACATTGTTTAGAGTCTAGTTTTTATTAGATTGAGAATTAGATGTTGCAAAGAGAAAGAGTTGGTTTAAAACTAGACAATACCAACACCTTATTTCGCTTCAGAATCAGTTTTGCGCAGTGTTCACTAAAACAAGCATAGCTCTCTCATACGAAGTCCGTTTTCAGCGTATGACCACTCAAAATATTCAGAAAAAACATGTGCATCTAAAGGTTCTTGCCAAAAATCAAGGTAGGGCGGCCGCCCTACCTTGCCCTACTGGGAGCTTAGCCCCTGAACCCTGGTACGTAAAAATCTAAATCTAAGGATAGATTTACACAACCCACGGTCTAGGGTTAATTTGCCTAAAAAACAAGCACCGGGAGGCCACCAAATCTTGTATGGTGCAACCCTTTTGTTTCGTCGTATCAAAAGGAACACACAACTTTTGCAGAGGTAGATCCTCTCCTAATCTGTATTGTGTCGGTTCAGGTATAGAGGCCAGCGAGTGGCCTGCTCCGGCTAGAGAGTACAGGCCATGAAGAGAACGGGCTAGCTAGAGTTTTGATACGAGCACGGCACGATTTGGTACGAGCGGACCGGCCGTCTTCCACTTCCAGTCGGATACGGCATACAGGAGCTAGCATATATGTCCGCAGCTGGGAGAGTTGGGAGACGCATCGCACTCGCACTCGCACGCACGAGAGGAAGAGAATATCCAGGAACTCCAACAGGACCCCGACTCAGGCCGGCATCTGCGAAGCGCGCGAACAATCGTCTCCACCATGGCGGCAGCGCTTCGGTTTGCGGCGAAGAAGATCTTCGGCCGCGCCGCCATCGACCGACCGCCGCAGGCGTTTCTCGCGGCCGTCAAGGAGGAGCTCGCGCCGAGGATCGGCCATGGCGGGCGCTCGCTTCGCTGGCCCTTCAGCTTCAGCAGCTCCTCCCTATCACCGGCCACTCTTCTCACCACCACCAAGGTACGCACGCACGCATCGCGCATATATATACTCGCTCGATCCATCACCGCTTGCAAGTTGCAACTAACATAGATCAACCATGGCCTTGATCGGTTAACCTGAATCTCTCTGCGTATATATACAGGCTGCTGGAGGACCTTCTTCCTCGTGGCACGAACTACGCAAGGCAGCAACGGGGAGCGCGGTCAGCGCACTGTCAGGCCTGGCCGTCGGGTCGCTGGTCACGTTGCCGCTGTACGTCTCGATCGTCAGGCGGGCGGCCCAGAGACGCGCTGCGGAGCGAGAACATAAGGACTGGTTGAAACACAACGAAGTATATACACTGTGATGATGGATAGTGCTGCTGGTTGGGACGAAGGCAGAGTAATTAGTGCTGTGTCGATTTATGCTGAGATCTGTTCCAATGCTAGCTACTCCAAACGTATTGAAATATAAGATATTCTACTATTTTTTTTGAAATATATACATTTATCTAGACATCTCTTGGTGTATAAAAAGACATGTAGACACACGCGTCTTAGAAAAAGGATAAAACACCTTATAATTTTGAATAGAGGGAGTACAATGCGGAAAATCCTTTTAGCTCATAAACACCTTGTAATTTGGACTAGACATGTTCTTTGTTGTTCTTCCTATAGTTTTGCATTTAAAGACTTCATATAATTATTTTTTTGCAAGGCATATATGATAATTTTAATGTTTTAATCAGAAAAGATAGATCTACCAAAAGTTCCGAGTCATTTGTTATGAATCTACTCCCTCCGTTTAGAAATATAAGATGTTTTAGGTTTGTAAAGAAGATGTATCTAGACACCTTTTAATGTATAGGTTCAAATGAATGTAGACACTAAAATGTGTCTAGATACATCTCATTCACAAACCTAAAACATCTTATATTTCCAAACAGAGGGAGTACCTTTGTTATCCTACGCAGGGCCGTTCTTTTTTGTGCACTGTGTCCCCGCTAGTAACTCTTTTTGCCTTTTATCTTCCGGAAAAGGACATTGTGGGCACGATGATGTTGGTCAGTACTGTGAATGGCAGCATGAGTGAAGGGTCTCAACTGCATCCAACGTGCACACGGTGCATATGTGTGAATGATATTGTTATTATCACGCACAGTGGAGAACGGCCTATAGTCACGGCCCGTAAAGGGCTTTTGTCCCGGTTTGGAAACCGTGATAGCTATACGGGACTAAAGGCTCAAGCATTAGTCCCGGTCCGGTCATCGGGAAAAATGACCATTCACCTGGACGACGGAGCGCGCGGGGTGCACTCCTTTAGTCCTGATTTTTATTACGGACCACGATAATTGAATCTCTGTCGTGGCAGAAGTTTAAGCACTTTCTATTTTGCGGCAGAGAATTTATTTTTTTCTTTTATTTATTTCTTTCTTTATCGAAATAGTTTTCGTATATTTCTACGCTACTACATATATACCGTACATGTTCGTGCATATATAAGATACCTTATCTTATGATCGAACATCCAAATATATATAATTTTGATAGTTACATGAAGATCATAATTATGGGGACTAGAGTCCATCTATTGATTACATGGAGATCAATAGCGCATATTCACACTAAATTCTCCGACTTCGTCTATCATCTCTTTCAAATGGGCCCAATCGGCCAGAATCTAGTGGTGTCGTACGCAGTGGGCGGCTTCGGGCCATTGGGGGCTGGACCATTAGTCCCGATCCCAGACAGCCGGGACTAATGGCCCGAACGAAAGGGCCGTTTTCTACTAGTGACGAAATACCCAGACGAAAGGCCCGTTTTCTATTAATGGCCCCGGCAAAAGGCCCATTTTCTAGGTCCGGACCATTAGTCAAGTTCACAACGAAAACAAGCTTGTGACATGTTCTGCTGGGCAAAAGAAACACACGCTAATAATATCCGCAATAGGTGCTCCTGTAGCCACCGCCATGGAGAGGCGACCGGGTGGAGAAAAAAAACATCTAGGGTTCCGTACCCCTCGCCGGTAACGTCACCGGTCCGTCCCACCTCCAGTGATCCTAGGATTTTGGAGGCGTGACGGACCATGGCATCTCGCTGGCGGGAGATTTTTATATTTTGTTTAGCTTATTTGCTAGTGTCTTTTTCGGGATGCTGAGGCGACGACTGTCAGAATAATATTCTTCCCGCTCTATCCTTGCTTCGGCGGTGCATCTTGCGCCGACATAGGGCGCATGAAGTCGTTTGTCCAGCAGATCTCCTGTATTTTGTCTCGTCTTCATTGGTTTGTTTTTAGGTCAATCTCTTTCAATCTAAGGTTGTCATCATTGGCGATTGGTATTGCTCTAGTGCACTGGTATTTTTTGGCCTTAGCACGATAATTTCCCGTCTGTCTACTACGACAAACTCTACTACGACAAGATTTGCCTGACTTTGATGATGGAAGGGAGAGGACGGCGGCGTGCCTTCGGCTCATGCTAGTGTTTAAAGTCGTCGCTAGGTGGTCCAGTGACCTATTTGTAAATCAAACGGTTTATAAATCCAGGAGCGGACAAAGGGGCTCTCGGGCTCTAGGGGGATTTTAAAATAAAAATAAAAAAATGACATTTGAAGATTTGAAAAATAATCATGAAAAATAGTTGTAGATAATGTTGAGCCGTGCAAAATCTTATTTCAAAATTTGTTCTATTTTAGGCTGAGCAAAAAATAACAAATGTGTGGGTCTACGTGCAGCGAGCAGTGCACATTTTCAACACTAGAAAATTTGTCAGACTTGTCATTTATTTGTGTAGCCTATAAAAGAGATATCGCTGGTAGAGTTCATCATTATCTACACCTTAGATTTTTTTCTGAATTTTTCAAAACTTGCAAATGTCAATTTTTCAAAAGGAAAAAACGGCCATCATGAAGCTAATATAGCTAAAAATTTGCACGAACATATAGTTGGCTATATGCAGATATTTTTTTCCTTTTCCTGAAACTTTTAAATTTAACATTTTTTTAATCCCAAAACCAGGCTCACTGGAGCCTGGGTTCCACAACGCCGCTTCGATGATATGCCCTTTGCTTATAGTAGAACAATCATTTCAATGTGCACTTTGGATTACACACAAAAACATCCCCACTACAAACCTACATAAGATTATTATGGATTATAGTGTTGACGTATGAAATGACAACATCCCATCAAGTTACACCTCTTCTAGAATGAAAGGTCATTATGAGAACTTTATTATCTTGGCAACGCTAGTGGGCCATTTTCTAGTGGATATGTATGTAAATTATAAATTTTCTATCAAATACAATTGAAAGTGTCAATCTCGTAGGAATAAAACACTCCATGTATTCAAATCATCTATACTCAGGCTCCAAATATATTTTCGAGTAGCACATTCCCTAAGATGGAACTTCCAAGTATTTATAATCTTTGGATACTATACTTACAAGGGTTTTAAGTGATGTTTTAGTGTTTTCCAGAAGATTATTGATCCAATGAGAACAATAAGAATAATGGAGAGGATATGTTGGTACCATATAAACTATAAAATTTCCTTTTAGTTAAAGATAAGAGTTTGGATTTGCTGCCAAGGGGGATAGCTGCCCCCCAGCCAGCACCGTATGATGTGTGTTGAGATCCGCACCTACGCCTGACTGTCATTTTGTTGTTTATCACCTGTGTTTCCCTAACAGATAATTAGAGGTTGCTTGGACTGCCGGGCTATGTCAGCAGTCTGCATGCAGCGCTGGGCTGTGTCAAGCATAGCAGGTCATGATGTTTCGGTAGTCTTTTTGCATGGTTGAACCGACGAGTGTAGAGATTTTTGTCCTTTTGTCTATGGTAAAACATATCAGTATAATGCATGTCATCAGTTGCATGTTGCGACGACTGTGATTCCCAATATAGTTGGGTCCTTCCTAGCTAGTTTCTTCATGTGTCCATGACTAGCTTGTTCACGTGATCGAGCAGACGCGCTATGGCCGTTGTACAACTAGCTAGCTTATACAAATTGGCTTATACAAGCTAGCTTATACTCGTTATCTTGTTCATGGCTGCTGATACAAACCACTTCTATCTACCAAACATCCATGCTAACGAGTACAACTAGATAGTTTGGTGGATTCGAAGAAAATATGATGATATTTATAGTGGTACATAACAATACAACACACATGTAATGAGAAGACAATGGGTTGGCAGAGAGTTTTTTTTGTCCGTGCTATGGTGCACAACCATGCTAACACAAGCAAACAACATACACGTATATCCAGGAGACCATTTGTTTGCATGTAGCATGTCAGCTTTATAAAATATTTGTTATAGTCTATCAGCTTTATTACAATCTGGTTAATCAAACTGTCTAGCTTATTATTGTTTTGCATGTATCTCAGCGCACACGCTGGGAGGTATCCAACAGGGGGCAGCTACCACCCCCTGGGCAGCAGACTATTTACCTAAAGATAATGCATGAAATCCTTTTCTAGCTATAAAGCTCCATTAAGATATTTGTTATAGTTGGTACATTAAGACCCCCTCCCCACTAAGATATATAGAGTACCTATAATAGGCAAAAATACATATAACCACACTATTTTATAACTAAGACCTACATATTCTTGTAGATGGTTATAAACATTTCTTTGTTTTGGTCTTGGCTTGTACATAGATGCACTCATTTCAATAAAACATCGTGAAGTAGAATTAAAAATAATATAATTGTTTCACCAAAAGTTTCAACTTTAACATTGGTGTGTTGTATGAGTAATGCATTTATGTGGTTCATGTTTCTCAATACAAATACTTCCGGTCTTATTAACAAAAAAGGACTAGTTGAATTTGAAGTTAGAGGCATCTATAAGTAAAAATGTTTAGCATACTTTTGTTTTTCTCTCTAACTTATTTTCCATTAAATACCATCCCTTTGATACAATCCTCCGTTCTAATTTCTCAAAATTATTTAAGTCCACTATAACCTAGCAAGTTGAATAAGTGTTGCTCAGTAAATATCATATTGTTGTTACTGTGCAATACAATAGTAAAAAACTGATACAAGATCATAATATAGAGACTACATAATCCTTTCAAATTGTGAGAAGGGTACACTGAAATTGTTTACCGTCGGTATTACCTACTTTGGTTTGAGATTTGTATATGCAACAATATTTTGCATGCATATCGTAGAATGACTCTGATTATACCTGGACTAAGTTTTGGAGGATGAATCGACTCTACCGTGAAATAATCTGAGATTTTGTAGATGCATGTGTTCCATCCACTCTACCCTGTATTTAACTATGTTCTTGATTGTGACCGTGTTTGATTTCAGCTTTCAGTCATGCTTGAAGTCTGTTTAAAAAGGATATATTATTTAGATTAAAAAGTTGTTGTCTTTTTTACGTTGTGCTATGTTGGTCTTATTGCCTTGCTGCTCCCTGCCGGTGTTGCTTGTGGCCAGCTGCTTCCATTTGCTTGCCGCAAGGTTTAACCGAATGAAAACAAACCGCATGTACTAATAGGCAATCTGGGGAGAGCGGGTGGTGGGGTTTGAGGTGACAATTGGGGTTCACCCATTCCCCACAGGAATCAGATCCACGTGTGGATTTAATCCTGTGAAACCGATCAAATCCTAAAAAAATCTCCCACCCCAACCCTGACACTGCTCCAATCAGTTACTCACTTGACGAGGTACCTGAAACCATCGTGGATCACTAATCGCTAGCATGTGAACATTAACAACCGGTAAAATGTGTACTATTGACGTCGTCTTGACACAGTCGGAATTATTAATCGGTAGGTGGATTTTTTTCGCAAAATAAAGTGTGATTTTGTTAAAGAAAATTTTATGTACGGGCAGTAGGAACAACTAGGATGGACCACATAAATTATATTTGCCAATTGAGATCCTATTAGTTCATGTCAAACTAGTTGAATGGTTCTTAATCATTTCATTTTTCTACGCAATTTGTGTTTTCTGTCCTTCTTAGCTTACGTGTATTGTGCATTTCCAAGTTTAAATGAACATGAGGTTAATCAAGTACGTGTGGCTGATTGACAAGCTCAAGCCTGAGCGTGAGAGGGGGTATCGCCATCGATATTGCCCTGTGGATGCTCGAGACCACCAAGTACTACTGCATGATGCAAGGAGCGCAATGAACCACACGGCCAAGGGAGGGCACTGCTGCTGCTGGAAGGGGCGCCCTCCTTTGTCGTGCCGTTCATGAGGCTGCGGCAGGCCGAGAACAAGGCCGCGCCTGCGGCAGTAGGTGAAACACCTCGTGTCTTCTCTTCCTCCCTGATCTTGCAGCGCAGTGCTCTGAGTATAATTTTTTTTGATCTTGTCTCGCTTTTACGTTGGATCATCCTTGGTGATGCCGTTTGTAGGTTGATGAGGCATATACTGCAGGATTGCTATAGCTTAGTTCAGATCAGTCTTAATAGAATTACACTGTTTTTTTTATCCAAGCTTGAATAGTAGTTTGAGCTGTGCAGCATCCTCCTTTGAGTATTTGTTACTTGAGCACATTGGATGCTCCAAAATTTCTCTGTCTACTTGTCATATCATCTCAACCATGTTCTATTTTAGTTAAAAAGGATACCTGTTAATTAGTAACAAAAGTAGACTTATTTTTTGGCACAATCATTAACTTTCAGAGTTGGGCATTGTTTTGTGGTCTAAGTCTAGCTTGTAATGCTGTAACTACACTCAACCAGTTATGCTTGCATGTGAAAATATTGGAGGCTTCCTTTTCATGCGCATAACCAGCCATGCTTGTGTTTAGATGTATAACTATTATGTCAGTAGTATTTGTATTTATTTGTTGCAGCCATGAATGTTTGAAATATGATTGCAATATTTCTTTCTCCTTTATGATTTTTTTTCTGGAACCTAAGTAGAAAAAATACTCAAGTTCTGTTGCTGGACATGTACACCTGCAGGAAATGTTTGTTCACTATCTACTATAAATTTTGTGTCCTCAATTAGCTTAGATTACTATTTTTTTATTAGTGCACTCGGTTCTAAACTGTTAAATATGTGCTCTTAATTAACTCCAAGTGTCTTGATGTATGCAGGCAGTGTCAAACTACTCGCCTTCAAGGCCCACTTGTTATATGTTGATCCAAATTCTACAAAGTATAGGCCAACTTCTGACGAGTGGAGCGAGGCCCGTCGCCGGGAGGCTTGGGCCGAGTGTAACGAGTCTGAAGTTGGCCCACCGCTCTTAGCAGGGACGCCTGTAGAGTGCGGGCGACAGCCCCTAATCTGTACGGATCGTCGAAGACCTAGGTTTCCACCGATATATAAACCCCTTGTAAGCCGCCGGTTGGGAGAGTTGCATCTGTGAAATCCCCGGCGTTTGTAAACACTCCTCGATATAGTGAAGTTTCGCTGGCTGGCGCCCGTGGTTTTTTCCTCTCTTTGTTGGAGAGGTTTTCCACGTTAAATCTGTGTCCCCTTGCTGTGTTTTTCGTTTTCGTTCTTCGTTATCTTCTTGTCGCAATTGTAACACCACTGCCATGAGATGATGTTACCGGCGACCTTCACGACCACCTTCTTGAGGTGCTGCTGCTGGCTGCAACTCTGAGATGATGCTCCCTCGTCACCCTGCACCCCAACACCATGGAGAGGCTCCAGCTCTTCCTGCTCAAGGTACACGGTTCTTTATTTTAGGTCCAAAAAAATCTGAGAACTAGCTAGTGATTTGATGCCGATCTAGGAGTTGTGGCGTTTCCAGTGATGCAAGTATCTGACCATGCAGCCGGTCAGGAGTTTAGGCTACAATCTATTGTAAAAAAACTAACCTTTGTCTCTGGAAAGTCAAACAAACATGTGTATTCTAATAGTTTGTTTGACTTTCCAGAGTGCTCTAATAATTTGCTCATTTGGATTTGCATTATTATGGATGTATGGTCGTTGAGGATTGACACCTTGTGCTAGTCATAATATAAATCCATGCTTTGGACTTGATATAGTATGATCGGATATTTAATTGCTATAAACATTCAGTTTGCAATGACTAAGAGAAGAATTTTCTCTTAAGAAATTGCTCAACTACAATAGCTTTGTTTTGGCTGTATGGTAGAATTTCAGTTTGTTTCCTTAGAAAATGTTTAGGAGCTGGTATTAATAATCATGGTGCTTGTGGTGTCAGGGGACCTCACTAGCAACATAGAAACAGGGAGCACTAGGTATGGGAGACAACCCTGGCGTTTGGGAGTCAGTGAGTAATGCATTTTAGGTGTTTGTAGATTGAAAGTGGCACTTAATTCATTAAAGTACTCTATATTTTGCATGAAGGTTAAGGACTAAAGTGAAAAAAATCACATTTCAAAGCGAGCGAATCTAACTTTATCACAACTTGGCCTATCTTTTAGTTGGTACTGTTCATGTGATTCTCAAATATTTTCAAATTGTATTCAATATTAGTCTTATATTGAGCCCTCTTCACACAGAACTCTAGATATACAAACAGTTTATAAATCCAGGAGCGCACGAATGGTTCTCAAGCTATAGGGAAATCTTTTTTTTTTTGAAAGATAAAAAGTGACATTAGAAAATTTTAAAAATTATCAGGAAAAAATAGATGTAGATAATATTCAGCTGCGCAAAATCTCATTTAAAAAATTGTTTTATTTTAGGCTAAGCAAGAAAATGACAAATGCATGGATCTAGGTGTGGTTTCGAAATTTTTGTGTGGCCTAGAACCGAGATATTGCACGCTGGTCGAGTTCAACATTATCTACACCTTAGAGCTCGTTTGGCTCCCGTCATTTAGGGCTGGAATCAAGGAATTCATTTATGATTTCAAGAATCAACCTGTTTGGCTGCCACAGAATTGGTTATAGAATTCATTTGCAAATTTCATAATTTTTATTTCATGCCTAACCTTAATTCTTTTTGGTACCCTGTCATTTGTGTGGAATTGCTAAATGAAACGAAATAAAACGATATGATCAATGTCACTTCATTGCATTTCTACCAAATGAAATGAAATGATGGGAGCCAAACGAGCTCTTAGATTTTTGTTCTGGATTTTTCGGAACCTACAAATGTCCTGATTTGGATTTTTTTTAGAAAAAAGGCCGTCATGAGCTGAACAGCAAGCTATATAGTGTCATTTAGTTACTGAATCTCAGTTAATCATCATCCCCATTGATCAAAAGCTTACACGTCCGGTACATGCATGCATACGCAAATTGTAACACCTATTTTATTAGCTGACAAAAGCATATTACTACATAATGTTGGTCATTCTGCTCTCTCTTAAGAAGGCTGCCCATCCACCCATGCTACTAGAGGAGAAACGATGAACTTGGTCTCCAGGTACATGAGCGCACCGGCTGAGGCAAGCGTTCCCGTGACTATTTTGAACGGATTGTTCACTACTATGATTTCACAAGCTGAGCTGCAAGTGATGAACTAATTAAAGCGAGACAAACTTTAAAACGAAAACATTGGAGTATATGGAATTATATATACCGTGATGCAGCAGCAGGGCGGAGCTTCCCAAGCATGTCGTGGAGCAGCCTCTGGTTCTGCACCTGCTTGGCGAAGTCGAGAGCTTGCTGGGGGTTCATCTGCCGGAACATGTCGTGCAGCTCCTGCGTCTTCTCCAGCGCTCGCGCGGACGGGCTTATAGCTCCTATGCGACGTCTTTACATGAAATTGGAAGAAAGCGACATCGTTGCAAACAATAGCTGGCATGCGACGGTTGTGAGGCGGCAAATAGCTCCCGTGCGACACTTCTACTTAACCCCACGAGACCGTCAACGAATTCGAATCAGCTGAGCACAGTAGGACCCACAGCCTCTCCACGTCACGGCGGAACTCACCTGATGTCCACCTCATATCATGGACCCACCCTGTGGTCGAAGAGAGCCGTTGGCCCCGATCTGTCCCTGCACCCGAGCACTCCCGCCACCGTTCCAGCATCTCATCCCCTTCTGTTTTCTTCTCCGGCGAGCAAGTGCGGCAACGCCGGCGAGGGATGTCGAGCTCTGCTTCCTCCCACCGCTCATGGCCTCGGTATGGTGCGGTGCCGATGAGGAGGTGCCCCGATTGCCCGTGCAGCTCACAGGCGGCTTGTCACATCCACCGACAAACGGCAACATTGGTCGGGAATTTGTGAAGTGAGAGCAAGTCCGAGCCGAGAAAGGTGAGATCTAAGTGTTCAGCGCCAATTTCGCTTTTCTTTAATTTCATGCATTTCATCGAATTTGGGATTTAGGGTTCATCTCTGCGATTTCAGGAACTGCCAAAATGTGGGCATTTTGAGTGGCTTGATGAGTACATCGAGCGAATTGGGGTGGAGGTAGCATCCCGGGAGCTCGAAAACCCGTCCGTGGTGGAGCAATTGGGATGTGGCAACCCTATTTCCGCTGGTACTACGGTGGATGCGGAAGTGAAGGCCGAGCTAAAGAAGATGAACAAGCAGCTAAGGCAAATCATCGAATTGAAGAAGCAGGACAATCTGATGGCCGTTTTTTTTATTTTTGTGTAATTTCTCTCGGATTAGTTTATCTTCTCATCGTTAGTCATTAGACAGCGCAGTCAGTGTTCGAGTGATGCTTTGTAATGGATGTAATGGTCTATGTCTTTGGCTTGAATAAAATGCAACACAAATTCGGGCTAATTTTGAGCTGCTCTGTTTTCGAAATCAGTGTTTCTTCAGTTTCTTCAGTTTCGTCAGTGTTCCTTTTATCAGTGCAGTGGGGGCCGTGTGAGGGAGGGTTGAAAAGTAAAAAAACAATTGACGAGGATTGAAAAAGGCCAGGCCCAAATATAACTTAGCCATGCCAAAATGGACGTATCCAGGCCCAATAGTAACTATATGTTGATTGGGCAAAAAAATGGTACTCACGTTACAATCTAAATAGGAACGTGTGGATCTGCAGATACTCGTGCTCAGGTTGCAATCTTTTTTTTTGCAAAAGTAAATATATAAATGAAGTCCAAGGACATCCATTTAACTAACATAACTTGGGCGCTCCTTTAACTTATGTAAATATGTAAATGTCTTATTTGAAAATGAATCATGTGTTGTATGAACTTGTTTTTTTGTCTTTTGTTTTATACACTTGTAAATATATAAAAATTGCACGAGTATTATATGAATTTGTTTTTGTGTCTTTTGTTTTATACACTTATTGTTTTGGGTGTTTTGACAAATGACAATACAATAAAACATAGATTACAATGAAACAAGGGGATAGATAATATTGGGATAACATTACTTATATTAGATAGGGGGGATCAATAACATTACAATAAAAAGAAAAAAAGTACAATAATATAGAAGGGAATAGGCGCCCCGCCTAAACCCTGGGCTAGCCCCTAAACCCTAACCCCCTACTCCATCGGCGGTGGAGGCGGTGCCGGTGCAGCCGCATTCCACGCCGCCAGCCTCTCCCGCTGGTCCCGCTTCCGTTGCTCCTCCCGGAAGGCCCGGCCATTGGCCTCCCGTTGCTCCTCCTCCTGCTGTCTGCGCCTTTTCTTCAAGGCGCGCTGGGCCTCCTTCTCCTCCCACCTGGCGATAGCAGCCTCCTGCTTTGCCTCCTCCAAAACAAGTTCAGATTGCACCTCAGCAGCACCAAACATGATCTGGTTAGTTCTCTTCTTTCTTTGGCCATTGATTCTTGCCCTTTTCACTGGCCAGCATTCGTCAACAACAAGAGGTGGGCCTTTTTCTCCACGCTTCCTCCTGAAAACAAGCAAGTTAGCTGGGGGAGAAAAATCATCAACAAGAAATGGGATAGATTTTGGATGAACATACTTTGGCTTTTCAGCAGTGTATCTGCACTTGGTAGAGCCAGCTCGGTGTCCAAGTTCTTCACAGAGTTTGCATCTATTCTTGTTACCTTTTTGGGCCCTTTTTGGCTTGGCATCTTTCTTTTCATCTTTCTTTCCCTTCTTGCTGCTCCCACCTTTCTCAAACCAAGCCTTGAATCTACTCTGCTTGGGCCTGCCAGCCTTTCTTTTCATCAAAGGAGGACACAAGGAGAACTGAATGTCCACTTCAGGCCACTGAGACTGATCTGTAAGTGCTGGAATTGGTGTTCCATATGCAGCCTTGAATTTTGCTACAGAATAATACTCATGCAAATATGGGTGCATATTTAGCTTGTGTTTGGAGGCCAAGAAAAGTATGGCATGCTCACAAGGCTTCCCAGTGTGTTGCCACTCAAGGCATGTGCATTCATGCAATTGAGTGTCAACAACATGCCTCCTGCCAGTCTTTGTATCTCTGACTTCAGCACCCCACAATGAGGATTTCTCAACACGCAAATGTGCAAGATTTCTGCTCCTGTTGACCACCTGCTGCACAACATCAGGAAGCTTATCTCCTTGAAGAACATCACCAAGCCTTCTTCTCAATTCCCACAACCTCATGATCATGATCCTGATCTGGTCAACCATGTCATGGACAGGCAAGTCTTTTAACTCCTTCACTTTGTTGTTGAAACTTTCTGCCAAATTATTGTTGATATGATCACATTTGATGGCAGTGTTAAAACCAGACCTGTACCATAAAAGAGAATGGTAGGTTTCCAACCATGTACAAAACTTGACCCTATCCTCCTCAGAGCATGCCGCCTTAATCTTCTCAAGGTGATATGAATGTGCCTGGTGTAAGATCTTGCTGCTGGCCACATGCGTCCAAAATCATCTCCTCTGAATTTTTTGATCAAATTCATCCACATATGGCCGAAGCACTCCCTCTGCTCAGCATGAGGGAAAACAATCTTCACTGCATTTTCTAAACCTTTACATGCATCTGTGTGCACTGCCAATGGAGAGACTGGCCCTATGCATCTTTTCAACTGCATCATGAACCATGTCCATGATGCCTCTGTCTCAGACTGAAACATGCCAATAGCTACAGGGAACATCCAATTGTGTCCATCTAAAGCATTGCATGCTGCTAGTTGACCATTCCACTTTCCAGTCAAGAAAGATGAGTCTATACTCAAATATGGACGGCAACCTGCTTTGAAGCCATCGATGCAAGGCTTTAAAGCCATGAAGAATTTAGAGAAGAAGACTTTCCCATCAGCTGTTACCTCAGTATCTATCTCCACAACACTGCCAGGTGACCTCTTCTCTACTTCTGCTTTGAAGTTGTTCGACGCGATTTTGCACCAGATGAGAATTTACTATTTCAATATATGTGCATATACGTGTTTGCTTCATTGTACAGATATTCGGACTAGGTTCTCACGTGTTGGTGCCACAGCCATGCACGTGCCAGTGACGGACTCCTAAGAACAAAATAATTAAGCTACGTACGAGCCCTAGCTAGCTAGCCGGTACGATGCACACCATGGATGAAGACCCGAATCGTTGGCAGCCATGCAACTATGTACGTACGAGACGGCTCGTTTCTTTTATTTTTATTTATTTATTTTGTGCAGACGTGTGTTTGAAGAAGACCAAATCAAGATATGAAGTGGCCAGCCGGATCATAGGCACGCGTATGCAAATCTCCGATACCGGCCGGTACATAACCAACTACACCACGATCAGGAGATATGCCTCGGTTTGACATGAAATATCAAGCGAAGACCAAGGGTTTGGCCCACACGTAGCTATCCAACCAGGTACGTATAGGATGGTCCTTTCGTTTTCTCGTGCAGACGTGCGAGCCCAGAAGAACAGATGACAAGATAAACAGCCAGACGTGCTTATCTCTATCTCTCCAAGAAAATCGGCAGAGGCCGAACGGCTCGCGCAGCCTTAGCCTACGCCTATATATACTGGCGCGCCGAGGCAGAGAAGAGAGGAAAAAAGAGGAGGAGGAGACTCGTGACGCCAACACCCAGACTCACCACGCCAGCTCCCAGACGAGAGTTCTCTCGCCGGCCGGAGACACCTCGCCCTCAGAAAATCCCATACACGCACACGGCTAGCAAATTCCAATCTCCAATCCTCATATACACACGCTCTACAAAATCTACAAACATCCATCGATCAGCACCCATACACACACGTATACCCGATCGGAGGCAAGAAGGGAGGCGGCATGGAGCTTTCTAATGGTGAGAATCATGGTTAAATCTCTCTCTTTTTTTCTCTTTTCTCTCTACAACATATACACATGCACACGCTGCCGCCGGCGGATCGTCAATCCATGGACAAGACGGCGTCACCCTACTCCGGCGAGCCACACCGACGGGCGGCGGTGGGGCAGGCGTGCAAGCCGGGCGCCGCTTCCACTACCACGAGCCTCGGCGCGGCTGCCCGTGCCGCCAGCAAGCAGCGGACCCGAGCGTCGGCTGCCGCGTAGCCCGACGCCATCTCCAACGCCACCAAGTCAATGACCGGGCGCGCGCTGCCAGCGTGCAGCACAGCGCCATCTCCATCTCCGGCGCCACGCTCATCTTCAACACCACCGAGAGGACGGCCGCGACGGCGCGGCTGGCGGCGTGTAGCCCGGCGCCATCTCCGGCGCCACCAAGATGACGGCCCGAGGGCGCGCGGCTGCCGGCGTGCAGCCCGGAGCCATCTCCGGCGCCACCAAGATGACGGCCCGAGGGCGCGTGGCTGCCGGCGTGCCGCCCGGCGCCCTCTCCAACCCCACCAAGAGGCGGCCTGAGCGGCGCGCTGCCGTCGTGCAGCGCCATCTCCATCTCCGCCGCCACCAAGACGACGGACCGGGCGCGGCTGCGGCGTCAACCAGCGCCACCTTCATCTCTTCCCCATAGAACCTTGCGACTACGGCGGCGCCGAGCGAGGCGAAGGCAGCGGCATGCATTGGCGCCACGTCCATCTCAACGAGCCATGCTGCCTAGGGGCGGCGACGGGCTGTCGACGGGCAGCCCGACCTTTATTCACCTCCTCGGACGCCAACAAGGCAGCGGCCCCGACGGCGCGGCTGCCGGCGCGCAGCCGGCACCATCTCCTCCCATCGAGCCCGGCGCCTTCTTCACTCCGGCGAGGCGTGGCGAAAGGCAGTGATGGCGGGGCTGCTAGTATGCAAGTCGCCATCTCCGCCTCCATGCCATAGGCGATAGCCGGGGTCTCCATCGTACAACCCGGTGCTAGCTCCATCTCCGTGAATCCGGCAAGCATAGGCGAAAGTGCTGCCGACTTACAATCCGCGTCATACCCACCTCCATCTCCACGAGCCGTGAGACGACGCTCTTGTCTGGGGCGACGGCGTGAACTCGGCGTCGGACCGACGAGGTGTCGACCACGTTGGCTGCACCGACTTGTAGGCGCGTGTCGGTTTTACACCGACGCCGATCTCCACCAACACTTACTCCTGCGAGGCATACCCCTTGCGCACCCCGACGAGGCTGCTGGTCGTCGAGAAGTCCCAGCTGAGCGAACTCATGCTACTCCAAGTCCAACTACATCGACGCCGTCAAGACCGACGAGGCACGATGGCGAGGGCGGGCATGGCCGGAGCAAAGGCCATGCTACTCGCGGCGCGTGTACCGACGAGGACACGGGCTCTGCCGCCGCCCACACACACACCACCACCACATCATGCATGGAGAACGCGAAGCGAAGACGACGAAGACGATCACACGGCTTAATCGGAGGTGTCTCGCGGTGTAACCCGCGGGAGTAATTAACCGGGTGCCTTCCGAGGCCCCGGGAACCATGAGATCGCAATCGCCATAGTCAGGCTGGCCGCGCAAGCAGGCCATAGAGCGCACTATATTAGGGATTTGTACTTTGTTTCTCCATGAGAGATTAATAAAATGCATCTCCCCTACTTTTTTTCTTGTGTACTACGGTACACTGGCACGCCCGTATTTCTTTTTCTTTACCCCGGCGCATGAGAAAAACACGCTACCATCCTTCTCCCCTTGAGTAGCCCTACGTTCTACTTTTCCCGAACGTTTTTTCTCGTGTCAAACAAATTGGCACGCCCGGTGGGACATGGTTCTCCTCCCATCTTTTCTCCGCTGTGGTCGTCAGAATCGTCTTCGCCCGTTCACCCAACCCACACAGCATCCTGCACGACAAGCCAACGGCGAGGACCTCCGCTGATCAAAGGTCATCTTCATGCAGGAGGAATCCCCCACGCCATCAACACGGAGCCCTGGGTGATCCACTTTGGATCATCCTTTCCGCCCATGGTGGTCGTCGAGGTCGGCACCAAGATGTTCATGCACCAAGCCCAGGAGCCAGCGCAGTTCCAAACTGCGCGATCCAAGAAGGCGCAAAGGCGGGCATCCGCCATGGCCAAGAAGGAGCGCCGCGAGTTGATGCTCGAGGCGCGCGTCCTGTTGAAGGAGTCAACGGGACATAACGTCAAAGGGGACATGGGGGCGCTCCAACGCCTCTCTTCCAACGTCGCCGACAAGCGGGCGGGAGCGGTGTCGCCACGCCTACCCGCCTTTGCACCCGGAGCTGCCGACGCCAACACCTAGGCGCACCGGAGTGGAGCTTCTTGGAGGCTTGGAAGCCGCCTCCGATGACCTGCGGAGACTCATGGCAAACGCCCGTTCGTCAGAAAGCCCGCATCCACTAAGGAACTATAGGAGGAAGTGCCGTAAGGTACAACGCCTTCACCAGCTATTAAGCTCTCGCATCACCAGGAGCATGGTTCTTGCGGAAGATTGGTCCCTCGGCGCAAGGGACCTCGCGGACAAGGTGTTCACATGTACTAGCACTGAACCATCAGAGGTCAAGTTGGTGGTGAGAAGAGCCATCATGAAGGAGTTCTGGAAACGGTACTCCCGAAAAGAGTCCGTCTTGCCGGGCCCAACGCTCTCCATCAACCTTGAAGACCCTCGAAGAAGCATGTGTGCACCATGCTGCCACACTTCGGCGATCAATGACCGCCCCATCCCCAACGACAACAGGTTCGCCGTTCTTCGGAACGAGGTACCTGCACCACGCGGAGAAGATCTACGGCAGGAGTTCCGCCGCTTGCAAGATCAAATGAATAGCATCCAGAGGCGGCTCCATGAGCAAGGAGCGCCAAGTTCTTCATCAGCACCAGCTGGGGGCAGGATTAGGCACCAAGCCCCTAGTCATCGTCCTCAACATGAGCGTCATACCTTGGCGCCCGGCCAACCTTCACCCATCGGACATACACGGGGCATCCTAACATGCCCCACGTTGGAACCGCTGGTCACGACATCAAGATGATGAGAGGGACCCTCGTCCCACTCAACGTGGAGACCTAGGGATCCTCCACGAGATACACTTCCACCACGGCCTTCATCCCGCCTAGGCGTGGAGAGCGACTCAAGTGTGCCTGCAAGGCGTGCCTACCACACCAACGCCCATGAGCTGCACCGCCTCTTCTACCAACTCCACCAGCACCCTCAAGAACCCGGCAGGTCCTCACAGAGAACCAACGCAAGCGCGAGAGGCGCCGGAGGAATCGCCAAGTTCTTTACAAAGAACTCGAAGACCTGGTGCTCCGCCATACCCAAGTTCGGGTACGACCCGATGGTGGGGTCATTCAAGAAAGTGATAGGATCGGCTTCCGCATCTCTCCAAACCTAGAGCGGCACGAGCGGTACAATTACCTGCTCAGCCGCCTCGCCCCAAAACCACGCAAGATGCCCTTAGGGGGTGTCGAACAAAAGGGTGAAGCGGTTCCACCTTCAGCAAATCCTCAACAAGGCGATGAACAGGCGATGGACACATCGTCATCTTCGCCTCCTCGGAGGCAAAAGACGCCAACACCGACGGCCACGCCAATGGAGGGCGTCGAGGAGACTCCAGCCGCAACTGCCTCCAACCCCGAGGCGGATCTTGGGGCTTCAACCTCCGTTGCCCCGGGAAAAGAAGAGATGCCTCCCACAAAACCTCCGCTTACCTCTCCGCAAGGGGACGAGAAGATCGGAGATGATGCCCTTGCAGGGGAGGAAAGGAAAAGGAGGCAACAAAGAAGAACCTTGCTTTGTGCGGCATTGCGGTCGCCCAAGGCTTGAGCCAAGCGGTTGGCAACCTCCTCAAGTCACCCACGAGTTTGGCTATCCCTCGGACGAGGAGATCGTGCCGAACCCCAAAGCTGACTTCAAGAAGGCTTTCTTGCCACGCCTCGGCCATGTACGTTCATGGTTCAAGGGCACTGACGCGGAGGCCAAGGCCAACGCTTCTACAAGGGAAGAGGGAGCAAGATCCACTGCCCCATGCCTTCCCATCATGGCAGGGAAAGGCTCACTTTCTGATGGAGACTCGGGATATCACCCGAACATTTCGCCGCGACTCTACACCGACATCACCTCAAGACTCCCACGAGATCCCGACGAGTTGTTGCAGGTTGCAAGTCGACCTGGAGCCAAGACACGGCTAAGGTCTGTCGCACTTCGGAGTGTGACGGACAGATCAACCAAAGAGGAAGGGATTGACGACTACGCCGACGATGAAGAGAGCTTCTCCGACTCTTCTTCCACCTCCTCGTTGGAGAAACTTACAAACTCCCCTCCATACCACGAGCTCGCCCCTTCGGTCCTATCGGACTGTGAAGATGGCCTTGAAGATCTCCATACCGCACCAGCCCACATGGCGGTAGACGGTGGAAAGAACGACGGCTCTGCATCCGCGCAGGCTAGTGCATCGGCGGGGAGAAGGCACCTTTGGAAGAAGAGATGAAGGAGCAGCGCCAGAAGATTGATCAATTGACATCAAAACTCGACCAGTTCATCGAGCTCATGATGAACAACAGCAACAACAACGGTGGCCCGCCACAAAGCGTACCACCAGGAGTGGTAGACCCACAAGTGGAGGAGTTGCAGGCGGGCGCTCTAACAAGTGCGCCACCCCATCATGAGCGCCAACACGAAGAAACAAGCACACATGCTCGCCAATGGGCTAGACCCTCTGGTCCAGCCGACACAACGCCACAACAAAGCATGCTGAAAGGCTACCACGACATGCTTAAGGACATGGTAGACAAAAGATTCGAGCAATTGAAGGTCGATAATGCTCCTCGCACCATGGGGAGCGAGCTGGAGAAGCCCTACGAATCATGGCACGACCTGGTGTCATTCCCTGCAGGGTGGCACCCACCAAAGTTTCGTCAATTCGACGGGACGGGTGATGCAAGGGAGCACTTGGCGTACTTCGAGGCGGCGTGCGGGGACACTGCAAACAACGCGTCACTTCTCCTTCGACAATTTTCAGGGTCGTTAACCGGCCCTGCCTTCCACTGGTACAGCCGCCTGGCGGTCGGATCCATCGAAAGTTGGTCAGGCATGAAGGAGGTCTTCAAGAAGCACGTCGCCATGAAGAAGGACTTCTGTCGTCGAGCTTGCACAAGTTCGCCAACGAGATGAGTCCATCGGCAGTCGTCATTCGCTTCGCAACAGCTATGCGGCTCGCCGGAGATGCACCTTGAGGACGCCATCGAGATGTGTGTCCACGGGATGCAACAACATTGGTCACTCGAGGTCTCGGCGCGAGCCTAGGACCTTCAGTGCTCTTAACGGCGATGGCGGCAACGAAGCTAGAGTTCGAAATCACCACAGATCATGGAGCTCTACAAGAACGCCACTATATTCGACCGTCCAAGCGCTTCACATCAACATCCAAGCCAACCAATAATGGGGCCAAGATGAAGGCACGGCGGAGGCAAATGCCACTAGGGTCTTCTCCTCCACTCCCCAAGGCAATGTGCCAATGTTGGGCGCAGAGGCGAGCAAGCGGGAGTAAGGCAACGACCCACGATGCAAGAGCTCCTCAAGAAGCAATACATCTTCCGCAGAGCTGGTGAAGGACATGTTCAACCAGCTGATGGAACATCGAGCTTTGAACCTTCGAGCTCAAGACCCGATCAAGCGGGATGACAGATAATGCTTTGTTTTGCCCATATCATAGGTACGTGGGACATGTCATCGAGGCTGCGTCGCCTTCAAGGAATGGCTCCAGAGCCGTCAATGAAAAGAGGATCAACTTGGACCCGGAAGCTATCAATCCAGTTACCAAGCTGTGAACATGGTGAGCGTAGTGGTGCCCTCTTCATCAAGGCAAGGCGATGAATATGAAGATGGATGGGCGCCCCTCTCACAAGTTGAGGGCCAACTATCCAACCTCGTCCTGGCGACAGCATCAACACCTCCCCTTCACCAGGATTCTACACCAACCATGTCCATGGAGAAGCCTTGGAGCACGGTCCGTCGGAGGCCATACCCGAGGGACCTTCCAACTCGACCTCCTCGTCCGACATCATCAACACGCGCTCCCCCAACAATTCTAAGGCGAGTTGATCCAAGTCAACGCCGTCCCCCACCGAGGTTCGTCCCCAAGTCCGAGGGAGATGAGTCATTCCCCCGGCCAGGGCGGGGACTACGCACTTTGGCGCAGTTCCTACCCCATGGTTGGGACCAAGGGCCAATGGAGGGTGTTGAAGGAGTACAAGGTGAGGCTCGATCCTCTCAAGCACGAAACATGGCGAGTTGCAACGTCGTCCTTGACTACAAGGACGTGCCCAGCTCCGAGTCGGACGACATGTTCACTCCTGAAGAGCACGAGGCGTTCCACGCCGAAGTGCCACAAAGAACCCGCAGTGGAAGAGGTGAACATGAACTGCGTGGGGAAAGGTCTTAAGACCCCTGAAGGCCAAGCAAAGCGAGTGGACAAGCCGGCCCATAAGGAGGCAACACCGCATGAAGAGGCACCGAAGCGCACGATGGTGGGAAGGCGAAACCACAGACATCGACTACAACATCATCGCCCACCTCAAGCGAATTCGGCACTCTTGAGTGTGCACGCGCTCATGCGGTGCCAAACCTGCGAAGCCCTCATCAAGGCGCTCCAGCTCCGAGATCTATGAAGTGTGCATGGCGAAGCATCGTCTCTTTGCCAATCCGTGTTCGTGAATGAGATCACGTTCGATGAAGAGGACAATCTCATAGAAGATGGTGCCCATAACCGCCCACTTTACGTGGAGGGAAACATTGGGGCAGCGCATCTTCGTCGGATCCTCATCGACCAGTGCCGTGAACATACCGCCCGTCCGGAGTTTGAACGGGCAGGTTTCACGATGGGCGACCGGAGTCCACCGACGTGATGATATGCGGCCGACAACCAAGGGAAGCCAACACCGGGGCCATCACGGTGAAGATCCATATGTCTACATTCAGCTTCAAGGTGCGGTTCTTCGTCATCGAAGCAAACACCTCCTACTCGGCTCTCTTAGGGAGGCCTTGGATCCACAAATATCGCGTGGTGCCTTCTACCCTTCACCAATGCCTAAAGTTCCTCGACGGCAACGGCACACAACAACGCATCATCGGCAACACCAACCCCTACACCGTGCAAGAGTCGCATCATGCAGATGCGAAGTACTACTTCCCCGTCGAAGACAGTGACCAACATGTCGGGCGGACAACACCAGCGGTTGATGTCTTAATCAAACCGGGTGTTGCGCCAGTCGCCGAAGCACGACAGCTCATCATACCATGCTCCCCCGCGGACGCACGGGGTTCCTCCTCTCGCAGCCGAAGGAACCCTGGGCGTAGGCGATCTTCCTCGACTGTGCAACACGACTACAAGCCCTTCCTCCAGGACGGGATGGGGAGCTCTACCCCGATATTGCTGGGGGCAAGCTCTTCGCTGCCCAGTAGCCCGTTGCTATTGAAGGCAAGGTACCAGAAGCCCACGCCAATCACGTTGAGGTCGGAAATGACGCCTCCACAAGAGGCTCCTACATCTTCATCGACTTCGGCGCACCAAGAGCCTAGTTGTTTAACACTTGGCGGCTCTGCAGGTGCCCAGGAAGGACCGAAGGCATTGATCGGCAGCAGTGATGCCCCTACGATCACACTGCGGGTGCGCAACACTCCAAAAGTGGAAGGTGCACCCACTCATTCGGGGGTGGTTAGGAGGAGAATAAAGGAGATAGAGGAAGCTGCGCGGGGAGCTCGTGTCATGCAGCCCCCATCCCTCTACATATCCACGGCTTCTCCATTGGAGGTTTGGGCTATCCCAAGTTCATCTGGGTCTAGAACCCAAACCATTTTCTATAAAGTTCCACAGGTACAACATTGCGACTCCATATTTGAGCTTCCCCAACTTCGCGGTGATACAGAAGAAGCGCTATCCACAATGAAGGCCGAGCCCAAGATGGCTCGCTTGCTGGAGAAGGCGGGGTTCACGCTTCGGCAAAACAGTAGAATACCGCCGCCACCCGCGGTTTGCGAGGTATGGTGGAGGCAAGCCGAGGACCTCATCAAGCAGAAGGGCAAGACTCGGACCAAGTTCGGGCTTGGGTACACCCACCCGGGTGGCCACGATGATGAAGAAGAAGGAGGACTCAACGGCGTCGCACAAGTCACGTGCCATGCTAAATACGTCTCTTCACGAGGCGACATGGAACTGCCACGTCATGTCCTTCACCGCCAAAACTCCATCGACGTGAGCGTCGGTCAAGGAAGAAGAAGAGGTCGAACCCACGCTGGCTCCACAGAGATGGAAGGCGGTGGTCAATCCACCATCGATGAACTTGTCAAGTCAACCTCGGAACCGAGGGCGATCCACGTCCACTTTCGTCACTCCGCCGGCGGAAGAGGAACGGAAAGCTATCGGCGCTTCTTGATGGAGTATCGAGATTGCTTCGCTTGGAGCTACAAAGAGATGCCGGGCTCGACCCTCGTGTTGCTACACAAGCTGGCGATTGACGCAACACCGCCCGTCAAGCAGCCTCGCGGCGCTTCGTCCGGAGTTTCAAGACCAAGTCATCGCCGAGGTCGATAAATTAATCATTGCAGATTTCATCAAAGAGGCGAAATACACCGAGTGGCTCGCAAACATCGTCCCGTGGAGAAGAAGAATGGCCGAATGCGGGTGTGCCAAGACTTCCGCGACCTAAATCGAGCATGCCCCAAAGATGACTTTCCCTTGCCAATCACGGAAATGGTCGTCGACTCCACCACGGGCCACGGTGCGCTATCCTTCATGGATGGTTCGTCAGGCTACAACCAAATCAAGATGGATCCGGACGACGCCATCAACACCGCGTTCAGGACCCCGAAGGGCAACTTCTACTACACCGTCATGCCATTCGGCTTGAAGAATGCTGGTGCGACGTACCAGCGGGCCATGACATACATCCTCGGTGACCTGATCCACCATTCGGTGGAGTGCTACGTAGATGACATGGTGGTGAAGACCAAGGACCGCCGGGATCATCAGGAGGACCTCCGGGTCATCTTTGAGCGCCTACGTCGACACCAGCTCAAGATGAACCCGTTGAAATGTGTGCCGCCGTTCAATCGGGCCTCTTCCTAGGCTTCGTTGTCCATCATCGAGGCATAGAGATCGAACCGAAGAAAGATCAAGGCCATCCTCAACATGCCACCACCTTGTAATCTCAAGGAATTGAGAGGTTTACAAGGGAAGTTGCGTACATCCGTCGCTTCATCTCCAATCTCTCGGGACGCATCCAACCCTTCTCAAGTCTCATGAAGAAGGGAGCTCCGTTCGTATGGGATGAAGGGTGTCAAAGAGGATTCGACGACATCAAGAAGTACTTACTTAACCCACCTGTTTTGGCAGCTCCTGTAAAAGAGCGCCCTCTTATTCTATACATTGCGGCAGCCTACTTCAATAGGTGCTCTTCTCGCTCAGCACAATGATGAAGGGAAGGAGGTGGCTTGCTACTACCTGAGCCGCACCATGGTGGGCGCTGAGCGAAACTACTCTCCAATAGAGAAGTTATGCTTGGCGCTTATATTCGCGTTGAAGAAGTTGAGGCACTACATGCTAGCACTCCAAATCCAGCTCGTCGCTAGAGCGGATCCTATAAAAGTACGTTCTAAGTCAGCCCGCACTAATGGGGCGACTCGGAAATGGGCATTGCTCATGATGGAGTTCGACATCACCTTTGTGTCTCGAAGCGATCAAGGGCCAAGCCTTGGCGGAGTTCCTTGCGGCGCATCCGTCCTGACGACTCTCCGCATTACCAACCTCCCGGCGAGGAGGTTTTCACCATGAGGTCGAGGCTCCATGGGAGCTCTACTTGATGGTGCTTGGCGCGCAGGAGGCCGACCACGATGGCACACCCAAGCGGAGAGCAGGAGCAGGATTGGTGTTCAAGACTCCACAAGGAGGGGTGATGTATCACTCATTCTCCCTTCTCAAGGAAGAATGCTCCAACAACGAGGCGGAGTACGAGGCGCTCATCTTTGGCCTCCTCCTAGCACTCTCCATGGAGGTCCGTTCTTTACGGGCCTATGGTGATTCCCAGCTCATCGTTCGGCAAGTCAATGACATCTACGAGGTACGCAAGCCGGAACTGGTGCCATACTACGGTGCGGCCCGGAAGCTTATGGAGAAATTCCAACATGTTGAAGTTCTCCATGTCCCGCGAAGCAGGAATGCACCTGCCGATGCCTTAGCAAAACTGGCGTCGGCACTGGTGCTCCCAGGTGATAAATCCACGCAAGTGACGGTGGAAGAAAGGTGGCTTCTTCCCGCTGTCCTAGAGCTCATCCCGGAGGAAGAGGAAGTCAACACCATCACGACGAACGTCGTGGAGGAGGACGAGTGGCTACAACCCTTCCTCAACTACTTCAAGCACGACAGCCTCCCGACGACCCGCCGAGGCGCCAACTCCAACGCGACTTCCTCCTATGTATATAAGGCGGCGTCTTATGCATCGGTCTCACGGGCAAGAGATTCTACTTCGGTGCGTCAACCAAGATGAAGCCAAAAAGATCTTACAAGAGGTGCACCACGGGGTCTGCGGTGGACACCAAGGTGGAGCCAAGATGTACCATGCCATACGCCTGGCTGGGTACTATTGGCCCGGCATCATGAAGGACTGCCTCCAGGTAGCCAGGTCATGCCATGGTTGCCAAATCCATGGCGACTTCAAGCATCAGCCGCCAGTTCCTCTACACCCACCATTCCCTCATGGCCATTCGACGCCTGGGGGATTGACGTCATCGGACCCATCGACCCGCCATCATCCAGGGGCCATCGTTTCATCCTTGCAGCGACGGACTACTTCTCCAAGTGGGCGGAGGCTGTCCCGCTGCGGGAGGTGAAGAGCGACAACGTCATCAACTTCCTAGAGCGAAATATCATACATCGCTTTGGGATACCACACCGTATCACCTCCGACAACGGCAAGGCATTCAAATCCAACAAGATGTACAGGTTCATGGCGAAGTACAAGATCAAGTGGAACTACTCCACCGGCTACTACCCTCAAGCCAATGGAGCAATCGAGGCCTTCAACAAGACGCTCGGCAAGATACTCAAGAAGACGGTGACAAGACATAGAAGAGACTGGCCTGACCGTCTCTTCGAGTCTCTATGGGCGTACCGCGTTACAGTCCGTACCCCAACTCAGTCTACACCCTATTCCCTTGTCTATGGGAGTGAGGCGGTACTTCCATTGGAGGTCCAGCTACCCTCCCTTCGTGTCGCCATCCAAGATGAACTCACCAAAGATGAACAGGTACAACTGCGATTCCAGGAGCTTGACGCCCTGGAGGAGGAGCGTCTCCAAGCCTGCAGAACTTGGAGCTTTACCGTCAAAACATGGTGAGAGCTTACGGCAAGCTCGTGAGGCAACGCGTCTTCGAAGGGCGAGCTAGTGCTTGTCCTCAGCGCCCCATCGTAAATCACGCACAAGACGAAGGGGAAGTTCGAGCCAAAGTGGGAAGGACCCTACGCCATCGAGCAAGCCTACGACGGGGGTGCATACCAGCTGGTCGATCCTCAAGGAGCCCGGCCCATGCCTCCAATCAACGGAAGGTTTCTTAAAAAATATTTCTGCTAAATATTTGCTTCTTCCGTTGCCTTTCTTTTTCCGTTTTTTTCTATGGGGAGTCCTTCAGTCGGCTCAAGTCCATGATGCATTCTCCTTTGCATAGTGTGGATCGTCTGTTTTCCCCCCAATAACAAAAAAAACTGGCTTTCCCTAAACATACTGTGCTGGTGATTGAAGATCTGGCTGCCTTAGGACTTGTCGGAGGGCGGCACGAGGTGCCAAGTTGCAAGTGGAGCGACACCTACACCCACAAAGCACGACACGTACCAAGTGCATGCTTCTAGAGGCAGTGGAGAAGATCACTTGGGCACTTCAGCGTACTGAGACTCCACGCCCCTCATGCTCCCCGGCGTGCCTCGCGTTCGTAGAGACTCACACCCTGGGGAAGACCATAGGAAAAGATCATGAAAAGGCTGCCCGACTCGGTGCGTAGCCGCGTGACAAACCTGGGGTGTGCCACAAAAAAGCTCCAGATAAAGTGCCAAGAGGGTTCCTTAGTCCACCAAAGTGAACGGTGCCTTCCAAGTTCCCAAGATGGTTCCCCAAGCGAAGAAAGAAGAAGAGAACCTCAGTGGGTGAAGCAAAAAAAATCTCCAAGAGCGCAAGCAATCGCAGGAAGTCCATGATCATCCAAGTGGACCTCGCAAGCAGTCCCCGTAGAAAAAAAAATACATAAACTCCAAGACGCAAGTCTAAACCGTCCCGAGCATAAGGGAACCATTCGAAGGAAGGCGGAAGGTAGCTGTTCACCACCCCTCAATAAGGCGCGGAAGTTTCAGAGCTGTTGTCCCAAAGCCTTACTCCCTTGTTTTACCATGCCCAAGTCTCTGGGTTCGCAGGGTATCGTGCAGGGGGCATGGCTGAGCCGTGGGGCTCCTCCGTACCAGGATGGGCTAGAGTATGATTCTCTACTGCCTCTTGGAAGCATCTCCGAAGACGGCGTCTCCACACACATACACGGAAGGACGAAGTTGTAATCGTCATGGTCTTGCGGCGATCCTCGAAGACAAGTCCTTCAGCGGCCTTTTCTAATATCACACATATAGCTAGTGTATAACGGGAAAGCCAACATTTTAAAAAAACACAAACCCAAAACCTTGTTTTGTCGATATTGTCCCTCGCTTCTTTTATTTTTTCTTGGTTGTTTTGTCCATCAAGCTTGAGCAGGTACATCATCGAGAGGTCCCAATGTCGCCCTACATCAACAATATCGGTGGCGTTCCTTGCCCTCGGCGACAGACACCTCGTCATCAATGGTGACGCCCATGGGACGACGCTCTCTCCACCTTAAAGATGGAGTCTCCACGCCGACGGCTTACCGGCGCCCCATCTACATCAACCCGTCAAGATACAGGAGCAGTGACGTGCGCCAGTGAGGCAAGCACGAATCTATAAAACCTTTTGGTCTAGTCGGCCGACACCGTAGCATTTAGACGGTCGCGACTGGGTTAATAAACTTTCTTCAAGACACGGCACGTTATTCCGCCATAGGTCGAAGATGAAGTGAAGATAGCTGGTTGGCTGGCACCATACATGGTCCCGACTAGTTTACTCAAGTGCAGATGTATATTCATGCACGGACGACTTTGATCAGGGGACGGCATCGCCAACATGCCGCCTCAAAGCTTGGAGGTTGTCTACGCCGACAACAGCCTAATACACTCCCCCAACACTCAGGCTGCACCAGGTTGGCGCGCCAAGGGGATAAAACAAAAGTTTTCACCAAGTCAAGTTCGATTTGCTTCGCACTCGGCCTCGACTTGGTGAGGGGGCATTTGTTCGACGCGATTTTGCACCAGATGAGAATTTACTATTTTAATATATGTGCATATACGTGTTTGCTTCATTGTACAGATATTCGGACTAGGTTCTCACGTGTTGGTGCCACAGCCATGCACGTGCCAGTGACGGACTCCTAAGAACAAAATAATTAAGCTCCGTACGAGCCCTAGCTAGCTAGCCGGTACGATGCACACCATGGATGAAGACCCGAATCGTTGGCAGCCATGCAACTATGTACGTACGAGACGGCTCGTTTCTTTTATTTTTATTTATTTATTTTGTGCAGACGTGTGTTTGAAGAAGACCAAATCAAGATATGAAGTGGCCAGCCGGATCATAGGCACGCGTATGCAAATCTCCGATACGGGCCGGTACATAACCAACTACACCACGATCAGGAGATATGCCTCGGTTTGACATAAAATATCAAGCGAAGACCAAGGGTTTGGCCCACACGTAGCTATCCAACCAGGTACGTATAGGATGGTCCTTTCGTTTTCTCGTGCAGACGTGCGAGCCCAGAAGAACAGATGACAAGATAAACAGCCAGACGTGCTTATCTCTATCTCTCCAAGAAAATCGGCAGAGGCCGAACGGCTCGCGCAGCCTTAGCCTACGCCTATATATACTGGCGCGCCGAGGCAGAGAAGAGAGGAAAAAAGAGGAGGAGGAGACTCGTGACGCCAACACCCAGACTCACCACGCCAGCTCCCAGACGAGAGTTCTCTCGCCGGCCGGAGACACCTCGCCCTCAGAAAATCCCATACACGCACACGGCTAGCAAATTCCAATCTCCAATCCTCATATACACACGCTCTACAAAATCTACAAACATCCATCGATCAGCACCCATACACACACGTATACCCGATCGGAGGCAAGAAGGGAGGCGGCATGGAGCTTTCTAATGGTGAGAATCATGGTTAAATCTCTCTCTTTTTTTCTCTTTTCTCTCTACAACATATACACACATGCACACGCTGCCGCGCCGAGGCGGATACGTCCAATCCATGGACAAGACGGCGTCACCCTACTCCGGCGAGCCACACCGACGGGCGACGGTGGGGCAGCCGGCGTGCAAGCCGGCGCCGTTTCCACTACCACGAGCCTCGAGGGCGCGCGGCTGCCCGTGCCGCCAGCAAGACGACGGACCCGAGAGCGTACGGCTGCCGGCGTGTAGCCCGACGCCATCTCCAACGCCACCAAGTCAATGACCCGGGGGCGCGCGGCTGCCGGCGTGCAGCACGACGCCATCTCCATCTCCGGCGCCACGTTCATCTTCAACACCACCGAGAGGACGACCTCGACGGCGCGGCTGTCGGCGTGTAGCCCGGCGCCATCTCCGGCGCCACCTCCGGCGCCACCAAGATGACGGCCCGAGGGCGCGCGGCTGCCGGCGTGCAGCCCGGCGCCATCTCCGGCGCCACCAAGATGACGGCCCGAGGGCGCGCGGCTGCCGGCGTGCAGCCCGGCGCCATCTCCAACCCCACCAAGAGGACGGCCTAGACGGCGCGGCTGCCGTCGTGCAGCCCGGCGCCATCTCCATCTCCGCCGCCACCAAGACGACGGACCAGGGGCGCGCGGCTGCCGGCGTACGGCCCGGCGCCACCTTCATCTCTTCCCCCATAGAACCTTGCGACTACAGCGGCGCCGAAGACGAGACGAGAAGGCAGCCGGCATGCATTCGGCGCCACGTCCATCTCAACGAGCCATGCTGCCTAGGACGGCGACGGGGCTGTCGGCGGGCAGCCCGACCTTTATTCACCTCCTACGGACGCCAACAAGACGACGGCCCCGACGGCGTGCGGCTGCCGGCGCGCAGCCCGGCACCATCTCTCCTCCCATCGAGCCCGGCGCCTTCTTCACTCCGGCGAGGCGTGACGAAGACGAGTGATGGCGGGGCTGCTAGTATGCAAGTCGTCGCCATCTCCGCCTCCGCGAGCCATAGGCGATAGCATCGGGGTGTCCATTGTACAACCCGGTGCTAGCTCCATCTCCGTGAATCCGGCAAGCATAGGCGAAAGTGCTGCCGACTTACAATCCGGCGTCATACCCACCTCCATCTCCACGAGCCTGTGAGACGACGCTCTTGTCTAGGACGACAGCCGTGAACTCGGCGTCGGACCGAGACGAGGTGTCGACCACGTTGGCTGCACCGACTTGTAGGCGCGTGTCGGTTTTACACCGACGCCGATCTCCACCAACACTTACTCCTGCGAGGCATACCCCTTGCGCACCCCGACGAGGCTGCTGGTCGTCGAGAAGTCCCAGCTGAGCGAACTCATGCTACTCCAAGTCCAACTACATCGACGCCGTCAAGACCGACGAGGCACGATGGCGAGGGCGGGCATGGCCGGAGCAAAGGCCATGCTACTCGCGGCGCGTGTACCGACGAGGACACGGGCTCTGCCGCCCACACACACACCACCACCACATCATGCATGGAGAAGCGCGGAAGACGACGTGACGATCACACGGCTTAATCGGAGGTGTCTCGCGGTGTAACCCGCGGGAGTAATTAACCGGGTGCCTTCCGAGGCCCCGGGAACCATGAGATCGCAATCGCCATAGTCAGGCTGGCCGCGCAAGCAGGCCATAGAGCGCACTATATTAGGGATTTGTACTTTGTTTCTCCATGAGAGATTAATGAAATGCATCTCCCCTATTTTTTTTCTTGTGTACTACGGTACACTGGCACGCCCGTATTTCTTTTTCTTTACCCCGGCGCATGAGAAAAACACGCTACCATCCTTCTCCTTGAGTAGCCCTACGTTCTACTTTTCCCGAACGTTTTTTCTCCAGCGCTCGCGCGGACAGGTTCGCCATGGGCTCTGCCTTGTTGCTGCTGCTGCTGTGAAGGATTGGCGCCGGCGATGACTGGGTGGAGCTGCTTAACGGCCGGCGGAGCGCGGTTATGCCGTAGCGGCCAGGGAGAGTCCTCGTTCGTACTGCTACTGCTAGTTCCTTGCCGGCCGTGAGAAACACCTGCGCGGGAGGTCGCTCGAGGGCGCCGCCGCAGAGCCTCCTGGCCGCGAACCCAAGGGCTGCCGCCATCGCTGTTTGTTCCGAGTATTGTTCACGAGCGTGGATTTCCGGTCCGGTCCGGTGGAGTTCGCCGATTTTATTTTGAAAAATCTGATACTACGATGCCCAAGTTCCTGCAGTAGTACTTATATATAGTGGTAACACCACGGCCGCCTAATTAAGCTCAGTCGGATCTGGTATCCCCGTATCGCGATCGGGTCTCTGTATATATCGTACGTGTCTACGTCTACGTGTCCAGCTAGAGGAACAGTATGCAGCTAGCGGATTCCAGTAAGTAGATAAATCGGAGGTCGCCGCACAGGCCGAGCTCAAACTTTTTTTAAAAAGAGTCGTGTATTAATATCACATGGATATCAATTACAATTAGTCTCTACAACAACACATATCCTATTGGTAATATGGATGCACACAGCCAAAAAAATTATGAAAAAAAAGTCCTGCAATAATCTTTAGCAGCAGCGACACTACCAACACCAGAAATCCAACCTCTTCAAAAACGACGCCTACAGAAAGTAAACAATGCATAATCTTAAATTTTCATCCTGGAGAAAGTTCTCACTCGCAAAACAATGTCTTCTGCAAGACCATTGCCAGGCACAACCAATGAATGCCAGACCTTAGATTTTCACCCTGCAAGATAAGACTATGAACTCCTTCTGTAATGCCGCCCCCTCTAACAGACACTATTGTGAGTCACAGATAACCAAGACAGATCCTCATCGCCATAAAGGCTCAATCCATCATAGCTCGCCCACATGTCTCTAGCTTCATGACATCTGACTTCACCATATGTATCGTTATAGACATGTCACATGATGGTAACAGGTAGCGGAGCTTCACCACGCTTCCATTGAAACCAAACGGCCAAAAAAACACAGGTGCGCATGACCGAATTCCTTATCCAGCAAGCTCCAGGCATATGCGTCCATGGGAGTTTGCCGGCGGAGCCTTCCGGAACCAGCCACTCTTGACAAATCAATGAAGACACGCATCAATTAGATCTTCATTTGGTGCGAGAGGAATCCAAGGACCACCCCCTTTATTTAAACCGGGCCGACAGCCCCCTCGCCACCCGCCGGCAACCTACAAGATCCGCCGCACCAAACCCTACCAGCAGCCCTGCGGCTAGGCTAGTACCGAGAAAGATGGCAGCAGAGCAGGGTCGACCCCACCGGATCCGGCCCTACCAGAAGTGAAGAGGTCCGGGAAGGTGGCGTCGGAGCACCAGATATCAAGATCTAGGGTTTCCAGCACCAGCCGGCTTGGCCATGGACTTCCACCACCGGTCATGGAGCCGTCGGGAGGGACCTCCGCCACCACCCCAACCAGGGATGCTGTCCTGGTTGCCAGCCGTCGTCGATGCGACCACATCTTTCCTAGCAGCCATGGCGGCTAACTCCGGCCTCCATCCACCTTGCACCACCTTCAGCGGCCGGGCTCGCCGCCACCGCGGCGAGGCCGGCGGAAGCGGCGGCGCAAGGAGCAGCGGCGGCGGGGGAGCTTTGGCGCGATTTTTTTTAAATAATACGAATTCATTAATTAATTTGAGTTCTATTATACGTTTTTTTGAAATTCCAGATCTAGCACTTTGTCGGCACGGGGCAAGCCGACTGGGCCAATCGGCCAGGCTCTGGCAGCGGCCTGTCGTCGGCAGAGATAGCCGAAGCAGGTCGGCCCGGTGGGGCTGGACCGACAACGGTCGACAGGTCCAGTCAGCTAGGCGCAGGCCGACTGCCCAATCGGCCAGGCCCACGCCGACTGGGGCCAGATAAGGGCGACGCCGCGCCGCGCCTGGCCTTCTTCTCCATGTGACCTGCTGCCTCTCTCTCTCCCCTTCGTATTCTTCATTTCCAGCCACCGTTTTTCTCAGATTTTGCTCGATTTGACCACAAAAACTTCAATCCAAAACCATTAGAGAGGGAGTGGAAGCCCGATCTACGGATGGGTTAGCTCATGGCTCGATTTGGTGTTGGTTTGTTGGAGGAACGGTGGTGGAGCTGTGGTGGAGCAATGGCAATGGTGGTGGAGGAGCTGAGGCTGTGGTGGTGGAGAAGTGTTCGAGCTGTGTTGGTGGTAGCTTCTCTCGCTTCAAGGGTAAACTCTAATCCCTCGATAATCAATAGATATTGTATAGGGTAAACTTTAAGGCATGTAGATACAGACAGAGACTGGTTTAAGTGGTTAAAAGGCTGCGAAGATAGGCATGTAAACCCTCGCGCATTAGTGCTTCCTGTCTTGAAGGAGATCGATGGTGGACATGTTTCGCGCCATAGTGCTGATTCAAGTTACGGGATGTACTCTATGTCCAGTGCTGGAGGCGATGGTTATGAATCGGGGCAGAGCAGTCAGATAGGAGGAGGAGGAGGCGGTGGTTATGAATCGGGGCAGAGCAGTCAGGCCGGAGGTGGAGAAGACTATAGTGGAGAGGCAGATGCGGACGAGGAAGATGGAGGCATGCAGAACATGATGGAAGAGGAGGATTACATGGATGGCGAGAGTGGTGATTCTGATGACCCTGATGATTCTGATGGAGAAGGCAATGGTGGAGAGGACATGCCGATTCCTGCTTCATGGAATCAAAACATGTCAACCGGAATGACCCTTGATGATGGTCATGATTCTGCGTGGGAATATCACAGGAACAGAATTGCCCAGGGTGCCAGATATCAGGACAAGCAACATTTGCAAGATGCAGTCGTTGCTTGGGCAATGTCAACACACAGGGTTTTGAAAACAACGGTGTCCTCTAAGAAATACTTGACAATGGAATGCGTGGATATAAATTGTCCAGGCAGGGTGCATGCCTATGTCCCTACGTATGACACAACTTGGTTGGTGAGCGACTATGTGCAGCACACATGTGAGCTACACAATGTTCCTGAAGATCATCTTAACCTCTCCTCCACACTTCTAGCTCGGCTGCTTTACACGGACTTAGTAGAGTGCAAAGCGATGACAGTACCCAGTATACAGAAGAAAGTAAAGACCCGGTTTAAGTACTCCATTTCGTATGGCAAGGCTTGGAGGGCAAAGCAAAGGGCTCTTGAGGAGAGGTTTCGTTCGTTTAGAGATGCGTAAGACTCCGTGGTCCGACAACTTCAGACACTATAGGATAGAAACCCAGGCACCTATGTCGGCATACAATATTATGTGATACCCGAGGATCCATCCATGAAGGTGCTTCATCGAGTGTTCTTCTCTTTTGCTGTATGCATCCAAGCTTTCACTTATTGTCGTCCAGTGATATGTGTAGACGGTACTTTTCTAAGCGGCAAGCATAGGGTCGATTCTTACCGCCATTGGTCAAGACGGCAACAATCAGATTGTCCCACTCGCATTTGCTTTCGTGGAGGGCGAAAACACTGAAAGTTGGACATGGTTCTTCAGGCAGCTCAAAATAGCAGTTGTGAAAGACAAGCCCAATGTGTGCATCATTCATGATAGGCATGCAGGTATACTAAATGTCGTAAAACGGCTGACACAGCCACGGCCGAAAGAGCAAACACCTTGGCTTGACATGCAAAGCCGATGGTGCATGCGCCATTTGGGTGTTAATTTCTTCTCACAGTTCAGAAACAAGAACCTCATGAATCTATTCAAAAAAATTGTGCAAGCAGAACCAAGAATGGAAGCACGATTTCATACGCGCAAAGCTCGATGAATTTACTCAGAAACATGTGAGGGCAAGGAAAGCTGCGCAAAACGCAGCCGTAGCTGCACATCAAGCAGCAGTAGCTGCACAGGTTGCTACTGGAGCTGCGCCTGTGGAGGAAGATCCTGTAGGGCTTTATGACTTGCCTGGATTTGATCCACCTGGTACAAGGAGAAGGCTCGGCAGATCAATCAAGAACTTCCAACAGTGGATAGAGCACGAGCCTTTGGAGAGGTGGTCTTTGCTACACGACACACATGGAGCTAGGTATGGTGTCATGACTACAAACCTAGCTGAGTCATATAACTTTGTCCTCAGAGGTAACATGGCACTTCCACTGACAGCCATAGTCGAAGGTATTCTGTATAGCACGATTTCATATTTTAGAACTGCATTTAGTGGTGCTCAGATGCATATCATGAACAATCCGAACACCCGGTTCTGTGAAAAGGTTATGAGGTACATGGATAAGAAGATGGCGAAGGCTATGTCACACACCGTCGTGTGCATAGGTAATGAGGACAGAAGGTTTGAGGTGCGGCTAGCCACCGATAAGTTTGGGTGTGGTAATGAACTAAGAACGCATGAGGTGAAGATTGGTAATGAGCAATGGCCAACCTGCGAGTGCACCTGCAACAAACCAAAGTTGCTTCACCTGCCTTGCTCTCATGTGCTTGCTGCTTGTCGGCAGCTAGGGTTGGACGCCATATCGTTCGTGTCTCCCTACTACCTGAAAGAATCTGTGGTCAATACTTGGACGGGTGAGATGTCAGGATTTCGAGTAATGGGTAATTTCAACACCGTGAACCCTGGTGAAAGGCAGTACATCCCACACCCTGCTCTAATGCGAACAAGCAGAGGCAGACGCCAGTGTAGACGCATCCGGAATGATATGGACGAATCAGAAGCTGGCGGCCCAACTCGGCAGTGTTTTCTATGCAATGCATTTGGTCACAGGGATACTCATTGTCCCACTTTCGGTACAGGCGGCACACCTACGCGAGGACGGGGTGCGCGAGGTCGAAGAGGTAGAGGACGCGGGTGAAACTATGTTTTAAGTTGTAATATGTGGCGAACTATGTTTTAAGTTGTAATATGTGGCGAACTATGTTTTAAGTTGTAATATGTGGCGAACTATGTTTTATGTTGTAATATGTGGCGAACTATGTTTTAAGTTGTAATATGTGGCGAACAATGTTTTATGTTGTAATATGTGGCGAACTATGTTCTATGTTGTAATATGCAAATGCTTATGTTGTAACATGATTTATTGACATGACAGTAACCATGTTAAATGTTAGGTTGTCGAGGAAGGGAAGTAGCAAGACCGCCACGGGTTGACTACACAGGGTTGGGGTGTACGTTCAAGAGTGGGACACCGCTACAGCCCGAGTCTGGGACTCGAACGACGCGTTTGACATGGAAGAGTTCAACAGGTATTTGGATAGCTACATGAGCGCCACACGACTACGCATCACGCAGCAATCTCACCCAGAGGAGATGCCGGGCGCGGCTACTTGGGATAGTTATCCGAGCCAGTCGACTGTGGGCAGCAGACAACACGCGGTATGTTCTTCATCTAATGCACCTATTTATTACATAGTTTTCCATCTATATATGGCGAACCTTGTGGTGTCTCTTGCAGGCACAGCTGTTAGTCGATCTTGAGACGGAGAGTGCTGAGTACAGACGCTCTCTTTCGTCCGGACCCCTACTTATTCACCGGCAGGACCAGGAGACCTGGCTGAGTCGCCTGGAGGAGAAGATACGGCGTATCTACGGGGTTATCACGTGCACCCGCCCTTCGGACATTGCTCACCACCCGGCACCACAGCGTCCTCCGCGGCACTCGACGCACCACCACCAGCAGCAGCCACCCTCGCCCCTACGACAGTCTCCCCGTCCACGGCTTACACCACAGACGGCTCCGAGACCTCCTCCCCCAGACCAGGCTGGAGGTTTGACGTGGCATCAGCAATCTTCTTTTGACTGTTGGCAGCAGCAGCATCCACCTTTGCACGATGGAGGTTCGTCGTGGCAACACCAGCAGCAGGAGCCTTGGGGTCACCCTCCCATGCCAAACTACGGGTTTCGCCCACAGTCACAGCCACAGGGTATGTGTCTTACAAGATAAGCGTCGAGGCTCAGTTCATGTCAAGTTCTTACATACTTTGTTTTTATGTGCAGGAGCATTCGGAATGCAGGGGTCTATGCCTGGCTATCAGTCGTCTATGTCCGGATCCGCCTGGACTGATCAGGACGTTGATCATAGCACTCAGGATTTCATGACGCAGAGCAGTTGGCTGAACATTTTTCAGACTCCCCCCTGACCCCACACAGGAGACTCAGTACGATGAGCACGGGTCGGTGATTCCTCCCCGACAGGTTCGGCCGCCCCACAGGTTCGGTTGGACGACGCCTCCTAACCCACCACCCGAGCGTCGCGGCAGACGACGTCGCTGAGACATATATTTATCTATGTACACTACGGGAAAATTTGGCGTCGCCGTGCATTGCGGCTTTGCTGTGCGCTGGTGCACGGCAAAGATCTCTTTGCCGTGTGTGCCAATAGAAAGACGCACGGCAAAGAAATGCCACACGACAGCACGATTGAGGTCACACGGCAACGAGAAATGACACGGCAAAGCCTAAAAAAATCACACGGCGAAGAAAACGCTCACGGCAAAGGCCAAAAACGGCACACGGCAAAGAAGTCGCAAGGCATACAATCTCGTGGGGCTCACCATTTCAACGTATTTGACGGGCCCCGGTGACGGCAGGGCTTTGCCGTGTGCCTCACCGTTAGACACGGCAAAGGTTTGGATTGCAAAATATTTTTTCCGCGCGAAATATTCTTGCCATTTATTTTTATAATGTCCAAAATTGACCCGCCCGAATTATTGAACAAGAGGAAATATATGAAAATTGCCAAATGTTATTTGCACAATCTTTGCCGTGTGTCTTGCACGGCAAAGCCACCTTTGCCGTGCACCATGCACAATACCACACGGCAAAGACCTGTTTTTTTTCTATTTTTTCTTTCTCTTTTTGCCACCATTTTCTTTTAGCATATATTTTATCTTAAATATCACTCGTATTGTATCTATGGATACTTTAATTATGTGGTTTGTCCACCACAATATAAATACGTGGTTTGGCCACTTGCAAGTTTTCGTGGTATTCGACGCTTGACTACCGTTTCAATGAAACCATAGTCTTTGAATTTCTTACCTAGGGGCTGAGGCTAGCTCAACTTGCATTGGATATCTGAAGAAACTTCATATTGTGAGTCTAAAAATAATTTTTGTAAAAAATCATGAGCCCTAGATCATGTACATGTAGTTCAAACCGGGCTAACTTCCTACCGATTCGCAAATATTTGTGTTTTTCACCAGAATGGACAAAATGGTTTGAGATCTCTCGCTTGGGACATTGTCTATGTAAGATGGTCTAGTATTTTGTAAAATAGGATGGTAGCATTTTGAATTAGCCATTTGGTGGTTGCTTCACAAAACTCCCCATTTTTTGCGCTCGGAAAATGAAAAATGTCTTTTCAATGTCACGTAAAGGAAAACTTTCTCCTGCAACATTGTTCACCATCCCATGATGCACATGCATGCATAATATGGTAACATTATCACAAACTATTCCTTGATTCTAGCCATAGCATCGGTCATTTGATCCGAAAGCCAGCAAACCTCGAATGAGTTATGGAATGAAGTGTAAGAGACCGAATGTTGTTCGGAGTCTCGGATGGGATCCGGGATATCACGAGGAGATCCGGAGAATAAGATTCATATAAGGAAAGTCCCGTTTCGGGGTTGGAGAATGGTTCCGGTGTTTTCATCGGGAATGTTTTAGAAGGTTCCGGAATGTCCGGCACTCCGGAGGGGAAGAGTACATGAATGTGTCATAACAAGTTGGAATGATTGCATCATGTACTAGGTGTCATCGCTGAGCGAAGTAAAGTGATAAATCAAATCCTAGTTTGAAAAGTCAAACGCCAATTTGAAAAGTCAAACGACTATTTTGCTTGGTGGAGGGAGTAGGAAACCTACTTGGGGAGGAGTTCCTCTCCCTCCACCCGCCGACCTGGGAAGCCGAGTTGGGGAGGGACTGCCCTCCCCTTGGCTGCCGCCCTCCACCTATATAAGGAGGGGCAGGGCTGCCCCTCCAAGCACACAACTTGCACCCCGCAAACCCTAGCTCCAAGCCGCCGGCGCCGCCACCACCACCAGCTGCCGCCGCCTAGGGCTAAACCCTAGCCGCCGAGTTGGGGCACCCCCTTGCCCTAGCCGCCGGCCTAGCCTCTTCTCCTTGGTGCGTCTAAACCCTAGATCACCGAGGGCTCTCTCATAGTCCACCATACTCGCTCCGGCTTAAGGCGAAGCCCTGCGAGATCTCCCATCTACTTCCGGTACCACGCCGTCTTAGGAATCACGAGAGAGTGCTACAACCTTCACGTTCTTTGGAACAAGGGAGAGGAAGGTCTTCGCCGAGTACCGAGCGTGTGACCGACGGCTGCGCGCTTAACGCAGTAGCGGAAGGATCGTCTACGCGATCTTGAGATCGGCAAGAGTACGACTACATCACCCACGAGAATCCGCTCTCGTTAAACACTTTGGAATCTTCGAGGGTGAGTTATTCCATCGACTCGTTGCTATAATCTAGTACATAGATCTTGGCTTGTTTGTTTGTATGCGGTAGAAATTTTTTGTTTTCCATGCTACGAACCCCTACAGCACATTCATGCATAATATGAGAACATTACTACAAACTATGCCACGATTCTATCCATAAAACTTAACGTTTGGACTAAAAGACATAAAACCTCGAACATGATAGGTCATTTCTAATAAGATTTTTTTGAACCTTCACATGAAATAAATAAATTTAACACCGATCTTTATTCTTGCCGAAATAAAGTAAAGAATAAATTGAAAATAGAAAAAATACGTCTTTGTGTCAAGACACTCGGCAAAGCCGGTTTTGCAAAAATATATGTACACTAGACAAAAAGACGTCGTTAATTGGATAGAAAAATGTGCCACAGATCGATGACATGGCATGAAGATGGGCCGTTCGATCTAAACAAAACAGATGGTTGAATGGACTTTGTGGACATGCATACGCGGATCGGTGACCTGGCTGTTCACCCCACGTCTCACCTTCCTCTAACCTGGACCCACACCAACCCCCATGTTTCACCAGTCCCCACGTCTTACTTTCCCCGTGACCCATATATCAAAATAAATCCCCAATCCAACGCGCACGACGGCCAGCCCTTCTGCTTCTCCGGCCAGCCACGCTCGTGAACCTAGCCCGCATCCGCACAGCGCCCAGGACCTGGCCATCGCCGGCTTCGACTCGCAACCGCCGGGTTCCTCGCAGGTCCCATCTCGCATCCGTCGATGTCGACGAGACCGGCTCCGCCCCGCAGCGCCGCCACGACGAGGTCGCGAAGGTCCACTCGCGCCCGCGCTCGCCGTGCACCTTGTTGCCGTGCAGATGTACACCAGGAGGAGTTCAACGCGACGCGGCCGCCGCTCTGCAAAATACTGACCACGGCAAGCCCCGCCGCTGCATCTGCTTCAGCCGTCCGCGCTTGCCCCGCTTCCGCGCCGCGCACGCCCCGCCTCCGCCCCACCACCGGCCGGCTCGCCCCAGCGACGGACGGACGCTCCCTCCAACGCACGGAGACCCATCACCTCCGGCCCATTGCCCTGCCTCGGCAGGGCCCCTACCCGCAGCCGTCTGCTCCGTCGCTCTGGTCCGCTGTTTGCCCGCCCCCATGTAGCAGCCGTGCGCGCCGCCGCCCCTGACCTGTCCCATGGCCGCATCGGCTCCCTGATCCGGTATATGGCATCGATTGTGGACTTTGACGCCGTCGTTTTTTTTATTTCGAAATAATTTCTTTGCCGTGTATCCGTATAAAAGTGCACGGCAAAGGTTTGGCAAAAAAGCACACGGCAAAGGTTTGGCAAAAAAGCACACGGCAAATACTTGGCAGAAAAGCACACGGCAAAGTCTTTGGGACCCACTCTCACGATGCCGTCAAGTTCGGGGCGGCGTCAAGTTACTTTTCTCTACCGTGTAGGGCTGCCTGACACACGGCAAAGCCTTTGCCGTGTTAGACGCACGGCAAAGACTCCTTTGCCGGCTTGAACTTTGCCGTGCGATCTTTGCCGTGTACGATGCACGGCAAAGACTTTGCCGTGTTTTTTTAGGGCTTTGCCGTGTATTACCTGTTACACGGCAAAGAACAAAATTCCCGTAGTGGTATGAGACATATATTTATCTATGTATGCGACATGTCTATCTATGCATGAGACATCTACTTATGTATGAGACATATATCTACCTATATATGAGACACCATTCTATCATTTCACGATTTTTATTGCAACACAGTTCAACATAACTTGCAACATAGTTCAACATAACTTGCAACATAGTTCAACATAACTTGCGGTACATAAATAAGAGTCTTATCTATCCCTAGCATGATGCATTTCCCTTTCCCTTCGATGATGCCTCACCCTTTCCCTTGGAAGATCCCTCACACTTGCTCTTCTTGGCCTGCGCTTTCTTCTTCTCCTGCCTCTTGTCCCACTCAGCTCTCGCCTTGCTTCCAACGGGTGGCGGCATGAAGATATCATCCTCATCTTCGCTCTCTTCTATCCAGGCCCTACGTGCCACAACCTGCTCCGTCATGTCAGCTTGATCTTCTTGGCCTGCTCTTTCTTCTTCTCCTGCCTCTTGTCCCACTCAGCTCTTGCCTTGCTTCCAACGGGTGGCGGCATGAAGATATCATCCTCATCTTCGCTATCTTCTATCCAGGACCAAGGTGCATACGCCCGCTCCAAACTGCGAGCTTGTCCCAGGACCAAGGTGAGCTTGTCCCACCTTGCCTGGATCCTGACAAGCTCTGCTCGTACCTGATCTGGGGTCTTCAGTTTCCACCCTCTTTGATGAAGTGACTTACCAAGCATAACGAGAGCATCATGGTTCGTTACCAACGTATCCCAGGGATGCGTATCGCCTATCACAACAGTTCTGGCTATGAAGAAAAGCCCAATGGACATATCTACAGGCCAGGGAGACGCGTCGGTCATAGTGGAGAGGAGTGGAGGGAAATGCGAGAGCAAGAGAAGAGGAGGGAAATGAGATAGTAAGAGGAGGAAGAGATGAACTGGTAAAGGATACATCTCGTTGCCCGGATTTATAGAGGCACCGAAGCGAATAGGCGGGGAAAAAGGCGGGAAGTAGTGGCGGGAAAAAAAGAACGGGAAGTAGCGACGGGAAAAAAGGGCGGGAAGTAGTGGCGGGAACAAAGGGCGGGAAATCTTGGCGGAAAATCGGCAAAAAAGTTGGCGAGAAAAAGCAGTGACGATTATTTAGCGGAAGGGCTGCATTGATCATGCAGGATTTTGTTAGGGGCAGAACGATTAGGCAATCGGTCTAGGTCTGGCCGATTGCACTAATCGGCCTGGGCCAGACCGATTGAACCAATCGGCTTGCTCCAAGCCGATTGCATGTGTGGGCAGGACCGATTGCATGGTGCCACATGCAGTCGGCCAGGGCCTGGCCGATTGGTCCAGTAGGCTTGCCCCTGGCCGACAAAGTGCTAGATCTGGAAATTCGAAAAAACGTATAATACAACTCAAATTAATTAATTAATTCGTATTATTTAAAAAAAATCGCAGCTTTGGCAGCGTGCGGCGGCGCCTCCAGTGTCGCCCTGGGGTGGACACGTGGGGCTTTTTTTTCCAACGCCGACTGCTTGATTGTCCCGAGCTCAACACCTAGCTACTAAAAAACGTTGTCGGGGATGGGCAGGTGGATAATAGCACTACAGTAAAAATTATATCATTGTTCAACTTTGGCCAATGAAATTTGGGATTTTAGGTTCAATTTAGCCTGTGAAGATAACTTAGAGAGGACATTGATACCAGTGTTCTTAATCTATTTGTAGTGATAGAAGAAAATGGTTATGGTATTAATTAGAGATCTACTGTACTATGTTAAGGAGGAGGGGAAAGGAACGAAGATGGTAGACATCATGGCAAAGGTCCATAATAGCAACTCTAGCAGACACTGTAAATAGTCAAACCAAAAAATACATACCGAAAACGGACCTTAAATCGGACGAATGATTTGATCTACAAAACGTTTTGACTTTTCGACTTGATTCTTAGCTAGATCTGATTGGTTTTGTCTTTTAGTGACGCACGTTCAAACTCCACACCAATTGCGCATACACCCGATTGATCCTGGCCTAATCTACCGATCGGTCTATAGATAGATTTTCCGGGCACAAAAACTTACCAAAATAACAAACCTAACTAGACACTAGATCTAATCAAGATTATTTCTAACACAATGCAAACCAGCAAGCAAATTTCATGTCGAAGAAGTTGATCTAGACCAACAAGAGTACAAGGTCAGCTCTCACCTGACCTGGTGTCATATTTGACTTTTTAAATGAATCTTGACTATGCAATTTCTATCCTTGGAAGTGAAAAAGTTGGGAGTGAAAAAAGCATACCACATGAGTGATTACTAGCAAATCGTAAATTTAAGGAGACTAACTCCCCGCACTAACTTATAATTTTAGAGTGCGAATTTTCCGAGTACGATTTCAATATTAAATTTTGAATTATTTATTAAATTATCTATGTAAAATTTGGTCTTAACACTCCGCCAAAGGTTTGAAAAAAGGTCCTCACAAACACTCTCTACACTCTTATAATATTATATTTCTAAGATCATATTTACTTACATCCAAGAGGAAGCGACCATACATGACTAGAGACATCTATTAACATATTTATTAGAGGGTACAATTTAAACACTGTGAAGATTTTTAAAGATCTATAAAAGCTGACAAAAAGACGTGCATAACCTCTAAGATGATAAGTGTCACATTCCGATGTGTGGAGACATGCATTTTGTGTTTACTCATTTTTGTCGAAACTAGGGGAGCTCAATTTAATAGAAGGTTTTCTTAAGAGGCACTATATCAAAAGAATGACAAATCATTTTTAAGAAAAAACTATTTAAATTTATTCGAAGTATGTTTACAACCACAAATATTTGATTGCATAACAAAAACATTGTATCTTAACATTTATTAGAAGTGTTATGTGGTTAATTCGCAAAAAAAGTTATTAAGTATGATAAAAAACTATAGTAGTTAAAAGATCGAGATCCACCGAGAAGCAGCAGTAGCAACCGATGGATGCTCTAGGCACTTCACATGGGGAAGAAGTGAGGGAGAAGATAAGAGTCAGCAACGCCGGTTGGTGGTGGCTCTGGCCTACCTCATGATGCGACAGGCAACGTAGACACATGTTGGAGAATGACGACGTGAACTTGGGTAAACTATGAGCGGGATTCTCACGATAGGAATGAAGAGGGGGATTGTTTAGCACCAGCAAATCACTTTGTAGTTTACTTAATTAATTATTTAATTTTTTCCATTTTATGTATATTTATAAATGTCTTTTTAGAAAAGGAGATGAGAAAAAGTTTGAGTAGATTTTAATTCCATTTGTTTCTAGTATTATTTTTATGTTTGAGTAAAATATTGGCGCGTGGTAGGACCGCTAATTTTTAAGGTATTGTGTGTCCTCTGATGAGTTCATTTTGTACCATGAATCGTTAAATTTTTTTGGTTTTCTTAGCCGCAAAAAATTTGTTGGTTTTATGTGTGCGTGTGCGTGTGTGGACTTTATTTCCACGAGTGCATAAACTTCATCGCCACCAATTTTGGAGCTAAATGAGAGAAGAATCAGCAGATGTATTCGATGATCTCAAATGAATACTTGAGAGTTGTATGTCTCGAGACGATCACTTTGTTAGGTTAGCAATTCATGCGCGGTTGTCGTTGTCCCAACAATAGAAGCCACATGTCGGGTGTGTGTACGCACAGCCAACATCCAACTCTTTTGCAGGGCATGGGAACCCTCTCCCATCGGTTCCAATTCTTCAGGTATATAGATACTCAAGAACTAGACTTGCTCCTATTGCGCCTAATCAATTGATTTCTATGTAGTGAATTTATAGTGCTAGCGGGAGGACCTATTTCCATCACGATGTATGAAAACGAAATCATGCAAGAGATGGAGATATTTTGGTCTACTGGCCTTGGCCCTGCAGGCCTGTCAGCTCGTGGTTATGTCGACAGGCATCGATCTGACCCCGACAAAACTCTCTAATGGAGACAGCTATACGATAGCAGTACGAGGAATCATGATTATATGCGCTTGACTCATATGGGCCAAACTCTGGAAAGGTAATATTGTGAGGCTCGCATACATGTGCTCACTTAGTGCCAATGTCTGCAAGTCCTGAGGATATGCAATTTACGCATCTCGAACTAAGGATATGTGTATAGTAGTTATTACATAATAATGAGATAGATGGCGAATTAATTGTAAGCAATATGTCTTGTAATTGCTTCCGACATATAATAGTAGAATTATTCATCTGGGCTTCAGCCTAGCCATGGCTGCCTTACTTGGTGAAGAGGATGCATATGAATGCAATGCAATAGTATGGTGGAGCTACCCCGCCCGGTAGTAGAGAAAGAAAGGGCACCCCAAATATGTGTGTAACTATCTAATACCACGCCGACTTGCATAACTCCATGAGCTTAATTTCTCTGGAGCTATGCCATGTGAAAATGTTTTAACTTGTGAGAAAGAAACTGCCTATGAAAAATCAGCAGCTACTCAATCACTTAACTAATTTGCCTCTGCACTCTTCCTTAAGAGAACAGGAGACGCCAAAACTCTGCTATAACTACAAGTGGTGTGAACTACATGGCTAACACTGACGAGAGATATAAGCTAGCTAATTAATATATGTGGCCGATTATATATGTATAATAGACTGATGGGACATGCATGCATTTGAATGGTTCTTTTCAAAAATAGTATGAGGACTACTAGCTACTAGACCAGACTACAAAATGGAAAACTGGACGTCGACGTCCTTTGTTTTCCTGCCAAATTCACCACTCAACCAACGGTGGCCATTGGCAGCAAGTTAACAAGTTCCAATGCAAGGATAGTCATGTGAAGTAAGAGAGATATAGCATGAACATGCAGACTTGACTAAGGCAGCCATGGTTTTCTAGGCCGAGGGCTTCTTCTGATCTGGTGCTGCAGCAGGCTTGGAAGAGATGTGCTTGTACTGATACTGTGGTGTTGGTGGTGCCGACATAGCTGGAGCCATCAGCGACATTGCCATGCCTGCATCAAACAAAATAAGGGAAGCACATTTGAGAAACTAATATGGATAATCAAAGGTTTTCACATTGTGAGAAAAGCTCATGCATTTGGAGTGCTAGTTTAAAGTACATTTTAGCCGAATGTTGGTCCCTCAACTTGAATACCGAACAACATGACTTTTCAACATTTTAAACCGGGCAATTTCGGTTCCTATGTTTGCTTGGAAGAGTTTGATGGATGACATGATAGTGGTTTTACACATGAAGAATCATAGTCAACGCAGAGTTTAAAGAAGTTCGTAAACACTAGAAAGATGAAAATTGAAAATTTTAAAGTCATTCAAAATCTTGAAACGACAAACTACCAAACTCTCTAAAGAATCAAAAATTAGAAGAAAAAAATTATCTCGGTGAAATCATAAGAAATAAATTATTTGTGAGTATTTTCTAGATATGTTTTCCGTTCTCAATACTCGTATAAGTTTTCCATTTTTAATAACTTTCCTGACTTTATTCTCATTAATAGTATATCAAGATCGTTTCCCCTTTCTAACATATCAATATTGTTTTCCAATATTGAAAATATTTGACTCATATTTCCTGTATTTTCACTTATTACTATGAGTTTAATTAAAAATTATTAATTGGAGTGTGACATGCATGAACCACTAAAACGGCATGCATCAAACCGCTTCAGAATGAGAGAAGGACCATAAATACTACTTGTAGTTGAGTGCTCATGTTGTCTGGTAATACTAAATTTGTTTCTCGATCATAATTGAGGGACCAAAATTGTAACATTTTTATATCACTTAGCCAAGAAGAGACATACTATATAATAAGTGAGCATATGAGTAGCCCTAAGCTCTTAATTTAGCAGTAAAAGAGACATGAGAAAATCCAAGTTGTTCACAAGACTTGTAATAAAATTCAATCCATAATTGAACAAGCTAAAAAAATACTTATACTGTAAATAGTGTCAGCATTGTACTATTCACATCAGGTTTGGACTCGACACTAAGTTGTAGCCTACTTTGTAGTTTACCGAGCCAGGGATCGAATTTGAGTTTGAAACTTTATAATGGTATAGATGTTCTCAAGCACTCTATGACATGAATTTTATCAAGAACTTTTAACGAGTACTGTACAAGACTTTGGTGTCCTAGTACAGTAAATGCCAATGGTGCTAGGTAATGCATACTAATACGTTAAACAAGAATCTACTCCCTCCGTCCGCAAATAAGTATACTTATAGCTTTTGGCTAAGTCAAACTTTATCAAATTTGACCAATTATATATATAAATATAACAAGATATATTAAATCAAATTGACATATTATGAAACTAAATTTAAAAACATACTATCTACTAGTACCAATTTAGAGTCATAAATATTGTCACGTTTCTATAAAATTAGTCAAATTTTATTAACTTTAACTTAGAACAAACCTAGAAGTACACTTATTTGCGAGCGGAGAAAGTAAGTATCTAAATCAGAGAAAAAAGTGACCTGCTGGCTTGCCGGCATTACTAGGCTCGAACGCGACGGCGCCGACGAACTTGTGGAGGCTAGACAGAGCGGCGGGGCTGCTCTCAGGCGGGGCACCGACTGCGGTGTACTGATACATCGTCTCAGGGTACTGCATCATGTTGTACGCCGAGGCAGGGCTCACCGGGCTGTACTGGTAGTAGGGGTTGTAGAACCCAGCAGGATCCGCCATTGTTTGCTCCATGGCCGGACCTGCAGCAGCGGCGTCGTCATTTCCATTGTAGACCTGGTACTGTGCTCCTCCCGGCAACCCGCCGTACGCTGGATAGTAGGTCTGCCAAAGCAATGGACGAGAGTCTGATTAGAGATGGAGCAAGTAATTGACAGCAAACAGGCTAATAAGCTTGTTATTATTTTCGAGAGCTTATTCTAGAAAAAAAACATTGAGAGAGATAACACGTATATAGTTCGTACCATGGGCAGATAGCTGTAGTCCGAGAAATATGGAGCATACCTGCAATTGATTTTGCCAAGAGAAAATATGTCTGAGTTGAATACATGACCACAGTGACTTTTGCTGCACTAGCCGCATGCCTACATTATTAGGTACTACCTAAATCCAGAAATAAGTGACTTTAATTTGTCTAGATTCGAATATATTTATACACTAAAATACGTCTAGATACGTACATGCTAATCTAGACAAATCCAAGTTTCTAGACAGAGATAGTATATATATTTGTAGACAAATCCAAGTTTCTGGACAGAGATAGTATATATATTTGTCCAAGCTAGCCAAGCGTACCTACACTGCATTAGTACATTATTTTCCTACTAAACCTAGCTAGTCCTAATCCACAGCCCGCTCTACATATGTTTCTCTCCATCTCTACACATGTCTCTACCTACTTTCTCTGTTTTCTTCCTATGAAATACAGCAGTGAGTGCTTGCTGGTTGCACTGTTTTGGGGAAGAGAGCAAATGCGCATGCGAGTAGTATATGCGCAAGTATGTAGTATGAGCTAGCTGTGTGGGCACATGGAAGCTGGAAGGAGAAGCACATGCATGGACCATGGATGGACGGCGCAGTCAGTCTGTCCTTGGCCCCCAACCCCCAACCATCAACGGTCCAGACCAGCATGCGACCCACCTTTAACCAACAGAACCGTCCTCTTTACAGCTACCCAGCGAGCATGCACGCACCGTCCAGCGACAGATCTAGAGACTCACCCGTACACGTTGTAGGCAGGGATCCCTGGCTGGATGCCATGATCCACCAAGCTGGCGGCACCGCCTGCAGCAGCAGCTGCAGTATAAATGGCGGCAGCATATTTCATCGCCGTCGTGCTCATGTCGCCTCCGCCATGGACATCATGGCCCAATGCTGCACACGCACAGCCAACAGGGAGACGGACAGGTTAGTGATTATTACAAGGAACGGCGCGCGCCAATAAGTTGGTTCTTCTGTACTTGCACGGACAAACGTGGCGGCGTTAACTTGAATTAATTCGAGAGACATGTACGTGCAATGCAGTTTCTTCCTTGTTTATGGGACCGATTCAATACCATGCTCAAGCTAATATATACTCATTAAATAGATTCTTGTGGGAAAACAGTAGTAGTACAACTTTATGTTTCAATAATCATGTGTTCATAACATATATGTCAGGGTACCATTGGTCAAAGGTTAACTCGGTCAAACCGTGTATCGAGATCTTAGTACAAAAATCAACAGAGTGGTAACTACTAGTAGTTAGTTTTAGAGGGGCTAGTTTATGACTAGTAACAGCAGACAGATATGTGCAGATCCATCCAGGACTGAGGAAGACCCAGTGAACTTTTTTAGTTCGTTGGAGGATACTTATCGGAAAGAGCTAGTTAGGGAACAGCTCCCAAGGATAACGAACCCTGCGCGTTTGCTTTTTACAGCTTTGCAGAGCTGGAGGGCATGCACGCGAGCTAACTTTTTCATCTCCGGTGAAAATCTGTCGGATGAATATGCATGCGTACTATACTAGTATTACTAGTGTGGAGTAGTATGATTTGATCTCAATTTACATTATCCAACTAACGGTCTCGATGCGTCGATGCTCGTCCTTAGTAATGTAGGAGTGAATGAAATTATGCAACTGTGTAACACCAGTGTGAACTAGCTAGTAAGTATACATGTTAGAAATAATGCAAATCGTACTATTGAACACTGACAAAGTCTCCAACATCTACACACCTTAATTTGACCGTTGACAAGGTCTCCAATGCAACGAACACACCTTAATTTCACCATTACTCCATATATGCATGTAATTATTGAATTGTTCATATGTACATATTTTGTACAACGGCTAGATTATAAAAAATAACCTTCATAACAAATCTAAGATATTATTTTGACGCTACCAATGTGGAAATAATTAAATATTTAATAGTCAAAAGTTACACAAGTACATTAGTATAAGTTGATAACCGTCGAGAATTAGCATCTCTTCGGAGGTTCCGAGTTAGTGACGTATAAGAATCAAATCAGATTTTGTTCCAGATTGATTCAAGAAGACTAAAGGAACACACATTATGTAAACGTGCAATCTCAGCGGATAGAACATCAACCAAGAGAAATCGACGACCATTATGTATTTGCACAACTCAATTAGTATAAGTACTGGCAGATTAAGTACCCCAGTACGACGCTTTGCTAGTAACTAGCAGCTGGCATTACTATGCATTAGCATAAAATGATGCACATCTGCTTGCCACTACATCTCTAGCTAAAAGGGCCCCAAGTCGGCCGGGAGCTTTGCGCCATGATCGTCGACAACATGCTTGATTAATTAACTTGACAGATCTGAATTTGCAGGCTAATTATATATGCGTAGCAAGCATGCAATGGCCAACGAGCGACTACCAACGGAACAAACAATATATACGGTGCTTAACCAACCATATAATTCGGTGCATTAAGAAGATAATAATCAAACAAATCGCTTAATTAATTAGTTCCTTACCAGGAAGATATGGTTGCAGATACGGCGACAGTTGTGCCTTGGACCTGTGGGCCCCGGCGCTGGCGAGGTTGCAGTTGGCCCTCCTGCCGTCGATCACCGGGTACGGGTCCAAGCACGATCTCCTGGCCGCCTCCGCCTCCCGGAACGTGACCTAGCACGTAGCATCCATCCATCCATCCATCCATGGCATCAATCAGCAGAGTTCAATTGGGCAAGATTAAGACTTATTACGGCGATGGGAGTTGAAGATTTGGTCGGGAACTCACGAATCCGTAGCCCTTGGATCTGCCGGTGCCCTTGTCCATGATGACGACGGCCTCGAGGATCTCCCCGAAGCGCTCGAAGTAGCCGCGCACGCCCTCCTTGCGCGTCTCCCACGCCAGGCCGCCCACGAACACCTTGGTCAGCGTCGTGTCGACCCCCGCCGTCGTCGCCTGAGCCGACATCGGTCAGCAGCTAGCCGTCTTCTTTCTTCTTCCTCTAGCTCCGGTCGTCGGCCGTGGTCTTTGCTTGATCTGTCTCGCCGCCAACGGAGAGAGAACTGCGGCTACTATGGAACCCTTTGGGAGAGAGAGGTTAAAAAGGGGCCTGCGGGGTGCGATGAGGCTTGGTTTGCAAGGGATCGCAGGAAAGGAAAGCAACCAACCCTAGCTAGGTAGCCTTGATATAACCTGCGCTTAGCTCTAGAGAGAGAGAGAATTAGAAAAGAGATCGATGGAGGGGATGATAGGAAAGGGGACGAGAGGAGAAAGAAGGAAAGCGAAAGCTACCAGGCAAAGGGGAGGAAAAGAGACTAGCCTAGAGGAGAGAAGGTACATAGGGGTAGGACCTTCCTTGTTTGCATGTCAAATTAGTATCAATGTCTTTCCACCTTTAATTATACCATCTTCAAAATATACTACTCCGTACCTTGTTTAGTACTAGTATAGTACATTAGCTTTGAGCCTTTGACATTCATTTGTATTCTAGTAATATGTTTTATGGAAGGTTTCAATCGTCCTTTGGCAAGTCAACTTAGAATTTGTCAAGTCTCGGTCAACCGTCGATTCTGCGTTGAGATCCCTGCAATAATATACATTACTATATCACCATCAACATTTTCTTAGACATGTAATATTTTTTTTTGGAAAATCAACCGAGACTTGATTAATTCTCAATTAACTAAGATTTAGACACTCCATTTATGAAATCCAAAATGTATGTTGATAAAATACTTCTCAAAACAAGTACGAACTTCTAGGTAGTATTGAATAGTAGCAAAATATTTTAGTGTTATCTCTTTGTTGTTCAAAACGGCAACTTCCACAATACCAAAGAGAGTACATGATGTTTGTAAAAATCATTAGTGATGGTTTTGTTTTTATTTGACCAATGCAAGTCACTCTGAAGTATTATGTAAGAAGCTTGGGTGGAACCACTAACGGTCTGATTGCACGTTTATGAAACTATTTGTCCTCTTGAACTTGGTATGGAAGATTGCAATATTTTATATACAACAGGAAAATATTGTAATTATTATGCTTCTCTCTACTATATAAATATTAATTCAGATGTGCTAAAAAGTCGCATATCAAGAACATTAATGTAACACCCGGTCACCCCAGGTTACCAAGCAAGCTTAACCTGGAGGTCTTTTGAAGACGAGTTGCGGAAAAAAGTTACAACTTGTTGATATAGGTATCCTATCAATCTTCTTAAGCCATGGGCCAGGATCTCACGTACACTCACCCTTAGAAGATTGATGTCCTCGTCAATTAACCATAATCCAGGAGTGTCTTCTCTTGGCACACATCTGTCCATCTAGTGTCGGGATATGTGCCATGTTGTGTGCCAAGACGGGACACACACGCCATGCGCCATATGTCTATCCCCCTGACTCACACACTCCCGTGTAACCACGAGAAACCTGACTCTAATACCACTTGTAACACAACGTCCACCCTAGGTTCAGCGGTTGTTATCCTAGGCAGCTATCTAGGATTTCTAGACTGGCGCTACCTACCAACACTAGTCTTTCTACACACTTTATCCCCACTCGTACACACTCGGGGAAAACTTTCCAAACACACTTAACCTAGCATTTATTTAAAGGTAAGCCCCGAAAAAGAAGTTACAACTTATTAGTATGGGTATCCCATCAATCTATTAAGTCATGTGTCAGGATCTCATAGTTAAGCAAGGAAGAAGAGAGCTAATTCTAAGTTGCCAACAAGATGTAGATTCTACATAATTAGGTATATGCAATTCATAAAAATTAATGATGTGAATGGTTAATTATGTTAGCCAAAATGTAAAGTTTAGCAGTAATGAGAAGCCCAAACTGATCACGTCCATCTATGAAAATGACATCATGAAACACATATCAATACAAAGCTATCACATCAACCAATAAAAGTCCATGATAAGAGAAGAGAATTGTAAATCGTTCTTATCAAGTGAAAAATGTGAAAACAATTGGTGAGTGGAAGAACAGTACTTGAACCTTCTTTGATATGACAGCTACACATACTAACAACCTTGACTTTTAATTACCGTTTCGATTGATAGGTTTAATTAGTGTCGCTCCCTACTGGTTACGTATCAGTTGTACCTCTTTTGTACTTTTGTGGTTGTCCCTTTGCGGAGTTAGTGGACGAACACATTCATATTAGTTTCTCTCCTTTGATAAGAACCCCACTATATTTTTGTTGTGTTGTGTATTTCACTTAAATTTATATATAGGTGTATTGACTTTTGAATCTATTTATTTAATTACTTTGTAACAACATATAAGACGATCATTGCACCTGTAGATGGAATTTAGATAATTTTGTTTTGTAAATAACCATACATGTACCTAAAAAGGTATATATGTGTGTAGGCCGCATGGGACAAAGTCGCTAATTGTATGCTCAAGTCATCTTATAGATGTGAGCTTCAACTCTGGTCTCACGTACCTTGTTGTGAACAATGACTTTTTTAGGTATAGGAGAATACTTGAGGTGACCTATGTTTGCCAAACGAAAAGCACTACCTCCATTTCCCAAAATAAGGCGTATTAAGTTTTTGAAGTCAAACGGTGTAAAGTTTGACCAGATTTGCAGAATAAATTATCAACATTTACAAAAACAAAATAGACATAATATGAAAGTATATTGCAAGATCTATCTAATGATATAAACTTGGTCAAACTTTATGTTGTTTGACTTTTAGAAAAAAAATACGCATTCCTTTTTGGAATGGAAGTAGTAATCAAGAAGCCTTGGCTAAAAAAATAGCCAACACAAATTATAACATTTGTCCTTCCTAAAAGTATTCGTAGTTATTTGTCTAATCAAAAATCTCTTAGGAGATGACGATAAAACCTCCAATGAATTGGCAAATTAAATAACAATCTACACCTCTCGGTCAATGAAAACCTCGGCATGTAAATAATTTTGTAGATCTAACAATACATACACTATTGTATTCCCAAAGATAAGCAGACGTCCAAAATTGTTGAGCCCACATTATCACAATCGCAACGAAAACTATGGGTTTGATAAGGAATATTAATCCAAGTGGATTAGACGGTAATGAATTAGCAAAAGGTTGAGAAGATTGCATAACTCCATGAAACTATTGTCCTCGTGAACTAGGTTTAGAAGATTTAGTTATACATACACAATAAAGAACACTGCAATTATTGTGCTTCCTTTTCGACTTGTATGAATATATTCATTACAATGTGCCGTTAGTAAGTTGCACATTGAGGTCATTAATTAAGAAGCAGGGAGCTTGAAAGATGAAATGTGATCGACAAGATATAATTCTCAGTTGTCAGGTTGTAGTTTTTTCATAATTAATTACATGTGTATTGCAACAAATGAATCATAAGAACACTTAATTATGTTATCTGTAATAAATAGTTTAACTATAATGAAAACCCCAAAATGATGACATCCATCTACGAAAATGAGACCATGAAAGAAATATATGAACAGAAAGCTAGCTCCAACCAAAATAATCCAGAAGAACGGAAGAAAACTATAGATCAATCTTATCGAGGGATGCATTTATGCAAGTATTTAGTTATAATTTTTTGTGCACACCCACAAATATAGAAATCCAGTCATAATTATAGATTGATTTTTAGTACTCCCTTCGTCTTAAAATAGATGTTAGAGGTCTTAAAATAGAGTTTTAAGTACGGTGTAGAAGATCACAATTATTATGACGATGGTCCTAATTATTATTTTAAGATGTTGGTCCTAATTAGTACTAAAAAGGTGTAGTACGGTGTAGAAGATTGCAATTATTATGATTCCATTTGTCATAAAAATATTAATTATGAAGTATTGCATGCCAGAGAGCTTGAAATATGAAAGGCAACGATATGAAGTTCTCAATTGACAAGTTCTTGCTTGCAGAATTATTATATACAGTTTGGGAAAATCAATGATATAAATGCCTAATTATGTTAGCTATATTGAATACTTAAGGTGTAATGAGATCTCCAAAATGATCACAACCATCTATGAAAATGACACCATGAAAGAAATATCGGCCGAAAGCTAGCTCCAACCAAAAAGAATCCTTATGAAGATAAGAAAATTGCAAATCGATCTTATCAAGGGAAAAAGGGTGGAAAAAACATTGCTGAGTGGTAGAGCAATACTTGAACCTTCTTTAGATGATAGCTACCCATACTAACAACATTGACTTTTAGTTGGCGTGTCAATAGATAGGTATAATTAGTGTACCTTCCTACTCTGATTACGTATCATATGCACCTCTTTTATACTTTTGCGGTTGACCCTTGCGGAAGTTAGTGGATGAACACATTCTTATTAATTTTGTTAAGTTAAGGAAGTCACTATTTTGTCTTTGTGTGTGTACTCCATTCGCTTTATTAATGGGTTGTATTGACTTTTGATTATATTTGTTAAATAACTTTGTATCAACATATATGATAATTACACCTATTGATGGCAGGTCATATAATTATGTGTCATAAATAATAATATTTGGTAATGTTTATAACAGTGTTAATACGATGTAATTAAATAGTATGTGTAGGCCATGCTTGACCCATGGGACGAATATGCTAATTGCAGGGTTCAACTCTTTCTTTCTTTTTAAAAAGGGTGTAGGGCTCAACTCTTTCTTAGATGTAGCCTTCAACTTTGATCTCACCGAACTTGTCGAACAATGGCTTTTCAGATACAAATATTTGAGGTCCTCTCCCATCACCAAAAAAAAAGTATTCAACAATCCTGCGTGAAGAACCAACACAATTTATAACACTTTTCCTTCCCAAAAAGTCAAGTGATTCACATATGTTCTAGCCAACTAGCTCGTGTGCTGATCAGAAACTCTCTTAGCAGATAACTTATACACCTGTAATCTGACTTGGTAAAATTAAATAACTATCATCTCCCCTCAAACAAAACTCTTAGGGATATCATCAACTCCCTCCATCTCGAATTAGATGTCCGAGATTTGTCTAAATTCGTGTGTATATATATATATATATATATATATATATATATATATATATATATATATATATATATATATATATATATATATATATATGAAAACATGGCTAGATACATGTAAATCTAGACAAATCTCCAACATCTAATTTGAGACGAAGAGGGTAAAAAAGATTGGGATATACTTCCTTCGTTTCAAATTATAACATTTTAGTTTTTTCTAAAATACATGTATCTAAACTCTTTTTAGTGTATAGGTTCAGAGGAAAAATGAGTGAAGCTATACACTAAACGGCGTCTAGATACATATAATTTAGAAAAAAAAAGTTAAAACAAACGTCCAGATACATGTATTTTAAAAAAACTTAAAACATCTTATATTTAGAAACGGAAGTAGTGGTACTCACTTCCCTTCAGTACAATTGTCACGGATTTAGGCTAAAGTTTGCCTAAACAGCCTAATTAAACCTTGTACAACTAAATTGCATTGAAAGTTGTATAGTTTTGCAAATCTTAGAGCATCTGCACTCATGTTCCCAGAACGCCAAACCCAGGGCGAAAATTAGGTCCGAACGCTGAAATTGGCTCAGTCGCGTTCCCAGGAACTTCTTTTCGTCTGGATTTGAGCCAACTTTGGTCCGGACTTCCCAGGTCATTCCCAGGATTCCGGAAACATCCTGGGAACGCCGGACGAAGCAAATTCGCCGAGTGGACCAGTCTTGTCAGCGACAGAAGCCGAGTCGTCGTCATCCTTCCCGCCATTTCCCCTTTTTCCGCACTCGCCGCTACACCCCTCCCGCCCTCGCCGCCGGCCTCGGCCTACAAAAGCCGTACATCTCGCCGTATCCCTTCACACTCTCTCACACGTGCCCAACTCCGGCGAACTCCAGACGCTCGCACCTTTCTCCTCCACAATTTCGCCGAAATCCATGGCCGAGAGATTCCCCGGCGACATCGTGGTGGCGAATGGCCGCCGCACGCTGCAGACGTGGGAGGCCCGGCTGCTCCACGAAGCGGGCTATACAGCGCCGTCGGACTTTCGTCTCCCCGTCGGTTGGAATCTCAACGCCGGCAGGATCCCTATTCTGCTTGTGTCGGCCGACGAGGACATCGCCGGCGAGATCCAGGCGGCTATCGCCGCCATGGAAGACCCGGACCTCGTCGAGGATCCTGGCAACCTGGTCTTTTGGGAGCAGTTCATCGTTGTCACGCGCCTCCAGGAGCTCGCTTGACACGAGGGACCGCCGGGCTCGCCCGTGCGTCACAATCTGGCGTTTCGCCACGGTGGAGTGTTCGAACGTCGAGCGCTTGCGATGGAGCACATCCAGGTTGGCAACCATCCCCGCCTCGGCATGTAGAAGCGGCGTCCGGCATCGGCCACGGCAGCGGCCTTTTCCTATTTTTTTAATGTTTTCCTAGTTTAAATTTGACGTAATATATACATCCTAGCCCTAATTAATGAAATCCGCCTATATTCGCCCAAATTTCACCGTGTTTAACTGAATTTAGCCGAACGTGGAAACTCGGCCTGGGAACGCGAGTGGAAAACTGCCGTTAAAACGAGTTCGTCCGCCAAACTTGGTCGGATTCGGATCGCAAATGATGGGGATGCTCTTACAATACAAAACACCAAAGGGAAAAAGAAGGCACCCAAAATTGTTGATCTCCACGTCACCATAATCACAACGAAACTCTGGCTTTGACTAGAAATAATAATCCAAGTGGATTAGACGGCGATGAACTGGCAAAAGGAGAGGGCAACCTTTTCTTCAGCAGCGTAGTATAATACAGTAGGCCACTCTGGTATTGTACACTTTGGCCCTTTGACAGCTGCGTTTCTGCAGGCCCCACTAGCTTCCCTTTTTGACCACGAGGCCGAGGGCACTTTTGGAAACATCTTACAAAATCGTATCACTGCATTTGGTGACCTAAAAGCTTCAGATAGGATCACTAGGAATGATGCTTCAGATCAAAGCCTCTGTTCTTTCAGGATGCAGTGTTCAGTGATATCAGCATGGGAAGGATGCCACGTTGAATTCGGTGCTACTAAAAATACAGGTACAAAATCAGAAGCTAAGAATTAAGATGTAGGTTTACTGCATAAAGAGAGTGTTGAACAGAACTGCAAAACGCTTATTCAGTTTCATTATCATCACCCTGGAATGTTGTCAACAGTAAAAGCTTAAGTACATAAACAGTTCTGATTAAACTTTAGATCCAGCAAAGGGTAATATTGTTACAGTGTTAGCATGCAGCACACACAAAACGGAATTTACAGGACCTACGGAGAAAGGTGGTTGAAATCTAAGCTATCTTGGCTGATGGCAGTTGTCACAATTGGCCACTTTGCTGATGGCAGTTGTCACAATTGGCTACTTTGCTGATGGCAAACATCACATGATGCATTACAGAGGAAGCCAGCAACGGAGGTGGTGACCCTGCTGCCTGATGTAGCTTCTAGGTGGAGGAAGGCCACAGTGAAGGTTTCCATCAAAAGAGGCAGTCAAGTCTTCTTGCACTATATGTCAGATACCCGCTGGACAAAGAAGCCAAAGGCAGTGTGAGCCAGCTTGAGCAAATACAGTGGGCCCGGCGGCGTTTAGTGAGCTTGGCTTGCAGGGTGGGACATCGGCTCAAGCGCCAGTCATGCCCCACTTGCACCCATAGTGGTTGAGCACATCAACATCATCTTAAAAACTCAGGTTTATCTGAAATGGAGAGAAATATCCATGCCATAATGCAGTGGGGCTCAGTCTGAAGCAACTTAATGTTCTGAAGACTGATCCAAAAGGACAGTATCTTCAGAACTGTCCATAGCATCTTCAGTCGCCACATTATTAACATCAGATTCACAACTAGAATCATATTCTTCGTCCGACTCGGAAGTATCCATGGTGTCGACATCAGAGAAATCATTGCTAGCCAGATGAGGTCCTTTGTCCTTCCCATTATGATTCAACTCCTCCATTTCTAGTAAAGAAGCTTCCCTACCATCACCATGAACCAGATCAGCATCCTGGGATTGTGTGGGTTTTCCATACAGTGCAACATGCCGATAGTATAGTTCCAACTCTTTCTCAGATACTGCAATGAAACGCCGAACAGTCTCCAGCGACTGTTCGTATTTTGATTTTTCAAGTGCCTGGTGATAAAAGGAAGACAATTGTCAGTGTGTATTCAAAAATATGTAAATACATATAGTGACCCCAATGGCTAACTATGATAAAAGGAAGACATGACAACTAAACTTGAGCTGTGTTTTGGATATATGAACTGGAAACAAAGCTACTGGTATGGTGCTCATAAATTTTGAATGGATGTCAACTGTTAAGAAAATTACAAGTGTATAATGTTAAGCATCTTCCAGTTTAGAATAAGATTTGTATTTCTTTGGGTACTAAAAAAAATATAGCAATTTTCTGATTATTCTTTGGATACAACATTTTTTTGTTGCTAACAATAAATTCTGGAAAACTACCACTTCCTACAGGATTATAAGTAAAACACTGCCATCCAGAGAAAGTTCCAAAAAGTAGCAAAAGGCAAATTCTCTGCAATTTCTAGTTGCTACTTACTACCAACCAAAAGTAAGCATCAAGTTCAGACAATCAATGCAAATAAAATAAAACAACAACCTATCTTACATACCTTTTTCTTTGATAGTGTATCAATTGGTGACATGACATCTGGCTGAACATAGTCCTTTCCTCGGTAGAAGACTATGGTGTCATTTCCAACAGTATTAATTGGAACACCACCACTCAGTCGAGCTATCTCACTTGCAAACTCCTGGATTTGCCCTGGTTTGCATGGCTTACAGATGACCTTGACAGTCTCATGTTTCTTCCAGTGCAAATGCATGTTCAGAATTACACCCCCAAAAACTCCCCTCCTTCCAATCGGGACATAATTTGACTTTTTCTGTGAAACTTTCTTCAAATAAAATCTTTCCTCGCCATTGAGATCATCTGGTTTAGCCACAGGGCCTTGAGCTTTCGCAACCTCATATCTCTTTAGCTTCTCAACCAGCATAGCTTCTTTTAATTTGGCCTGAGAGAGAAACAACTCGTATTACATAATCTTCTCTGTAACAAAATGAGAAATTCAGCACATCATCTTCAACCACTTAAGTGTTTTTAAGATGGTAACGAGGAGTTCTCTTCAAGCAAGCCAATCATGATTCTAACTGGCCAATGCTAGGTGGTTGCCAATCCTTAGAAGACTATGGTGTCATTTCCAATAATATGAAATAGCCAATCATAGGTTCAAATGAACCGACTACATTATGATAAAAATAGGTACCAATAAAGTCATGATAAGAAAGCAGAATGCTCATGGAATGAAACTAGAGCGATGATTCAAATACCGAGTAGAAATTAGCATGTCCAATTTGTAATATAAATAAAAAGTAAGACCCTTATTTTTTAAGGAACTGCGCAGTGCACTCGTTAAATACTTCAGCAAAGAAGTAAACAGGAAAGCCAAATAGGCAAAAGAGAAAACAAGTGTAGCTTGTTGATACCTTCTCGATCTTGTATTTAAGCCGAGCTTCAGCAGTAGGAAATTTCTGCTTTATCTTTTTCCCCTTGGGTCTGATACGCCGTGGATCATTTTTATTGGCCTCCTTCCTCTTCTTCTTTTCCCGCTTCCTCTGAAGCTTCAAACGCCTCTTTGTCAGATACCTTCCTTTCTTGGAGGGCTCCACCTCTTCAATCTCAAACTTGGGTTTTCCATCGTCAGACAAAACAAGATTCACTGACTCATAGCTGGCCCATCTAACACTCGGTGAATTCACAAACGGGTAAAAGGGGCTCAAGCATTTGCCAGGGGAAACAACATCGTTTCTGCAATAAGTAGAAGGGAAATAAGAGAAAAATAAATAAATTCCACATATCGTGGAAGAAATAGGATACTCGATATGAATATGACATGTCCTATATCCTTGCTACAGACTTCATACAATAACCTGAGTCCCCAAGTAGGCAACACATGACTCAGTGATATATATCGCATAACTCAACAGAAACGGTATTATATAGATGATGGCATTCAAACTGCTGGAATTAGGCTACATTTTAGTAGTATAAATCATCTGCAACAGATAATTCTGGCACTTCATGTTGGAGGCAATGTGGTACTGCTCCTCGTGTATATGTATGTATCCATAGAACTGAGGACTGAAAGAGATAATGATCAAACAGTTTCGCCACCTGAAAGCTGGAAGGGAAGGTGAAAGTACTGTCCTTTGGGATGGATTAAGGAGAGTAAAAGAAGCAGCCAACTTTCTCAGATTTTGACGTGACAGTATACGGATCGCCATTGTCCACTACTCCTTTGACAATGCATTGTAAATTTCACTGAGACGACGCCATCTGTTCTAAGAATATGAACACTTGTCTGCAATAAGAGTAAAAACAGTGTCTTACTGTCAGAAATAACACACTGAAAGAGCTGAGTTCACAAGATGTAATGAGAAATATGTTGCGAATCGGGAGTTTTGTTTCAACCGTCTTATAAAATCGATACAACCTACAATTATAGTCACTGCATGTTCTGTCGGGGAAAACGAAAATAATATCTAGAGTTATGCCAAAAAAGCATTAGAACCCCTGAATAATCATGCACGAGCGGATCGACAAATGCTGAGGTGCTACTCCACGATATCCCATTTGCCTTGATCAAAACCAGATGCACAAATAGTACTCCAGTACAATTTAATATATACTTCCTCCGGTGTCAAAACATAAGATGTTTTAGCCTTTTTCTGTAACACATGTATCTAGACGCCTTTTAGTGTAGGTTCGCTCATTTTGCTCAGAACCTACATACTAAAAGGTGTCTAGATACATGCGTGTCAGAAAAGCCTAAAAATAATGAACCCATTTCTAGTTCGCAAAACAGCTAGCACAATTTTACCAAATAAGTGCATAGTATGACAAGAAAGTGCAAAAAAAAAACAAATGCCTGAAAAAGCTACAGCCATGTTTTCTCTTTCCAGTTTGAGAGCACAACAGATCGCCCGCACCAAACTGCGAATCACAATCTGGACCAGAATCTCAATAATGTGAGAAACTAGAGAAACAATCTAGCATACTTGACTAACACAGAGTACAAGTAATCAGAGCTACTCCTAGAAAAATAAAATTAGACATGAGCTGATCACCTATCCCGGACGGCGGCCTGTCTTGTCTGCCATGGAAGGCGGGGAGGGGGGAGGTTCAGGGACGGCGCAACCGAGAGGTAGAGGGGCAAACGAGTCGGATGTGGCCGGCGGCCCCTTTCCACCGGAGGTTGGGCGAGGCTGAGGACGAGCGCTGGGGAGGTGGAGGGAGGAGCCGTCGGCCGCCGGGAGCGGGGGGACAAGGGCGAGCGAGCCGCCGGGCGGGAGTACAGAGCGACGGGACCAGCGGAGACACCACCAAAGGGTACGGCGATGTCCTTACTGGGTTTATGGGCCTCCAGCCGAAATCCATGGCTTCCCTATGGGTTTTAACGGACGTTATTAGGCCCCCAACGGGCTGGTTTTCCTTTTCCAACCACGAAAAAAAAAAGAAGGAACGAAACCGATTACGAAATCAAACTTGAACCAGTCGCGTCGTGCTGTTCAGGGCTTCATGCAAAGCCTCTCCTAGTCTCCTCCGCGTTCCCTTCCGCCGGAGGAAGCAGAGATGGCCGGGGTTCGTGTCATGCGGCGGCAGCCACCCAGGCGCGCGGCGCCGGCGGACCCCGAGCCGGCGCGCCGGTCCAAGCGCGAGCGCGAGGAGGCACGTGCCGCGAAGCTGCCTCCGGTCTCGGTGCTGTCGACGCCGACGCTCACCGTGGAAACCATGCACCTCAGCCTAGCCTACAACCTCCGCACCCGCAAGGTCTTCGTCCCAGAAGACGAGAAGCTTGGGCCACCGGTGTACTCGAAACGGTGAGAGGCAAACTCGCTCTCCCGCCCCTGCCTTGCACTACATTTTTTTTTGTTCCCCAATTCCAGGAATTAGGATGCCTCAACGCAAATCGATTTATTATTTATGGTCTCGGGTACTACTATCTAACTCCTAATTATCATTACATCAGTACTAAGAGGTTCCGTACTAAGACTGACACGTGGTTTAGGGTTTTATTTAACTGATTTGTCTCTGCGTGTTTTTAACTGAACTGTTTCTACATGTTCTGTTTCACAGTACCGTGCACTGCTGCAAGGCATCGACCTTATCTCTTTTCTATATAACTGGTTAGGGCGTCAAGTGGGATCCCACTTCTAAGTGATCCCACTTCTAAGTCATCTTCAAATCCACGAGTCAAATTTGGAGCAAAAACTTGCTTCTTATGGAAACAATTAGCTATGGAGTAGTACAATACTGCTACTTGCTTGCTACTGAACATGACAGTTATTAATAGGAAACTTCCAGTTATTATACAGGTTTCCGTGCAGAGTGTCACCTAGCAAATGCCAGGGACCTCTCTCACTCCCTTTTTGAGTTTAGTCTAAGCCTGCATTTTTTGTTGAAACGTATAATTGTATTGTCTCTGCTCTTCATTGCAGGGAGCAGCATACATACGATACATCGTCGCAGACCCTTGCTCGCCAAGAAGGCACAGTAGAAGCTGCCCTAGAACACTACAACCGGTTACACAAGGTTTGTTCTCATTAAAATTTTACACACACATACGACGTACTACTTCATATATACGTCAGCCACCTGAATACCAACTTGTGTGGCAGGACGAGCATATGCTGGTAAAAGCAGTGGACAGCAACATCTCCTACTTCAACGGCCCCCTGGATGCAAGTTAACTCCCTTGCTAGGCTCAAAGGGGGCACCACCTGTGTTGAGCTTGTTCCCAAATACATCTTTGCTGAACTGACATACGATCCGAATCAGAAGGGATTTCCATGCCATGCGTCTCCTGCGTTAAGATGGACCCAGGTGTGTTGGTTTACATGAGTTCTTAACGTGTTTAAGAATTTATTTATCCACTGCTATTTTCCTTTGTTCTTTCGTGGCTACCCAGCAATGCAGATGTGCAAGGAAGCCAAGACTTGTTAACATGAGTTTTGATTGTTGATTCATCCCTAGATCTTGTATACATGTGCACTTCACACTATCTATCTACTACTATGTTTAGATATGTTTGTACCGCAAAGGTTAAAATTGGAGGCTGATCCTTGATCATATAAGCACATTTTGTTTCCCAGAGGATAATCAACATGCAGCAATTATTTTTAACTCTACCATTTTCCTGCAGCTGATCCTGAAACAGCACCTGTTCGGGGTTGCAGAATTTGTGAAAGCCGGATTTTTCATCCTGCTGCTGGAGGACACCGAGGTGCTCTGACTCCTCATCCTGCTGATGCTAAAAATGAAGAGGATAAACCGGGTCCTAAAACCATTAAGGGCCTCTTTGACTTATGGGTTTGCAAAATGCAGCAATTTTCCGCTGCTATTTTCCTTTGTTCTTTCGATGCTGCCCAGCAATACCGATGTGCAAGGAAGCCAAGACTTGTTTGTGACGATCAGAGCCTTAGTTAACATCCCTAAATCTTGTGTACATGTACAGCTCAGTTTACTATGTTTGAGTTGGTAGACAGATATGTTTGTACAGTAGAAGTTGACATTTGGAGGCTGATCCTTGATCGTATATATTTTGTTTTCCACAGGATAATCCAAATGCAGCAATTATTTTTAACTCTCGCTTCTTTCCTGCAGCTGATCCTGAAACAGCACTTGTTCGTGGTTGCGGAATTTGCAAAAGACGGATCTTTCATCCTGCCGCTGGAGGACACCAATGTGCTCCGACTCTGCATCCTGCTGATGCTAAAAATAAAGAGGAAAAACTGGGTCATAAAACCATCAAGGGCCTCTTTGATTTATGTGTTTGCAAAATTCAGAAATAGGAAGAATGTGTTAAACAATGTAATCTATAGCGTGTTGTGTTGTGTTTGTACATGGTACGGTTGCTGAGTTAGATTCCTATCTTGTATAGCTTTCTTAGATAGCAAGGAATCTCTCTAGACAAACCGTATCAAACTCTGTAATCTGTCTGATTATATTAACACGCACGCGTCCCTGCCAGAGGTATACGCTTAACCCCATCGTGATTTTTTCATAGAATGTACTAGTAGAACTGAATGTCTGTTGAGGTGCTCACTGAGTCTTAGTAGATGAGAGATTCTAGAACAGATTCATATCATTTTTTCACTGCCAATGTTTGAATGTGTACATATATGCCAGAACTTTATTCATGTCGATTTGTCACTGCCAATATTGGAATTTATACATACATATATCTCTGAACATTATTCGTGTCATTCTTCAAGGACCTCTTCCTCGCCTTGATTTATAATCAGTGCTGAAGAGACAGTCAGGACGAGCGTGGCCTCGATCTACTACTTGGCCTGCACCTTGATGTGCATGGTGGAGTTGTAGTGCACGAGCTCCGGCTGCAGCGTCTGCATCGAGAGCACCTCCGACTGCAGGTAGCAGTACCCGTCGCCGGCGTCGGGGCCGTAGTAGAACTGCGCCGCCGCGCACGCGCAGTCGTCCAGGCAAGCCTTCTTACACGCCTCCTCGCTCACCCTCTCCACGGCCCGCATGCTCGTGGCGTGGTCGTTGAAGTACCCCGTGCCCGGCAGCGACACCAGCCGGTGCCGCACGCCCTGCCGCCTTGAGGACGCACACGACGTCGCCGGCGTCTTTGTCGGGACGCAGCCGCGGTTGGGCCGCCGGAAGTCCACCGGCCGGAAGTTGGCCGCGTCGGGGCAGCTGCACTGCGTGTCGTCCGTGCACACGCCGTACGCGCCGCAGACCGTCGGGTAGGCGCAGGGGCCGTCCGGGAAGAAGTGCAGCACGTCGAACACCGGCGCCCAGCCTGCTGCGTTGGAGAGCCACTCGTAGAGCCGGAGGTGCCCGTCGTGCTCCAGCCGCATGTACTGCACCGTGCTGGTGCCGACCGTGGGCAGCTGGATGTTTGTCAGCGGCGTCGCCTCGCCGGGCTGGGCGAACACCGCCAGGCTGCCGTTGGTGTATGTTGCGTAGGCGCCTGGGGAATTGCTGCCGAAGCCGAGGTGGTAGTAGCGCTGCGGCGGCGTGGCGTCGACGTAGGCGCTGAGGGCGTCGTCCTCGACGGCGAGGTAGATCCGGCCCTCGCGCCAGTCTGAGGTGGACGTGTTGGCGGTGAGTCGCGCCCCGTGCCGGAGCGACTGCCCGATGAGTAGCGTGTCCGTGGGGTGGTCGAACGACTGCCACACCGTCTTGTTCGTCCCGTCGAACAGGACCAGGTTGCCGTCGCTGCCGATGCGCGCCCCGGCGACGGACCGGCCCTTGGTGCCGGACGACCACACCACCTTGCCGCCCGGTGCCGACCTGAGCACCAGGTCGCCGTCCGCCGTGAGCTCCGACACGGCATCCGCGCCGACGGGGCTGCCACGGTTGGCGGACCAGACCACCTGCGGGATGCCGGAGGTGACGGAGGTCATGAGCGCGCCGCTGTTGCAGTACACGACCGCGACGCCGAGGAGGAAGTCGGAGCAGGGCGTGGTCGCGGTGCGGGGGTGGTTGGTGCAGAAGAAACCGAAGGCGAAGGAGGGACCGAAGCGAGCGGGGTTGAGCCGCAGCAGGGCGGCGCGCGCCACGGAGCCGTCGGCGTAGACGACGTGGTGCGGCAGGGACGCGTCCGTGTTTGCCCAGCTCGCCGGCGCGCTGGCGGTAGGGTAGTCGAACGGCTGCGCGTGGACGCCGCCGCTGAAGAGGAGGCAGCAGAGCGCGAGGAGGCTGACGGTCGTCGCGGTACTAGCATGCTCCATTGCGATCTTGGACTGCGATTTGATGGGAGTGCAGTGGTCAATTGGTGGGAGAAGGCGTGGGAGTGCCATGTTTTTTTATAGGTGTTGGTGGATCGATCGTGTCGCCACGCGCGCGCTCGTGGTTGCGGTGCGTGCCTGCCTGGATTGGCACATGGTTTTCCGACGAGGAAGTCGTCGCAGGATGGCGCCGCCGCCGCCACCGCCACCGCCGTTGGTTCGCCACTGGTCAGCGAACGCGTCCTTGACGGTGGCCAGCTCACCCACTGCTCAACTCAACCTGTTAACTGGCTGGCGTCCAGGTTATGAATGTGTTCTGTACCACGAACCAAGGATTTGGAATTCGCGTTTTTTTTTTCTACCGGCCCATAGGCGATGCCCCAAATTAGAGTCTTGTGGGAAATTTCTCACGAAAATAACGAACCAAAGTCAGAATTCCACAAGGATATTGGTCCAAAATGGACGAAAAAAATGACTGAATTTTAACTTCTTTTAATTAAAACTAGTAGTGTGAATGCACGTGTTCCGTTCTAAACCCAAGCGAACCGGACAGAAAAGGGCCGCCGCCTTACTAGTTCGCTGCGATGTCATGGTCACTTTGGAACATCCAGAATAAGATGGTTATTGAGAAAATTCTCTTATGACGCGCTTCTGACTCGGTTTTCCACTTCCTGGCCTCTTTGCAGCTTTGGTACCCGTTGTGTAGACAGCGGGACAAGGTAAGACTGGACGCGACTCTTCGGCGGCTCTTGGAGGCTGCTCGGCGGCTCTCCCCCTAGTCCGGCTTAGCTCTTCTTTTTCGGTGTTCTCTCGTTTACTGAGGTGGCCTCTTTCTTGGTTGTTTGGTTGTGGTTGTCTTGTGCTGTAGCCCCAGCTTATGTTGTATGGATGGTTTCGTACTTTGTGACTCGTTGTGGACGGTTGCTTTATTTATAAAGGGGCGAAAGCCTGTTTCAAAAAAATGTTAACAAACAATCTAAAAAAAATAGTATTCACTATAGGAAAACTGCGGTATATTTTTATTTTTTGAAATTACAAACAATTATTTAAGTAAACAATAATAAGTAAGTTATAATATTATTGAATTCAAATAAAAATGTAATGATTTTACTTTTTGTATTTTTCTATTTAATATGGAATAATTAATATCTTTAAATCTATAAATTGGAATTTAACAAGTAACATGTCTAAATCGATCAGAAAAATTAGAGGAATCCAAATATGATATCCATATCATATTATCACAAACTATGCCGCCATTCTAGCCATAATTTCTTTTGCCCGTTTCAAACTATATCAAAATAGCGGGCATTGAAGATTTCTTAGCCTGGGACTGAGCCTCACTAAACTTGTAGTGGATCTCTGATGAAATAGCATACTGTGAATCTAAAAATGATTTTTCCAAAAAAAATTATGAGTATTAAATCATATACATGTAGTTCAAATCTGGCCGACTTCCTACCAATTTGGCAGAAATTTGTCTTTTTATGAGGGTTGGATGGAAAGGTTTAAGATACCCCGATTAGGAAATTGTCCATCTAAGGTGGTATAGGATTTTTGAAAAATGTGGTAGTACCAATTTGATTTGGTGGTTTCTTTACAAAACACCCTGTTTTTGGCACTTGGAAAATGAAAAATGGTGTTTTGGTGCAATGAACTGCAAGATTGTAAGTTATCCTAAGATGCACATATATACACAATATGGGCACATTATCATAAACTATGCCTCATTTCTAGCCATAACATTGGTCGTTTGAAAAGCCATAAAACCTCGAACATGATAGCTCATTAAAAGGTTTTTTGGTGATATTTAAAATATTCTAAGTTTGACATTTTTCGTTGAAACTATATCACATAATATGACACCACTCGAAGTTTTTACATTGGTTGGACGGTTTTTATGTTGGAGATATGCCCAAAAGGCAATAATAAAAATGGTTATTATTATATCTTTGTGTTTATGATGAATGTTTGCATAACATGCTATAATTATATTAACCGGAAAATTAATACTTATGTGTTTTGTAAACATAAAAGAGTTCCTAGTAAGCCTCTTGTTAAACTAGCTTGTTGATTAATAGATAATCATGGTTTCCTGATCATGGACATTGGATGTTATTAATAACAAGATCTGTCATTAGGAGAATGATGTAATGGACACACTCCTATAGTTAGCATATCATAACATCAAGTCATTAAGAGTTTGTTTGCTATAAGCTTTCAAATACATAGTAACCTAATCCTTCGACCATGAATGGCGCAACGAACAGGCAAGCGAGCGAGAGAGGCAAAGGGAGAGCAGTGCGTGGGGGCGATCGAACAACAGGGGGTCGAGGCACACAAGCGAGGAGAGCGAGGCGAGCGGGCAGGCTGGCGAGCGGCGACGGGAAGCGGATCAAGAAGGGCGGCAGGAAGCCATGCGGCGGTAGCGCGAGGCCGACTCGATAATACCGACTGCTCGGTGATACAGCCAGCCGGTACTACCGGTCAGCGCAACCGGGCCGAGAAGAGGCCAGTGGGAATGGTTCTGTACCGGTTGGCCCAGAAAACCCTTTTTCATTTTCTTTTTAAATTAAAAGGTAAACTTAAAATATTCATAACTCGAGTTTGGTAACTCCGGTTGACCCGAAACCAATTTTGTTGGAAAGAGGACAACAAGAGCTATCCAACAGAAAATGTTAGTTACCACCAAGAGAGAATATTTGATGTATTATAATATGAGATACCTCCCTTGGTGATAAACCGAAAAACCTCAAAGATCAAATCCGCAATAAGATATAAAGGGGAAATCCGATATTGATGATCTAGAGCTTGTAACGAATATTAACACAAGATCTAGAACCTCACATGACTAAGATCCAAATAATAACCAAGAACGATGATGCTAAGAATGCAAAGGTTTGAGCTCTCTCTGAATGATATGATCGAGATACTCACTCGAGAGACCCTCTTGATAGTACAACTATCGATCCTAAACCCGGTCTCTGTTGATGGCGCCTTGTTGATGTGGGAGCGCTTCGTCAGGAAACCTCAAGAGCAAGGTGTGAAGCAGCACATCAGCAAGTCTTCCCTCAGTAAGAAACCGATGTTATCGAACCAGTAGGAGGAAGGAAACGTCTCAAAGGTGTTGTAAGCAAATTGGAAACCTGCACAACACAAACTCAAGACTTTGCCCCGACAAACAGTGAGGTTGTTAATCACACCGGTTGCTGTAACAAAGGATTAACTGTATGGTGTGAAAGGTAATGGTGGTTTATAGAAAGTAAACAGTAACAATGGAGGATGTATCAATGGTAAAGATTGGACCGGGGTCCATAGTTCACTAGAGGTGTTCTCCTTAGATAAACAAACATGGTATGCAAGGTAAACAAATTACAGCAGGGCAATTGACAGGACTGAGCAAGGCATAACAATGCAATACTAGACATCATATGTTGGAGATATGCCCTAGAGGCAATAATAAAAGTGGTTATTACTATATCTTTGTGTTTATGATAAATGTTTACATTCATGCTATAACAGTATTAACCGGAAACACTAATACTTGTGTTCTTTGTAAACTAAATTAGAGTCCCTAGTAAAGCCTCTTTAATAATACTAGCTTGTTGGTTAATAGATGATCGTGGTTTCTCGATCATGAACATTGAGATGTTGTTAACAACGAGATCATATCATTAGGAGAATGGTGTGATGGACATACTCCTATAGATAAGCGTAGCATAATTCCTTCGACCATGAGATCATGCTAATCACCATCACCGGAAGGATGCTTTGATGACATCAAACGCCACACCGTAACTAGGTGGCTATAAAGGTGGCATTGAGTGTTTGTAAAGTATGGGTTGAGGCACATGGATCAAGAGTGGGATTTGTCCATCCATATGACAGATAGATATACTCTGGGCCCTCTCGGTGGAATGTCATCCAATTAGCTTGCAAGCATGTGACTGGCTCACAAGGGGTCACATATCACGGGAACGAGAAAAGAGTACTTATCGGTAACGAGGTTGAACTAGGTATGCAGAGATACCGACGATCAAAACCTCGGATAAGTAAACTGTCGTGAGACAAAGGGAAATTGGTATCGTATGTACACTGGTGGAAACAACCCCATGCGTCCCGGTTGGTAAGCGGCATTAGTCCCGGTTGCCCAACCGGGACGGGGCAATCGGGACTAAAGCCCGAACCTTTAGTCCCGGTTGCCCCACCAACCGGGACAAAAGATCATACACGTGCGCAGGAGGGAGGGTTTAGTCCGGTTAATTAACCGGGACTAATAACCTTCTGCCAAGGCGAGATTTGGCCATTTCTCTGCCATGCGGAGAATTCATTGCACATTTTGTTGCCTTGCAGCATTTTCGCCACTTTTGTGCCGCGGAGAATTCATTTAGGTTGTTTTATTGTTTATTTAGTGTTTTGCACTTATCAATGAAGGAACCTTATATTACACAAGATCATCATGACAATATTACATTCAATACACGGATCGAGTTCATGCACTACATACAAAAGTATTCCCTTGTCTATACACGGATCGAGTTGCTATTTTTACAATCCTATTGTCTATACACAGCAGAATAGTACTCCTTTCGGTCTAGGACTTCGCATCCAAGAATCCCGCCAATTCCTCCTGAATTGCTCGTGACGCGATCCTTTGGAAGACCGTCCGTGAGACGTTCGATCTAATTTAAAAAGGAGTCACTATATGAATGAAACTAAACACAATTTGTTTGAAAATAAAACTATAGAAATTGTTTACATACGTGAGTTGCTCTAAATTTCTGCCTTCTCATCGCATACGTCTGCCGGATGAACTCGCAAACATAGTATCCACAGATTGTTACCGGTCCCCTGTCGGGCACTTCACAAGAACATAGTTCAATCAAAATAATAATCAAGCATGATAATAACTGTATCAAAACTAGAATCAAAGATATGCGCGGATATAGCTAGTGGTGCTTACATTTAGTGGTTGAAATGTAAGCTCCTCTTTCCAAACACCCCTAGCCTTGTTGGTGAACCGCTTTCAAGCTGCCGGCGAGAAAACGAATAAAATAAGTTCTTAAGTACTTGATATCATAAAATTCACGAACATTGCCGATATAGTGTCGTAATGATTAGAATTACCCTGGAGAAGTATCTGCATGTCCTTCCACGTCTCAAGGGTTTATGTTTGAGTCCATGACTAGTACCGCACCTTTGTCAAGTTGAATGATTAACAGAATATAGTGAAAGCTGCGAATGCATAACTAATCAATTATATACTTAACATCGAGTTAGCGAAATAGAAAGTGTATACAAGACAATAACACTCACTCGAAGTTGTAAGGAAAAAGTATTTCCTTTGGTTTCTTGAAACCTTAACGCTGTACTATATTATCCTCCGTATCCTCGGGGCTTATTTTGAGATTAGCTTCATGAACCCAATATGGGTCAATGAAGCCAATATCATAGATTTGTCCTCTGCATTCGAGAATCTTCATTACGCATATTACAAGATGATTATATACATGCAATAAACAAAGTGAGATAGCTGGAGACTAAGTTAATTACAATTAGTACTTACGCACAATAGGCAATCGATGAGCGATTTGTCCAAGGCGTCTTGATTGAATAATTGAAATAGCTCAACAAATTCAATGGATATCATGTCATCACTTTCTTTCCCATGATGCTTTTTGTAACCCTCGGACTATCCGATTAGCCCGCCCTTGTGGCGTGCATGTACCGATTATGCAATCTTCGCATTTTGTTGAAAGATTATTTACCTCCTCGGTTTGACGAGAGGTTTGCCGTCTTGGTATTTGTATGCTACTTCACTCCTGGGAAGAAATCTAAGCGGGATAAATCTGGCAATACTCATACCTTGAGCAATGGCGGCTTCGTACAGTAAGCACCTCTGGATCATACGCACTTCGCCCCATATTTGCTCGACCCACATTGGTTTGGGAAATCACCTTGAGAGGCGCAAGTCTGTTTGCTTGTTCTCCGAGCTGGGCAATAGATTTCGCTTGCATCGATCGCTCTTGAGGCTTTTTGTGCCGCATGTGACTTGAGAATAGAACGCTCATAGTCCGATGACAGCTTTGGCTCGGGTTGATGAAGAGTCTTTAGCATTTTCAACACTTTGGCTTTTTCTTCTTTGGTCTGGGAACTCGGCTCTTCGGCCGCCTCGGCTTAGCAAAAACGCCGTTCCGCATCAACCCCTGATCTCCTCTTGATCTGATCATAAGCTCTCTTGGGAGGAACCATTGGTACTTTTGGAAGAGGCTCTTGTTTACGTTTGATCGCTACGACGACAAGAGCGATGCTTACGCTTTTATCCCGAGCGCGATGGCTCCATGGCGATGGCTGCACCGGAGATTGGTGAGGCGACGGAGCCGGGTGAGGCGAAAGACGGCTGCAGCGGCGGCGACCTCGGAGACGGGTGAGGTGGCGCGAAGATGGCCTTGGCGTGTGATTTGAAGCACGATACAATCCTTCGGCCATAGAATGGTGACGTTTTCGTCACCCAAGACGATCATCCCTTCACCAAAGGGGTAGTGAAGATCCAAAACCTCAAAGGTGGGCATGATTTCATCCACGCCGACAACGGTGTAGCCCTCTCGAACCGGACGGTGTGGTAAGTTGGTGTGGTCCAATTGGTAAGGCATAGCCGACCGCCACCTTCATTGATATGTTCACAACTTTGACATGTAGCTCGCAGTGTGTCATCTCTGTGATATCATCCACTGGGTAGCCAACAGGAGCCATCGTCGGTGCATCATCGGCATCGCCATTGTCATCACCCGGGACCTCGGTGGAAGCCACACTGCTTTTTCGATTATTCGATAGGCCGGTAGCATCGAATGCAGTGTGCTGCTGAGATGGGGCGCCGGTAGTACTTTGCTCTTTAAGTGAGTTAATTTCATCTTGTTGTTTCTTTAATCGTTCTTCAATTAAACGCATTCGCTCTTTCTGACTTTCAAGCCGCCTCTGTCCTTACTCCTCGACGGCTTCTATCGGGATATTTCTTCCTCTCTTGAAACCCAGTCCTCCATGATTGGGATCCTATTGTGCCTCGTGTTCGTCCATCATGTTCCTTATTTCCAAGGCGAGTGTGAGCTCATCATTCTCTCTATCGGGAATGAAGTCCCCATCTTTAACAGCCTTTTATCGCTTTTCTCATCCTCTCGATTGGCAAGGGGTCTTCTTTATGTCGTATGGTATATATACACCTCCTTCCGAGTCCAACGTGCCCCATGCCCGTAAAACCAATTCCTTGCACGTTCTACCCAATCGCCTCTGGGGTGATATTTTATCACGCAGTTCGCTCAAGTTTCTCCCACTTAGGAATGCCACCCAGCCACCTTGCCCCATAGTATGGTGATACTTCTTGTTAGCGACATTCACTTATTCGTTCGGACATTTTCTTAGCTTTTTCGATTTCTTGTATTCCACAAACTCATCCCGAATGGTTTTATCTTCTCAAACCGAATATTCTTGAAATCGAGTCTTCTTTTCACGACATAGTCAAGGTGCAATCTTTTCTTCCGTTGGTGAAACATTGGGCCATCTTCTTCAAAGCCCACTCCCGACCTTAGCCTCCATGGCTCTCCCATGTTGTAAGGCGTCCTCAACTGGATCCTCCGCATTTGGATCCAGCTCTATCTTCGGTAGTTTGAAATTAACCATGAGCCTCTTCCACAGTAAATCTTTGGCGTGGTTAGGGACAAATAAACATGTTCCCTCTTCATCCGCATTAGCAGGCCTATTCCAATTTCTAATGGTGATCGGGATTAAGTCCCTAACGATTACTCCGCATTGTGCCACAAATTTGGTTGCGACAACTTCGAGCCGCTCGATTCGCGTCTGCGACATCTTCGATCATGAACCTCTCATGGTCTTCCAACTTTTTGGTTGGGCCTCGTCCGCTCTTTTCAGTAGATTCCTTCGATCCGGAGGGCTAAAATAAGAAAGATCGCCGTTACTATTTCTATATAGATAGCAGATGATTAATTAATGAATTGATTTATATTACATGCACCTTGCCGGAGCGGTCGTCTTCTCGATTACAAGGCATCGCCTTCTCCTCATGAAGGCAACACCTCAACCTCAAACAAGTTGTCTACTCCTAAAAAGAGGATCACCCTCACCGAGTTGTTCGTAAACTTTGATACGTCTAAATTATCTTCCCCACGGATCACACCTTGGATCAACTCTTCCTTTTCTTCGTCTCGGCGTGTGGATCCATATTTTACGCATAGGTGGAAAACGAATAAGTCAAAGCGGCTAAAGGAGAAAGTTAAGGAGAAACACGATATATACATACACAATAATAAAATGAAGAGAAACCCTAAACCTAGCTACAAAAAGGAAACCGTGTAGTAGATAGGTAACTCTAGCTAAAATCAACGGTTATCAATATTCGGAGTTAGGGTGTAACCTAGTTCGGAGAAACCTCCGATGCATATGAGAGGAACCCACATGCACCTAAGGGTATTAATGATTCCTTATCTAACCACGGTGGTGGCAATGTGAATCGGTCAGGGCTACCCACATTGGTGACCATGGGGAAGACCAATAATACCAAACTAATTAATAAACCTAATAATACCTAACTAATAATAAACCTAATAATCAAACAAAAAGAAAGGAAACAATCAACACATGGCATCGATGCAATGCTCAAGCAAATACGATGATATGACAAGTTAATTGCATTGGAATGTAACCCTAAGACATGCTCGACGATTTAATCGGGGTTCCGACGGTGAAAACCTAACTCGGGAAACTCCTAACATATGAGGGTGCATTTGTTCTTCTAATTATACTTGTCATTTAAATTGTTGAAAAATGCATGATTATAGGATAAATAGATAGGTTTCATTTTCTGAACAATTTGATATATTATTTGTATTTTTCTGACTTATAAATAAAAGATATTGAATTTACAAGTTTATATCAATTTCGGAATTATTAAATCATTTAAAATTGAATTCTTGTGTCAATATGACATCGCAAAGGGTTGGGTTTTTACCAAGAGAACCTAGCCATCCTTGAGTCTTGGGCCTATGCCACATCGGCAAGCCGTGGTGGTCAAGGTCAATGGGCCCGTGGGCCACGTCGGCGTGACGCCGGTGACATCATCTCGGCTGACCACCGTCGGGTGCTCACCGGGGACAATGGCGGCTACAACAAGCAAGCGGGCAAGCGGAGGGCCTTTGGGAGGCAGAGGCTCACCAGCGTTAGAGAGCGGCGCTCCTTCTTGGTCACGGGCGTCGCCTCCGTCCGTCGAGCGGCGGCGGCGTCGAGTTATAACCAAACAACTAAATCATCTAACAACGAAATCATCTAACAACTAAATAATCATCTACACATACACCTAAAATAATCATCAACTAAATCATCTACATCATCTAAATACACCTAAATCATCTACATCATCTAAATACACCTATATCATCTAACAACTAAATCATCTAACAAATAAATCATCTAACAACTAATACACCTAAAATAATCATCACCTAAATCAACTAAAAACTAAAAAGGAGCCTCGGGTACATGCAGTACCCGGCGGCGGCAGTGATGAGTGCGGCACTATGGCGTCGGGGAGGAGAGAGGAGAGCGGTGGCGCATACTGTACCGGCGGGCCACGGCACGTGGAGGATGGAGGCGCGGTCTGGCGATAGAGGACCTGAGGCGGCTGGCACGGAGGCGAGGCGCAGCGATGGGCCGGAGATGAAGGGTGAGGCGGCGGGTTGAGAAGGCGGCACCAAGGATGGGCAGCCTTCTGGGGATCGGGCGGCGGCGTCTCTATCTGGCGCGTCGGGTTGCGAAGAATGGAGAAGGAAGAAGAAGAAGAGGCGTCGGAGTTATAAGGAAGGACCTTTAGTCCGGTTGGTGGCTCCAACCGGGACTAAAATCATACGTCGGTTGGAGCCACCAACCGGGACCTATACTCCAAAATTTTCAGCAATAGCGTTGGCCTTAGGGGTCTTTAGTCGGTTGGTGGCTCCAACCGGACATATTCAATTTTCAAAAAAATTCAGTGTTTTCTCTCGTTTCGCCTTATTTTTTATTTTGGGGTTTAAATTTGTATTGTTTTTTAAATGATAATTAATTTGGAATTTAGAAAAACTTTAAACATAAAAGTGTTTGGATTTGAATAAATAATTCAAAACCATTTTCTCATTTTAAAAACAATTAATGTAACCATTTAAAATATGAACCATTTACAATTAAAATGAATTAACTTATTTTTTTAATATCAATTTGGAATTTAGAAAAACTTTAAACATAAGAAGTGTATGGATTTGAATAAATAATCCAAAACCATTTTCTATTTCTAGAAAATAATTAATGTAACCTTTTAAAATGAATTAACTTATATTTTTTAATATTAATTTAGAATTTAGAAAAACTTTAAACATAAGAAGTGTATGGATTTGAATAAATAATCCAAAACCATTTTCTATTTCTAAAAAATAATTAATGTAACCTTTTAAAGTTAATTAACTTATATTTTTGAATATTAAGTTGGAATTTAGAAAAACTTTAAACATAAGAAGTGTATGGATTTGAATAAATAATTCAAAAACATTTTCTGTTTTAAAAAATAATTAATGTAACCATTTAAAATATGAACCATTTACAATTAAAAATGAATTAACTTATATTTTTTTAATATCAATTTGGAATTTAGAAAACTATAAACATAAGAAGTGATAGGGAATGACCATTGTTGGATTTTTCCTTTGAAACATGATCAATATACCAAGTCTGGTATTTTTCCTTTCAACTATGTAACATAATATGACACCACGAAGGATTTTCATTGTTCGGATTTTTTTGAATTTATTATGCCCGTTTGAATTATTTGAATTTCTAACTATGGTCGAACCGGTGTGCATGAAGATAGGGGCGGGCATTGTTAGAACTTGCATTGGATCTCTGAAGAAACCACATATGCGAGTCTAAAATGATTTTTCAAAAATCACAGGCGATAGATCATGTACTGTAGTACAAACCGACCCACTTCTCGCCGATTAAGACATTTATCCTTTTACGGGATGGACGAAAAGGTTTGAGATGTACCGTTGGGATATAGTCCATGTAAGGTGGTCTAGTATTTTTGGAAAATGGGACGGTAGCATTGTGAAACGGCATTTTGGTGGTTACTTCACAAAACGACCCGTTTTTTGCGCTCGGAAAATGGAAAAGGGCTTTTCCGTGCGACAAAAAGGAAAACTTCCTCCTGCAACATTGTTCTCCATACCAATGTCCACACACATGCATAATATGGGTACAACATCACAAACTATGCCGTGATTCAGCACATAACATCGGTCATTTGGACCGAAAGCCATGAAACCTCGAACATGATAGGTCATTTTGTGAAGGTTTTTTCGAAACATGATCAATATACCAAGTCTGGTATTTTTCCTTTCAACTATGTAACATAATATGACACCACGCGAAGGATTTTCATTGTTCGGATTTTTTTGAATTTATTATGCCCGTTTGAATTATTTGAATTTCTAACTATGGTCGAACCGGTGCATGAAGATAGGGACGGCATTGTTAGAACTTGCATTGGATCTCTCAAGAAACCACATATTGCGAGTCTAAAATGATTTTTTCAAAAATCACGGCGAGATCATGTACCAGAGTACAAACCGGACCCACTTCTGCCGATTCCGGACATTTGTCCTTTTACCGGGATGGACGAAAAGGTTTGAGATGTACCGTTGGGATATAGTCCATGTAAGGTGGTCTAGTATTTTAGGAAAATGGGACGGTAGCATTCTGAAACGACATTTTGGTGGTTACTTCACAAAATGACCCATTTTTTTTGCTCGGAAAATGGAAAAGGGCTTTTCCGTGCGACAGAAAGGAAAACTTCCTCCTGCAACATTTTTCTCCATACCAATGTCCAACACATGCATAATATGGGCACAACATCACAAACTATGCCGTGATTCAAGACATAACATCGGTCATTTGGACCGAAAGCCATGAAACCTCGAACATGATAGGTAATTTTTCAAGGTTTTTCGAAACACGTTCAATATACCAAGTATGGTATTTTTCCTTTCAACTTTGTATCATAATATGACACCACGCCAAGGATTTTCATTGTTCGGATTTTTTTTGAATTTATTATGCCCGTTTTGAATTATTTGAATTTCTAACTATGGTCGAACGGTGTGCATGAAGATAGGGACGGGCATTGTTAGAACTTGCATTGGATCTCAAGAAACCACATATTGCGAGTCTAAAAATGATTTTTTCAAAAAATCACGGGCGATAGATCATGTACCTGTAGTACAAACCGGACCCACTTCCTACCGATTCGGCGGACATTTGTCCTTTTTACCCGGGATGGACGAAAAGGTTTGAGATGTCCCGGCTGGGAGATAGTCCATGTAAGGTGGTCTAGTATTTTAGGAAAATGGGACGGTAGCATTCTGAAACGGCATTTTGGTGGTTACTTCACAAATCGACCCGTTTTTTGCGCTCGGAAAATGGAAAAGGGATTTTCCGGGCGACAAAAAGGAAAACTTCCTCCTGCAACATTGTTCTCCATACCAATGTACACACACATGCATAATATGGGCACTATATCACAAACTATGCCGTGATTCAGCACATAACATCGGTCATTTCGACCGAAAGCCATGAAACCTCAAACATGATAGGTCATTTTGTGAAGGTTTTTTCGAAACATAATCAATACACCAAGTCTGGTATTTTTCCTTTCAACTATGTAACATAATATGACACCACGCGAAGGATTTTCATTGTTCGGATTTTTTGAATTTATTATGCCCGTTTTGAATTATTTGAATTTCTAACTATGGTCGAACCGGTGTGCATGAAGATAGGGACGGAATTGTTAGAACTTGCATTGGATCTCTGAAGAAACCACATATTGCGAGTCTAAAATGATTTTTTCAAAAATCACAGGCGATAGATCATGTACACGTAGTACAAACCGACCCACTTGCCGATTCGGCAGACATTTGTCCTTTTTACCAGGGATGGACGAAAAGGTTTGAGATGTACCGGTTGGGATATAGTCCATGTAAGGTGGTCTAGTATTTTAGGAAAATAGGACGGTAGCATTCTGAAACGGCATTTTGGTGGTTACTTCACAAAACGACCCGTTTTTTGCGCTCGGAAAATGGAAAAGGGCTTTTCCGTGCGACAAAAAGGAAAACTTCCTCCTGCAACATTGTTCTCCATACCAGTGTCCACACACATGCATAATATGGGCACAACATCACAAACTATGCCGTGATTCAGCACATAACATCGGTCATTTGGACCGAAAGCCATGAAACCTCGAACATGATAGGTAATTTTTCAAGGTTTTTTGAAACATGATCATTGTTCGGCACATTTAGTCCGGATGTAGTCACAAACCGGGACTAAAAATATTTTCCGCCATTTCCCACCTCTTCCCGCCAAGTTTTCCTCTTTCCTTTCTACTAGAGCTTTTAGTCCGGATGTAGTCACTAACTTGGACTAAAGATATTTCCGCCATTTCCCAAAGCTTCACGCCAAGTTTTCCCGCCTTTCCTCTATATTTAGGGTGATCGTGTCATGGCTATCCACATCCACACCTTCCTCTCTTAGAACAATGGACAACGCCTCTTGGGCCATTCGACCCTCGAGACCGAGGCGCGTGCCCAACTACCTTGTCCACGGGTACCGCCGGCCGGATGCCGAAGCGCCGGAGGGTCTGTCCCTCCGTCCCTCAAGGTTCCATGCGGCCATCACAAACCACTTCTACCACGAGCTCACGCCGAGCAGCGGATGGATCCCGGTGGGATCCCGACAACTATGACACTGGAATGCCTTCTTCGCTAATAGGCGGGAAAGGAGCTCGCCAGTACGAGGGTGATGGCCGCCACGGTGAACCACAACGGTCGGCCGTTGTGCGTGGTGGGAGAACCGTACTATCATCAGTGATGCGCTACATCGCCGGGAGACCATCTCGCCACGGTGCCCACGAGTCCACCATGCCCCACACTGTCCCGTGGCGGCATCGTCTTCAGAGACCCCTCTCCCACCCGCCGTGAATCCAAGGCTGGAATGGCCTGGTATATGCCATGGATGGCCGAGGATCCCCGAGGGTGACGGCGATGATGATGATGACGACGATGAAGACCCTGAAGCTGCGTACTATAGTACTAGGCATGATTATGACTAAAGGGGGCGGCTTTAGGCCTGAGTGTTAGCTAGTCCCGATTTGTACCGGTTTTTAATATTAATAAATGTCTTAAGTGTTACCTAATAAATAGAGGGAAATGCCATGTAAGGTGGTCTAGTATTTTAGGAAAATAGGACGGTAGCATTCTGAAACGGCATTTTGGTGGTTACTTCACAAAACGACCCGTTTTTTGCGCTCGGAAAATGGAAAAGGGATTTTCCGTGCGACAAAAAGGAAAACTTCCTCCTGCAACATTGTTCTACATACCAATGTCCACACACATGATCATTGTTAAGCACATTTAGTCCGGATGTAGTCACAAACCGGGACTAAAGGGATGCTGGCGCAGTGGGCAGACAACACTAATAATAGGGGTGAGTGTCGACATTATGTCGTGCGGCTTGTACCTTGTCCGGATGGTGTCACCAACCGACTAAAGATGAATTTTAGTCGGTTGGAGACACCAACCGACTAAAGATGAGTCAACACTAATAATAGGGGTGAGTGTCGACATTATGTCGTGAGTGTCGACATTATGCTGAGCTGCTTGTACTATAAATATGCATCCTTGTGAGTCCAGTCCTCCAGCCAGTTTGAGGCATCTCAAGATGGTTTTAGAGAGCAGGTACACCACTACGGCCAGTTCGGGGAGATGTCAGAGCCCGGTCCTCGGCATCTCCGAGAAAGCTGTCATAGAGGCACTCCTAATATGTGAAATTAGTTAGCTCAGGCGTATTGATCTAGTTAGTGAAGTTACAAGCTGCAAGATGGTTTTCGAGAGCGGGGACACCATCTGCGGCCAGTGAGGAGATGCCGACGAGCCTCCTCCGGCATCTCCGAGAAATGGTCATAGAGGCACTCCTAATATGTGAAATTAGTTAGCTCAGGAGTATTGATCTAGTTAGTGAAGTTACAAGCTGCAAGATGGTTTTCGAGAGCAGGACACCATCGCGGCCGATGAGGAGATGCCGGAGCCCAGTCCTCCGGCATCTCCGAGAAATGGTCATAGAGGCACTCCTAATATGTGAAATTAGTTAGCTCCGAGGCATTGATCTAGTTAGTGAAGTTACAAGCTGCAAGATGGTTTTCGAGCAGGACACCATCATGCGGCGTTTGTGGAGATGCCGATGGAGCCCAGTCTCGGCATCTCAGAAACTGGTCATAGAGGCACTCCTAATATGTGAAATTAGTTAGCTCGAGGCGTTGATCTAGTTAGTGAAGTTACAAGCTGCAAGATGGTTTTCGAGAGGGACACCACTGCGGCCAGTTTCGAGGAGATGCCGACGGAGCCCAGTCCTCCCATCTCCGAAACTGGTCATAGAGGCACTCGGTCCAGCCACAAAATGGGACTAACACTCAAGACATTTATTAATATTAAAACGAGACTACAAAACCGGGACTAAAGGCCACAAACCGCGAAAGATATCCTTCTCAAGCCACAAACCGCGAAAGACATGAACTAGAGTTACATAATATGAGCATGAACTTCTTGGCATATGTCATTCCTTATGACCGCTTGACGTAACCATGGAGCATCTTCTTTACTTAACGGAATGCTTGGGTCGTTTTCCGTGAAGGGCGGAATTTCATCAAACTTATTATAATCTTGACATATGTCTTGCCCTCGATTCCCACGATGTTTCTTTTCCCGAAAGAACTATGTGACACTTTGGATCATCATATGATGTATTCGTTTGCATATTTTTCTTTTTTGATGCGGAGGACATGTCCTTCACATAGAAAACCTGAGACACATCATTGGCTAGGACGAATGGTTCATCTCTATAACCAAGATTGTTGAGATCCACTGTTGTCATTCCGCATAACCGTCTATCTTTACCCCTTCCCCATTCAGGTTGACCCATTTGCAATGAAACAAAGGGACCTTAAAAGAGACTCCATAGTCTAGTTCCCATATCTCCTCTATGTAACCATAATATGTGTCCTTTTGTCCATTCTCGTCTATTGCATCAAAGCGGACACCACTATTTTGGTTGGTGCTCTTTATCTTGGGCGATCGTAGAATGTATTCCCATTTATTTCGTACCCTTTGGAAATTCAATACAAGAGAAGATGGTGACGGCCAACAAGTATAGCTGATCTCCAACAAGGGTGTCATTCAAGAGATGTGTCCGCATCCAACCACCGGCCAGACTTCATGTGTTCATCTCAATCCATGATTCAGCTTCCCCGGTTTTTGGAGCGTACAATATTCTTGTGTTCCTCCATATCTGAGCTGCCAAGGTGGAATTATGTAGAACTGTGTAGTGTGCTTTAGTGAAAGAATCCCGTCCCTACATATCGGTGCTTTCTTTCCCAGCGTTTTTTCCACTTAGTCTTCCCTCATGCCGCGAGTCGAAACACCAATCGGCTTAAGGTCGAATAAAGTCAACACAAAACTCAATGACCTCCTCTGCTCCATATCCCTTGGAGATGCTTCCTTCCGTCTAGCAGTTATGAACATATTTCTTTAAGACTCCCATGAACCTCTCAAAGGGGAACATATTGTGCGTAAATACCGACCGAGAATGGCAATCTCTTCCACTAGATGAACCAGAGATGCGTCATAATATTGAAGAAGGATGGTGGGAACACCAATTCAAAACTAACAAGACATTGTACCACATCCTTCTCAGAACCTTGGCGTAATATCTGGATTGATTACCTTACGAGATATTGCATTGAGGAATGCACACTTCACAATGGGTACTCGAACATTTTCTCGGTAGAAGCCCCTCAATGCAATCGGAAGAAAGCTGCGTCATAATCACGTGGCGATCATGAGACTTCAGGTTTTGGAACTTTTCTCCGCCATATTTATTATCCCTTTATATTAGATGAGAAGCGACGCACCTTGATCTGTAAAGGACTTCAAAAAGATTTCCTTCTGCTTTGGTAAGAGCATAGCACGACTTAAGTGACGCCTTTATCCGTCTTGTTATCGTGATGCATGTTCTTTGGGTCTTTCATAATTTGTTGGTCCTCCGTGCTTGGTGTATCTTTTGTCTTCCCATACACGCCTAGGAATCCTAGCAGTTCACACGAGATTCTTCGTCACGTGCATCACGTCGATTGAAGAGCGGACACGCAGGACTTTCCAATATGGCAGCTCCCAAAATATAGATTTCTTCTTCCACATGGGTGCGTGTCAGAAGCGGCGTCGTTCGAACTGATTGACCGCCGGGACCCTTTCCAAAGATTACTTCTATGTCCTTGACCATACCAAATACATCATCACCATTTGGGAGTTCAGCTTCTTCCTGATCGCCTCACCTTTGAAATGCTTGCCTTTCTTTCTTACGGATGATTGGTCAAGAAATCGTCGATTCGCTAGGTACACAACCTTCTTGCATTTATGCAAATATGTACCTTCGGTCTTATCTAAACAGTGGGTGCATGCCTTATATCCTTTGTTTATCTGTCTCCGAAGGTTACTAAGAGCAGCCAATCATTGATGGTTACGAATAACAACCTCGTAGATTAAATGGCTCTGTTTGTTCTCATCCCACGCACGCACACCTGGTTTGCCCCACAACCGTAAGAGTTATTCAACTAATGGCCTAAGGTACACATCAATGTCGCGTCGGTTGCTTGGGCCTTGGATGAGCACGCATCATAATGAACTTACGCTTCATGCACAACCAAGGAGGCAGGTTGTAGATACATAGAGTCACGGGCCAGTCTTTGTGCAGCTCTGCCCAAAAGGATTCATGCCATCCGTACTTAGACCAAACCATAAGTTCCTTGCGTCACCGCAAAGTCCAGGAAGTCTCTCGATTTTTCTCCACTGTGACCCATCAAATAGGTGTCTCAACTCCCGTCTTTCTTACGGTCTTCTTTGTGCCATCGCAACAACCGGCATGCTCTTTGTTTCAACATGCGTTTCAACCTTGGTATTATAGGAGCATACCACATAACCTTAGCAGAACCCTCTTCCGAGGGGCTCTCCTCAACATCACCGGTCATCTCGTCGATCTTATACCGCAGCGTTACATACGGGCATTTATCTAAATTCTCATACTCCTTATCATGTAGAGGATGCGATCATTAATGCATGCATGTATCTTTTGCACATCTAATCCCGGAGGATGAGAGTCTTCTTTGCTTCAGAGGTACTCTCGGGAAGTTCGTTATGTTTGGAAACTTTGGCTTCATTATTTTCAGCATCTTTTCAAATGAGGAGTCGGTTAGACCACACTCGCCTTCCATCGCAACAATTCCAGGTGGTACCGAGCTTTGTGCTGCCATCTTCACAATTTGGGTACAACAATTTCTTGTGATCTTCTAACATGCCCTCTAACTTCAACTTCTCATTTTCGTTTCACCTCGCTTTGCATCGAAATGACCCTACCAAGTTCATCACCGGCTCATCGATGCCCGTTCTTCACCTTTTTCCTCTCCATTGTCTTCCATAGCGGTATCACCGTATTCGTGAAACATATGATGATAGTTGTTATCATCATCTTCTTCTTCACCATCTTCCATCATAACCCCTCTTTCCCCGTGCTTGGTCCAGCAATTATAGTTGGGCATGAAACCTTTCATAATCGTGGCGAATGATTTTCGAGGAAGAGTACTCCTTGTTGTTCGACATTGAACACATGGACAACGTATAAATCCATTCTCTTTGTTTGCCGTAGCCACATCGATAAATTTATCCACGCCTTTGATATACGGCTACCCGGCCACCGTACATCCATTCCGACCGTTCATGCATCATATAAGTAAGTTTATCAAAAACAGGACATCGTAAATAGTGAAATAACCAATTCACCGACACATGAATTGTATCAATGACCTAGAAAAGATAGGATTGCTAACCTCGATCGAGGGAAATAAAGAGGAGAAAGCTCAAGTGCCTTGACACCTTCTATATTTTTGTTCTATGAGAAATTCAACGATTTTTCACTCAAACATTTCAACAAACACCTTCAATGCATGCATGAGAAAAACTAGCACACACCTCACACCTTACACCATTCAAAAAAACAGAGTGGAGGCAGAGGGGGTCAAGGCAGATTTATAGAGGGCAAGGGGTCTTTAGTCGGTTGGAGCCAAAGAATCGACTAAGGCGTGCCACGCCACGTGGATGTGGCCAAACCTTTAGTCCCTGGTGGCTCCAACCGGACATGCCCTTACCAACCGGGACCCATGCCCTCGGCCCGTGCCCGCTCCAGCAGGATCGTGCCAACATTAGTCCCTTGGTGGCAACCGGACTAATGCTCCTGTGGTGGCGAGCGGATGGCCCTTTTCCTCTAGTGGTAATTGGTTCATTCGATCGTAAGTAATCGAGAAATATGTGGGAGCCATATGAATTCGATTCCTCTATTGGTTATTGATCGGAGAAGTGTCTCGGTCATGTCCGCATAATTCACGAACCATAGGGAGACACACTTAAGGATTCGATGTTGTTTAGTAGATATGGAATGTTAGTAGGGATAACGAATGTTGTTCGGAGTCTCGGATGAGATCCGGGGTATCAGGAGGAGATCCGGAATGGTCCGGAGAATAAGATTCATATAAGGAAAGTTCGATTCCGGAGTTCGGGAAACATTCCGATGGTTTTATCGGAGAGGTTCTAGAAGGTTCACCGGTCCGGAAGGGGAATGGTCCATGAATGTGTCATGGGTAACTGGAATGATTGGATCATATCCTAGGTCACTTGGTGTGGTCATTTGCGAGAGAGAATTAAAGATCTAAATTGAAAGTCAAACGGGAGGTTTGAAAAGTCAAACTGGAACAATGGTTTCCTAGTGGAAGAAGGAAAGAGTCCTTCCAACTTGGGTTTGGAAGTGGATTCAAACTCACCCCTCCTAAGGCTGCCCCCTCTCATAAATAGAGAGGGATGGCTGCCCCAAAATACAAAGCCCTAGCCCCTCTACCCATGCGCCGCCGCTGCCGGTTCGTCGCCGCCGCCCTAGCCGCCGCCGACACCTCCTCCTCCCGGTCTTCTAAACCCTAGATCACTAGGAAACCCTAGATCCACCATAACTCGCACCGGCTTAGGCGAAGCCCTGTGGGATCTTCCCTCTACTTCCGACACCACGCCGTCTTGGGGAATCGCGAGGAGAACTATAACCTCCATTTTCTTTGGAACAAGGAGAGGAAGGTCTTCATCGAGACCAACGTGGACTGAAGGGTTTGCAAGATAGTAAATCAAAATTTTCTATGGATGCTAACGAGGGAAAGCCAAGATCTAATCTAGGAGATGCAAACAACGAGAGAGATTGGATTAGATCTTCATACCCTTGAAGATTCGCAATGGAAAGTTCGTCGGAACGTGGGTGATGTAGTCGTGCACTGCCTCCTCGCGATCCGATCCGATCTAGCACCACAAGTGGCGGTGCCTCCGCGATGCACACATGTAGCACCTCGGCCTCCTCCTTCCTTGGTCCAAGAAGTATGGTGGAGAGCGGATGGATCTACAACACGACGGCGTGGTGTATATGGTGGAGAATTTCTGCAGGGCTTCGCCTACAAGCATGGGAGGGAGAGAGGAGGCAGCAGGCAGCTAGGGTTGGAGGGAAGGTGTGGGGGTTGATGGCCCACCCTCTTTATATAGAGGCTGCAGCTAGCTCCCCAAAGCCCAAACCGGCGGCCCCAAAGGATAAGGAGTGGGGGGCAAGGAAACCCCCCTTCTAGAAGGTCTATCTCGAGTTTAAACCTCTCTTGGCCGGCTAGGCCCTATGGGGCCTTGTGCCCCTGTCCCAAAGCTTAACCATCATTGATCAATGAGCTCATGTCCATGGTTAGGAAACCTTAACCATCATTAATCAATGAGCTAGTCCATAGAGGCATACTAGGGACACGGTGTTGTTCACAAACCACACAAGTATTAAAGTTTCCGCTTAATACAATTCTAGCATGGAATATAAACATTATCATGAACAAGAATTATAATAATAACATCTTTATTATTGCCTCTAGGGCATAATTCCAACAGTCTCCCACTTGCACTAGAGTCAATAATCTAGTTTACATCAACAATCTCACACCCATGGCCCGAGGTGATGATCATGTTTTACACGTGGAAGAGGTTTATTCAATGGATCTGCGACATTGAGATCTGATGTACTTTGCTAACCTTCGATCTCCATCTGCTATATAATCTCGGATTATATGAAACTTATGTTGATATGCTTGGTCTTTGTATGATATCTTGGTTCCTTAGCGAGCTATGGCGCCAGTTGTCACACAATATCTCCGATGGGTCCAATGCACTTGAACCACGCCAAGCTCGATGATGAAGTTCTGATCCAAACTCCTTCACTTGACGCTTGCAGCAGCCCATGCATTCCGCTTCTCATCGTAGATCCCGCGATCACGCTTTGCTTGCATCTTCTCGACTCACGCCTCCATTCAAAATATAAACGTATCTGTGTGAGATTTAGAATCATCCTTGTCGATTGTAAAACTAGCGTCCGTAACCTTTACGACCATTTGTTCATCACCCCATAGACTAAGAACATTTCTTTAGTCCTATTTAGGTACTTTAGGATGTTCTTCACGGTAAAGATGTTCCACTCGATCACTTTGATACCTTTCGTCAAACTAAGAGCATTGGACACATCCGATCTAGTACACAAGATGGCATAAATGATAGAACCTATGCGAGGCATAAGGCACTTTGCTCATAGCTTCCTATCATTTCATCAGTGGACACCGAGCCTTGCTCAATATCTTACTGACAACATAGGCCTAACCTTTCTTTGCCTTATCCATTCTCAACCTTTTCGAACTTTGTCTAGGTATGTACTGCTTAAAGCTATCAGCGTCTTTGTCTATCTCTATAGATTTTGATGCCCAATATATAAGCAGCTTCTCTTTCATTGAAAAACACTTGTTCAAATAACTCTTCACATCGTTAAGCATGTTAATGTCATTTCCAATAATCAATATGTCATCCACATATAGTCCCGTAAATGTCACCGAGCTCCCACTCACTTTCTTGTAGATACAAGCTTCAGAGCAATTTGGAACAAATCCAAAGCTCTTGATCACTTGATCAAAACAAAGGTTCCAACTCCGAGATGCTTGCTTGAGTCCATAAATGGAGCTGAAGTTTGCATACTTTATCGCATCCTTAGGATCGACAAAACCTTCGTTGCATCATATACAACTCTTCATCAATGTTGCCATTGAGGAAAGCTTGACATCCATCTACCATATTTCATAATCATGAAACGCAGCAATTGCTAATAAAATCCGAATGGACTTAAACATCGCTACGGGAGAGAAAGTCTCATCGTAGTCAACACATTGAACTTGTCGAAACCTTCGCGACAAGCCGTGCTTTATAGACGGTAACATTACCATCGCGTCCGCTTTCTTCTTGAATATCCATTTGCACTCAACGCCTTTCGGTCTCTAGGAGGGTCCACCAAAGTCCATACTTGGTTTTCGCTCATGGATCCCAATTGATTTCATGGCTTCTAGCCATTTCTCGAGTCTGGCTCATCATCGCTTCCTCATAGTTCGTAGGTTCACCGTCTTCTACTAACAAGACACAAGATAGGGATTCATTACCACTCAGAGGGCACGCGACCTTGTCGACCCTCTGACGTTCGATAGCACATCGTCCAAACTTCATGATCCTTGTCATTAGCTTCCTCTATTGTTGGTGCAAAGGCATGGAACAATTTCAGTCTGCTGCGCTACTCTCCAATTCAAGAGAAGGTTCAATAACCTCGTCAAGCTCTACTTTCCTCCCACTCACTTCTTTCGAGAGAAACTCCTTCTCAAGAAAGGAACCGTTCTTCGACAAACACTTTGCCTTGGTTACGTGATAGAAGGTATACCCAATAGTTTCCTTAGGGTATCCTATGAAGGCGCATTCGCTTTGGGTTCGAGCTTGTCCGGCATCAACTTCTTGACGTAAGCTTTGCATCCCCAAACTTTAAGAAACGACAACTTAGGTTTAGCACCAAACCACAGTTCATACGGTGTCGTCTCAACGGATTTAGATGGAGCCCTATTTAAAGTGAATGCGGTTTCTAATGCATAACCCCAAAATGATAACGGCAAATCAAGAAGAGACATCATTGATTGGACCATATCTAATAGGGTTCGATTCCTGCTCGAGACACACCATTGCTTGTGGTGTTCCGTGGCGTGAGTTGTGAAACGATTCCACTTGCTTTAAGATGCGTGAGAAAATCATAACTCAAATATTCACCTCCACGATCGGATCGTAGAAACTTAATCTTTACATTACGATGGTTCTCCACTTCATTCTGAAATTCCTTGAACATTTCAAATGTTTGATTTATGTTTCATTAAATAGATATACCCATATCTACTTAAGTCATCGGTAAAAGTGAGGAAATAGCGATATCCACCGCGTCGAAACACTCATCGGTCCGCATACATCGGTATGTATGATTTCCAACAAGTCCGCTTCGCTCCATCATACCGGAGAACGGGTTTTGATCATCTTGCCCATGAGGCATGGTTCGCATGTGTCAAATGATTCAAAATCAAGAGACTCCAAAAGTCCATCGAATGGAGTTTCTTCATGCGCTTTACTCCAATATGACCTAGACGATAGTGCCACAAATAAGTAGTATTATCACTATCTACTTTGCATCTCTTAGCCTCAATGTTATGGATGTGTGTTTCATCCCTTTCGAGATTTAGAAGAAATAAACCATTCACAAGAGGTGCATGACCATAAAAGATGTTACTCATATAAATAGAACAACCATTATTCTCCGATTTAAATGAATAACCGTCTTGCAATAAACACGATCCAGAAATAATGTTCATGCTCAACGCAGGCACATAATAACATTTATTAAGGTTTAAAACTAATCCTGAAGGTAAAACTAAGGAGAGCGTGCCGACGGCCATCACATCAACTCTTGATCCGTTGCCAACGCGCATCGTCACCTCATCCCTCGCAAGCCGCCGTCTATTCCGTAGCTCCTGTGTGGCATCCCGCAAAACCACTACTAGAAAATCGCGTTGAATTTGTGCATTGCATCGTCATAATCATGTGTTGTTTGTCAAAACTATTTTCCGCAAAGCCCGTTTTGTTTTCTAAACGCCCCCTCTTTATTCAAGCATCAAAACCAGGTCCCCGGATTATTTTGTTTTGTCCGTTGTTAGTTTTCAAAAACGCTGATTGAAATAATAATTTAATTAATTATTTAGTGGGGGCAAGCCGAACGGCCACCGACCAACAACCACCCCGAAACTAATCGGTCCAACCTCTAAATCCTATAGCTACCAGCTATCTACCCCAAGCCTCCACATCACCACAGCCACTCACACGCTGCCACCTCACCTTTTCTCCCCAACCAACCAGAACCCACTTGGCCCAGCCAACCCCTCTCCTCTCTCTCTCTCCAGCTCACCCACACCCCACCTCCGACACACACACACCCTGGCTGCCCCACCAGCGACCCACCTCCCTGCCCCCTTGCACGACGCGCCAGACGCCAAGACGCCACGCTCGCCGCCGACGCACGCCTTTCCCTTCCTTTGCCTGGCGCAGCTTCGGCCGTCCTCTCCCTGGCCTCTCATACTTGGCCCAGCAAGTATCAGCTCCCTCGCAGGCCGTCTTCTCGGCGCTTCGCCGCCCATCTCTCCGCGTCGCCGGATCGCCGAGCAACCACCTCGCCGGACCTCCGCCCGAAGCCGCCTCCTCCTCGGCCCTCGCAGCCTCCGCCGTCCGCCCTTTGAAGTTCTCCGCCGCCTTCCCGCCGCCGGCGACGCGCTCCCTTCCCACTCGGGCGCCTCGCCGCCAGCGAAGCTCCAGCCGCGCCTCGCCCAGCTCCTCCCAGCCTCCCAAGGCCGCGACTCGGCCGCCGGACTCGCTGCAGCTTCCTCGCGCTCATCGCCGCTCACGCGCTTCGCCACTACCACGTTACGGCTGCCTCACGCGCCCGGCGCTGGCCTCACCCTGCCGCGTTCCTTCCCGCCGGCCTCCGAGCTCGCCACCGCTCTACTCCGCCACCACCAAGGACCGCCTCGCGTCCCGAGCCGCGCGATGCACCTCATTGCACCGCTGCGGCAGCGCCATCGGCCTCCTCTCGGGATCGCGTTCCTGTGCCCGCTGGCCCACCTCGCCTCGAAGCTCGTCCATTCGGAGATGCACCGCTCGACACGCCAAGATCGTCCACCAAGACGCACAAATCCTCGAACCGATGACGAAGAACCATCTCGAACGCCATGAGCTACTACCCGGCCAACCAGCGGAACTCCACGCCTTTTCGACACCGAGACCCGAGACCGACCCGGATGTCAATACCCGAAGGCCGATCTCGCCGAACCGAGAACTCCGCCGCGGTGCAGGAGTCTCCTACGGAACCATCGGCGCCACACACGCTCGACATCGACAAGCGAGTGGAACCCGAGTAATTCGTCGTGGAACTTAAGGCGATGACGCCGAATCGACAAGCTCTCATTCACGGAATTCGAGAAGCCTGTTCGGGTGCCTGAAGACCAAACTCCGTCGAACCCTAACCAAGTACGTCGAGACCCTGAAGACCCCGAAGCGAAGGTCAACTTCAAGGGACGTCAAGCTCGTCGAGATTGCGGAACGACAAGCACTTCACCCCGGATGACGAGATCGACCCGACCCGCGAATGCGACAAGACCCGCATGACAAGAACGACAGCGACCGAGAATCGTCGCCCCGGCCACGACCAAGTCCTTTTCGGACGCGACAAGGACTACCTCCGATGTTCGAGAATGAGCCCGCCGGGAACGCTTCCGTCGAACCCCAGATCCGAGCCCTGAGACCGACCCCGACCCCGGAACCCCAAGATCGTCGAGACCCCTAATGTGTGACCCTTATCCGAACCCCTATGTTATAAAATGTCAAACATAAAACTTGTTGCATATTAAATTGTCATACTCGCATGCATATTATCATGTGGTTTGGGGGCCTTACGCCAATTCACTTAATAATTAAATATGGGGCACATATGCGGGCAAATCTAGTCTCATATTGGCCTCATTTAAATTGATGTAGCGAACCCGGTACTATCTTCTGACTTGATATGACAACATTTAAATTGCGGGGGTTCTAAACAACTTGAACCATTTAATTAATTGCCGGGACCCCGGTTCCGCTTAATATGACCTAATTGCATCGCACCTTTGCCATGACATACATCATACATGCATCATGCCGATCTTCTGCCGTTGTATTAAATATTGCATCCTGTTTCTTCTAGTGTTTTGCTTCTTCATGATAAGGCCTTGAGTTGATGCGAGTGTCCCGATCTTGGATGAACCTTCGACAATGTTTTGATAGCATCTCCCTTTCTACCTATCTTACTTTTATAGTATTTACTTCCTCCTGTTGATCTATTGCTATCTCGTGTTGCGATGCTTTAGTTTCCGACTGTGATATACCGTGCAGCCTTATATTGCCTTGGACATCCTATTACATGTTGTTTGGTAGATAGTTGGACTTAGCCGTCGTAAACGCTTTCAAGTGTTGTTGCGTGTCGCCCGCCACGCTTGTTGATGTATCACGCATGTTGATGTTGGAGATGATCATAGTTTTACTTATCGTTCACTTTAATTCCTGTTTAACAACTAAAATTGAAATAATCAGAGGCATCGGTGGGTGATAGATAATATTTGGTTTCCGAACGCCCACTTGTGTCCCGTAAGACCCCGAGTACTTGATACATGTTCCTTGATTTATCGCGCTATCCACATCCGGGAGGTATATGGGACCCCCCTGAGCCAGAGCTTGATTCATTCTTATTTCTTGGGGACACAACTAGTTTGAGGTTTTATTTACGATCCTGTACTTATGCCATGCTACTTATGTATTTAAATTGTGCGACAGATAGCACCTGCATTGCATTTAGGATCGTGGCACGATTCCGGTGTCGACAAGCTCATTTTGGGTTCCCGATGGCTCACAAATCCCCACAACCTTGAGTCCGTCTCGAGCTTGCTTACTTGCTATGGTGTACTCAAGGGTGGCCCCAAATATTTCTGAATCCTGTGATTGTTCGTCGTGAAAGCCTCGTTGGGTTTTGATTTGGTTTTTCCGAGGTTGATCGGCGTGTGTTGCTATTGGTGCACCCGGGTAAAACTTTTTTGAAAGCCGTGTCCATGGATATGGGCGACTTGGAGCATAGTATCTCGATCATAGACAAGCATAACTAAAGTTCTGCTATAAATTTGACTTTATAATGACTAGTAATCAACTTCACTATAATGGAATGGCTAATTAATACTGCCAATTGCTTGTTTGGAGTGTCGCTATGCACCATTGTACTGACTAAGTAAGTATTGCAACTTCAACGGAATGGCTGAATAAAAGTACCAACAAGCTTTGGGTTTTAAGGGTTATCTCATGCTATTCATATCGACTAGTAAGTGTTACAACTATAACGAATGGTTAATTAAAAGTGCCTACGCTTACTTTATCGGGATGAATATCTAAACTGCTTCAGTAATTGCTGCAACGATAACGAATAAGTAAACCGCCAGCGGTGTGAGTTCCTCGGTTGACTTCCTCGTTTGGTCTCGAGGGAAACACCAGGATGGGTTTGTTTGGTGTTAGCTGTGTTGGATCCGGATAGGTCATTCTCACCCCTCTCGATCACCGCCATTGTATCGAGTCTCTATAGGTTGTTTAGTGCATCTTTGCCGCCGCTTCCCACCATACCTATGTAGGCGAGGACCGCCAATTCTAGCCTCGCTGTCTTGGCCTCGATCGACGCTCCTCTTTTTCCTTTGCCCTTTGTCGCACCCTTTGTCTAAGCAGTTTTGAGATCGGCGTCATAGCGAGGTTACCCTTCCGCTTGGCTAGGCGGTTATGGGCGCCATTGGTTATTCTTCGTGGCTCTTAGCCCCATTTGCATCTTGTCCGTGAGACGGACGCCTATCGCTTTCAAGGTGATTTGGATCTTTGTACATTATATGTATTCTTGACTCATGGAGTCACAAGTATATATATGTGTTCTGTGGGTCCCATCGAGGACCGTTGTAATGTTATTACCGCTTTCCACCCGCACGCAAGTGCTGGTGCACCTTTGAATCGTTTCTATGCGGGTTTGAATTTTTGCTCTAACTTGCATAGGTCCGACTCGAGGGTGTTGAGTGGTATCGAGCCAGCTTGCGATACCCCACAAGTCCAGCCTGTAGGATAACCTAGCTAACGGCAAGTAGCGTGTCAAAACTATTTTTGCAAGTATCTGGCTGACCCCCCCTTCCTCGACGCAGCCCGCCCCAGCCCTCTCGCCCTTCCGGCGTCATTGCGCCCGGCCGCCCTCATGTGGCTCATCTCATTGTCGCCCAGTCAGCCCCGCTACCATCTATCTTCACATGGTCAGCTTCCGGAAACAACACTCGCCGGGACCTCCGTCGCCCGAACGCATCCTCCCCTCGCGCGCCTCCGCGCCAGCCTCCGCCCGTTCTCAGTTCTCCGGCACGCCCCTTCCTCTCCCGGTGCCGCATCAAGGCCCTTCCCTTCGCCGGGCCGCGGCGGCTCCCGCCTGCGCCTCGCCAGCTCCTCCCAGGCCTCAAGGCCAGCCGGATTGGCCTTCGAAGCTTCGCTTCAGAACCTCGTCGCCGCTGGCCATACCCACGCTGCCTGCAGGCTCCGCCCGGCCACGTTCGCAAGCGCCATTGCTGCCGCTGTCAAGGCCGCCCGCCTCAGCTCCTCCCGCGGCGACCTCCACTCACACCGCCTCTACACCGCTTGTGGACCTCGCGTCCCGAGCCGCAGAAGATTCGACCATTCGAATCAGCGACGCCATCGCCCTCTCGGATCCCGCTTCCCTGTTCCCCGCTGGCCCACCTCGCCGAGCTCGTCCCTTCGAGATGCACCCGACACGCCAAGATCGTCCACCAAGACGCACAAATCCGAACCGATGACCGGCGGGAACCATCTCGAACGCCATGAGCTACTACCCGACCACCAAGACGGAACTCCGTCGCCTTTTGACACCGATACCGAAGACCGAACCGGATGTCGATACCCGGCACGATCTCGCCGAACACGAGAACTCCGCGCGGTGCCGGGAGTCTCCACCGGAACCATCGACGCCACACACGAGCTCGACACCTACAAACGAGTGGAACCCCGAGTACTCGTGGAACTTAGGCGATGGCGAATCGACAAGCTCTCCTTCACGAATTCGAAGCCTGTTGGTGCTCAAGACCAAACTCCGAACCCTAACCAAGCGTCGAGACCCTAAAGACCCCGTCAAGGTCAACTTCGGACGCTGTTTGCCGAGATTGCGAACGACAAGCACTTCACCGGATGTCGAGATCGACCCGACCACAATCACGACAAGAACGACAATGACGAGAATCCGATGTGCCCGACAATGACTCCAAGTCCTGTCGACGCGACAAGGACTACCTCCGATGTTCGAGAACGAGCCCGCTGAACGCTTCCGTCGAACCCGTGATCCGAGGCGAGACCGACCCGATTTAACCCCAAGATCGTCGAGACCCTAATGTGTGACCCTTATCCAACCCTATTTTATAAAATGTCAAACATAAAACTTGTTGCATATTAAATTGTCATACTCGCATGCATATTATCATGTGGTTTGGGGGCCTTACGACAATTCACTTAATAATTAAATATGGGGCACATATGCGGGCAAATCTAGTCTCATATTGGCCTCATTTAAATTGATGTAGCGAACCCGGTACTATCTTCTGACTTGATATGACAACATTTAAATTGCGGGGGTTCTAAACAACTTGAACCATTTAATTAATTGCCGGGACCCCGGTTCCGCTTAATATGACCTAATTGCATCGCACCTTTGCCATGACATACATCATACATGCATCATGCCGATCTTCTGCCGTTGTATTAAATATTGCATCCGGTGTTTCTTCTAGTGTTTTGCTTCTTCGCGGATAAGGCCGTTGAGTTGATGCGAGTGTCGACCCGATCTTCGGATGAACCCTTCGACAATGTTTTCGAAGAGCATCTCCCTTTCTACCTATCTTACTTTATAGTATTTACTTCCCTCCCTGATCTATTGCTATCTCGTGGTTGCGATGCTTTAGTTTCCGTGCACACATGATATACCGGCAGCCTTATATTGCCTTGGACACATCCTATTACACGGTGTTTGGTAGATAGTTGGACTTGCGCCGTCGTCGCTTGCTCAAGTGTTGTTGCGTGTCGCCCACGGCCACGCTTGTTGATGTATTGCGCATGTTGATGTTGGAGATGATCATAGTTTTACTTATCGTTCACTTTAATTCCTGTTTAACAACTAAAATTGAAAGAAGCAGGCATCGATTCGGTGATAGATAATATTTGGTTTCCAGCCCACTTGTGTCCCGTAAGACCCCAGTACTTGATACATGTTCCTTGATTTATCTCGCTATCCACATCACTGAGGTATATGGGACCCTGAGCGAGCTTGATTCATTCTTATTTCTTGGGCCCACATCTAGTTTGAGGTTTTATTTACGATCCTGCATTATGCCATGCTACTTATGTATTTAAATTGTGCGACGGATAGCACATCAGATGTTTAGGATCGTAGCACGATTCCATGGTGTCGACAAGCTCAGTTTTGGGTTCCCAGTCGTTCCTGACCGTCCCACAACCTTGAGTCCGCCTCGAGCTTGCTTACTTTGTTATGGGTGTACTCAAGGGGTGGCCTCAAATATTTCTGAATCCTCGTGATTGTTCAATCGTGAAAGCCTCGTTGGGTTTTGATTTGGTTTTTCCGAGGTTGATCGAGTGTGTTGCTATTGGTGCACCCGCCGGGTAAAACTTTCTAAAGCCGTGTCCATGGATATGGACGACTTGGAGCAGATATCTCGATCATAGACAAGCATAACTAAAGTTTATTGCTATAAATTTGATTTTATAATGACTAGTAATCAGCTTCACTATAATGGAATGGCTAATTAATACTACCACAATTGCTTGTTTGGAGTGTCGCCATGACCATTGTACCGACTAGTAAGTATTGCAACTACAACGGAATGGTTGAATAAAAGTACCAACAACCGCCGGGTTTTAAGGGTTATCTCATGCTATTCATATCTCGACTAGTAAGTGTTACAACTATAACGGAATGGTTAATTAAAAGTGCCTATCGCTTACTTTATCGTGATGAATATCTAAACCGTCTAGTAATTGCTTTAACGATAATCGAATAAGTAAAAGCGCCAACTGTGAGTTCTCGGTTGACTTCCTCGATTGGTCTCGAGGGGGAAACACCAGGATGGGTTTGTTTGGTGTTAGCTTGTTGGATCCGGATAGGTCATTCTCACCTCTCGATCACCGCCAGCTGTATCGAGTCTCTATAGGTTGTTTAGTGCATGTCGCCGCCGCTTCTCGCCCACCATACCTATGTAGGCGAGGACCGCAATTCTAGCCTCGCTGCATCGCCTCGATCTTGACGCTCCTCTTTTCCTTTGCCCTTTGTCGGCACCCCTTTGTCTAAGGTGTTTTGAGATCGGCGTCGTATGGTTACCCTTCCGCTTGGGGGCAGGGTTATGGACGCCATTGGTTATTCTTCAGGGATCTTAGCCCCATTTGCATCTTGTCCGTAGACGGACGCTATATCGTTTTCAAGGTGATTTGGATCTTTGTACATTATATCTGTATTCTTGAATCATGGAGTCGCTGTTATATATATGTGTTCTGTGGGTCCCATCGAGGACTGTTGTGTAATGTTATTACTTCGTTTTCCACCCGCATAAGTGCTGGTGGCACCTTTGAATCGCTTTATGGTTTACGAATTTTTGCTCAAACTTGCATAGGTCCGATCTGAGGGTGTTACTGAGTGGTATCGAGCCCAGCTTGCGATACCCACAAGTCCAAATTTGAGGATAACCTAGCTAACTACCGAAGTAGAGTGTCAAAACTATTTCAAAATCGGTTGAATAGTTACGATTGGTCCGATTTTACCTCACCCCTCTGCTATTCTCCTCTTATCGCGACGTGTCTTGAATCTGCTCTCTTATCTTTTCTTCGAGTCCAGGATTTCTCGTGGTTGGGTTCCGCCGTACCTTCAGGGTTTCGCTTCCTTCTTTGATAACGGTGTTCTACCATCCGGTGTTCAAGCTGCCTGATGAATCTGTCTACGGTGTTACCATTCTTTGTTCCTTGTTTGTGCTATCCGGTGTTTTCCGACGCGACGCCATCCTCTACGCCAGATCCGATGCAGAGTCTGCATCACCCCTTTATTCCGAACCTCGCTTGCCGAGATCTTCAGTCTGATTCCGAGAATGGTTGCACGCTCTTCTACTGATCGTGCGGAGTAATAGTTTGGGTGCGTGATGGATTGGCCCCCATGCCGACTACCCCTTCTATTCGCTTTTGTACATTGAAGTGGATGAGAATGCATCGGTTCCCCCTTTCCATTGGAGCTAGAGGTGGCTTATTGTTGATACCTCTACCTTCGACCTTTTTGTTCCGGAGAGTTCTCCCGACGATCACGGACAACGATCTCTTGTTAGTGGTGTTGCGAGGATCGACACGAAGTGAGAAGACGCGGACCGCCGACCTTCCTTCCGGTACCATGAGGCGGATCTCGAGGGCGAGATCCCTTGTTAGTGGTGTCGAATTGTGGCATCCCGCAAAACCACTACTAGAAAATCGCGTTGAATTTGTGCATTGCATCGTCATCATCATGTGTTGTTTGTCAAAACTATTTTCCGCAAAGCCCGTTTTGTTTTCTAAACGCCCCCTCTTTATTCAAGCATCAAAACCGGGTCCCCGGATTATTTTGTTTTGTCCTTGTCGATTTTCCAAAACGATTGAAATAATAATTTAATTAATTATTTAGTAGGGGGGCAAATGAACAGCCGATCAATCCCAACAACCACCCCAGAAAACTAATCGGTCCAACCTCTAAATCCTATAGCTACCCATTATCTACCCCAACCCAGCCTCACATCACCCGCCACTCACGCCGCCACCTCACCTTTTCTCTCCCCAACCAACCAGAATCCGGCCACTTGGCCCAAATCCAACCCCCTCTCTCTCTCTCACACCCCACCCAAACCGACACACACACACCTGGCGCTGGCCCCACCAAATACCCACCTCAGTTCCCTCGTCAAGACACGACGCTAAGATACAAAGACGCAAAGACGACAAGACTCACTGCGATCGCTGACGCCTACCTCGCCGCCTCGACGCAGCCTCACTGCCTCTCGGCGAAGGCTGGGTTGCCGCCGGCGCTGCTTCCCTGGCCTGGCCACTTTCATTACAAGAATTCCCTGCAGTTGTTTTTCTCAAAGGCTGCTTTCTGGCCATTTATCTTCATAAGGTTGCTGGCCAAGGCACTGAAAGCAACCACCTCACGGGACCTCCGCCGCCTCGAGCCGCTTCTCTGCCTCAAGGCTGGGCTCCGCTGGCCAGCCTGGCCAGAGGTTCTCCTGCCGCCTTCCTCGTGCTCACACTGGCCTTTCCTGCCCATGATCAAGGAAGCTCATGCACACATTCACGAAGCCTCAGGCTGGACTTTGGCCATTGGAAGCCACAACCTTCCACGCTCATACTGGCTGGCTGGGCTCAGTATAAGGCCATTTAGCGCTACCACACGTCATTGCCCGCGCTCGTCAAGGTTACTACCAGCTTCTCTCACGGACTCGAGCCTACCACCGCTTACCCGATCATTGGACTCAAGGTCTCGAAGCCGCCAAGAGTACCGACCATAATCACGACGCCATCGGCTTCCTCTCGTGATCCTGCTGCCTTCAGGTTCTTCGCTCGCCCACTCTCGCCGAGCTTGTCCTTCGGAGATGCACCGTCGATGACGCTAAGATCGTTCACCAAGACGCATGGGGTTCCGAATCGATGACCGGTGAACCATCTCGGAACGC